>OU745266.1:18125000-18750000 GCA_916618015.1 Xestia c-nigrum | reverse complement strand
CGCTAACAATCATGTAATGGTAAGATAAATACATGAGGTATTTACTTGTTTATTGTCATAACGTATGAAATGATTTTCGTTATATTAAATGGGATGTTGTAAGGATATTCTAATTAATAAAATGTACAACTTGCATTGCGGATAACTGACAATTGTTTTCACAATTGTGCTTTAATGAATAACTAAGAATAGTTGATATGTGTTTAACAAAGTCTTATATTATTTACTGAGGTGTGTGATTTGCTTGAATTACAATCGAATTGTATTCTGCTTTTAGCATATCATACATTTATTAATGACAGAAGACATAAAAGCTATAGCGGTAAATGGTGTTCATCCATTTTACTTAATCACTTGCCAATGATAATCAATGATATTAAGAGGTACTCTGACCTATCCATGACTCTTTCAGTAAGTGATATGGAATAAAAACAAGAGCAGTATTGTTGTAGCTACAATTACCAAATTACTAAACAGATTTAAACAATTTTGTCCGATTTGATTTGATCTGATTGAATTGTGACCATCCTTCTGTGGACGAAGTAAGCTCCATGTCACAAGTCCAGCTCGAGGCTGAATAGAACCTTGTTCGTGAAATGAAATTACGATTGCAGAATAAGACATAATCAGCAAACGTTAGTTATACAGATTACCATAAAATGTTTTGTAAAAACTAATCAGTGTGTGTTCAGTTGTATAGTACAACTGTAGTGGTAACAGGTATGACAATTTTGGCTTGTTATAGTTGATGCAACAGTAACGCAATCTCTATTTGTTGATATATATTTGAAGGCACGGCAACGCTACTAGAGTACTTTATTACTTCAGAGAGTATTTTATTACTTCACTAGAATTCATTTTACATTCGATCACGCTGCTGCAGTGTCTCGAGTGTTTTTAAAGAGAAAAGACATAGAAAACGACAATATCGTATTGAATTAAATAGGTATTGTTTTGTTATTAAATAATTTGTCTTATATGGGAAAATGACTTGCGAGTCCTGTAACTTTAATGATGAACTATGTACGGCACGACAATATTCGAATGCCCCCCCGGAATTATTGAGCCTTACTTTAAAGATAAAGATAAAGAGAAGATAAAGATAACTTTATTTTGCAATTTGATTACAAACTTGGTTCCTTTGAGCTTATCCGTGTGCCATAAATGTGAGATTTTTATTAAACTTATTGAAATACCACATCAGAAAACATGGGTTTTATGAATCATCACTACTACGTCAGAGTCATACTTATTACTTAATTAATATTTATTAATACTCTGAGTTTTTGTGATAAAGTTGCTGATTTTCGATACAGTAATTTTAGCTTTGGTAGCAAAACCACTGCTTACTGGAATCATTATTCATATTGAAATAATTCTCAATTTGTTTAATTAAGCACATGCAATGTATTTTGTGAAGAACCATTTTCTAAAATTGGATCAATTTTCTATAATAGGAGTCAAATGTCATAGTTGTAGAAGAGCGATAGAAATGCCTGTACAAAACTGAATTATAATTTAAAAGCCACTAGCTACAAGTCTGTGTAGCTGTAATGGTCGACTGCTGAGCATGAAGTTCTATATTTTCAATTACCGAGTCTGGCAAAATGTTATCGGGTTTTTCAGTAACAGCCACTGAGTTTGTGCCCGGTAGATGCCAATAGGCTTGTTCCCTAAATGTGACTTAAACATTACTTCCAAAATGTGGGTAGTACTGCTAGGTACACCTCTGACTAACATTACTAGGCGTGATGTTATATTATTTGTCTACATAACTAGAGTAAGTTATAGGGACATACGTAAATTACTGAAAGAGATTATGTGAGCTAGCCTACCTTTATAAAGTAATTATGTTTTTAACCGACTTCCAAAAGGAGGAGAGGAAGGAGGATTTAAAGAGAACGGATCTCCGTTATAGTGCTATTGTGTAATAGAAGGACTATTACAGTTAAAATAATAATAATCCTGTTCTAAAAAAGTGTCTATGTGATAAGTTTATCACTACGACTATAACGACATGAAGACTATAAGTACATGAAGGAACGAAGGAAATCTATGCGAACGTCGTACTAACAATAACTAAAGAAGTCCCGTACTCCATTGAAGAGTTAAGTCAATGGAGGAGTAAGACCAAGTAGATATCTTGATTGGCAACGATTACTGCTTCTCGCGCATGATGATTGAAAGAAAACTACTGAACGACAATTTATACTTAGTGAAGTCTAAATTCGGCTGGATAAGTACTATTTGGGAAAGAAACTAAACCAACAGAGTCGCTATTGGTAATTACTTATTTTCAAAGTTCAATGAAAACAAAATTAGACCCACTAGACTAACCTATTGACCAGGGTAATATATCATTCCTATGGGAACTTGAGTCCATCGGAATTAACAAATCTCTGAAAACTAATAGAGAAGAAGAACCTGTTAATAACTTCAATAGAATGAATGTCGACTAGTATTATCGAAGGTCGATGTACTGTTGCCTGGCCCTGAAACGAATATTCTCCAGCTTTACAATCATATCAATATATGGCATAGCTTACGGAAGACTGGTGAGCTTGGTAAAGCGCTTATATAAAGAAATCTTTAAGACATATCATGAGACACTTAAAGATCAAGTGAAAAACGGAATTATAGAAATAATACAAACACCGGCTCAGAATGGAAAACATTAGGATCGTGTACTCAGCGAAGAGCGGCGGAGGCAAAAGCCTTCATCGATGCCTGTACTGTGGACTGTTAATGTTGGAAGACTTAACAGGCCTGATTCGATTTCGACATCACAGAATTGCGATAACAGCAGACGTGGAATGGCATTCCTACAGATTGCATTACACGAGACAGACAGAGATGTGACATGATTTTTATGGTTTGAAGATATCACTAAACCAGTCACTAAAAATAAATTACAGTGCATGAGATGTTGCAGAGCATCCTTTGGCGTAATATTGAGTCCATTTATCTTAAATATCATAAATGATCTAAATAGACCACAACTACAACTAAGTGAAGATGACATACATGTTGACAACCTCATCACAAGAACCTCAACAATAGAGGAAGCCGTAGAATTGTGTTGAACTACCAAAGATACCTTTCAACAAATCTCAATGAACATAAGAGATTGGTGTTCCAATTCAGATGATTTTATGAAACGGATACCGGATACAAATAAAGCGCTCAAGTCTTAGGACTGAAGTGGAATCTAGAACAAGACACACTCGAACTCAAGTTCGACGCCAACACAGAAGCAAGCAATAAACGAGGTGTATTAAAGGTCATTGCATCAATCTACGACCTGTGCCGATTTGCCACTCCAAACATACTACCAGCAAAGTTATTCCTACAAGATCTATGGAAACAGAAATATAAATAAGATGAGATATTTCCAGAATGATTACATGACACATGGAATGAGATAAGGGAAGAGTTAGCTGAAATACACAAGATATTCATACCCGGATGTTATGTAACAGATACAGAAAAATACCTGTTACATTGCTTTATTGATGCTTCTTTGAAAGCATACGCAGCAGCAGTATACATAGTGAACGAAGAATATATACATTTCATCATAGAAAAATCCCGATCAGTACCAATAAAGGATCAAGATAATCTTAAGATACCACACTTGAAACTACTGGGAGCACTCATAGGAAGTAGACTCATTTTTGTGATGAAACAATTCAAGATAAAACTAATGCAAAGAATGAATCGTAAGATATGTTCCATCAGAATTAAACCCAGTCGACGTAGCAACCAGACCTCCCACATTGAATAAAGACAGAGAGATATGGCAGCAAGGTCCAGAATTTTTACTGAAAGAACCGAAGTGGTGCCTGCGGACCGCGGCGAAGAGACACTTTCTTTCTCAACCTGTGGGGAGGGTCCGACGAACGGAGAGAGTGCAGAACTATTCAAGAAAAGTGGAGTGAAATCATCACTACACCAAAAGACATAGACAACAAAGACATGCCAAGTCATAGGATCGAACAGATCAAGAGATAAATAATGCTTTCCAGTAGAGGTCCAGGATAGATTTAAGCTGCAATCTAAGACTGTTCAAAGACATCGTTGGGATGTTAAGAAGGTCGCATGAAGAATGCTGACTGGTCATTCGATAAACGATACCCAATATTCATACCTAGAGAATGCGACTTTACCAACGACGTTATAAAGAGAACACACGAAGAGAATGAGGTCGGAGCGGACACGTTAAGCCTGATAAGACAAAATTATTGGATTCCACAAGGAAAAGCTCAAGTATTAAAAATCATAAAGAAGGCCGAGGTGCGTCAAACACGGTGGACCATTTAAGTTACCACCAACCCCAGCCTTACCAGCAGAGAGAGTAAACTATAGTGCACAGTTCACTTTCACGGGAATAGATTACATGGGCCCACTCGTAGTGAACGAAAGGGGTCCCAACGAGAGATGGATTTGCCTTTTCACATGCTATGCAGTGAGGGCAATTCACTTAGAAGTGGTCAAAGACCTCTCTGCCAAAGAAGGACTACTAGCCTTGCGAAGGTTAACAAGAGGGGTACCGACTCTTATTAGCTCCGATAACGCCCTCCACTTTAAACTAATAGCTGAAATATTGTCAAAGGAATATTCGGAAGGAATATTGCGTTATCGCCATTTTGTATGATAAACGGTTTCAATTGCACAAAGAACGCTTTGTCCGCCATGTTGGTGACTTGGATGACTTGACTTTTTTACTTACAGTTTTCTCGACTTTTATTGGCTTTTTCGTTTTCCTTTTAATTTAATATGACACCAATTCTGACACCATGTTTGGGGTTCGGTCGGGATTGCTTTAATATCAAAGTAAACTGCCTTAGACTCAAAGATAATATTTAATTAGCACCGTATGACTGTACACGACATGATTCAGGTTGAATATGGAAAGCGAAAAAGTGCTTCGTCATTCCATAGACAATAACATTATATTTTTAACCATAGACTACAACATGCCCCTTTTTAAAAGAGAGCTGTCAGACTGACATTGACATTACAATTATTTGACAGATGACTTAATCCAAGTTAAACACAACCATAACAATTTACATTGAAGAATTAAGATTTTTAAAATACATTTCATTATAAACATTACTAATATAATTATACAATAATATCATAGTAAGAGTAAGTGAGTGCTTGCCAATAATACAATAAAAATACAATTTGCATTTGAATTAAATTGTGATAATATTATTGTGAACTTGTATTATTTTCTATGTATTAAATCTTATAAATCAAGTCTTTGTGTTTTCTTTAACAATCTTCCCCTAGAGCTATATTGTTTTTCAGCATTTACAGCCTCTTCATTACATGGTAATGGAGATTGTTCTACACTACTTGGTATATTTAATTCATTTGGACTTTGAAGTAAGTTCTCTAAGTTTCTACGTTGAGAAGACATTGGACTTTCATTATCAAATTCGTTATAGTCATGTAGACTTTCAGGTGAAACTAATGTTTCATCGATATCAACAAATATAGGTGACTTTACTATGTTTTCTGACTGGTTTTCTGACTGACAAGAATGATTTGACTCTATAGATAAGAATGAATCTGACTCATTGTTCAGTTCCTGATTTTGTAAACTTGACTCAGGACTTGACTCATGATAAGTGAAGATAAATGTATAACTATCATCCTCCTTTTCTGAAAATTTTGACTTGTTTAGTTCATTATTTAATTGACTAGGACTAGGACTATCCTTAAAGTTGACTTTTTTGTTATTATTTTGAGAGACATTTTTCTGACTTGACGTTTGACTTTCTGACTTGAACCTAAAACGAATATGCTGACTATTCCTACGGTAAGTATTATTATTATAATCTTTGACAATAAATGATCTTGGATATTTGGTTTTAGACATAATAGTACCTTTTGTCCATATAATATCCTTAGGATTTTTCTTAAAATAAATATTGTCATTTATTTGAAAATCCAGATAATTTTTACAGTTTTTGTCATAATAAAACTTGGTTTTTTGACTTTTTTCTTGTTTCTTTTTGTTATGTTCCGAATGCTTTACAATCTTAGGTCGTAAGTGACTAATTTTGTTAGGTAGCTGAGATCTTAACGTTCTAGACATTAAAAGCTGTGCTGGAGAGCTTAAATTTCCTCTCGGTGTATTTCTATATTGCAAAAGACCTAAGTGAGGATCAGATCCAGAATCATCACTTTTCCTTAGTATATTTTTTATTATTTTTACTGAGACTTCAGCTAAGCCGTTGGATCTTGGAAAATTTGGACTTGAGATAATGTGTTCAACGTCCCATTCATGCAAATTTTTTCTAAAATCATTGGAGTTGTATGGCGGTCCTCCATCTGAAACTAGTTGCATTGGAATGCCATGACGTGCAAAAATAGATTTTAGGTGTGCGACAACATTAGATGTTCGACTGTCTTTATTTAAATTTGCTATTTCAATGTAGTTAGAATAGTAATCTACTACCAATAAGTATTTCTTATCTTTATATTCAAATAAGTCGGTAGCTAGTTTTTGCCATGGAAATAAAGGTTTTTCATGAGTTAACATTGGTTGTTTTGATTTATTTGCAGAATAAATTGAACATGTTTCGCATTGTCTAACTTTACTTTCAATATTTTGATTAATATTTGGCCAATAAACTACATTTCTTGCTAAGTTTTTTGTTTTTTCAATCCCTTGGTGACCCTCATGTAATATATTTAATATTTCTGTACGCATTGTCTGAGGTATGATAACAGAATTGTTTTTGAAAATTATATCATTAATTACATGAATTTCCTCTTTTATGTTCCAGTAAGGCAATGTTAAACTATGACAATGTTCCTTACATTTAGGCCATCCATTTTTATAATATTCTATTATTTTTTGAGAAACTAAATCTTGTTTAGTGTGTCTTGTAATTTTCTCAAGTTTTTCTGGAGAAATGGCTAAATTAGAGGTTAACAAATTTATGTGAATATTAATATTTGAATCTAAATCTTCCAAACTGACTAATTCTTGGTTAAATTTATCATCTTTGACTGGAGCACGAGATAATGTATCAGAAACATACATCTCTGATCCTTTTGTATAAGACACAATAAGATTATAAGCTTGTAAAGTGATCATCATACGTTGTAATCTTGTTGGTACTTCTGACAAGGGTTTTTTGAATAATGTGACTAAAGGTTGGTGATCTGTTTCAACTTGAATAGGTTTTCCATATATGTATTGGTGGAATTTTTTACACCCAAATACTATAGCATATAGTTCTTTTTCAATCTGTGCATAATTAATTTGACTTTTGTTTAATGACTTTGAAGCATAAGCAATCGGATTTTTGTCATGTAAAATAACTGCACCTACTGCATTTTGTGACGAATCGACTGACAATCTAATTGGTTTTTTCATATCATAATGGACTAAGACTGGATATTGACATAACATTGACTTTAATTTTTTGAATTGTGTTTCATGTTGTTCTAACCATTGCCACTGATTATGTTTTTTGAGCAATTCTCTCAGCAAAGAAGTTTCTTCTGCGAGATTTGGTATATAGGAACCTAAATAATTGACCATTCCTAAAAATCTTTGCAGTTCTTTGACATTACTTGGACTTAGCATTTTCGAAATTGCTTCTACTTTTGACTGGTCAGGTGATACACCTTTTTTATTGAAAATGTGTCCTACATAGCATATTTCAGACAAACCAAAATGACATTTGGATTTATTGAACTTCAAATTGACTTCCGACGCTCGTTTGAATAACGATTCTAGTCTTTCATTGTGCTCTTCAATAGTAGACCCATAAACAAGTATATCGTCTACAAATATAATTATACCTGTTAAATCTCCGAATAATTGATTCATTGTCCTATGGAAAATTTCACCACTAGAGTTGATTCCGTATGGCAGTCTTAGAAATTTGTATCGACCGTATGGAGTGTTGAACGTACAAAGTTCACTACTTTCCTCGTCTAAACATATAGTCCAATAGCCTGAACTTGCATCTAATTTTGAAAAAATTGATGCACCTGCAACTTTAGATCTAAGATCATTGAATGTTGGATACGGGAAATGAGGACGTTTAATAGCCGTGTTTAAGTTTCTAGGATCAAGACATATTCTCAGTTTACCATTTGGTTTTTCGACTAAGACAATTGAGTTTACCCATTTAGTTGGCTTATCGACTTTTTCTATGACCTGTAGTTCTTCCATATATTCTAATTCTTCTTTAAGACGTTTCTCTAATGAATAAGGTATTCTTCTGACTGGGCAGACTTTAGGTGGAACACTACTATCAATGTCTAGATGAGCTTTATATGGTAGACAACCTAGACCCTCGAATGTTTTAGCAAACTTGGAAATAATTTCTTGTACTGACCTTTGCTGGATTCCATATATTCTTTTCACAATACCTAATTTTTCACATGAATTCCAACCCAATATTGTTTTACATTCACATTCAACAATAACAAAATAGAGTTTTGTGGTTATTCCGTTTTCAAATTTACAGTTAAGAATACATGTACCTAAATTTGGCACTAATTGTCCTGAAAAGGAAAAAAGTTTATTATTTGTTCTTGAAATATTAATATTTGAGTGAGAACTGGACATAATTTTATCTAACATTTTCTTGCTTATGACATTTGTATCTGCACCTGTATCAATTTGACATATAAGTTTGACATTATTACAATAAACATTTATTTGCCAATTTTTTGTAGATTCACAATTTTGAACTGAATTTATGACAAAATTATTAGAAAAATCTTTTGACATTGGCTGTTCATAAGAAATATTACTAACTTTATGGTCTGATTTCCTGAAAAAACAAAATTTAGCAAAGTGTCCTTGTTTTTTACAATTATTACAGGTTTTTTCCTGTGCTGGGCATTTATATCTGTGAATTTGTCCACATCTGGTACAATTCCTGTCTGATGATTTATTCCTGTTGCTTGACTGATTTCTTCCATGACTATTGTTTCTCCCATGACTATTTTTATGATGTCTCGAATTACTTCGGTAGGGTGTTCGACTTCTATTTTTATAATTTTGTTTTTGCTCTTTGATCCCTTGAATATTCTCCTTTTTAATTTCTTGGTTGTTTAATTTATTTGATCTTTCTTGAGACAATTCTAGACTTTTTGCTATTTTCATCACCTTTTCAACTGTAAGATTTTCTTCCTGTAAGAGTCTTTCTTTTATGTGTGTGCTAATCATGCCTATTACGAGCATGTCCTTGATCAATTCTTCTTTCAAATTACCAAATTCACATGTGGTAGCCTGGTTGTTCAATATGGTCAAATATTCATCCAAAGATTCTTCGGTTTTTTGGACTCTTGTGAAAAAATTATACCTTTCTACTGTTATGTTTAAAAGAGGACTGAATTTTTCGTCGAATTTCTTTAGGATGTCATCTAACTTTGTTGTATTTCGATCTATACAGGGTGAATTTTAATTAATGCGACAAAATGAAATTGGAGCTTCAGTAACAGTAACATAGTAATTATAAACTGTTTTTTCTACAATCTAAATCGTTAAAAAAAATTACGCGGTTATCGTTTTCAAAAGGTCCATTGATGTTATTATCTTTATTTAAGTACGAATTATCGGTATTCCAGTAATATGCAAAAAAAATAAGAAAAATTCAGGCAAAATTAGGTAAATGACCGCTATTGAGCACTGCGATGAGTCGGCAAGATTTTTGATACTTTTATTATTTTAACGGTTTTCGTAACACTGATCAATTATTTCTTAATTTTATATTTTATAAATTTTCTTGACAACACGTATTATTGTATATTTAAATTTGTCGCATCTATTCAATTTCACCCTGTATTGAAACTATTAAAAATTTCTATTCCGTCATCACCAATAGCATTTAGGAAAATTGCTGTCCTTTTCGAATCCGTTACTTTTGATAAATCATTAGCATCCATAAAAATTTCAAATCTAAGTTTCCATTTTTTCCATTTTTCTGCCACGTTATCGCCATTTTGTATGATAAACGGTTTCAATTGCACAAAGAACGCTTTGTCCGCCATGTTGGTGACTTGGATGACTTGACTTTTTTACTTACAGTTTTCTCGACTTTTATTGGCTTTTTCGTTTTCCTTTTAATTTAATATGACACCAATTCTGACACCATGTTTGGGGTTCGGTCGGGATTGCTTTAATATCAAAGTAAACTGCCTTAGACTCAAAGATAATATTTAATTAGCACCGTATGACTGTACACGACATGATTCAGGTTGAATATGGAAAGCGAAAAAGTGCTTCGTCATTCCATAGACAATAACATTATATTTTTAACCATAGACTACAACAATAAGTAGGTTTAAAAGTTGTGTTTTTTTAAAGGATGTTATATTGGATTTTATATAGCGAATAGTTGAAGTGCTACAACAAATCTGTTGTTTGATTTTTTGAGCCTGTTTTACTATGTTTAAAGACTAACGATACCTACTCGGATGATCAGATTAACAATAAATACCTACTTAGGTCTAAAAGTTATGTTTTAAGTTTGAGTTTTGCTACCAATTGTAATTCATAAAAAAGTGTATATTCAAGAATGATTTATTAAAGAAACGCTTTTTAATTTAAATATCATTTTATTATGATATTAACATAGTTTTACCCTTTCTATGACAAAAACGTTTGAAAATACTTATTACTTGTATCAATAAACACTTAGATGTAAAAAAAATGTATCACAATAAATTCTAGCTTGTAGCATTAATCACTTACTAGTTTGAAAAATACATTGGTGTTTAGGGGTACAATTGAATATTTACGTAGGAATTTTTAATAAAACAATGAAAAAAGGTTGCTGATAATCAAAATGATCATATTAGTTTTACGACTTTTTCTCACAACAACTATTTGCAGGCAAAACATGCCAAAACACAAGCCTTATAACATTTCACACAAAACGGTAACTAAATGTGTAAAATAATTCATTTCATTATAGATTTAAATACACAAAAATAAGCAAAGAAAACTATAGTGTACGGTGATATAACTGGCTATTTTTACTAATTACTTAAATTCCGTGCAAAATAATATATTCAAACCAAGCTCTTTATTTTCTTTAAAATATTATCTACACGTACCGCATATCGTTTTTTATTTTAGAACGTTAGAAAAATAACGAGATTTTTTTAAATCTTTAACCTTAAATTACTCAAAACTATGATTTTTCACTTATATCACTTTTCACTGAAGGTACAGAGTTATCTGTGGAAATTTTGTTTCTGCACATGTGTGGAAAAAACATGAAAAATGCATGTGTGAAATACACTGCATTTTGAACCTAATCGTAATGCGAAAAGAACCAGTTTTCGAGGAAGTGTATTGAAAATTTGAATTTCGCGGGCTACCTTGGAGCATCAACCTGCGCAGGCCAGACAGAAGGGACTTGTGATGAGAGGGACGCAAATGCGGTGTCCCGTTCATGCATTGCATGCATTATAGTTTTTAATATTATATGCCTACCAGAAAGACACAGCGTTAGTATCCACAGAGTACTTTTATATATAGGTAGTTAGTATCTCTTTGGTTAGTATGAAGAAGCAGTCTATGATTCTGGTTTCTAGGAGCATAGATATTGTAAAACATACCTGATTCTCTTTGGATTTACGTTGTTACCTCTCATTTCCGGCAGGGGTCGCCATCTCTGGTTCCGGTGACCGGCCGTTTAGGCTTCCACATAGCGTTTATGATTTTTGTCGTGGTAGGAGCAAAAGATTTTCAAAGTTTAAAAAACCGACAAAAATACTCGTACATACAAACAATTCATTGTTTTCGGTCGGAAAATAGTGTTACAGTGATTATATACTAATAACATACACGTATTCAGTGTTTTATAGTGTTCAGTGTTGTGTCGTTGACGTCGATTCGGTAAGTGCCTACCCACCATTATGGACTCGGAGGATTCCGCTCCTGAACCTGTAGCTCAAGTCGCTGCTCCGGATGGAGAGCGTAGAGCTGTGAGCTCGAGCTCATCGTGATTGCAAAGCAGTTCCTCGTCTTCGGAAGACGAAGAAGGTTTTGCCTCGCCGCCACCTAATAAAAGGTCTAAGCGGCGCAGGTTCAAACAAGTAGGAACTTGTTCGGATCCTCGCATGGACACTATAATCAATCAAGTCACGTATTTAACTAACTGTGTAGCTCAAATGCCGCAGATTTTCACGGCTATTAATAATACAAATTTTAACAATAATAAAGAAAATTTCGGCAGCCATTTGAATTCTGTATCAAGTCCGGAGGTAAGGTCTCAACATGACTAACAAAACAAGCCTCAACTCGGCTTATCTAGTCCAACACGTCGAGGAGTTCCAGTAGCATTTCCCAAAGTATACCTTCAGATCGTTCCATCAAGTCCGAGGTAAAACGTAAAAATATAAAACATAAATATTTTTGTCGGTGCCATAATTTTACTCCAAATAAATACGTAAAAAAATGAATCTTTCTAAGTATCAAAATGAGTTCACTTGAAGCAATCGAACCACTACATTGACACGAGTCAATACACACAAGTTTACTTTTCTCGGTAGCGAGAATAGTAGTCGTGCACTACATTTGTGTGTATGAGCCGTGTCAATGTAGTAGTTCGATTCTGTACCTATCAATTTTGCGAACGCGTCCTTAACTCATTGCTTAAGTTAAGTCCTGCATTTAAGCTAAGTGTCATTTTTAGAAGACAGAAGTGTATTTCAATCCGGATCTTCCTCGCTTTAACTAATCTAGGATAAATCGCAATATTGCAACATAATAAACAGAATATGTCATTTTTCTATTGTCATCCTACTACATTGTATATTTTTTAAGTTTTAAAAAGTTCTAAGAAAAAAGTTTTAAGTTCACGACATTGTTGAGTTGTCTGAACAATTGAGTAGTATCACGTAAGTACCTGCCTACCGTTTTCGCTCTTTCTCTACGATTTTACAACTTGGCAATCACTCAACTCTAAAATGTTTTTGTTCAGTAACTATACTTTTAGCTCGAGCAGTGATGATGAAGATATTATTGAATTTATCAATTATTCTACGACCCCACGACGTATACGAATTTATAGCACATGAGAGACTAATTTTCAGAAATGGAAAGAAGGTGAATTTTACGAGACGGCGGGCCTGTTTGCCGGATTGCCGCCATGGGATCTGAAGGCGATAGTCACTACGCTGCCGCCGGGGGGAAACTCCGCTGCCACGGCAAATCGCCGCTCAGCGGACAGACCTCCGGCGCGATTTTATGGCGACATGGAGAGAGCAACTGTCGCAACCCCGTGCAGGGCACGCCACGATAGTGGCGGTGAGTCCCCTCTTTAAGGAGTGGCTGGAGAGGCGCCACGGCGTCCTCGCCTTCCGCCTGACGCAGGTCCTCACCGGACACGGATGTTTCGGGAGGTACCTGCACCGAATCGGGCGGGAGGAAACGCCCGGGTGTTTGCACTACAAGGATCGACCGGAGGATACGGTGGAGGTCTGCCCTGCGTGGGAGGAGCACCGCCGTGTCGTCGTATCGGCGGCGGCGACCTCTCGCGTCCGGCCCTGGTTCAATCCATGGTCCGGAGCGAGACGGAATGGGAAGCCGTCACCTCCTTCTGCGAAGCAGTCATGCTAGCGAAGGAGGTGGCGGAACGTGAGAGGGAGAGAGCCTCTCTTCCCAGCCGCCGAGGGAGACGCACCGGGCGTCAGGGGCCACGTGGTGGCTACCGGCCACCGAAGACGCGGGCCTGTGGACGGTTAGCAATGGGCTATAGCTAGCCGCTCGTCCGTCTAATGACGACAGGCTGTATAGACGACTCGTTCGTTTTCCACGCGCGCCTCAAAGAGATGTCAGCACAGTGAAAGGGCCCGCAAGAGCATGCCGGAGTTGCTCGAAAGAGATACCGCGGCCCCGGAACGTAAAGGGCGAGGAAGGAACATGGATGGGTTTAGTCAGTAAAAGTCTGACACTCCCTCCCGCGCCGCCCAGAGTGGGAGAAAATATTTGATGATTTCCCATCCTAAAAAAAAAGGTGAATTTTACGACCGATTTACGTTGTGCTGGAACAGATAAGAGACGAACTCAAATGGCCCTACTACGAGGTAATATTTCGCAAGGATGTCTGTACCTACATTTAGGTATATAGATTCCTCACAGCCTTTTTTTATCCTTTTATCAACTTACAAATATTCTATATGCGGCA
The DNA here is from genome assembly GCA_916618015.1 of Xestia c-nigrum. Lineage (NCBI taxonomy): Eukaryota > Metazoa > Arthropoda > Insecta > Lepidoptera > Noctuidae > Xestia > Xestia c-nigrum. The sequence continues at coordinate 18,735,817 of OU745266.1, read as the reverse complement.
TAAAAAACCTTTTTGCAGGTCAGAACCACCATAAAGCAACTTTTTTTTGAGGTTGACACACGCTAATCTCAGATCGGAACTTAAGCGACAGAAATCTGTCACTTAGATTAAGGCTAGTTAGGGTGGACTTTATGTGCCGCTTAACTTTAATCCAATATTGAAATACACATAAGTCGTTCTTAAATTGAATCCTGGATCACTTCGAGATAAGTTACTATTGAAATACCGGCCCTAAGTATTATGGATCTGGATTATTTATGTTAAGACCGAAATTGTACCAATACTTATAGCAAATAAACTGATTTGATTTGATTTGAAGCGAGCTGAATGTATTGAGGTTAGACGTGACCGCATTCTAAAAGAAATTAATAACGTTAATCTTAAATTAGCGTTACAAAATATTCCACCTAGCACTGAGTATCTCTTCAATAGAGAAGCGCTCATCCCACTAGTCGATTCTTTAGGAGGCTCGCAGGTATGGCTTAACATGCCAAGTTATTTAAAAGATAAAAAGAAAGTCAATAATACCAATCAGGTTAACAATAATTTCAAGCCATCTTATAAAACTAATTTCAATAAGAAAACTAAGTTTAACTCTGACAAAAAATCAAGAAATAATAATTATAAAAAGCATTCCTTTCGTCGTACAGGCACTCAAGATACCTCCAACGTTAAAGATAAGTGACAATCAAAGCAGGGTATTCAAAGGCGGTTGCCTAAAATCCCATGTTCAGGCATGGGAACAAATGGGGGCCAGTCAATATATTAAAAAAATAATAGCGGAGAGTCGCATACCATTTTCAACAAAACCACCTTTACATTACCCTTACAAAAGAATATTAATCAAGTTTGCAACAAAGTCATCCAAGAAGATGACAGAAATCATACAACAGTTAAAAGATGCAAACATTTTAGAAAAACCAAAAAACATAACACCCGGTTTTCACTCCAAAATGTTTTTAGTCCGGAAATCAGATGGGGGGATACGCCCTGTTTTCAATTTAAAGAGCCTAAATTTACATGTCTCGACTCGACATTTCCAATTAATTTCTCGACAGGATGTAATTCAGTTCCTACAGGACAGGGACTGGATGACAAAAATAGACCTCCATCAGGCATATTTTCACCTAAACATAAAGGAAAACCACAAGCGTTTTCTGCGCATAATATATGGAGGCGAAATATTACAGTTAACGGCCTTACCTTTCGGTCTCTCATCAGCTCCTCAAACCTTCGCCTCAGTGACCAATTGGATTGCGGAAATCCTTCGGAAACAAGGCATAAGAATAGTAGTTTACTTGATTTTTTAATAGCCAGTCAAAATCAGACACAACTCATAGAACACACCAAAATAACCATACAAACTCTGGAAAAGTTGGGATGGCATGTAAACTTCAAAAAATCACTTCTCACCCCAACCCAAGAAATAGAATATTTAGGCATAATATGGAATACAAAAACAAATCTAATTTCACTTCCTGTAAAAAAAAAAGTAGAAAAAATTCTAGAACTATTAACAAGCTTATTACAGAAGAAAGAGTCGTGTCTCCGAGTGATGCAAAAATTACTGGGTATGTTAAATTTTGCAAATTTAGCAACCCCAAACGGCCGCCTCCATTGTCGCCGTACTCAGATTTTTCTAAGATCATTCAGAGGAGCCAGACCAAGGCAAAAGAGGGAGTTACCACCTCTAGTGACCCAAGAGTTACAATGGTGGGTAAGAAACGTAGGGAAAAGTGCAAGACCAATGCACACGCCCAAGATTACCCACTTTCTCACCACAGACGCGGCGGACGCGGGCTGGGGAGCACACCTGAACAACATCATGTTATGGGCAAATGGAATCGTCGCCAGCAAAAGTGGCATTCCAATGTGAAGGAAATGTTTGCTGTGTATGCAGCCTTAGTAAGACAAGGTGCACACATGAAGGACGCACATGTTCTAGTGCAGTCGGACAATCAAACTCTTATAGCCTACTTAAGGAACGAGGGAGGAACACGGTCCTTAGCCCTGTTGGGCCTAACAAGCAAACTCCTTCACCTAACCGAACAGCACAACATAACGCTGTCGGCATCATACCTCCCGGGGAGGTTAAACGGGATTTCAGACCGCCTCTCAAGAGGAAAACCGGTCCCCGAATGGCAGCTACAACCCCTAGCCAAGAATGTAATATTCCAAAAATGGGGCGTCCCAGACGTAGACCTGTTCGCTTCAAAAGAAACAGCAGTGGTCCCACAATACGTAACTTGGGACTCAACAGATGGGTCAGCAATTTTTTGCGACGCCTTCAGTCGAGTTTGGGACTTTCAGCTGGGCTGGGTATTCCCTCCACCCAACTTGATCCCTCGGGTGCTCCATCATCTGAACGGGGCCATAGGGACATACATAGTAATAGCACCACAGTGGGATCAGTGCTTTTGGCTGGCCGATCTACAAGCCAGGGCCCTGTCAGACCGAATATCGATAACAGATCTGCGGAAGAACCTGATAGATCGATCAACAGGGCTCTGTCCTCCACAAGTGGACAAGTTGTCCCTCCAGGCATGGAAAATTGGGGGTGGTCAGATCAGGTAGCAAACTGGAGTAGGGAGGAAATTGAATTATTAAGTAATAGTTGGCGCAAAAGCACTCTAAATACTTACAAAGCCCCTATTAAAAGGTGGCTATCATTTTGTGCCACAAATAAAATTAATAAAAGAAATCCTGACGGCAAAGACGTTGCAAGATTTTTAGCAGATCTGCATTTAAAAAGAAATTTTTCAGTGAATACAATTTTATTACATAAATCAGCTATTTCTACCTTCTGTGCTTCAAATGCAGACAAAATATCAAAACATTTCTTTGTTCAACAAGTTTTAAAAGCCATAGCATTATCAAAACCTCCACCTACAAAATCCCCTATTTGGGACACTAAAATAAATTTCAATTGGTTGAAAACAGTTCCAAACACAAATTCCCTTGTTGATATCTCAAGAAGAACTGCAATTATTTTATTGTTAGCATCAGGCAGAAGGATACATGACCTTACCTTGTTGGATATTTCTCAAAGCAAATTCATAGAAGAAGAAGAAAAAATTATATTATGGCCAAAATTTGGATCGAAAACAGAGTCAAGCAAATATAGACAGTCTGGCTGGTCTTTATTAAAACACCCAGATGCAAATATATGTCCCTTGAAACATATTTCAAAATTGATTCAGATTTCACAGGAAAGAAGACTTAATAGTACTGTTACAAGTCTATTTGTTTCATTGAAAGGCCAAATAAAACCAGCTACAAGGGCTATTATAGCAGGTTGGATTAAATCTATATTTAAAGATTTAAATTTAGAAGCTCCAGGAAGCGTCAGAGCAGCTGTAGCATCCAAAGGCTGGTGGGAGAATGTTCCTGTAGATGATATATTGGCTAGAGGGAACTGGAAGAGTGATAAGACCTTCAGAAAGTTTTACTGTAGAGAGATTATTAAAAATACAAATAATGAAGAGGAAGATTTGTTACGATTAAATTTCTCAAGTTTATATTAGAATTGTTAAGTTTTATGTGCCAAAGTTGATTGTTTAAGTTGAAGTACCTAACAAATTGTTCATTTTAATTTCAAATAATTATAATTATTTATCAGTAATATAACCTTACTGATTATGGTAATTGATAATAAATGTTTAATCTGAAATGAATTTCTTTCATTCTTTAACACATTTATTTATTTCACATAGCGTTTATTGTGTTACCTTTACCAGCAGATATCAAACAAGTCTTCATACTAACGCTGTGTCTTTCTGGTAGGCATATAATAGGACTGTTTTACACTAAAATAAAACAGTTATTATGTGCCGAAAGAAAGACACAGCGTTAGCTCAAGGTCCTTGCTGGTATGAAGACACTATGGAAGCCTAAACGGCCGGTCACCGGAACCAGAGATGGCGACCCCTGCCGGAAATGAGAGGTAACAACGTAAATCCAAAGAGAATCAGGTATGTTTTACAATATCTATGCTCCTAGAAACCAGAATCATAGACTGCTTCTTCATACTAACGCTGTGTCTTTCTTTCGGCACATAATAACTGTTTTATTTTAGTGTAAAACAGTCCTATTTTATCTCGATTAAAACGACGGCTAGACAATTTTTATTTACATAATTTTATGACTATTTTTTTAACAACCCCAATTACGGGTATTTATATTGCGTACAAAGCTGACCACCACGAGTACCACGACAATCTCCCCGAACCGTGCTGCTACGCACCCCCGATCCCTCCTGACATTTCCAAGGGTCGGGGTACCGGCGGCGGCCGATGACACAATGGTCACTGACCCATCAAGGTCCGCCACCGAGTTCTCCCTGGGCAGGATAAAGTACGGCTCAGCGACCACAGCGATGTGTATCTGTCACCGTAAAATTGTCAAACACCAACACGTTATATTACAATATAACGTGTTTCTCTCTAGCAATATTGTAAACTCTCGAATTATTGTCAACTGAATACACGGAAGTATCTCTGCCCCCATAATCGGGACTTGGGCCACCCCTCCGTTAGGTTAGTTAGGTTCCTTTAAACCCTGCAATCGGAAATAGGGGTCCCGCGAAGCGGGGCTTCGTCGACTACGCTTTTTATTTCTCCCCTCCTTCCTTCCACACCGCGTGAGTTGTCTACCATCACATGCATTTCACGAAAAATAATGCGTTTTGTTGTAAGCAGCATGTTCGTTTGACAATATTTCGAGATTTTACAATACCGCTAGAGATATTACAATATAACTGCACTGACACGTGGTGTGCCACGTGGCAGCGATAACGCCTCAGAGGCCTGGGTTTCAGCATGAGCCTAGCTTAACCTGCGCTGAAACCCAGCCCACCAGAAGCCTTCGGCCCTCCACAATAGTTTTGGCCGCCGTCACAGGGCAGCTCACCGTTACGGTTCGCATTCCCGTGGGGGCGCTCTTAATGTGCACGTCTTTCTACATCGTTCTCACATATATATTATGTATAATCACACATGAATGATGTTACCAAGATTTTGTAACATATTGATTTAAAAGTGAGTGTCCATGGAGTTTCTTGTCCGTTCTTCTCCATAGAGATCTACGCTAGGGAATGGGCAACTGCAGTACTTTTTCAAGTTATTATGCCTTGTGACTGTAGCCTCGATTTTATTTGTATTTTTGACATTCAAAAGTGCCGTAATGGTCTAGTGGAAATAAATGACTTGAGTTTGAGTTTGAGTCCGCACGTAGGGGGCCTGCCCGGACCTGCTCGGCAGAGCACCCCCGGACCTAGCGACGGCAGCGGACACCATCTCCTCCTCGGTGACCATGTGACGGGCCTGGACACTCGTGCCTCGTCCGCGTTCGTTTACTACTTGAACCCAGCCCCCGCATTCACAACGCTTCGATTCGCTTCCGATTCGGGGAGTCGTATGTCTATCTTGGTCGTTTTCGTAATGCCAGAAGAAGACAGATATACGAGTTGTCGAATCGGAAACGAGTCGAACGTTTGTGAATACGGGGTCTGCACAATTGTTCAACCTTTTTTCAAAAACGATTTACACATATTTTATTGTAATAATGGCAACAAAAGGTAACCTTTTCTTTGAACTGACAGATGTCAAATGTGATCTGTATTTGGCCCTGCTTTAAACTTAAGACTAGGGATGTGGATACTATTATATTTTAAAACGAGAACACTGCCAACTTAGATATCGAGTACCGTTTTTTTTTGATCTCCTGTAAAATTAACTTTATTGAGATAGACACTTTTGATTCTTAACCGTCGATAAGTGACTGTGATTCGGATAATTACTCCTAAGTCATGAATACAGACGATCGACTATAAATACTTTTCATTTTAGCTTTTAAATTTAATAATGTACGGGGGCTGGTGTCAAAAATTACGATTCTGAAACTTAACTCCGACAAACGTTTCACCGCCGAATAAGCCGCCGACAGAATGTTTCGTTTAAAAGTTTTTCAACGGCAGAATCTTTCCGCTACGAACGTTTCACCGACAGAACGATTAATTCATAAGTAATAATTCGAATCTTCTTTTAGTGAACAAAAGAAGATTCGATGCGTAGGCACACACAGACGGCCCCTGACCAACATTCACAAAAAAAAAAAAAACTATTGTTCAAAATACTAGAATATGACACAAATTAACGGTTTTCTAAAAACCGCTCAAGTTGGTGGAAACAGCGGCTAGCGGCCATAGAGAAATATGCCACACAGCAAAAAGTTGTGACATTCTTTTGGTACTCCGGTGGACTAGTCTTTGGTCAGTCAGTTGGCACAACAATGTAGGGATCGGCAAGTAATAAAAATATATATCGACATTTATCGTGTCGAAATTCTTAAATAGTATCGTTAAGCATCGAGTGAAAAATATCGACATGTCGTCAGTTTTCGTATGATTATTCATACATATTCGCAAAGCATTCAAACTCCGTAAACAATTACAAAAGAAAACAGTATTTTTATTGATGCTTGACCCTAAATAATTATATACAATTTAATCAAACAAGTAGTCATCATCGAAAACAACGTTGCGTTAAAAAAAACCATACGAATTCGATACTCTAAAATAAAAATGTAAAATAGAAAATTAGTCAGATACTCAGATTTGAGATTTTAATAAAATACTGTCCAAATTTCGTCACTGTACTATCTCCTTCGTTTGATGGTCTATCATTAGATGTACGGGATATTGGCAAAATTGTGGTGACACTTCCACAAAAGCCATTAACTAAGAGTTGAAGTTGAAGTTGAATTTCAATATCTAGCGATGAAAAAATATCAACGTTAAAAATCGATATATCGATATTACTTGCCCATGCCTAGCACAATTACAACAAATGAACAAAATGGCGGACGGTGACGCCGAAACGGTTAAACGTTGTTCCAAGTGTTAAATTGTAATCAACTAATTGTTTTCACTGTAGGTATGTCTGTTACGTTATTCAGATTATTCGCTAATACATTGAGGCGGAATCTGCCGAGTCATCCCATTAGATCAGGTAAAAAATGTACACATGGGAAAAGTCGAATAATTGTTTTCAATAGTAAATATTTGGTTTGTGTTACGTTACATTTTATTTAGTTAGTTTCGGATGTTATGTCATAACGGTATAGGTACTTATTGTACTTAAAAAGTTGCACCCGGCAGATTTGGTAAACAAAATAACCTCAATTATTCAGCAAACCCAAAAGTCATCATCTGTCTAGCCTTTTGCTAACTATAATGGCTTCCTGTAAAAAGGGAATGGGCAACTACAGTACTTTCACAGTTTTTATGTCTTGTGACTGGGACTAGCTACATTTAATTTTCATCTTTGTTTCGACAATTCAAAAGTGCCTGTTATTGGCCTACTTGAAATAAATGCTTTGATTTTGATTTGTTGATTTTGTATAATCAGTTTACACCTGTATTGTATGGTCGAACAAAGTATTTGGTTTACACTTTACAATGTAATTTGTTCGTTAAACTGAAACCAAATAGCTTGTTCGACCGTACATGGAGCCTATCTGACCTCCACAACCCAGTTAGTACCTACTGGGTAATACGATACCCCTATGAGGCTGGTGAGGTGGTGTGATGGTTGTTGCACTTACGTACATTTCCTACAGTATACCATGTTGCTGTTCTTACAATGACCTATCCTCATGGTGTACAACAATTGTAAAATTATGCAGTTGGAAAATAGATATCTTTGGTTACATTTTACCAAAAAATGGTAACCATCAGTTAGCATTTTAATTTGGATATGTCTTTCCATTAAAAAGTCACAATATTTTCATGTTCTACCATTATTCGGTCAGAGGGACATCTTAGGCTGATTCAAACTGACTAAGAGAATATAAATAAATGTAAATTTTTACATTTGTTTGTCTATTGCAGTATTACCAGTGCGGTCTATATCAGCCATGGAAGTAGCAACTACAGATATCAAAGTGGTTGAGGAAAGTCCTAAAGAAACTCAAAATATAGTTCCCAACAAGAATTCAACTAGATTCAAAAAGCGGTTCATGAAACGTCAGTGGGAACAGACAGAAAATGGAAATGAGAATGAGGAAACGGACCAGAAGAAAGTTTGTGACAGAACTGTAGAACGCATCAAGAGAAAGAAAATGGCGGTTCTGTTGGGGTACTGTGGAGTTGATTATTATGGCATGCAACGGTGAGTTCTACTTCTGGGTAATACTATGATTATTATGGTAAATAAGCAGTTAGAAGTGGCTTTAAAGAGTGTAGTCTCTTTATATGTGGACAATGGACCCAAGATGGGTTGGTAGATTTTAGGGTCTTCGACAATGGACAATTTCTTTCAATATTTTTCGGTCAGTGGGTCGTCTTTTCCTGCAACACCACTGCCACTTTTGGGCACAATACATGTGTAACACTTTTTATTCTTTTACTTCCAGTAACCCTGGTGTAAGAACAATAGAGGAGGACTTATTGAAAGCATTATTGGAGGCTAAATATTTGACAGAAGAGGATTTCAACAATCAACAGAATGCCCAGTTTCAAAGGAGTTCTCGGACAGACAAGGGTGTGTCTGCCGCCAGACAGGTTGTGTCACTTAAACTACGTTAGTATTCTCACATGATACGTTACTGTCTCGTTGGCTTGGTGGATAAGTGCAAATGCCGAGCATGGGGTCCTGTTTTTGATTCTCAGGTTGGCAGTGTCATTATGTTTTTCATGAGGAATTCCTCAGTCTTGGAGTCTAGATTTGAGCATCATTAGTGGCAATACTCTTCTCTCCTGTAACATGAGACTAATACTTAAAACTGATTTAAACCCTCAAATATGTTATAGGTACTGACAAAAATGCTCAAAATCATAAAATATCAGATTTTGTTCACAGCACTGGAAGTTAACGTAGGAGAAATAAACAAAAGACTGCCTGAATGTATCAAAGTCTTCAGTATAAAAAGAGTGACAAACAAATTCAACTCAAAATCAAAGTGCAATGCTCGAACATACAGCTATACTCTTCCCACATATGTCTTGGAGCCTAGCCTCCTCACCGATGAAGAGAGAAGGCAATATAGGATCACGGAAGACAAAAAAGAAGAAATTAACAAGGTTTTACAAGTTTATAAGGGGACAAAGAGCTATCATAACTTTACTGAAAAGAAGTAAGTTTAACTTATTATTTACATATTAGTTGTAAGGTGTGGAAAATTTTTGTATGCAGCGTGGCCTGCCTAACTTCTGCCATTTCAAATTATTGATATCATATCAGTACAAACACGTTTTGTGTGACATAAATCTTCTTAAACGCGTCCATACTCGAATTATTTCCAAATGAAACAGCGGTAGCAGCCGGCAGCGGGGCGCGCACGTGTGGCCGGACGCTGGCGCCAGTCCTTAGACAAGCTTCTGCTGGCCTGGCCTGTGTTGTTTAGATGAGGCCAATGGATTTATTTAATTCCTGGATTACTCTTGCCTACACGCGTCCTCACGCTGCCGCGGCGCACGCAGTCGAAGGTCACTGGCTTTAAAAATAGGCCGGTGCTCTATTCCCGCCTGTGCTAGCAGCCAGCACTGGCTTGTCTTGTAAAACTGTTTATACGGGGCCAATAACAAGCCTGCGCTGGGCTGGCAGCCAACACTGGCTTTGTCTAAACCTTTCTTTAAATGCAATGTGCAGTCAATGTGTGTCATTTTATTGAATATTTTTAATACAAGCGGTGTTCACAGTTCTGAAACATAACATTGCCGAAATATTTAATTAATAGTGCCAGGTACAATAGTATATAATTGCTGTATACTACATCCACTTTTTGACTACAATGATAGCAGAATATCTAACCAGAGCATTTGTTGCAGACATTTCCAAGATCCTTCATCTCTACGATTTATGATGGGCTTCACATTAGATAGAGTCTTTGTTGACTCAGATATGGAATTTGCTGTGTTATTAGTAAAGGTATGTAGAGAATATCAACCATAACTTCTTACTGATTCAATTCTTTACTGCTTATCACATGTTTTTACAAGATCTTAAAACAGAACGAACTTGTGAACTTTATTTTATATTGACACATTCAGGCATAACGAATCAAGAAGGCATAAGAATTAACTATTTTTAATTAAATTAAAAAATAGTTAATTCCTATGCCTTTCATTCGTTCATTCATTTAAATAAGTTATAACTAACCGATACTCGCGGCTTCGCCCGCATAAAATTATATACTAAAACCTTCCTCTTGAATTAATATATCTATTAAAAAAACCTTTTATAATATGTAGTAAGAAGTAATAATGTCAAAGGATAAATTAAACAAAATAAAATACATTTAGGTGTACAAAATGTCAATAAAATAAAAAATAAATTTCAATGGTATTAAGTGAAGTAGGTAGTGATTACAAAAATGTAACAATGAACTGCAATTTTCAATTAATCGAGTCAGAAACTACTCGTTTTATAAATATTTTGCCATTCTCTTCCATTATGATTTTATGATGTCATTAGGAATTTTGTTGAGCAGCGGTGGCCCAGTGGTGGCGGCCCCGACTTACGAACAGTAAGTCGTGGGTTCGAACCCAGACAGGCTTATTACTTTGTGAAATTTATTTCATCACCAGTGCTCTCAAAACGGCGAAGGAAAACATCGTGAGGAAACCGGCAAGTCCTAGAACTAAAAAATTCGATGACATGTGACATCTACCAATTCGCACTGGGCCCGCGTGGTAGATTGCCCATACGCAAAATACGCGCTTTGACGTGTAGTTGCGGACACCACCCCGTTATAAATACAATAGGAATTTTGTTATAGATTATTGTTGATGTTAACATGAAAGTCTACTAGGTATCACGAGTGTTTTCGAATCGTGAACGCGGTGCATTTAGGCGAGGCAGGTCGGAGATTTTATGGTGGAAGTTTTGATACTCTCTCACAAATTACTTTCTTTACTATATCTAGAATCTCGATGTCAGAGTTACAATGTTAAAAATGTCGTCCAGAACTTTCGTTGTTTCTCAACATTATTTCCCCAAAGAATTCCAAACTTAAGCCATGCAACATCTACAGATTCATTTATTTATTGTAAAACATAGGTACATATTGTGGGTGCTATGTTTTGCCTCAAGGGAGAACAAAAGCAGAAATGCGGAATGCGGAATTAAAAAACGAAATTAATCGCATTAAGAATTTTCAATCACACTGATCAATGTCGATTGCATAAATTAGGTGTAGTAAAAACAATAAAAAAAAAACAAAAAAAATGTTGTCTGTGTATTAAAATTGTCAGCACTTACTTTATGAATGTTAAAGAAATTGAATGATATAAGTTAAAATTAAATTCCAAATTAAATAAACAATGAAAAAACAGCATGTCATTCAAATATTCAGTGATAGAATACTAGCAATACTTCTATCAAAAATTTCTTTTAAAGTTGTGCAAATTTTCATTCTTAATGCTAAATCATCACGTGCAGATATCTCCACTGAGTACATGGAGAACAATATCATTGCTGATTATGCTGTTTATGAATTCCATCACAAAACCCCTTAGATAAGTGGTAACTGTAAATGTCTTGTTATCAACATTAACATTAAACTTTTTTAAACCCAGGGTCAAAGTTTCATGCTGCATCAGATACGCAAGATGGTTGGCTTGGCGATAGCAGTGGTGCGTGGTCAAACAGACAGCTCCATACTTGAGAGGGTGTTTTCCAAGGAAAAGGTCATGATACCCACTGCGCCTGGTCTTGGTCTTGTTCTTGATACGGTATGTATGTTTGATCTGTAGTCAAATCCAGCCATTCAAACTTGTAAATGGTCTTCAAATCCGTATTGTTTAAGAACACGATAACACTGTTTATATTAACTGCAAGTTTCCCAAACAGTATAAAATATAATAAAAATCCTGCTTCAGCTAGATGAGACTAGATTTTTTACTTGCTAGGTCCGAGCCTGTTGGTAGAGAGTAATGGGCTAGCTCACCCTCTGTCCGTCTTATAACGACAGGCCGTGTCGATGGCGCGTTCGGGAGTTCCGCAGAGTGCCTGTGCCGCAATGCCTGGCGGGCCTGCGGGACTTTTTGAAGATATACCGTGGCCCTGGTGCTTAGATGTAACACGGTGGGTTTTAGTCAGTACAAGTCTGACACTCCCTTTCGCTCCGCTCATACAGGACGGGTCATTTGATGATTTGTCACCAGAAAAAGGGGGACATTATGCATAGTGACGAATTACACTGGCGAATCTAATGCAGGAAATAACATAAAAACTGTTCTGAATTCTGCCCTGTTCTGGACAATTTTTAACATTCCTTCTTCATTTCAGGTCCACTACGATAGATACGATGCAAAATTTAAGGATAGCCACGATAGTTTGACTTGGTCAGATGTAGAAGATGAAATTCACGAGTTCATACATAAGCACATATACCCCGTGATAGTAAAGGGTGAAGTTGAGGGCAAGTCAATGGAAATGTGGCTTGAGAAACTACAGAGACATTCTTATGAACCCTCTGAAGAGGTTCCAGAAAAAGTTGATGAAAAAGAGTTGGGGGGTGGCGATGATGAGGACGATGATAATGAAATCAAAGATGGCGGCAATGAAGATTCCAGAAAAAATCTTTCACCTAAGATAGAAGTTAGCTACATTGAGTCTAGTGAAGTTAAAAGTGACAAAGTTGGAGACAGTAATATAGAAGAATCTAAAATTGAAGAAAGTGCAATAAGTGAAACTGCAATAAGTCCAAGTGATACGGTCAATGATAGTGCAAATAGCAATGGTAATGGTAATCACTAATTTATGTAGATTGAGTGACTGTTTTTGTAGAACAGACTGATTAATTTTAAAATTGTTCAAAAATTATAACAATTATTTTCTAAAATGGGAGAAAATTTCAAGTAAAAAATAGAGGTAAATGATGTTTGAGATACGGGGTCAAATTAATATAGCGGGTAAACTCTTCAGACATTATGGGTATTTATATCCTTATACAGGGTAGAAACGGTTAACGGGGCAGTAAGGGGAGCTACCTTAATCATTGCAGCTACAGGAAAATAGTCTTAGGAAACTATCCATAATTTGCGTAAAATATTGTGTTATAAATGTACAGATTGACCTCAAAAAACGTTTTGTATAAAATATCAATTTTCTTGCTAACTGTAATTTTTTTTTAAAACTGTAAGGGGGCGTCCATAAATTACGTGAGGTTTTTCTCTGAATTTTCTGTCCCTCCCTCCCCCCCTGGTGAGATGTCGTGAGATTTTATTCAACCCCCTCCCCCATCCCCCAATCTCACGTGAGATTTTTCAAAATGTGAGTTCTTCGTCTTAAAGACGTATCTTTTGACGTATGCGTTATAAACATTTTGGTAGCTCGTTTTAAATTAGTAAATATGGTGGTTTGACAGTCAGTATATCGTCGAAGTATGAATGAAATTATTTTCTTTCGAACGAATTAGTGAATGATCTTAATCGTATTACGATATACGCTTAAGATTAAAATGAATCTTAAGCATGTACAATCTAATGGACCAAAATAGTTTAATATGTTTTTATTTGATCAGAAAAAAAATTGCGTGATATTTGCCGAGACCCCGGGGTCTCTCCAACGTAAGATTACATGAGATTTGACTCGACCCCTTCCCCCCCTTAAACATCTCACGTAATTTATGGACGCCCCCTAATTGGGAATCAAAATAATAATAATAAATATCGCTGGACATTAACACACAGCGCCACCTAGTACCACACTAAGCAAAGCTTGTATCGTGGACACTAGATAGTTGATATACTACATAATTATATATAAAATTTCACGACATATTATGCATAGTCTCCTAAGACTATTTTCGTGGAGCTGCAACGGTTAAGGTAGTCCCCATTACTGCCCTGCTGAAAGTTATTTTTAACAATTTCTGACTTTTTGAGAACTACGACTTGGGTCTAGAAGAACTTTTTGATCTATTAGAAACAGGATAACAGCAAAACATGTTTTGTGCCAAATGGCAATTTTCTTGCTAACGGTACATTTTTTTAAATCTGTGAATGGTCCTAGGAGAGTATCAATAATTTAACGAAAAATTATGGATACTTTCCTGTGACCGTTTTCATGTAGCTGCAACTGATAAGGTACCTTCCCTTACCGCCCCGTCTACTGTTTCCATCCTGTATAAAACAATACTAATTTAGATGTAAATTTAAGGTTCAACCACCGCAGTTTATGTAAGTTACTTGTAAACTAAATTTATAGTCTCTAGCTGAGTTAATTTGATCTTGTACACAACAATAGTACTATTTGTATTTCAAATATTTGAAAAATTCATCAATCACCCTATTGTGTGCGAGTTAAGTTGTTTGAACAAATAAAGAAGTACATACTATGGACACAAAGATAAAAACTCCATTGTTATAATTATTTAAAATTTTAAGAATAATAAGTCACTTATTGATAAAGCAGACCTGGTGGTATGGGTCCCAGCGATATATTTCATCACCATAGTTCTTGGAAAGACAAAGTACAATATCATAAGCAAACTAACATGTCCTAAAAACAAAAAATCTAAGGCATGTAACATCCACCAACCCAAACTGGGCTTATATGGTAGATAATGGCCCATTTCGTCATGTAGAGCCACCTGTCGCTATATTATAGGCTATAATGTTCCCACAGTTGAAAGGTAACCTACACTCATTTGTATAAACTAGAACTAGTAACTAGTAATTGCTAAGTAGAACTTAGATATTGTTTTATATTCTTTATTTAATAGCAATATGTATGTATGGATCGATTTGCTGGACTGGCATTCAAAATAAATGGCTGAGCCATTGTTCAAAACATATTTTATTTCTTCCATTACATTTAAATTCATTAACCTTAACTGAATAGAAATGTTTCAGGTGGATCCTTGTATTTGTGGTAAACAAGAGTTATTCAAAATTGTTGGGCAACATGTTTTGGAGTTGCTACAAACATTTTCACACACACTACATGTCTAGAATGTTGTGTTTCCCATGACACAAAACATGTTGCTGAAACAATGTTGCACAAAGTTGCGCTACACCCACAAATGTTTTCACGATTGCCAAAAACTTTAATTGTCCGGTGATGGATTGATTAACACTTATGAACATACTGCTAACTGATTGTAATCTATCGAAGTTAAAACGTAATATTGTGAAATGCAAGTGACGGAAGTATATCTGCCCCATAATCAGGACTTGGGGCACCCCCACGTAAGGTTAGTTACGTTCCTTTAAACCCTGGAGACAAATAGAGGCGCGTAGCTGGGCTCCGTCGAATACGCTTTTAGGGGAATATAAAGTGTTTTGAGGTTAGAGTTTGTTAATCGGTATTTCTCAGGAATGGTACATTATCTTTCATGAGAGTGGTACCATGGGGCTAAGGGGGCGCCTCCTCCCCACCCCCTCCTCCACACCGCGCGAGTTGACAGTCTCTCTAGTTATTGTAGTTATATTACAAATGTGTTTAACAATTTTACGGTAACATATCCAATCCAAATCCAAACTAATATTATAAATGCGAAAGTAACTCTGTCTGTCTGTCTTTCTGTCTGTCTGTCTTTGCTTCACGCCTAAACTACTGAACCGATTTGTGTGAAATTTAGTACAGACATAGTTTGGAACTTGAGAAAGGACATAGGATAGTTTTTATTACAAAAAATAAAATAAAAAATAAAATTTATTCCGGACATACAGCGCCATCTATTGGTCAAGAGTCGGCAATGTGGGTAAAATCAAAAATCTGCCGGAAGTCACTATTCCACGCGAACGAAGTCGCGGGCAAAAGCTAGTATTATTATATACCTTACAAAATTATTCGTGGCCGTCATTTGTATTGCGGGAAGTTTGTTAAAATATAATTCAATTATTTCTCAGACGATCCTCCCTGAAGTTTGGACTTCTGGGAGGGTCGTAGCCATAGTTGTTTTAATGCGAAAAGTGATGGCGGTATGCTTCCATGGAGTTCCATATCTTTTTTGAGTAGCGTATCAGCACTGATGGTCAATGAGTTCTTTCGTTGTCTTTAAGTGCTAGTTTCGGCTCTTTTGGTTTCAAGACTTCATGCATCTATGTATAGTCTGGTCAGAAAAAATGTCGAGTTAGGTTTGTCATGAATTTAAGTAAATAAAAATTGGTATACTATTCTTTTGATTACAGCTCCTTTGGTCTTGTTTGAAAAAATGTCACCGAGGTTGGACAAATAGTGTGTTGCAAAATAACTTGGGCTAGGTTGGTCAAAAAATCAAGTGTTGTGAAAACTAATATCTCTTGAGGTGTTAGCCCAGTGACACGACTCCGCTCCCACCGAACAAAAATAATATAATTAAAAAATGAGCTTTATGTATTGCTATTTAGATATATTTTACAATGGCAACATAAATTAGCAGACAGCTCGCTGTCAGCGGGCTTACCGCTATCAATGCCAATGTAAAGTATATCTAAAGAGAAGTACTAAAAAGCCCATATTTGAATTTATATTATTTTTGCCGGGTGGGAGCGGAGTCGTTTATGTAGGCTACAACCTTTGGTCTCAATAATTTGGTGTCATGCTTACAAAAAGGTTTGGCTAGAAAAATGTTATATTAGTAAAAAAATAAGCATAGTAAAACGTGGTGCTTCTATGCTCTTGTCTGAAAACTAGCACACTGGTCATAAAATAATATGCTGCAAAGAAGTTTCCTTGTCCGAAAAAGTTGTTCGCTGGTCATAAAATGATGTTCTTTATAAGACTTGGTTTCCATACTGTAGTCTGAACAAGCAGCACGCTGATCATACATTAATATACTGCAAGTGTGATGATTTCGTTTCCCTGCTCTTGTCTAAAAAATCTGAACAAAAAAGAAAAAGTAACACACTAGTCTTAAAATTGTGTGCTGTAAAAACTTGTCTGAAAAAGAAGTAAGTTGGTCATAAACTGATGTGCTTTAAGACTTTGTTTCCATGCTCTTGTCTGAAAAAATAGCACGCTGGTCGTAAAATGATGTGCTGTAAATATGAAGACTTCGTTTTCCTGCTCTTGTCTGAAAAACCGTCACGCTGGCCATAAAGTGATTTAAAAAAAATACTGTTTCCATAATCTTTTCTGAAAAAAATGTATGCCGGTAAAGAAATTCATGTCAAGACTTTGTTTCCATGCTCATGTCTAAAAAATTAGCACGCTAGTCATAAAATGATGTGCTCTTAGACTTGGTTTTTATGCTCTTGTCGGAAAAAGTTGCAAGCTGGTTATAAACTACTGTGTATAAAGACTTAAGTTTCAATGCTCTTGTGTAAAAAAATAGCGCGCTGGTCGTAAAATGATGTGCTGTAAATGTAAAGACTTTGTTTCCTTGCTCTTGTCTGGAAAATCGCCAAGCTGGTCTTAAAATAATGTGCTGTAAAGGCTTTATGCTTCTCTGCTCTTGTCTGGATAATCGGCAGAAAAAAGAAAAAGTAGGACACTGGTCCGAAAATTGTGTGCTGTTCCCCTGGGTTTCACTGAAAAAGTTTGTTTCTATGTTCTTGTCTGTAAAAGTAGCATGCCGGTCATAAGAGACTTAGTTTTTATGCACTAGTCTTAAAATGATTGTACGCTGGTTATAAATGAATGTGCTGTTGGTTTCTATTCTAAGCTCTTGGCTGAAAAAGAAGCACGCTGGTCGTAAAATAATGTGCTGTAAATAAAGACTTGGTTTCCATGCTCATGTCTGAAAAAGTAGCACGCTGGTCATAAAATGATGTGCTTTAAGACTTGGTTTCTATGCTCTTGTCTGAAAAAGTTGCAAGCTGGCTATCAACTAATGTGTGTAAAGACTTAGTTTCAATGCTCTTGTGTGAAAAAATAGCACGCTGGTCATAAAATGATGTGCTTTAAGACTTGGTTTCTATGCTCTTGCCTAAAAAAAGTTGCAAGCTGGTTATAAACTAATGTGTGTAAAGACTTAGTTCCTATGTTTTTGTCTGTAAAAATAGCACGCTGGTCGTAAAATGATGTGCTGTGAATAAAAGCTTTATGCTTCCATGCTCTTGTCTGGAAAATGAAACTGGTAAAATTGTGTGCTGTTCCCCTGGGTTTCATTGAAAAAGTTTGTTTCTATGTTCTTGTCTGTAAAAGTAGCATGCCGGTCATAAGAGACTTAGTTTTTATGCACTAGTCTTAAAATGATTGTACGCTGGTTATAAATGAATGTGCTGTTGGTTTCTATTCTAAGCTCTTGGCTGAAAAAGAAGCACGCTGGTCGTAAAATAATGTGCTGTAAATAAAGACTTGGTTTCCATGCTCATGTCTGAAAAAGTAGCACGCTGGTCATAAAATGATGTGCTTTAAGACTTGGTTTCTATGCTCTTGTCTGAAAAAGTTGCAAGCTGGCTATCAACTAATGTGTGTAAAGACTTAGTTTCAATGCTCTTGTGTGAAAAAATAGCACGCTGGTCATAAAATGATGTGCTGTAAATAAAAGCTTTATGCTTCCATGCTCTTGTCTGGAAAATGAAACTGGTAAAATTGTGTGCTGTAAATGTAAATATGTACTTGGTTTCTCTTGACTGAAAAAGTAGCACGCTGATCATAAATTGATGTGCTGTAAATATGAAGACTCAGCACACAGGTCCTAGAATTGTGTTCTGAAAAACTTCATTTCCATGCTCTAGTCTGAAAATGTATTCTAATTATGTGCGGTAAAGACTTCGCTTCCATACTATTTTCTAGTAGTCTGGAAATCGAACTCCGTACTCATGGAAACTTAAAGTAAAGAATGGAAAAAAAATGTTATGGCTCTGATATACCTCCCTTAACATAATATACAGGGTGTATTTCACCTCATCACAAAGCCGTTAACCAAGCATTCGGTATATCAAACTAAGTAACTTTACGCAAAAAATATTGCTGGGAAACAACTTTTAATTTTGAGGTTAAAAATCTTGTTTTGTCGTATAACTCAATGTAACGCACGCAAAACATTGTGCGGATGGATGGATTGAATAGTACGGGGGTCGTAGTAGTAGAGATATTTAAAGTAAAAATAATGCGATAAACAGTGTTATTTAAAAAAAACTTGTCAAAATTTTGCAACTGAAACGGGCTGGTAGAGGACTTAGCGTTTAAAAAACAAAGTTTCTTTTTCTGAAACTTTAACCCTTAAACAAACGCGAGCTGGTATGCATTTTTTTTTAAAGTTTGCATTGTATTTTAGGTAATTGGGGTCACTGATTTCATATTTTAAATCAAAATTTAAAAAAGAATAGGGTATGGGGTAGTTTTTCTGGTGGTAAATAATTTACCATTATCCGTTCATGACTACAAAATGTTTGATGTTGGTGGTAAAATTGTTACCATTGTCCGTTACGGTTTAATTTTCGTTTCTTGACTAGTGACTTCCTCTTGGTTCTACTTATAATATTTATTTTATATTTTGGAAATGAAACATTTTATTTTTTTAATATTTTTTTATTAGTATTGCATATTACCTATCTTATAGTATTGCTTATATTAATGGTATGCTTAAAATCTATTAATCTAAATTAAAAACAAATGACTTGTAAAAAAATACATAAAAAAAGTAATCAATGTTATTTTTAATAAAAAACCAACCTATGGAAAGTAAAATTGGCTATTTTTCTATCTTTGCCAGCAAGTATCACGGTAATGACCGTTTATTATTATTGACTAGCTTCTGCCAGCGGCTTCGCCCGCGTGATGTTTGAAATTGTCCCACGGGATCTTACTACCGGGATAAAAAGTATCCTATGTGTTAATCCAGGTTATAAACCATCTGTGTGCAAAATTTCATCCAAATCCGTTCAGTAGTTTTTGCGTGAAAGAGTAACAAACATCCATACATCCATACTCACAAACTTTCGCATTTATAATATTAGTAGGATGATAATATGAGATACATCTCATGTCTGCTGGAGCTGGGTTTCTATTTTTATGGAACTTGGGCATTCTCTTTATTCTACACCGGAGTCGGCGATATGGAACAACCTGAAGCAAGATCGAGCACATAATGCTACTTTGCACATAGTGCAACATATTTTTGTACGCTTTTGTTCTCTTCTAGTACTACAAAACCTACATCTCTTATAGGTATCAATTTCTTCCGGCATGTGTACGCCGACATTTAAAAGACGGATTTCGTCGGGTACCCCAAAGTTGCCACCTTTTTTATTTTTAAACACTGTTGGCTTATTTATTTTTCCTGTGAATTTGTCTATTAGTTCGCGCGCCAATTTTAATCTGTAATTACGGTGAGAATGAACATTTACTGTATGTGTTGTATTATACGCTATGTATGAATTTATAATTGCAGAATCAAACATGAAAATAAAAAGCCTCATCCAATACTTCCTCGATTTTCTGTCAATTGGGTACGACGAACGGAAATGGTCAAAATGGTCTACACCACCCATCAGGGTATAAGAGGCAATTGCTTTGGGGCAAAGTATATCTTGCCTGGATCCATCTTTTTGTGTTCTTTTAATATACATCACCTCATGTGGATGATGAGCCGTAGTTAGCACTGATACGTCCCGGGTGCCATGCCACTTAATTGCAGTAATAGGACCTGCTGACACTGACGCAAATTGGTGCTTCTCTAATTTCAGCGCTTTTGGTTGTGATTTTTTAAAATGCTTGGTAAATCCTTTCACACAGTTCCGACTGCGTACATTCCTTTCTCATATAAGGCATCCATAAGGTTGCAACTGGTGAAAAAATTGTCGAAAGCCACTAATGTCGATTCCGGCAGGTCATTGCACAATGACATCACAACATTATAACCTAAGCCTTCATTCTCGACGCTGTCACCTTTGCCACTATACATTTGGAACTGGTACAAGTAACCAGTTGCAGCATCACATCTTGCCCATACTTTAAAACCTTTTAATTGGTTTTTTAGGCATTTATTGTTTTAATGAACTCCTTCCTTTAAATTTCAACATACACTCATCAATGGATTGTCGGCTCGAATTTTCCATTTTATTTCGGAAAATGTCATTCAACTCCGTGATTAAAGGCCTTAGTTTGTACAACTTGTTATATTCTGCAGAATTTCTGGGTTAGTCCCGCTATGGTATGGTCCCGGTATGGCACCCTCTTAAAATACCTATCAAAAAGTCCCGCTATGGTACCCATCTTTTAGATCTACGTTAGACAATAGAAGGTACAACTGAAAAGAAAAGTGTATCTATAAATAAATACTTTTAGGAGTGTATCAATAAAACGTCTGTTTGCGATATTAAATCAGTCTTTTATTAATTCAAAATATTTATAAAAAAATATCAAACAGTAAAACGAAATATTAATTGCAATGTAATTTTTAAAATAATCAACAATATTAATTACCAATAATCAACAATAAAAAAAATATAAAAAATCCACATCTCAGAAAAGTATTACTGTAAATATTATAAACTACAAATAAAAACAACATCCAGACATAAATATTAGTTACAAATAATCAACATTGAGAAAAGGCAGTAATTGTAAATTTATATAAACTACAAAAATAATCAACAACCAACTAGACAAATATATTAATTACAAATAATCAACATGGAGAAAAAGGCGCAAATTGTAAACATAAACTACAAAAAATAATCAACATCGAGAAAAAGTATTAAACATTTTAATAGGCTAAAAACAAAATTAAAATAAACTATTTTTTTAAATGTTCTGATCGAAATATTGACTTTGATATGTTAATCAGAAAATCACCAATGGAGATAGCTTTATTTTCGTAACTTTTTGTTAGCTTTTGAATCTGGCGGTCGATTTCTATACTTGTTCTTTTTCTTGAATTTATAGGTGATCTTTTTAGTCGAAAGCTATAACAAAAATCATCAGTTATTTAAGTTAAGCTATATTTTTTTCAGTAACCGTCTGTAATAGAAGGCGACAACCAATAATATCTACCAAAATAAATAAAATCAAATCCATTTTCAAATTCTTCTATGTACTCGTATTATGTAAAAAAATATATATCTGCTTTTAAAAATATTATATCTGCTTAAAAATATTGTCTAAAAAATACAACTTACTTGGCTTGTTTTATATCAAAGTGACATGTGTCGTTGCCAATTGTTTGCAGAAACAATAATAAACTGGGATTTTTTCCAATAATTTTGTTGAATCTGCCATTCCATGATTCCGCCAAGTTAGTTGTTCTATGGCGTTCATTATGGCAACACCAAATGAGGTCTGGACAACGACCATACAGCCTATAGACGCCTAATACATCGATCTAACGCACGAAAACTATTCTGTCAACTTGCTGAGGTACGAGGTACGCGAGGGGGACGGGGTACTGCTTTCTGATTGGCCAATTCAAGGTCATTGCATTTCACTAGGGATTGGACAGTTTTAAATCAAGCAAGAATGTATCGATATTTTTAACTGAAGGCATAATAAAATATGTTTTTACATACTTAACTTGAATTAAATTACCTTCTTTATTCTAATTACGATTGAATCATGTGAGTAAAATATCTGAACTTATATGAACTTAGTAGGCGGCGACGGTTTATCATAGGGATAAAACAATCTTCGGTAAAATAAAGTGAACATATTAATAAATAAATAAATGTTGTAATTTATAATTATTAAAAATATATTTTTTGCATTAATAAATAGTTATTGGTTTAACTTTTTGATTTATCGACAACAGAGATGGTCGTACGATTTGGAACATCACTGATTATGTTTACGTAACATCGAGGAAAAGAGATAGAGAAAAAAGTACTTTCAAAAGAAAGGGACGCAATCATAAAAGACATCAAGTATGACCAGTATAAGATGAACTCCGATAAATTTTGTCAGAAAATTAATCTAATTTAGATTATGGCACTTTTAAATTACCGATGAAATGTTATACCGTCTTTCAGGAAACTTGAAGTCCGGCTTTCTTTATCACACCAACGTATTATACACGGGGCCATATTATCTCTATTTTCTCGATTTTTTAAAGGAGTAATGCGGAAGTGTTTGCGGCTCACAGGAGTGGTCGAAACTAATTCGAGCTCGGTGAGTGACGACGGTTATAAGATTTATACCCCTAATGTGTTGACAGACATCGGTCGCCTGTTATTAGGAGTCTAGAGGCTGTATGGTCGTTGGGTCTGGATATTCAAGCCACTGAGTGACAAAATAGTCATTGAATTTGGTCATAGCTTCATCGTCGAAACTGAAAAAAATACTTATTAAACGTTCGTACTTGTAAAGCAATGAAATTAACAGGTCCTTACTGATATTGTTGTTCTTTACTTTTTTGCCATATAATTAGAGTTAAGTACTCAAACATCATTTTGGAAAGTAACCAAGATATTATACCTATTTTCCATTATATGCAGCCAGCCGTCTTCAATATCTTGTTTTGGCAAAAACGCCAAGCCTATGCATTGCTTAACATGGTTCGAGGACTCTTCGTGTTCCATGAGATTTAAAGATTTCGCTTTTTTGATAACGTTCTTTTGAAAATGTACGTTACATCCATTTATTTTGATATCAGGAAAAATCTTCGCTGCTGCATTTATTACTCCTATTTCATAATCGAAGGTAAATTTCGATGGACGCCATTCAGGCAAAGTTTGTTTAATCAATTCGAAAACTTTTTCATAAGTTTTCCCTTCTTTGTTTTTTAACAGAATATAAAATAATGGTGCTACATTCGTGGATAACTCAGTGCTTCCCATGTCTCCATGAATGACATAAACTTGTTCGAATGGGTTTGGGCAGCCGTCGAAAGTGCCATCACCAAAGTAATGCGTTACACATTTTATATATTCCTTTACTTCTGTCGAGGAAAATATAATTATTCGATTACAGTCTTCATTACAATAATCAGCCAATACATACTTATTAAATTGTTCTGGTATTATAATTTCTTCCACATTCTTAAATTGTGTTTTTGGTACGTTCAACGACTTATTTCGGTGTCTGTATAATACTGTTTTTAATTTTTTATAGTCAGGAACATTTCCTGTAAGGTGTAACCCTTTGTCTTTTAAGTTACCCATGTGTTTTTCGAAAATTTTCTGTACTGATCCGTAATTTGAATTTACTTCTTTTTTGCACTCACTTATAGCCATTTGAACTTCATTGTCTTCAAAATGTGGCACGCACTGATCACTGTGTTTATAATCTTTAATTATTGTATTATTGGTATTCTCAATAGTTATATATCCACTACATTTAATACTATTTCTCCTATTTACACAATGCCAAGTACTTGAATTTTTATTTTCTCTGCGTTTAATATATTTATGTCCGGCACGTAATAAAGTTTTTCCACCCCGTCGACTGTCAATAATTATTAAATTTACACCACGTGAACTACTTGACCCAGACATTGCAATAGATAAACTAACAAGCTATCCTAATTACTCATATCGCAAAAGTACAGCTGCAAATAGCAAACTAAACCCGGAATAATACTGTCTCTCTCTATTTTCATAAAAACAAAAGGGAAGAGCTAGATACGAATTCGAGGAAGGGCTCGTCTCTATTGTTTTACGAAAAAACCGGTTGGTCAGGTAACTACCTGAAGTGAAACGACAATTACCGAGCGTGATTTGTTTAAAAAATAGTATTAATAAATATTATCTTGCTTAACTATAATAGTTAAGAAAAGATATTTTTTATTAATACTATTTTTTTCTTAACGCATTGTATAACTTTTCTTTACAACAGTACCAAAAACTGAAGGGTACCATAGCGGGACTTTTTGATAGGTATTTTAAGAGGGTGCCATACCGGGACCATACCATAGCGGGACTAACCGGAATTTCTCCCTGGCTCCAATTCATTATTATTAAGGTGTACATTTTCGGTAATTTTTTTGAATCTAGTGAGTGAAAATACCCTTGAAATTTCTGGATTATTATAGAATGTGTCACTGACCAATACAACCACCAATACAATTCCATATCCGGTAATGGATTGAGCCCCATCAATATGAGCACGCCTAAATAAGCCTTCTATTAATGGCGAAATCGCGAAAAAAAAATCAGCTGTTCCCTACATTTTGACGAGTTATGCGAACATAAATGTAGGGAACTGCTGATTTTTTTTTCGCGATTTCAAGGTTCGTCCCATAGAAAAAGTTGTTCAAAATGATGAGTACAATGACCCCTTTTCGGGTTTAGTGTAAACAAAAAATAATGTTGTATATACCTTTATTTGAATAAGGGTTAAATAGTGCGTTGGATTTATCTCTTGATTATCAGTAATTATTTATATGAGGGTCGTTTAGATAACTTCAGTATTTTCGGAGTTATTAATAACCAAAGTAATTTTTGGATGAAGCAAAACAAAAAAAACTTGATAATCTATAAATTCTTAAAGAATTGACTTTACGTATGTATAGTACGTATTTTTGTCCTATTTTAGCACCTATTTGTTTTTTTTATATAGTGGTCTCCCCGTTAGGCCTAATCCACTAAAGACTAATAAAATAAGTAAAAATCACAATCAGGTACTGGTCACTGCATTTTTTTAATTTAATCACTATCAAGAGTATCCATATTAACGAATGCAAAATTTTCGTATTCGTCATCATCAAATGTTTCCGTTTGTTCAATTATTAATAAACTTTATGCTTCTTCTGACAAAGTTTTATGTTTTCTGCGAAGTTTGTGGCGTTTCGCTGAGATGAGTGGATCAGATCTGGTCAACAAATTATTTAAAATGTCTTCATTTGTAGTTTTTCTACTGCATTTCCTGGAATGGTGTTGGCGTTACCTACGAGTCTTTATTTCTACCTTCAGCAGCTTCTTCCGATAGCTGTCCAATTGGTATTAGACCAAAACTTTCAATAATAGCTGCACCATGCATAAGAACTTTATGAACACCTGAAGGCATATACAGCCATATAATTCCAAATACAGTCGCATGGTCACTTGAGCAAATTCGTTAAATTTGACTGTGTCAATGTGGTAACCTCATGCTCTAAAATGGTTGCAAACCGCCTAATTAAGTCTTCACTAACACCAGTTATCTCAGCAGTCACGTTTGGGTTTGCAAAAAATCTTCTAGCAGTATTTCCGTCATTCGTGGAGCCGTGCCCTTGTTTGACAACATCTATCAGAAGTTCCATTCTATTTTTAAAAGCATCTTGTATATTTTTCTTCCTGCTTTCCATGATGCACTTGTTGTCTCCCTTTACTGTCCATGTCCATGTCTTTATCGTTAACCTGTAAGCTATATGCAGAACGCATTCCATCATTCGTATCCAGATATGCAATGATGACAATCCGTATTTACAGAGATCTGGATCAGTCGGTTTTGATGCAATTAAGGGCAAATTACACAGATCTGCAAAGAAGAACGGTCACGTCCCATATAAAAAAAACCCAGAGCCGACAGAAAAGTGACATATCTCAGTTTTTTTTTTATTATTTATATAATCATATTATATAGTTTTTATATTCGAAATCAATGGCTAACACCAAAATATTGCCTTATGTTTTTGTTCAGGGTTTATACTAAAAAAATACAAAATGCCTACTTATCTACACAATTCGTAATGTATGTAACTAAATGACGATAAATAGTTATGGGATGTATCCAGGAGACCTGGAGATACAGCTGTATTATATAATTTTTGTACTCCTAGTACAACATTCAACTTACGATTTTTTTTTTAAGGTGGTTTAAAATCATCTAATGACATCTCTCGCCCTTGGGTGGAGTGAGAGGGCGTGTCAGACTCTTACTGAATAAAAAAAAAAATAAAAAAAAATATTAAAATAACTTCCTATACGAACATTTTTTTTTTTAAATACGGGATGTATTATAACTACTTACTTTTCTACGTCATTTAGTTACATATATTTACAAATTGTGTAGAATCGTAGGCATTTTGTACTTTTTTAGTGTAAAGCCTGAACAAAAACATAAGGCAATATTTTGGTGTTAGCCATTGATTTTGAATATAAAAACTATATAATATAATTATATAAATAATAACAAAAAAACTAAGGTATGTTACTTTTCTGTCGGGTCTGGGTTTTTTTTGCCTGTTCTTCTTTGAACTCTTATTTTCCCCTTTTGGGTTTGATTGCTGATCTTGAGGTATTTTGGTGCGCTGATTACGAATATGTACTTGGATTTGTCCTATCACCCTCAGTTTTTTTGAAAAATCCTTTTATGTGAAATCGGAAAAAAAGGCCAACTTTACAAAGTTTTTTTTTATTACAATGAAGTAACAATTATATTACTAAACTTAAAACATTAAAAATACATTGAAGGGACAGTAATAAATAAATTAAAAATATTAAATACTTTTATGGTACCTTGCTTTTTTTCACTGAAGCTCCGATTGTGAGATTTTCGCTTGAAATTCCGACTTGGATCATCACGCTTTAATAGCCAACAGTAGTCTGCCATCATTACTTTATTCCACTTTCCCTGATAGCGACGTTCCATCTCCTTCAAGTCCTGGTGAAATCTTTCGCCTTGCTCTTCACTTACAGCTCCCAAGTTATCAGGAAAGTAGTCCAAATGCGAATTAAGGAAGTGAAGTTTAATGCTCATCGAACATCCCATTTTGCCGAAATTTTCAATCATTTTCTTTACAATTTCCTCATAATTTGGACTTGTATGGTTTCCTAGAAAATGCCTCACTACTTCCTTAAAAGATTTCCAGGCTTCTAATTCAATTTCACTCAATTTTTCATCGAAATCGTACAAACTTTATGTGGGACCCACTGTTTATCTTGATTGGCGATTGATAGGCCAAAATACATATTGTAAACGTTCCTTATAAATTCGGTTATGTTATGCTGCTGTTTTCTCAGCATAAATTGCCCACAAATGTAGCAAAAATTGTCCGGAGAGTTTAAACACTTTCGCGATGACATTTTTCAAGTAAGCGTTACGAATTGCACAGAAGTACTGACTTTTTAAAAATAGTGATGGTGCTATTTATACAAAATAATATTAATCTACCCTCATTAACTGTCTTCTAACGATTTAAGTTAATTTCTATAAAAAAAAGCATTTAGCCTACAAGAAATGACGTCTTTAGCAAATGACCTAAAAATCCACTAGTTTTTTTGATAATAAGGGTATATCACATACTTAATTAAGAGTTATGTTTAACTACATTTATGAGAACTCATTCATTAATGTCTACTTCAACCATTGAGTGTGTTTTTTGTTCAATAAGATACGATTAAAATAAAATAATTAATAAATTACTAGGAAGGCTTAAGTAATTTAGGCAAAAAAAGGATGATCTATAACTAAAAATCCTGACGTGATGGAATTTTTTTAATATTTTTCCCGTAATCAGCGCCCCAAAATCTATCCAAATCGCTCATCAAAACTGAACGGGGAAAACCATTGCAGACCTTTTTTTTTTTTTTTTTTTTTTTTTTTTTTTTTTAGGATGGTGTGTTATTCATCTCAGTTGGAGTGGCTTTACAAATGTCGCATCTCTGAGATGAAGTATCACATAAAATTGATGTTGTTTTTCCGTCTATCATTGTGAAAAGAGTGTGAAATCTTTATTTCTCCAACTTCTGTTTTTACTCAATTAACAATCTCTTCCTCAATAGCACTTTTTTCACGCAAAATTGTTATTTTATTTTCTTTCACAAATTCGAAAAAGAGACGACCCCAGTATGATGACTTTGGTGAATCGTTTTTCCAGATAACTTGTTCGCCGCACATTAATTTTATTGGCACTAAACTTCCCATAAATATGCTTGAATCGTCCAGTTCACTTTCTTGTTCATCGTTTGTTTGCACTTTTTGTTTGTAATTGGCTTAATTTGAAGCACCGTCAAATCCCCACTTACTAATTAGTGTAAATTCTTTACAACCACTATCTATGACGAGTGACGTCATTATTCTTCTTGTCGTTATATCCAATAGAGCTTGTAACTTTATTTTGGCTGAGGTGTCCGTCACTGTAATAGCATCTTTTGGTGGATAGCATTCCTGTTTCGCATGTTGCACTTGATAATAAGAAAGAAATATATTACCGTCATTCTCGTTAACACTTTTCCTTAAAGTATTGTATTGTCACTTGGTCAGCTTAAGTGATAAAAATAATCCTAAAGCCTTATCCGGAGAAAATACAGATTTTGTTTAGCAATCTCATCATTCCCATCCGCTTTCAACTGCTCAAAATATACAGGATCTTTTTATTTCTTGTATTTTGTAGTAAGGCGGGAATATACAACACTTTCGTTCGTTGGTTAAGTTTCTCAGGTACATATATTGTGCTTTTGTTAGATCCAAATCTATAAAAGCACTCAATGCTTCCGTATCGGAAATAATCTTCATCTGCTCTAAGTCGTTCCACTTACTTGAGATATCTGATTTCTTTTGAGTGTCAGCGGTTCTTAATTCTTCGACAAGATGAGCTTCTGTGTACTCACGTAAAGCCCGTAGTCCCTGCACATAGGCGTTTATTATATGCTCGAAGCCATATTCTTGGAGTAGAAGAGTGTTTTTCCTCTTCTTGGTAGATTCTGAGGAGTCTCCATAAGCCACGCATGCTCTTCCTCGTTGGCCAGATGTTGATGGCGTAGAATATTGTTCAGAATCCGGTAAATTTAACGAATACGTTGAGTCCAACCAAGTACAATTCTTCTGTAAAAATGTTTCTTTTTTCCGAGATGCCAGGGCCCAGCGCTCGTTGAAAATAGGAAGAATGTGCCTTTGTATGTCACTAATTATAAAACACAAGTTGTTTTCAGAAACACTGAGCTTTTCCACAAAAACTTTGGATAATGATTCCATGGTCTTGCCACCCTCGATATAGGAGATTATGAAGTCTCGTTTGGTACAGCTGAAGGAAGACATTTTAACACTTCACAATCTGCAGAAATAATAGGCGGAGATTTGCTTCACTTGAAGTTACACTGATGTAGATGGTTCGAATCAGTGTTACCAGATTAAAATTATAAACTACCGTGTTGACAGGTTAGAGCGAGGCCCCATTAATGCGTTGCGCTGCGTTGCGTCGCGTCGTCGCAACGGAACAGCGCATTGTATGCCACACCTGCGTTGCGACGACGCACGATGTCGCAGCGCAAGAGCGTCGCAGCAACACTGGCTGCGTCTCAGTCTCAGTTCAGCCTTCGCAATGGATAGATACAAACGTGTTCTTTTGTTGCTTTTATTACGCCACCGCCGAAATAAACGTAGAAACCATAGAAGATTCTGGATATCTCCTTTGATAGCATTAAGAAATAGTGATGGTCAGTTTTTTATGCAGGAATATAGGGAGTTGTTGTTAGATGAAAAGAAATTTTTCAATTTTTTTAGGATGAGTGTGGCCAGCTTTAATAATTTGGTTAAAATCTTAGAACCACATCTAAAGAAGCAGTATACCAAATTCAGGAACCCTTTAGTACCAATTGAAATGATTGGTATTACATTGAGGTAAGAAATTTCAAATATAATAATAATGTTCATCAGTTATTCATTTATTATCTTTAAAATCACTTTAATTTAAATATTACTACTAGTCAACTAAGTAAAGTTATATTCTTCTTCTTGACTATCATCAGTCAAATTATTAGCTGTAGTGTTGGCTGAAAAGGTAGCGTCGAATTCATCTGTTCGATACCCCGATGGCGATGGTGACTGGGCATGTTGTGCAGATTGATATCCATACTGTTGTCCAGTTTGATATCCATACTGTTGTCCAGTTTGATATCCGCGTGACTGCAATGGTGTTGATTGAGTCTGTTCCCGGAACCGCATTTCGGTAATGATATTTATAACTTTGCTTTGGAATGTCAAAGTCTGTAATTCCGTAAAGCCGTCCAAAGAAGGCAAAATTCCTTTGAAAAATGATAAGTGGCGGTTTTCTTTCTCATGCAACGCTTGTAACGTTTGCGCCTCGAAATCATCTATTGCTTGGTTTGATCTCTTACGGCTTGCAGGCACGTAGCGAGAAGGTCCTGGGGGTAACGAGGACATTTCTTTTGCATGAGATGGAGAAGATGATGTTGTGTTTTTGTTTCGTTCCGTTTCTTCAGGCACCATTTCAAGACTACTGTCAGTTTTATTTTGGGCAATTGTCAACAAAAACAGCAACTGATTGTAATAATGATATTTTTTAAATTGTTTTGCCCCTGATCCAGACGAGCTGTTTTCTTTTAATTTTTTTACATATCGAAAAAAGTTGTCCCTCACGCTTCTCCATTTTTTTACGACGTCGTTACCTGCAAAGAATTAAAAAAAATGAATATATATGATTGCATATCTAAATGAGCCACCCTGTTTAATGTTTTAATGTGTGGAATGTCCAAGGATATTTATTTATTTTATTATTTATTATTTTTGTGTTTCTATTTCAGGTACCTGGGCAGTGGAAATTCGATAAACGACTTGCATTTCAAATTTAAACGTGGAAGAGCAACAATTTCTAGAACTATTTCGTCAGTTTGTCAAGCTATATGGAAATATCTTCGATCACAGTACATAGAAGAGATCACAGTAGAAAAACTACAAAATATTGCATTAGATTTTGATCTCAAAGCCAACTTTCCTCATTGCTGGGGGGCAATTGATGGGAAACATATACGTTTAATAAAACCGGACAAAAGTGGCTCTCTGTTTTATAATTACAAGAATTATTTTTCAATTGTTTTGCTGGCGGTTGTTGACTCAAATTATAAGTTTGTTTTTGTCGACGTGGGAGCATATGGAAAGGAAAGTGATTCTACTATTTTTAGAAATTCGACGCTTTACAAGATTTTAATGAGAAATGAATTACCATTGCCTGTTGCTCAACCACTTGGAAATGATCATAATAACGAGCCACCAATCCCATACGTACTCATCGGTGATGAAGCTTTTGGTTTAAATAAGCATGTTATGCGCCCATACGGCGGACAAAATCTGAACGTGAAACAAAGGGTTTATAATTATCGCCTTAGCAGAGCTCGTAGATACGTGGAATGTGCATTTGGGATCATGGCAAATAAATGGCGCATTTTACATAGGCCAATTGATACAGCATATGATTTAACTATTAATATCGTGAAAGCATGTTGTGTTTTACACAATTTTGTTACACACCATGATGGTTTACGACAAAAAGACAAAATGGCAATAAGTATGTTCCCACAACTGAGACCCCACGTCAATGAAGAATCATTATCCGTAAATTTTATCAGAGATCAATTTGCTAATTACTTCATGAGTCCGGAAGGGGCTTAAAATTAACTTATATAAGATATAAAATAACTTATTAATCATAATAAATAACTACTCACCAATCTTGTTCTTTTTTTGGTCCTCAAATTCCTCGTAATCTTGAAATATTATTTTACAAACAGCTGCCCATTCATTCGCTTTACGAAATTTATCACTGTAGTGTTCGTGTGATTTATCCCATATAATGGGTCTTTCTTGGACCAAGGATATAAGATAATCTATATCAATCTCCTGCACACTCATGATGTTAAAAAATGTCGTTACGCTCGTCTAGCTTCCTCCTCTAGCATTGGATCACTGTCCGTCGTCGCAGCGGAGCTCCGACAACGCAGCGCATCACCCTCCCTCCCGCTTCGTCTTTTGTCCGTCGATCCGTTGAAACGTCGCGCGTGACGACGCAACGGTCTAATGGGACATATCATAAAATATGTATGGAAAACGACGCAGCGACGACGCTGCGACGACGCAACGCAGCGCAACGCATTAATGGGGCCTCGCTCTTAGAATTACGGTGTTTCGGCTCCAAATTACCGTGCATAGATTTAAAAAATACCATGTAAATTACCGTGCAAAATAAAGAGAAAATGCAATGATTTTTCGATATTTTTTATTTAAAATTTAGTCATCTAAAGATTCTAAAGTAACAACTTCTTTTTCATATATTGCTGCAGTCATTTTTTGTATCATTGCCTTGGATGGCATAAAATCCACACAGCTCGTTCCACTCCGGTGTATGGATTGCTGAGCAAGAATATTTCCTTTTATGGTGTTCGTGTGCAACTTATTTCTTTTTTTTGTTTTAACGTCATTTACTTGACTAAATATTCTTTCACAAGCGGCATTTGAATGTGTTAAAGACAGGATATCCAACATAAATGTAGTCAAAAATTTAAACTTCTGTATATTTCCATCCTTTAGTTGAGCTATCTGTGAACAAAAAACAAAATGGTTTAAGCAATAATCTAGGTACTCCACATTTTTTTAAACAGATGGAGTGCAATAAAAATATCTACTGATTACCTCGTGCCAAAACTCGTCAGCTTTGTCAGTTTTGGGTAATTGCGTTTGAGCCATAATCATGGGGAAATTTCTCCACTCATCGTCCAGTGTTTGTTGGTCACTGAGATTCCTTGGGCTTATACGGGGGAAATGATCGAAGAGCATTGATAATGTGGCAAATCTTTCGCTAGATCCTGATGAAATGCAAATTTCCGGTTTTAATTTTGAAATAATGTTCATAATTTGATCATCTAGACTATATCTTTTCCTGATACCCACACAAGCTGCCATAATAAACTGTCGACAATTCTCTTTGAATTCTAGTTTTTAAGAATCAGAAACCTCAGGCAAATTAAGTTGTTGCCGTGCACCTAGACCAAGATATATTTCGTCCAAACTAAGGTACTGGTCACCATTTGTTGGATCGATTTCATTCAACTTAGTGGATTCAACGTACGAAGTATTCATTATCGTCAGAATTAGCTCACGGTATAGTTCTGTCATTTTTGAATGAAGCTCAGTAATGACAGTAGATTCACTTTGGAAATATAAATTGGTTTTTGAAAATTTAGGCAGCATCCATGCTAAAAAATTATAATATGCTTTCATGATTGGGTCGTTTAATGCATTATAAATCTCCGCGCATTCTCTGTCATTTAACCACTTGCCATTAAAAAATAATCTTAAGGCTTGCCATTGTTGTATAATTCGTTCTGCCACTGCAGTCAATGACAGCCACCGGGTTTGTGCTGGTCGCAACAATTTGTGGACATCTGTTTCAGTGAATATCTGGAAATCTTTAAATTCAGATTGCCGTTTACTACTTGATTTGTTGGCTTGTGTTGCCTCTGCTCTCACTAGGCTTGATTGGACGAGAGCTCTTCTTGTCATCTCTTGAGACATAGGTGCCGACCGACGCCGCCGTCTCCGGGACTGAGCAGATGTCATTGCTTCTGCTGGCTGAGTGAGTTGTGTCATCGACGTATTGTGTTGATCCCCAAGATCTTCTGGGTCGGGTATTGAAAGTACTTGCACTGACGCGGACGGTCCAACAACAACGTTTTCTCCCACAACTTCTTCAGGCATAAATAGATGGGGATACATCTTGAGCTCTTGATGTTGATGCCTGAAAATAATTATTACAAAACTTAGTTACGTATATAAATCAATCTTTGAATAAAAGGTATAATAAATGATTAAGTTTTTTGTATTCTTTACTAGCTGTAAGTGCGATGTACATAAAAGGGTGATGTAATAGTTGATTAGGCTGAAAATTTATTCTTAAGGGTAAATGTGTCTACCTCTACGTGTTATAAGGATATCATTATTAATTCTCATAGATATCGTGTATCAAACAAAACAAAAAGTTTACAGCTTTTTATTACAAACTAGCACTTGACTTAATCCGCGGGAACTGTTATTTTTCCTAGGATAAAAAGTAGCCTATATTACTTACTGATAAGTGATAATGTGGCTTTATATTGGTGAAAGAATTTTTAAAATTGGTCCAATAAACTTTGAGTTTATCCGTTACAAAAAAATATCAAATCTTTCCTCTATAAAATACTATAGGGTAGATGTAGATAATTTAGCATATCATTTTATGATTAAATATTGTGATTATGTGAGAATTATAAAAAAATAATTTTATACAACATTTTTTATAACAAATTATAGTAGGTAAGTTACACCATTGCTACTTTAATAAAGTTGGAAATATGAACCTATTTTTATTTACAAAAAGTCTACTTACATGAGTGCTTTCTGTGTCTAATGGATCCACTTGAATTCCTGGGAGACCTGCACCATAATCCTCACCAAGAATTGATAGATATTTTTTTTCTATATCTGTTGATTTATTTGCTTCACTTGGTCCCCCACCTGTGCGTGATTGTGACATTCGGATTGCGACACATTTCCTTTTTAATTTCCTTTTGTAATATATCCAATACTTACTGTAAAAACAAAAAATAAATTTTAAGACCTATGTATGTGTGTATATGATTGATTAATACTAATGAATACAATTATATTCAGGTTAGTAATTACGTTTAAAATTTATTTAATTGAATTATAAAACTTACAGCTGCCCAAGTTTTCCAATCATTAGAACCACCAACAACAGGATTAAGATTTTCTGCCACCTCAGTCCAAAATTCCAAATCCTTCGGGACATTTCCCGAGCTTGAGCACCTTTATTGTAGCCCATAGCGATATCTCTATGAGCGTTCAAAAAATCCCACAAAGTTTCTAATCGTTCATATGAAACTCTTCTTGAAGCCATCACAACAGTCACACTAGAAATTGCGCTTGCCTACCACTCACAGACACGGCCACAAAACTAATGTATATTTTATTTTCATTTAATAGAAAATCTTTAAACTTTACAAAAACAAATCCACTTAAATTTCAAAATTGGCTCGTAAAAGAGAATGGGCAAAAATGTATGAAACCTGGGACCACCTTCCAATAGCAATGAGATATACAGGGTGTCTCATTGAAATCGGTCAGTATGGGAAAGTCTGAAACTATAAGACATACGAAGATCTGTTCTGAGGAAGCATGTCATCGATTTTAATAACAAGAAAAACTGCATTCATACATTTAAAAAAATACCAAGATTCACCTATCAAGATTCAGATATCACAGTTCAAGCACCTACTAAAATAAATTAAAGTATGTGGAAACAATACCTTTTATTCATTTTAGACATCATGTTTCATACAGACATTTGCTGCTTAAGACCTACACAATCGATACCTAAATAGAAATAGAGTAGGTTTTTTTTTTTCAAAATAACCGGGTTCGATTCCCGAACGGAGTACAGATGTTTTTAAAAAAATGTATGAATGCAGTTTTTCTTGTTATTAAAATCGATGACATGGTTCCTCAGAACAGATCTTCGTATGTCTAATAGTTTCAGACTTTCCCATACTGACCGATTTGAATGAGACACCCTGTATATCGTTGGATAGGTCTTTTCAATTGGAACAACAATTGTTATGACAACTTTGTTGTTACAATTGTCCGTTCGGAGTTATAAGACTTATAAGTTCAGATTTAAAGATAAAAATATTTTTGAGGAGAAAATAATAACACCGTTAATAATTCATTAATTATTTATTATTACGTTACACACATCGACGTGTTCTATGGGTTATCTATAATAACATCATTCAAGAACATTGCTGGTGCAGTAAATCCTTCATGAATCGCATACCCTAAATACCAGATAAGGGCGCGTACACATAGAACATCCGTTTTACAGGATCCTTTTTAACTGATCCGTCGCTACTGGAGGTAATATTCACACAGCATTTACAGGACCGATTTTAACAGATCCGACGCTACTGGAGGTAATATTCACACAGCATTTACAGGACCGATTTTAACAGATCCGACGCTACTGGACTTTCGTTCTTCAGTGTATCGCCTACTTTCTACGAGAATGGACGTTGTCGTGTTGTATTGGTACTATCGTCGTCTGCGGCGGAGGAAGCCCCGGCGTTATTGGATACATCCACTATTAAGGCAAAGATTTTGTCGTGGTGCTGTTGTGCGTCAGCTGAAAGAAGACGAATCTAAATTTTTTACTTATTTCCGAATGACGACGTCTACTTTTGATGACCTTCTTAAACGATTAGAAAAGGATTTAAAAAAGAAAGACACAAACTGGAGGAAAAGCTTGTGCCCTGAAGTAAAACTAGCGATATTTTTAAGGTAAGAACTTTAATTTTTGTTATTATCAATTAAAATTTAAAATGACAAAAAGGTTTACAAAAATGAAGATTTATTTCAAAATATAGACAGATCTGGCGAGTCTGACTCCTGGCTGAATGTAGATTCTACTGATGGCGAACCTTCTACTGATGGTGTAGAGTCAAGATGATGTGGCCTACTAAAATAACCTTGGGTGTGGTAGTGAGGAGTGCTAGAACTTTGTGAATATGGAGGCCACTCGTAGTTTGACTGACCATATCTTCTACTTTTAATATTTTGTAAAAGGTTTATCACTCCAGACTGAAATTCTAAAATTTGATCGCCATTAAGTGAAGCCAGTTGCGGCAAAATACCTTTGAAGAACGATAAATTGGGATCTTCAAACTCATTTTTACTTTTTTTTAACTGATCATTCTAGGCCAGACGACAGGTGGTTTCAGATAGAAAAAGGTCGGAATTTAATGAAACTTGGAGATGTTGTTCAGGGATGGTTAATTAACATTTTGTCAAGTTTTGGACCTCGAGGACCCTGTGCAAAAAGAGGAGGGGGGGGGAGAACTGCAAAAATCTCGACCTTTCGTCAGTTTTTCGTCAATTACCTTTTTTCCTTACATCCTACGACAAAAGCGTTCAGAAACATTTTGTAGTACGTGAAATTATCTACAATTTGAGTACTCACATATGTCTGTATGTCAATTCCTTACTGAGATATGGCGCTTCGCAGAAAATATTTTTTTCCGAAATTCAGTAAAAATACCTTAAAAAAGCAGAAACCAACCTTATTTCTTATTTTAATAATAATAATTGTTGTTATTATGGTCTCTTGTTAGAATAACTAATTTTGAACCCCCCCCAATCCCCCCTCCCTTCCCCACCTAACCCCAATTCTCAAAAGCTTATTTTCTACTGTAATTTCATACCAACCATATATCATGTCGGTAATATTGGTATTGACATTAGTTACTTTTTAGACCGATATTCCCTCTCCCTCTCCTTCCCTCCACTACATAATTGTTCCAGGGTAGGTAAAAAAAGACGTAGTCCTTTCGTAAACAAAATTATATATTAACAAAATTAAGGTTTTGACAAAGTATACACTAGAGGCAACAGAGATATTGTTGAAAGGTCTCTCGGTACGCATTTGTACTCATTACAGTTCCTGTCGAGATTTTTTAGCCGTTGGTTCTGCTTCTAATTGCTCGTCGTCCTCCTGCACAATCAGGCTGTTAAGGACGTCCTCGCCGTCGTCGTATTCGTCGATTATGTCTGACGAGTCCTCCTCGTTCAAATCAGTTGCAGGGGCGTTTTCGCAGGAGTGGCCTGTGCAGTACTTGCACATAGCTGAGCATCTAAGACCTGCTTTCTTGCAGCTGCAAGCTCCGGTGCTACAGCCTTTGCTGCACTTGCAGGAAACAATTTGGAGGATGTTATCTGGCGCAGCATTTTTCGTTGTGGGGATTGGTAGTACCCCTCGCGTAGTTAGGCTCCAGCCCCAAACTGATGGGCGAAGTTCATTACCTAACCACGCTTGTACTTGCTGGTAAGTGCGGAGGGAGTGGTAATTGGCAGCGTCCCTTGTCGGTGGTAGGCGGGCTAGTTCCAATTTAGCCTTCGTCACTGATCGTGTAAATAATCGGTACCGCAAGTCGTCAAGGTTGTCATTGTCAATATTGCCTCCATAAACTACTACCAGGAACTTTTCTCCAGCATCCTTGATTTGCTGAGGAGTAGCGTTTGATGTAAGAAACGGAGCCACTACTGCAGAGAGGGCGGTATTCTTCATATAGGTGCTGCAAATTTTGTTCTTCCCCAATCCATACGGTGCTGACGTGGTATCACACCCACTCACTGCGTGGAGGAAAAGTATATCTTTGGGAGGAAAGGAACAGGAACTTGGTGAGTAGAGGACACTAGGACCACCACGTCTTCCACTTTTCTGAAGATAGATGTTCTTTATGGACATACCCAATGCCGTCAACAGAATAAGTATGTCCACATCTTCAGCAATAATAATGACGCTGTCGAATTCGCTAGCTTTGGATATGGCGGTGTTGACGATCAACACGTCGGCGTCTTCATGTGCTTGCTTCACTTCGATGCTAGCATTCGCCATTCGTGTCATCAACATTGAAATGAATGCGCTCTTATTGTGATCGTTTGCCAAAAACTTTTCTTGTGCTATAGTCACTTTGGTAGACGAGGAGAACACGATTTTGGTTGCTGTTTGTAATGCAGAACGGCGAGCTCGTTCTGCGGCTTTGGTGCTTTCATAGCCGGCATTAGTTGGGTATCCATCAAACACAACAATCACATTGCCACTGAAGTGTTTTTGCACGTAGTTGATGTATGTAGAGCATAGCATCTCGAATGTGGTTGTGGGAGTTTTGTTCCACACCACTTTATGTAACAAGTAACCTCCATCAATCACGTTACATTTCTTGTTGCCAAGGTTGACTTCCTCTATGGGAGTGAAGAGTGAGTACATTGCAGACTTCGTTCCCTTGCGCATTCCCTCCTCAGTGAAGAGTGCCATAGGAAAAGGTGCGAGTTCAAATTTCAAGAGTTCTTTCAGATCTTCTTCCGATTTTTTGGCAATGCAGACACGTTGGAAGAGAGTGAGAGGATTGACAGTGATTTTTTTACCAGCAATTTTCAACGAGCAGGAAACAGAAGCGAGAGTCACGACCTTATCCTTCCGTTTCAGTTTCAATTCTCCAAAATTCCCCCCCACGACTTTCTTCATGCTTGATATGCCTATCTCTCGTGCTAAGTGACAGTTCACTTCGTCATGACCAATAATTCCTGTACTCAGAGAAACTATTTCCTGGATGTGAAGGAATGGGGGGTGTTCAGTGAACCATGCGCGCAGTTTCCCAATGTCCATGTTGTCTCTCACTACTCGGGTTGGTCTCATGTCCACGTGCTGTTCAGATGTCTCTGAGCGAATATCAGCGAACAATTCTATTTGTTCACAAATGCTTTGAAGGCACAGCATGCCCAATGTCCATCTAGCAAGCACAGAATCGCTTACACCGCGTCCACGAGTAAGTCCACCATAGCTCTTCATAGTCCGCATGAGAACTTGCTCTATGGTCATGTCGGACCAGATGCCCGACCAAAATTTTTCTGATCTGCGAATAGTGAAGTAGCCATCTTTGGTGAACCTCATATATTCGTGAGGATCCATCCTGTCCTGTAGGGTAACCATATCTTGGTAATAGAGATGGGCACTTTTGGCATAATTCAGGTGCCCAGCAGCGTGAAAGTAGGGTATCATTTCCTTGACACAATCTAGATGGAGTTTCCAACTACCCATTCTTTCTGCTTTTATAAAGTTTTTCAGAAGTGTACACATTCTAAAATACTGGACCCATAGAGCAGCCGTTGGGCCTTTTCTTTCAATTGCGGTCAGCATCTCTGGAAATCGCTCAGTCAAAGCATGGAAATCGGGATTATCTGCTTCCCTGAAGATGTTGGATTTATCCGGTAAATTAAGCACTTGGTCTAGCGCTGCCAATTCTTGTTCAGTGAAGTCAACTTGTTCAAAAATTATACCTGCTAAAGCAGCATGTGTCAGGATATGAGCACGAACAGCCCTGGCATACGCATGCCCTGTTAGGATTTTGTCAACACTGTTAGTAGCGTAGATTGTGCTGAATAGCTCCTTCAACCCACTCCCATCCATGATTGTGCCCATCGCCCCCATGAATGACATTAACAGGTGAAATCCACCTAGCCTGACAACCACATTTTTTAGCTCTGGTAGAGTGTCGTTTGCCACTATATCACATGCTTTCCAGTACAATGGCTGGTCAAAAGTCACAATGCAAGTATTCTGTTTATTCAATGTACATTGTTTAAGAGCAGATACAATAGATGTATATACTGTATTATATTCACTAGGTGGAGCATTGATGAACGGGAGGCAAACTACTTTCGAGCATTCATACTTTTCACCACTGGTTCCAAGCTCCATAAAACCATTCCACCCAGGTACGGATGGTGAAGAAGCAGAGTTTTTTCCATATAGCCAAACAATGTCATCGGGCGAGGGTACAACACCTTGTGAATAGCTGATATCGATATCCGCTATTTTAATTGTTTTCAGACCTGCATTGGGTGGTCGGTGGTATGACATCAAATCTACTGTACCAGCGTCAGCAATGACTTTGGCTGCTGACGACACCTTCAATCGAGCTACTTCAGATTCAGTGGCTACAGCTTCCCGGGGAGTCACAGCCATGATGCCTCCCATAGCGTGGAATGTATGATGTCCATCCAAAGTATTAACGTTAAAGTCCGCATTGTCAAATATAAACTGACTGAATGGAACGGCAGACTCCACAATTTTGGCACCTTGCCTAGCTTGCAATACGTACGACCCTTCTAGCCTATTAGCTTCTTCGTAAGATGCTGAAAAGCCCATGGAAGATAGAAGATGCAGGAGATGTTTAGAGCCAAATTTCTTATAGATAAATACGGAAACAGCAGTCATGATGGAGGAAAGAAAAGATTTGGGTCGCACTGCTATCATGATTGCATGAGCCAGAGCGAGGCATTTCTTTTTCCAAGAGTCCAAGGATCCTCGTTTGTTTGTCAAAATCAAGACGTGGAGTAGAAGAAGCAGCGTCTCTGGAACCGCAGTACGTGCACTATCCAAGTAGTTGTCAATCGGAGGATACTCATCTGTGTTGAACACTTTGGCGCGGATGTCCTCAAAGATTATTTTTCCAGCTGCCTCCACAATCCGAAGTCTTTCTTCCTGTTCGTCTCCTTTCTTTTCGTTAGAGTACCAGTTATCATACAGAATTTTGTCACCAACCCTCTTGACACTGACGACAGGCCCTCTCCTTGATTCTGAAATGATGATTTGGTCTCCATATTTCTCCTGAAGACGACTTTTTACAGTTTTGCTATGTGGTCGACTGTCTTCCTCAATCAGCTCCAACAGCTGCTGAATGGAAAATTGGCATTCATCACTGTTCTCGTCGATATATGAAAATATCACCTGCATGGCTTCGTCAACACTCGGCGATGGGCGGAATCCTCTTTTCTGCGCTGACTTAGGTGGATGGTAAAACCTCTTAAGACACTTTTGGTGATACTCAGCATTGACAGCAACTAAATCAGTGTTCAAATTGAGTATCTGGCTGATGCGTTCTTCTATTTTCTTCCCCCACTCGTCTCCACGCATTCTCGCCTTTTCTATAATTTTATTAGCCATTTCAGGTATAGTCACTTTGACCGGAACATTGCGCCTTTCCAAAGGTAACTTTGCCTGATTAGCTCTGTAATCATCAGATATAGCTTCCTCACAAAGAAAACACGCGTTGGTGAAGTCGAATTTTTGAACTTGTGACCGGGTAGGTACAAGAAAACGAGATTCGGATGTGTCATATCCTCGACGTGCAAAGGCAGCAATCAATTTCTCATTGTTATACCTTGTTTGGCAAGCACTGTGCACTCTCACTTCACTCAACCCTCGTAGGAACTGTTCATCTGCCGAAAGTTTCCGTTTCACACTGGACTCCAACAGTCTGTTAACTCCTCTGGCTTTTACTACACTTAGTTCACCAGCTTCAACTCCTCCTTTACAAATAAAACATAAGTCTGATCCACTAGATGTTGACGCCATCTCCGAAAGGCACTCGAATTTGCACTAATACGGATTCACCAGGCTCTCTTGAAACGTGAACTCAACAAATACCTGCAACAAAAGGAAATGAATATTACTACTTTTTTTCAATAATTATTTCATGGGGAAGGGGGAAGGGTGAAGGGAATATGAAGGGTGAAGTAAGAAATAAGGTTGGTTTCTGCTTTTTTGAGGTATTTTTACTGAATTTCGGTAAAAATATTTTCTGCGAAGCGCCATATCTCAGTAAGGAATTGACATACAGACATATGTGAGTACTCAAATTGTAGATAATTTCACGTACTACAAAATGTTTGTGAACGCTTTTGTCGTAGGATGTAAGGAAAAAAGGTAATTGACGAAAAACTGACGAAAGGTCGAGATTTTTGCAGTTCTCCCCCCCCTCCTCTTTTTGCACAGGGTCCTCGAGGTCCAAAACTTGACAAAATGTTAATTAACCATCCCTGAACAACATCTCTAAGTTTCATTAAATTCCGACCTTTTTCTACCCAACTCCACTTCTTGCGACTTGTCGACCGGACTATTCATGTATTCAATCATTTTGGCGTCTACTTCATTCACATTTCTTTTGATTGCCTTGTGTTGCGGCGGGGCTAAATTTTGTCTTTCCTTTTGTCTGTCACTACCACTTTGTTCCGTAATCTGATCAGGTTCATCTTCGTTGTCTTTATTACTTTCTACTGTTTCCGTGATGTTGTCATTAGCAGGGACGTTCTCGTGTGTATCACCTGGGGTGACAACTTTTTTCAAAAATAACATTTGATTGTGATATTTGTAAGGCTTGGTATTTGAGGCAGCAGCTCCAGATTTCTTCAATTTCTTTTTCTCACTCAATGTTCGTATCCAGGCATCTCTAGTCGAATTCCATTTTTTTATAACATTTTTTCCTGAAGCAAGTAAATAATAATATAAGATGGTTGTCAATAGCTTAGTAAGTGAAAGGCGAATAAGAAGGTAGAATAGACTTGTCAGTAATTAATTACCATATTGGTCAGTGGATAAGTCAAATTGACAGTGCAAGAACTAATCGGTCAGTAAATAATGGGAAGCAAAAAAGTATTACTAATGTTTAAATCAATTTATTTTAATTAGTTAATTTTATAATTTAGTTCAGTTCAGTTTAATTTTATTTTATTTATGTACTATATATATAAGTATGAGTTTTGATTTACGACTTTGCTAAAAACTCTCATAAAAATTTCGACTTTCCATACAAAATTTGTTGGTCACTATAATATTTTATAGTTTTATAATAAAACAAGACTTATTCATCAAGCCATCTTTAATAGTCTGACCATAGAGAAGTACCTCTACGAAACATAGACATATACATAATCAGTAATAGACAAAATTAACTAAAACTAAACCCTTACAGTCACTAACGTTACTTTGTATGGGAAGTCAATATATGTGTAATAATATAGTAATTGATTAATTTTTTTTTTTTAGGTATGCAGCGTCTGGGTGTACATTTCAAGAACTTTATTACGTCTTTCGTGTCGGTGTGTCAACTATAAGCAACATTATTAAGGAAGTTACACGATGCATATGGAACAACTTGAATGACGAGTTTATGCGACTTCCTACAACAGTGAGTGAATGGGAGCATATATCAAATGGATTCGACACAAAAGCAAATTTTCCCCACTGTTTAGGAGCAGTGGACGGTAAACACATCAGACTTCGAAAACCAGCAAAAAGTGGCTCAATGTACCTAAATTACAAAGACTTTTTTTCCATCATATTATTAGCGATCGTAGACTCTGACTATCGTTTTCTATATGTTAGTATTGGGTCGTATGGAAAAGAATGCGATTCATCAATATTCAAGGAGTCGACATTTTGGAAAATGATGCTAGATGGCAGTTTACAAATACCAGAACCTTGCCCATTAATAACAGGCTCAGAAACGAGAGTTCCCTACGTCATAATCGGCGATGAAGGTTTCGGTTTACACGAAAATTTAATGAGGCCATTTAGCGGGACGCATTTAGACGTAAATAAGCGAATATATAACTATCGTTTGACCAGAGCTAGACGATACGTTGAATGTGCATTTGGTATTCTTGCTAATAAGTGGAGAGTATTCCACCGGCCTCTAGACGTCAACAAAACAACAGCTATATGGATAGTTAAGGCATGTACCGTTCTACACAACTTTGTAAGGGAAAAAG
Source organism: Xestia c-nigrum (assembly GCA_916618015.1). Taxonomy (NCBI): domain Eukaryota; kingdom Metazoa; phylum Arthropoda; class Insecta; order Lepidoptera; family Noctuidae; genus Xestia; species Xestia c-nigrum. The sequence continues at coordinate 18,691,133 of OU745266.1, read as the reverse complement.
AGGGCTTAAAGGATGGCAACACATCCGAATCTGAAGCATTTCATTTCAATAGCCTACCTGATGATGAAACGCTACGAGGTGGTCGAACTGCAAATTCAGTTCGAACGGAATTCGAAAACTATTTCGTGTCCGAATCTGGGTCAGTTTCTTGGCAGAATGAAGCTATTTAAAATAAAAAACAATGTCTCCATTACAATATAAAATAAATACTTACCAAATTCTTGTCTTTCTTTTTGTTCCATAGCTTCAAAATCCTCCTTTAGAATACCGCATATTTCGCGCCAAGCTGCGGTTTTTGCAGTTTTATCTTTATAAATCTCCAGTGTTTTGTCCCAAAGAACTGGTCTACTTTCAACACAATTTATCAAAACTTCTTGCTCAACATATTTTTCAAACGCCTTGCTTGCCATGATTATGATAGCACTGGACACGTGCACTACTCTAGGAATGAAACCGGCAAATGGCGGCTGTGTGTAGCACATCGCACCCCGCGCACCCCCGTGCAAAGCCTCGTGCGGTTTCAATCCGATAAAACGGATTAGTATAGTATTACTGGATCCGGAATACTGTGTGAACTGGCTCATACAACTACATACGCTAATAACATATACGTTTAAACGGACCTGTAAAACGGATTGCTGCTTATTTTGTCGGATCAGTATTTTTTACTGGATCCGGAATACTGTATTCTGTATGAACTCGCTCATACAACTACATACGCTAATAACATATACGTTTAAACGGACCTGTAAAACGGATGTTCTATGTGTACGCGCCCTAAGGGCGCGTACACATAGAACATCCGTTATTCCGTTATTGATATAATGTGTGCACATGTGCCCATCGTTCGCCGTCCCGATATGCATGTACAATAATGTTGTACTATGTTGTTATCTTCATTTGGATTGTTATTTATTAAAATATAGCAATAATACGTCCTTTGTCTCACATGACGTGATTGAATGCGTCCACGCAAAAGCCACACATTTTCCTGAATACCGTAATCAGGCAGATCATCTAACCGATTTTATCTATATGTTTCTATTATGTATAAACCATTTTGAAGATGCTCGCTGCAATAGCTTCGCGCCAGTTTTAACTGGTATGTACCCAAGGCTAATACAATTATTTGGTCTTCAGTGAGCCTTGGGAAGTTTTCTATTAGATTAGCTTCCAGCCGTTGAAAATCTGCCCTTCGGTTATTCAGGCGTTTTCTTTCTACATAATTATACAATAGATTTGGTGTGTCAACTTTGCGTCTTATAAGATTTAAAAACTCTTCTGCGTGGACGTTATCTTGAATGAGTACGTGGAAGTGATTTATAATAGCTGCAGCAATTTTGAAATCTCCGAACATGTGAGGCAGCGCTCTATTGAAATATTTTTGCCGCAACAGCCTAAAATCGCGTTTAAATCGACCGTTTATGACTTCCACTACCCATCGGCACATTGTAACAGCTCGTGCTTCATTTGCCTGTTCTGTAGTAAGCTGTGTCTCTCGACGATCTTTAGTTGGTGGCACATAATATTCATAACCGCAAGCTTCTATATACTCCAACCCATCCCTAAACCCACGGTCCAAGATAAATGCATCATTTTCTTGAAGTAAAACATGTAAAGGGTTTTCTTCGTCATTCATTATATCTTGAATGATTTGCGCGTCAGTTTTTGTGGCAGCGAACGGTCCTAAAACATCAATAATATAACCATCTGGAGCAACGATCAAAAATGGCTTTAACAAGTTTTGGTACTTGTGCAAACTATATGAGAGGCGTTGAAATAAAAAGTTGCTACTTTTGTTAATATAAATGTAGGTTCCATCACATATAAGAATTACTTTGCTATTTTCTTCATTGCCAAACAGATTTTTTGGTATTGTTAGATTTCTCGCCAATATATTTTCTCTGTCTATGTGATCCACTCCTAAGTGTAGTACGATGTATTCATTAATAAGGCATTCACGAGCAATAGCTAAATATCGTTCCAGTTTTCTTCTTGACATATTAAATAATGTAGCAAGCCTCTCATCTGAATCTCCCGTGCGAAGTTTTACTAATAATATGGCTAACGCAGTCCTTGGATCATTGCACCTCACGCCCAATGATGGTGTTTGCTCTAAAATGTCATTAAACTGGGAGCCATTAAGACCAACCCAGTAGTGCATTTCTTCATCAGTCATAGCTCCGTGAAGACTAAAATCTAACCTCGAACCCCGTTGAATAGTTGTTCGTAGCATGTCACAAACATCTTTAAACTGGGCTGCATTAAAATCATGAGTTGTGTTACAAAAATCAGGCAGCTCATCCCAGTTATTGCCTTCAAGATGTTCTCTGCATACTCTGGCACCATCGGGTATATATAGCTTGTAGACACAAAAGATGTGAACTTTAATGGCATTAGGTATTCTGTGTCGGGTATTATTAGCACAGTTGTTAAAAATACAATACCTATGGTTATTTGGCGCTCTTATATATTCAGGTACATGAAGTACATGAACATTTTGCTCATTCTCTTCAGGTGCTTCAGGCACTACCGCTTCAACAGGTGGTCTAATGGCATTTGCAGCTCTCTGCCAGCATCTATGGCATATGCTTCGTGTGTTGTCGAACACCACCTGATAATGATAAAAATAAGCAATTATAATAACTCGTTTAAAGAAAGAATAAATATAATAAATAATATATAATAATATATAATATATTTTATTTTAATATACAGGGTGTCCGGTAATGAATAGATAACCTTGAAATGTCTTATAGTATAACTTATGGCCGTTCAGAAAAAAAAATGAAACAAAATATATCATAAGTAGTACCTAAGATATGATTTTTTTAAAAGAAAGGTCTATTTTTTTTTACCTTGTTTTACTTTTATGAACACTACGATCAGAAATGAATGGATTCCATCGGTTTGTTGTGATTTTATTATTATACAGAAACCATGCTAATAGATAAACAGTGAATAGTATGACTAGCTATTGCACTTTTTTATAAAAAAAATTAGCAAATTAATTAATGTTAGAAAAACTTTGCAAAATTTATTTTTTAAACAATGTTTAAACATCTTGGGTATAAAAAAAATGTATGAATACATGAGTGGCCAATAATTTTAAAATAATGTCACTTTCAAGTAGATTTTATAATGGTACAATTCATAAATGTATCTACAATAAATAGTGAATTATTGCCATTAATGTAGAAAAGGAGAAAATTTTACTAAATATCAAAATTTGTAATATGGAAACATTTTTTAAATTTAATTGTACCTGAACTTAGGGTATTAATAAAAAACAACATTTAGCATAAACAACACTTTATTAGTACATTCATTTATAATAAATGTTCAAACTGTCGGCCTCCCACTCTTATGCAGGCCCTACATCCACGGATAAATGATCTCCCCAATTTATTAGAAGAAGTGCCCGAGGAGCTGAGGGAGTCATATTGGTTGCAAAATGACGGCTGTCCTGCGCATTATGCTGTATCTGTTCGTGCATTTTTAAATAACACGTACCCAGATAGATGGATCGGACGGCTAGGGCCAATTTGGTGGCCTCCACGTTCACCGGACCTAAATCCATTGGATTTTTTTATTGGGGCTGCCTTAAAGAGGAAGTATACCGTAAGCCTATAAGGTGTTTAGAAGAATTAAGAAGACGAGTCAGAGCAGCCGCATCAAAAATTAGTGAACGACGGTACACAAGACTGCTCCGTAGATCATTTATCCGTAGATGTAGGACCTGCATAAGAGTGGGAGGCCGACAGTTTGAACATTTATTATAAATGAATGTACTAATAAAGTGTTGTTTATGTTAAATGTTGTTTTTTATTAATCCCCAAAGTTCAGGTACAATTAAATTTAAAAAATGTTCCCATATTACAAATTTTGATATTTTGTAAAATTTTCTCCTTTTCTACATTAATGGCAATAATTCACTATTTATTGTAGATACATTTATGAATTGTACCATTATAAAATCTACTTGAAAGTGACATTATTTTAAAATTATTGGCCACTCATGTGTTCATACATTTTTTTTATACCCAAGATGTTTAAACATTGTTTAAAAAATAAATTTTGCAAAGTTTTTCTAAAATTAATTAATTTGCTATTTTTTTAATAAAAAATTGCAATAGCTAGTCATACTATTTACTGTTTATCTATTAGCATAATTTGTGTATAATCATAAAATAACAACAAACCGATGGAATCCATTCATTTCTGATCGTAGTGTTCATAAAAGTAAAACAAGGTAAAAAAAATTAGACCTTTCTTTTAAAATAATCATATCTTAGGTACTACTTATGATATATTTTGTTTCATTTTTTTTTCTGAACGGCCATAAGTTATACTATAAGACATTTCAAGGTTATCCATTCATTACCGGACACCCTGTATATTTATAGTATTTGATAAATATGTATAATATTTTATATATCTTTGTAGTGTATCGTAGTATTAAATAAAATTATTCTCAGAATTTCAGAAATGACACCTACCACTGCTTGTCTCTGCATCACCTAAAGGTTGACTGGTAGAAAATGCCTATGGCATTAAGTCCGCCTCTGTACTTTTGTGCTTGAAGTGTTAATAAATAAATAAATAAATTATAATTCTATGACCAACGTCAAGTAACGACATTGTAGGAGTTTGAAGTTAAATCGAGTTTGCACGGTACTATCCTAATGTAGCCAGCTTAGATTAGATACCAGGAGCTTTAAACATAAGAGTATTTAAAATATGTGAACATTGTAAAAATAGTGAGAACCTACAATATCTTATATTAGGCGCCATAAAAATACAGCTTTAATATATTGGCTTTTTAAAAAGTTGTCCCTTGTGCAGGCCGCATGCAAAAATGTAACCGATTTGATTCTAAAAAAAAACAATGATAGATATACACACTACACTCACCTCCAATACTGAATGTTGTTGTATATATGCAGCAACCTCTGGCTGTTCTCTTGGAAGATTTTCTGACAGGACGTGTTGTTGATATCTTCCGCGATATAGGCCTCGCCGACACATGACACAGTTGCGATGATCTTCCATCACAATTAAAACCCGATCGAGATGTAATTCAAAAGTCCAGTGTGATAGCCGAATTCAATAATCAATGCAGAGTTTCCGAGAAGATATCAGTGTCCAGTAAGAATGCCAGGTCAAAGTCGTTGGAAAGAAGCGAATGAAAAGGAACGGTAACAAACGATAACTCACACACAATGCCAACCAAAGACTGGTTAAACGTACCTGCGCGCGCGCGGCGCGGGCTCCACGAAACCGGTTTTGAGTGGGGAGGGCTCACCGTGTCTACCTGAACGCGGCCCAAAGCACAGTGTTTAATCAAGACAGACGTACACGGGTAGGTATGAAAAAGTAAAAACATAGAAAATAGTTTTTTATTTAATATTTTTTTAAATAAATAAAAAGTTTTATAACTTTGAACGGACAGTTGTAACAACAAAGCTGTCATAATAATAGTTGTTCCAATTAAAAATACCTATCCAATGACATACATCCTATTGCTATTGGAGGGTGGTCCCAATGTGCCCATTCTCCTTTCGTCTCATTCAGTTGTAGAATGTGGGGAGGTATTTTATTGTAACATTTTAAACAGTACCCCATGAAAGATGAATCTACTTTAGCAAGCCTGAAACCTGGCTGAACTAGTTGGTCCCTATTTCTAGTATTTCCTCGTCGAATCCTCGTCTTCCGCTACCCTAATAGCATCTTTTAAACAAGTTAAATTCCGCGCCGCTATAACCGTAGTAAGACGCTGATTACGCAATCCGTCGGCAAACTTCCTAATCGCATATCTTTCGTTCAATGGCTGCAAAATTTTATAAGCTTCCGAACTTTCCCCGGCTTGAGAAATAGTCAAATTAACCATCAACTTTTCTATCTCGGCACCAAATTCCGCGACCGATTTATTGTTTTGCCTTGCGCGAGCTAGTTTAGTTTGCACAGCCACGTTCGACTCTACTGTTATTAAATGCTTTCTCATGTCAGCAGTCCACTGTTGCGTAATTGGAAGACAACCGAATCCTAGCCCCCTGGGTAAGCCGTGTGGTTAGAACGAATTTTACTAAAAGAGTATTATCTGCCTCCTCTAACATAGAAATATATAAACCTATGGCATCAATCAAATCTTGGGTCACCTGTTCATTGCCATTCATTTTCGGTAGCAAGCTAACCGCGCCGTCTTTAAAGAAAATCTTTCCGCCGCCATCTCTAGTTTGACTTTGCCGATGTCTTCGAATTTTATAGTATTTACGTACAAATTTTCTATTTTAACTATCAGCTGTATTAACTCTTCTGAAAATTTGCTCGAACTTGAAATTATTCTCTTAAATTTATCGTATAGGGCTTTCGCGTCACTTATTTTCTTATTAAAATTGTCGCCTTGACGCCTACTAGGACCCAATTTTACAATATTTTCCCTTAACAATTTTAGTTGTATGAACAGTGACGTTAGTTCCACTTCCATTTAAACTTAATATATTATATGCATACTATTGTCTCTAAATTTACCGCTTGATCATCACACACACTTAAGTTTACGAACAGAATCACTTAATCACTTCTTGATGAGGGAACGTCACTTCGTCCATATCTGGTCAAGCCATCTGCACAGCCTTGCGAATCTCCCGCTGGTTTAGCTGGTCCTCGACCCAACTGTGGTGACACCTTTTATACAGTGTGTCCGGACATGGACTAGCGATATTCTAAATACTTAAATATAAACTATTTTAAAGTACAATTACACTCTAGGCTTGGGTCCAATATACTTCCCCGCTATGTGGCAGCCATTTTGTTTTTTTTGTTGAAATATGCTCTATGCGAGAACAAAAAATATCACATATCTCAAAGTTTTAGTCATACTGAGATAAAAATAGGCTTATTCGAAAGGCAATAATATTGTCTACCATCTGCATTACAAAACAATGTGTTCACAATTCCATAACTTTCGAAAAAAAATGTGAAAGTCGAAAAAAGAAAAGAAAAATTATGCAATTTAACCAATAATTGTTAATTACTACAAAAACATACCCGAATTTTTTTTATTTTTTGTACTAGATCGACAGATTTTGAACTAATCTACAATACAACATAAAATTCACAACTGTATGTCTAATACTTTAAGAATTATTGTTGTTTGAACATAGCGTATGCGCAAGCACAAAAGGCCTTTGTCGGAACCCTAAACAGGAAATCATTAAAAACACATAACATTCATATTGAATTTTATTTAAAGTTTTTTTCCAATATTAAACTACGATTAAAATATCTAAAGCAGTTGCTCAAAGTGGCTACCTCCAGCTTGTAGACACACTACGGCTCTCTGTGCCACCTGGGTTGATGAGCGCCTAATTAAATCCAAATCGGATCTAATTTCTTCGGCGGCTGCCATAATTTTTGCGACGAGTTCTTCCCTGGTGTTTGGAACTGTAGCGTATACTTTTTGTTTCATATGACCCCACAAAAAATAATCTAAGGGTGTCAAATCGGGTGAGCGAGGCGGCCACGCTACTACACCACCACGACCGATCCACGGCGACAGATTATTATTTAAATATTCTCTCACTGCTCGAGAAAAATGCGCGGGTGCACCATCGAGCTGGAACCACATACGCCTACGGTATGATAGAGGTAGGTCCATGAGGCTGTCCGCAAACTGTGTCTCTAAGAATTCTAAAAATCTAGCGCCGTTTAATGTAGGTGGCAATTCCAATGGCCCTATCAGTCTATCGTTGATTATGCCAGCCCACACATTTACTGAAAATTCATGTTGAAATGAGCTTGGGCGCACCGCCCTTGGATTTGCGGAGCACCAGAGATGGTCGTTTCTGTGGTTTGTAATCCCAGCTCTTGTAAATTTGGCTTCATCAGTCCACAGTATTCTTTGTAAAAAAATACGGTTTTCTCTCAAATTTCTATTTATCCACGAACAAAACACAGATCTCGCAGCAAGATCTGGTTCGATCACGTCTTGAACCCGTCGAAAATGATAAGGGTGTAATCCTTCTCTCTTCAAAATTCTCCATACATGCCACTTAGACATTTGAAGTTGCACTGCAATCCGTCTAACGCTTAGTCTAGGATCATTGGTTATTAGTCTAAGCACTTCTTCTTCATCTTCGGGCGATACCAAGCGATCGCGTTCATTAAAAGGTCTTTGAATACCTCTTTCCGCTAATCTTGAATGCACGTCGATAAAAGTTTGGCGACTCGGTGTAGGCCTGTTAGGCCACCTTCGTCGATATTCTTGTACAGCCAGATTTGCACTTCCATTGCAAAAGCCATACACGAAGTGTATGTCAGCAATATGTTGCGATGAATATTGACGCTGTGCCATACTTTATGACACTTTTAAATACAAAACACTAACGCAGCACGTAAACAGTACGGACGGTAAGTGAAAGTAGCGATCACAACGCAGGGCGAGGGATAACTAACCCAACTAATCATTTGTCCTTAAAACTGTGATTTTGTTCCAGGTAGTGGACTAATACGTTCTATCTCGCTCACTCACGGTAGTAACGAACAGTATTTCTGACCTGTTCTCGGATGGAATGCAGTGAATGCCATAAATGTCACTCTAGCGGTTAACAAAGGCCTTTTGTGCTTGCGCATACGCTATGTTCAAACAACAATAACTCTTAAAGTATTAGACATACAGTTGTGAATTTTATGTTGTATTGTAGATTAGCTCAAAATCTGTCGATCTAGTAAAAAAAATAAAAAAGTTGTCGGGTATGTTTTTGTAGTAATTAACAATTATTGGTTGAATTGCATAATTATTCTTTTTTTTTTTCGACTTTCACATTTTTTTCAAAAGTTATGGAATTGTGAACACATTGTTTTGTAATGCAGATGGTAGACAATATTATTGCCTTTCGAATAAGCCTATTTTTATCTCAGTATGACTAAAACTTTGAGATAAATGATATTTTTTGTACTCGCATAGAGCATATTTCAACAAAAAAAACAAAATGGCTGCTACATAGCGGGGAAGTGCATTGGACCCAAGCCTAGAGTGTAATTGTGCTTTAAAATAGTTTATATTTAAGTATTTAGAATATCGCTAGTCCATGCCCGGACACACTGTATATCCGGACTGCCACACCAACGATGACAAGTGCCAAACCTACAGCAATAAATAACAACACCGTTTGGATGGCTGTCACCTGCTCCTGTGTAACCGTTGCGGCATTCGAACCACCCGCTGCCGTCTGCGCGATGATCACTTCTTCCTTTGATGTTGTGCTCCCCATGGACCGTGACTCGATGTGACGTGAAGCTCACCGAAGTCTAGTCAACTTCTGCTGCTGCGATTCCCTCGAACGGAGAACTATAACGCCGTCCAGTCGACTGGCAGGGTCGCCATGCGATGTGGGGATGAGGAGGGGTTAAGTAAACAACATGGTGTGTATTACTTAGAGAGTCAATTGTGAACTGAGACTCAACTGTACTCAGCTATTGTCCTCAACTGTCCTCTCTCCTTTAATAGTTGATTTAAATATACCTAGATGGTACGTGACTACGTGCTAACACTAAGCCTACGGAAACAGTATATTTACCTTAACTTAACCCTGAACAATACGTGACACGCTGATGTGTATCATACGTGATATGATAATGAACAATATACGTGACAACTCACCACAAGGGCCCATAAGAGTGTTAATTGATAGATACTTACATCGAGACATAGGGACATGGATTTGCATGACAACGAGGTGCTTGGTGACGACAATGCCGAACTTATTGGTGAATTTGTAAGTCCACCAACATTCTCTCCGTACACTTCCACAAAGTTTTCAAGATTGTCACAAATCTGTAAAAAAACATTTTATGTTCACAAAAAATAGATGCCAAGGCGTGCCTATATTTTTATACATAAATGATTGTGTGCTTACTTTACTACACTCACTTACATCGGAATGTAGCTTGGAAGCATTCCACTTCTGAAGCGCTCTTTTAAATTTGGCTTGTGGGCCAAAAGCTGGTATTAGCACCCGGATTTGCTCATCATCGAGCAAAGACAGCGCCTCTTTGTCAATTTCATGTTCTGAAATAACAATTAAAGATTTATAATTAAATTAATTACAGTCTTGCATAAAGATACAGACAGCGGCACAGACAGCATTCATAACACTTTAAATAAATTTAAAAAAATAACTAAATTTATTAGTTTAGTATTTTACGTTACGCACTCGACAGTCTACCTACTGGGCAGTAAGTAGCTCGCAACACATGTAAACAGTTTAAGCCAGTCAAGCTACTGACCTGCACGAGTAGGTAGCTATACTTAGGTAGGTATAACGATGCAAGCAGTTACCCGACTGTGTAGCGTACCTACATGTAGGTAAAGTATAAACCATAAAGCCATAGGTCATACATTAGCAAACATAACAAACGCCACAGAGGTGCAATGGTACAAGCAATCCCATCCCCAACTTAGAGGAAGATTCATGTAATACCGTGTCCCCGGGACACACACATCCTATCAATATAGGTAGATCCTACTTCAAACAAAAAGCGTAGGTACCTAGGTAGGTACTAGGGATAAGTAAATTAACTGACTAAGCCTGCCCCGACACGGCGTAACGTGAATCTTCACAAGGTGAAAAATAGCACAGAGCATTCCATAAAGTGTGTAGGTTATTATTATTACCATTAAACTCTCTTAGACGTGAATGGACTCCAACAAGTCATCTCTGAAACATAAAATCTTATTCAATTTGGCCCTAAAATTGGTAGGAACGTACGCTGCAAAGTAGTTATACTTACTTAATTACTTACCAATAAGTTTGTCGAGATATTTCTCAAAGCCTCTCCTTTATTAAACGTTCCATAATCTTTTCTTTCACAAGCCGCTAACGTTCACGGTCTCACGGAGCACGCACAGACTTGGTAGGTAATAGGTAAACTGCGTTGTCACTATTTTATTTGTTTGTTCAATATTTTTACGCGATCATGCGAATCACGGCTATGCCACACAGCGGGAGCGAACTGATCAAGATCAACTGACTATCGGTGTTGGTGGAGTGTACTGGAGTGAGTGGCCGAGTGGAGCCTGGAGCGCCGCACTATGGGCAAATCGCGTATGTTTCGTCTCAAAACTCCGTATCTCGGTTGTTTCAAAACTAATTGAGCTGTAATTTTGCACAGATATTCTTGGATGTATACAGTTTAAAGTAAATAATTTTGATTTTGTAAATTCTGTTTATTAATTAATAAAAAAAAATAAAACTTATAAAAATACATACATTCTCTATGAAAAACAAACAAATTTTGTTTTTATTTTTATAATTTACTTAAAATGGAATAACACGGGTCAACACGAATTTTGAGTCTGCGTTCTGTACCTCTGATTTTGATTACTTATGCCTAACTAATTAAAGAAAAAATATTTTTATCTATTAAAGTTTGCTTTTGTAGTTACTATAACGAAATTATTTTTTTATGAAAGAGCTCTATTTTTTAATTTCAATTATTACATGTAAAAGGAAAACAGTTTTGAATTCACATTTTTTTATTGACTTTTATTTTTATTATTTATTATATAAACCCACAAATACAAAAAATAATACAAATAAGACTTTAAAAATGAACAGACTTGGTATTTCTTCTGTGTAAGTTGGAACTTTTTCGTATGAGCCCCCAAATGTAGTCACCCATCATGTTTTCATTATATTGTCCTTGATAACGCTTTTCAAAGTTCATTACATCTTGGTGGAAACGTTCCCCTTGCTCTTCCGAATATGCACCTAAGTTGTCTTTAAAGTTATCCAAATGAGCATGTATCATGTGGACTTTCAATGACATTCTGCAACCCATAACTTTGAAGTTGTGAAGCATATCAGTAATAAGCTCCGTGTAATTCTCTGCCCTTCTGTTGCCAAGAAAGCCATTAATCACTGCTTTAAGGCTGAGCCACGCTTGTTTTTCGCAACTTTTTTGAATTAATAGCCATTCCAGATGACATGGTTTGTAGTATTATGTACATTCGTTTTATAAGTTCTACGTCTACACCTGTAATGTCTGCAGAGCAAGAGTAATTCTGAAAAAAAATCCGAGCTGTGTTCCCGTCATTACTATTTCCAGTGCCTTGTCGAGGTTTATCGACATGCAGTCCCATTTCCTCCCTAAACCGCTTTTGTACCAATTTTTTCTTTTCGTCTTTGTTTTTTTTATTTTCCGGTGTAGTAGCTGACCACTTTTCAAAATGTTGTTATGAACTTTTTATCAATTTGACCTTAATAGATAACAAATGATTTTATGAGAAATAAAAAGAAATTGAAAAAAAAAAAAAATATCCCGTGATATGTTTTGGCACCATGACAGAAAAAGAGCAAGTATGAGCAATTTTTTTTTTTCTCCTTGCATAAACTAATGTATAAAGATCTTAATACAATAAATATCTCGACAGCGGCAAACAGCGGTAAAGGGTAAATGACTCGTTTAAAAAAAACAATACCCTAAAAACATACCATCTTAAACTACACACATCAAAAGTGTCTAGGGATCAAGCATTTTTATGCGGATTTCTTGAGATTGAGATGTGGCTTTGTAATAAATTTATGATTTTATAAATTTATATGGATCCTTTTTGGTGCATTTCATAATTTGAATCAGGAACTGTGAATCAAATTCGAGTAAAAGATGAAAATCAGCTGTCAATATTTATGCTGAGACGATTGTATCAGACGTCATCGTTCCTCTACAAGTGCAAATCGGTCCCTTATTTCAGTTAATGCATGATAATGCACGACCGCACACCGCAAGAGTTGTAAGACAGACTCTCGCCGCAGCTAACATCAATGTCCTGCCCTGGCCTGCTCAGTCACCAGACTTGAATCCGATTGAGCATGCATGGGATATGCTACAGAGAAGAGCTCTGCCGAATATGGACGGTATCCAGTCGCAAGAAGACCTTTTTTTGTTGTTGCAACGAACATGGGCGGCCATTCCACAGCGTGATTTGGATGAACTCATTTTGAGTATGCCAAACCGATGTTCTTGTGTTGTTAGTGTTCGCGGTAGAAACACGGATTATTAATTGTTTAAGTTACCCAATAAAATTTTAAAGAAAACTGTTATTTCAGTCTTTTTTTCGAACTTTTGTGTTAGTGGTTCAAATGTCAAAAATCCCTTTATTAGGAAAATGGCAAATTTCTTATTTGCAAAGGTGACTTGGTTTATCGTTACTGTGACAAACGAAAACACTTTATTTGATGAATCCTTAAAGAAAATTTTAATTAATATCAATCAGGAGAAAAGTTATTGCAAAAATATATGTTGATCCCTAGACACTTTTGATGTGTGTATATTGGTTAATTTTATTTTATCAATGCAATATATATAATATTATTTATGAAACCTTATAAGGAGATTATAAGCATCCCAAAAATGTATAATACTTGTACATTTATATTAAAAACTTTCGAGTAATGTGGCGTTGAATTGCAGTAACGTATTGCGTCAAAATTACGTTATTGAACAAGAGTTAGCTTTGATGCCTATTTATAATATATTGTGGTTAACAAAAAAAAAAAAAAATAGCGAATAGAAAGCTTATTTATTAGACTATATTAATATATTTTTTTTATTCTATAACAACGACTTTCACGTGAAACGGTTTTGAGACGGCTTTGTATGGGGCTTTCCCATAGTGCGCCGTGCGGCGCGCGCGCGGGCGCTGCTCCCCGGGCTCCACTGATCCACTCCACTCACTCAACGATCGAACGAACGCAAACGCATGCCGCGCATGCGGCATGTCCTGTCCTTGTGGGCGGTAGGGATGTGTACATTCTAAACATTATTATCGATTCTATAATTATAAGGGCAAGGTAATAAAAAACTACTTACAAACCGAATTTAAATTCCTATTGCGCGATATCTAGTTAAAATTCGAGTCTATTCATTCATTTCATTTCATTTATTTCATAAACAATTTTTACATTGTGTCGAAAATTCATTAAAAACTAACACAAACACCAAAAAATTTTATCAACACGGATTTTAACGTTTACAGTTCAAAAATAAAATAATACAATTAAAATACGGTAAGTACATTGGCAAAAAAAAAAAACAATGTCTAAATTAAGTTTGATCACAAATGGTCCATGTGTAGGTATCTCTTGCTTACGCCTGTTGGCATGTAAACCATTAGTTACCACTAGTGATTGTGAAAATTATCATGTGTAGATGGTATTAATTGAGTCAACTTTAAGACAACAACAAAAGAATCATCAAAATCTATTGAGAATTGGCGAAGATTTATCACAAAAATAGTTGTAGTCGTGATTTTTCAAAAGAATTATGGGGTATATTGAGCTTCACGGGATAGATACAAATCCCTCGGGAATAAAATTTACATGAGAACAATTCGGGATCATTATCTATAGAATATTGGTAGAATTTTCATAATCGGTCTTTATTTGACGGAGAAACTGACGAACATCCATAAAAAATACATGCAGCCGAACATAGAACCTCTTTCTTTTTTTAAGTCGGGTAATTAAATAGGACTAGTAACTATGGATTGTTAAATAGAATGATATAACAGTTGTTATTTTAATCACACTAATATTATAAAGGTGTCTATGTTTGTTACTCCTTCACGCCTAAACCGCTAGACGGATTTTGATGAAATTTGGAATGGAGATAGGTAGCTTAGATCCTAGATTAACACATATTTATTTATACCTATTCTACTTTTTAACAACTTGTTAACACCGCGGGGCGCATTAAGTAGGTTGGTTATTGTCTTATATTATGACTAATATAAGACAATAAATCATCATCATCATTTAGACGGCTGCTAAACATCTAGACACGACCACTATTTAAAAAAAACGTGTTTAACTTTTGGGAACCATATCATTGGCGTGAAAATAGGTACCTAAATTAATAGGTGTCCAATGTCATAATCTTAACTGATATCGAAACTCGAGATGAGGTGAGTACATCACTAAATCACGATGCAACGTGCGTCCACGCCCCGCACCCCGCTCGCTCCCTTCTCAATCACGCCACGTTATAAACTAGCTTTTGCCAGCGGCTTCGCCCGCGTGAAGTTTGATAATTGTCCCATGGGATTTTACCGGGATAAAAAGTATCCTATGTGTTAATCTAGGTTATAACCTGTCTGTGTGCAAAATTTCATCCAAATCCGTTCGGTAGTTTTTGCGTGAAAGAGTAACAAACATACATCCTCACAAACTTTCGCTTTATAATATTAGTAGGAGTAGGATGTTTTGCTATGATTTAATGCTAATGTTTTAAACATTTAAGGCGGAAGGCCATGAAAATACTTTTCTTTTGTTTAGGTACTTAAGTTGGGCAGAGATGCGAAATTGCTCTTGTTACATAATAATTGAAAGAGAAGGGTTTGATATAAGTACCTATTTAACCTACCCAAAATGCCAAATATGTACCTACTAACCTAGCAGTCTGATGTGGTCTGATAAATCAGGAGTACCTACTTAGATGCATCGGGTAGGTAGGTAGGTAATATCAGTGCTCCGCCGTCACTCGCACTCACTTTTGAGTTAGGTAATATTACCTACTTAAGTATCTACCTACTTACATAGTTAGGTAGGTATATATAGTTAGTTACTTACATAAAGTTTTCTTACCCCCAAGTTGCAAGCTGACAACAGCTACCTACCTAGTTACTTACCTTCCAAAAATATACAGAGTGGAGAAGACAATACGACAATAAATGAAAACACGCGTAATACTAGTTCATAGGAATAATTCTACACAATTAAAAAAACCCAAAACCGAAATAAAAAAAAATAAAAAAACGACAAAATCTAACTCGAAGGATACTCTTTATGACTCTTATTGGCCTGGTTTAAGGTCTAATTTGCAGTAAATCAAATTTAGCGAAAGTTTTTAAATAGCGAGTTGGCAAGGGGACGTTAATCTGTTAGTGCTTCCTTAAAATCGGATACATCATTTGAGGAGTGACTTTTCAAAATGGCTTATTTCTGTATGGTCATTTTTTTCAGTACCAAGAAAAATACGAAAACTTTTCATATATGAATATTTTTAGTAACAAACTTCTATGTACATAATCTAGGTACGTTAATAGATCGTTTCACAGTGTATATATTTTTTTTAATACTCTAAATTATGAGTTATTATCATATGATTTAAGGAAATAAGCCATTTAGTCGCAAACTCCAAGAAATAAGATGTTTTGTTTCAGCACTCCTAAGAAATAAGCCATTTTGTTTTGGCACTCCTAAGAAATAAGCCATTTTGTTTTGGCTAGCAAAAAAAAATTGTTTTCTAAAAACTTTTATTTAAAATCTGAAAATCACACACGGACTTCTCCTACATCCTCTTCATTGCAGACACAATCATATTCATGTTCCTCAGCTGGTTCCTCCGTCACATGTAACAAAATAGTTTTGTACCATTGAAGTTCAGGCAAGGCAGTCCATTCTTCCCCAAATTGTTTTTCAAGTAAATTTATTACATCTTTTTTCTTTTTTTCTGAAACTGGCTGCGGAATAGATTCTGCAACATCAATAGTTAGGCCTTCGCCACACTAGACGGAAATTTCGTCGCCGAACTTCCGCGGCGGTCAATCCGTTCTATACGGTACCAGCCACACTGAATATTCAGTGGCAGATCATCAGTCGGCTGCCTGCGCTTATACGGTGTGGTCGTGAATTCGTGATGGATCCGATAGAAGTGATAGCTATTTATGAAGCATTAGAAGAAGAAAGAAGAAGAAAGCGTAAATATTGGGTTCATCCCTTAAATACTCTTCGACTAGAAATTGGGCAATTTCATACCCTGTATATGCAACTAAGACTTAATCCAGATAAATCATTCGAATATTATCGTATGTCCATACAATCTTTTGATGTATTGCTGAATTTAACTAAGGACTATATTACCAAGCAAAATACAAAACTTAGAACAGCTATACCTCCCGAAGAAAGGCTGACCGTTACATTAAGGTAAGATAAATATTATTTATATGTATATGAAATAAAACAAATTATTGATTAATTACTTAAGTATATTAACTTTTTATTGAATTAAATTGCTGCAACATTTCCACTATTATCTCAATTAAGTGGACCTATTTTGAAATATTTCGTCTATTTCCTCAATTGAGTGTGCTGTTTCAGTTTCAGCTGATTGAATTGGACGTACTTGAGTTTCAATAGATTCGGGTGACTGTATGGTCGAATAGGAGATTGCACTGTTTGAATTCGTAGTATATCCTTGGTACACCGGCGGTGACACATCTGTAGGTATACTATATGTTGTAGGTGATTGTTCGTATGTACTATAGCCAGGATGGTTGTAAGAATACGTTTGATTATGTGACATGTTAAATGAGTTACGATATTTGAGTTTATAAATCAAATTCATCACTTCCATTCTGAACTCACAATTTTGTCTTTCATTTAGGCTCTTAATTTGAGGAAGTAAAGAAAGTAAAAATTTCGTGTCGGCATCTTCTTCGGCTGCTTTAGGTGATTGTTGCTTTTTATTCATTGCTGTAATTAAACTCTGTTGAAAGGCTGTAATTTTAGGTTTTTTTTTCATTTGGGAGGTCCCTGAAACTTCTTCAGTTTGAGGTGGAATAAAATTCTCAGTTACAGTTTCTTGTGCGTTTGCATTTCTTGGAGTGTTTGTATTAGTTGATATTTCATCACAAGAATTTTCATTTTGGTCATTATCACCTGCCGGAGCGCTTATGTTCCCCGATGAGACCCGAGACTCTTTCACCACATCCAAGAATCGAAGCAATTCAATGTACGAGTTTTTACGTTTCTTAGGTGCAGCACTTCCACTTCTTGTATTATCTTGTTTTTTTTCTTTTACGTAATAATCTCTTAAGTGCTTCCATTTCTTTTGAAGTTCATCCACTGTAAAATTAAATAATATAAGTATCAACAAAATGTCGAAATAACTTAGCTTAGGGTGATATAGCTCCGATAGTGGCGCCCCCAATAGAAAATAATTAATTATAAGTACAATTACTATAATTTATCTATACCACATATGGAAAATCCGCTTCGTTGACCCTCTCAAGACTACATTTAACTATGTTTTCACACAGTGTATTAGCGATGCGAACTCTTAACTTCGAATTTTGAAGGCAAAGGTGCCACTTTTCTGTTTATACGCCGAAGGTGAGAGTTGGCATCACTAGTAAATTATGTGAATCGATGCGAAACATTGTTAAATGTAGTCTTGAGGGATTGACCGAAGCAGATTTTTCATAAGTTCGTTTATAAATGTTTAATTAATTATTTTAGATTGGGGGAGCCACTGGCGGGAAAACGTGATGATGCTGAACGTTGTTTTTGTTTCAGGTATTTGTCTACCGGAATGCATTTTGTAAGTTTATCTCACGATTTTTTGATAGGACGATCGACTGTTGCAGAAATAATAAAAGAAACTTGTGAAGTAATTTGGAAAGTACCCCTGCGCGAACCCCCATCAGAAGCTGGTCTGCCAGAGCGGTTCGCGTTGGCGCACAAAATCTCTAGGTGAGCGCCTTTACAAATTCTACACGGGCGGGGCTCGGGGCAGTCCCGATGAAAATGAGCCCCCAAACAAGAAAAGCACAAGCGGCGTGCGTTGGCAATTCGGCGACGGGAGGCCACGTGCAAGTCCAAGAACTCCGGGCATCTTGCCATATCATGTCCCGTGGCCTTACAATAGTCGCAATCAGGAAGACTCCGGGTGCCAGCAAAACGTGGGGCGGGGCGACTATCAACAGGCCCCTTGGCCCTAGTCCGTCCCTGGTCTCTTGGCCTAGAAGGTGATGGGCGCGACCCCGTTGCACCACAAGTGTTGTCCATGAAGCGACACTCGTCTTCCAAGAATTTGAGGAGGTCGTCAAAGGGTGGAAGATGGGTGGAACTATCCCCACCATACCTCTGCTCAAAGCGGGACCTCAAGTCAGCGGGGAGCAACCGCAGAACGATGTGCACCAACAGATAGGACCACTGGTCCACCGGCAACTGCAAGCGTCGCAAGGCGTTGGTCGCCGAGACCAATGGGTTCAATAGGTCGGCGCGCAACGCCGACATGCTGGCAATGGCCGGTAGGCCCAAAATCTGGCCGATGTGCACATCAGCCAGGCAGCGCTTGTTCTGATACCGCCGGGAGAGGAGCTCCAAAGCGGTAGGGTAGGCTGCATCCGTCACCGACAAGTGCTGCACCAAGGCTCGGGCCTCACCTTCCAGGACTGACAACAAATAGGCCAACTTTTGGGCAGGTCTGAGATCCGAGCGCGCATCAACCAAACTGTCGAACAAGTTCTGGAAGCCCAGCCAGTGGTCCAAGCGACCATCAAAATGTGGCAGCTCCAGAGTGGGCAGTCTACTCAATAGGCCGGGGGCCGTAGCAACCGAGGCCTCCTGCTTGGCCTGGACAGGCATCCGGCTCTTCAAAATTTCCCGGGCTCGCAGAGTCAAGGTATCCCCCAGTGACAAGATCTGGTCATAATCCGCAGCAACCTTGTCACGGGCTGCCTGGCCCAACAGCTCCAAACTCACATCCCCGATGAGCTCGTTGAAGCGCGTGAACGTAGCGTCCACAACGCCGAGTCTCTCCTTCAACTGCTCAAATCGAGCAAGCGTGACCTCTTCTAGGTCCACACGCTCAACTGTGGCCGCAGCTGAGGTGAACCATCTTAGCTGTGAGACCAAACCAGCGGCCGCCTCCTTTACAGCCTTCAGTGAGGCCATTGCAACCAAACCTTATTATGATTTCAACCAAGTCAAATACAATACAACAATAAATCAACAATATTAAACTATCACAGCACACATATATCTACCAATACACTGAACACAATATTCTTATATTACCAGCACAACAGAAAGGGGGTACTTATGTGTGCCAATGCAATTAATTTTAATTAAATGTGAGAGCCCGGCTGACAACGGCAACAAATCAGTTCAATGTTCTAGACTTCCAATCGATCAGGCACAGGTAGGTTGTCTTGTTCACCAACCACGCTCTGCTACCAAATGTTCGGTCCAAACCCAGGGCAAGGTATGACCGAACCTTCCGCGATTCGCGGAGACAAATCAAATTGCCCTTAAGAAGGTAACTTACCTGGTGCCGGTGGGCTGAAGGGGATGACTAGTCCTTGATCAAGCCGGCTCTGGTACTGTATGTCTGTGTGGGTATGTGTAAAGTGATGTGTGGTCGAGCGGTTTACCAGATCCGACTATGTTTCAACAGACGCTGCCCCAGCAGCGTATAACACGTCTGGACGAAGCACAATAATAGTTCAACTGCACAATGCACGTCAACTTTCACAATTTCAATGTTTTATTCAATTTCACACGCGGGCTAAGCTAACCTCAAATTCGGCGCGGACAATTAACAAATAAGCCCGGTTTAGTACACAATTAGGGGCGTTTCGTCCAATCAACGTTTAATCACAACCAAAAATCTTGCAAACAAAGGAGATTTTCTTAGATTCGGTAATTATCTCAATCAATCAACAAAATCAATGTGAACTCGTAATGGATCACGACAAGACAACAAAACGTCAAAAAAAAAGCTGTCAGATGCTCGAAATGTCAAGACGTGTGCGTTCGGATACACGCATGGTACGAAACAAAGGAAGGATCTTTTGAATTTAAAGTTACTACACAAAAATTATAAAGACTTATTTGCCTAGAATAAAAGGCATCTTGAATAGGCGTTTTTGGAAGTGCTTGGACTTGTTGAAGATCAAAACAAAGTGAAATGGAGTTTGGAGGATTACCTTTCATGTGGGTATAAAATGCCTTGGCCCTTATCTTATGTACCCGAAGTTCTACCATTAATTTTTCCTTTTTTCACTGTCTCTTTCATTTTTGATTCTATTTCCCCACAGCACACACACATTGCAAGCATCAGAGGATGGCGCAGAAAATCCTACATTAAACTCTTCATAAAATATTTTATAAAACATGTTTTTTTTACTTGCAAGTTTGAGGCAACAGAAGAATTATACAACTCCATTAGTTTCTTACAGTTTAAATCACTAGACAGATATATTCTTTTTGATTTTTGTCTGTTGTGGTGGCTTTCTCTTGCTGGTAGACATTTTATGAAATTCCTTAGTGATTCCTTTTTATCAATAGATTTGTATGACTTACGGTCCCCACCACGCTTTTCTTTAGGAATGTTTCCTCTGACTGTAGTTCTATTGATTATATTAAGCCTTTTTTCATTGACACTAAAAACTGCAATGAACATTTTCTTAAACACAGGTTTAATTTTATTTTTCTTACAAAATAAGTTGTAACTGCAGCTTACAGTTCTCTTTCTCATATTCTTTGATGGTTTGGTTTTATCCTGTGGTTCATACGAATGTAATAATCTACAAAGATAGGTATCCTGATCAATTTTGGACGTGTTAGCATAAAACGCACTACGGTTTATTAGAACTTGGCGCGTAGTGAAAGAACTACATTTATATTTACTGCCCTCTTTGTGCCGACATGGAATCCTGAATTCTAAACCCAAAGGATCCTTATCAATGTACCTGAAGCAATAATAAATTTAATTGTTAAGAAATAGGTATCTAGTAGGATTAAATTACAATTGAAACGAGAGCCGTTTATACATTGCTGAAAACTACTTACGATTTTCTTGTTCGGCTGTTTTGTCCTGATTTCCTTTTTCTGGTGCCTGAATTTAACTCCTCCACGGTCTTATCTGCCATTATGCACCGTTATTTACTCAGAATTATTCGGATTAGCAACAAAAACACCAACGAGCAACGATACAAGAAAATATTTTTCACCTTGACACTCAGCCTTGACATGAAAGTATTGAGAAGTTGACAGCAAGGTGACACATGACGTTTAATATTTTTTTTATTGGCCGTAGTCAAATAAAAAGTGTTGCCAATGTATAAAAATATATTTGCGGATCCACTTCCAGATATTAAAGCTATCTTTCAACCCTCCAAAATAACCTGTGATACCAGATTAGAAATAAGCCATTTTGATACGTATTAACAAAATTTCCATACAAAATGTTCTAGAAATGAGCTATTTTGAAAAAACTCCTATCACAATTAGTAGGGCCGAGAATTAACGTGAATTAAGCTATTTTGTTGCGGAAAGCATTTTCTATGGCCATTTTTCTTCGAGATTAAAGTACTTTAGAACCGGACACTTCACGTCATATAATGTGAGTGTACATAAAGTCCCGATTGGCATTAAAAAAAAAAGTAAAATTGGGAACCCGAAATAAGCCGTTTTGAAAAGTCACTCCTCATTTAGCAAATGTTGAAGGTGAAAAATAATTTCCTGTGACTAAACTACTTGATATTTTCAAACGATTTTTTTTTGTTTGTTAGGAACGTCTTGAGGTATGCGTAGTTTAATTAATTGTCGTATTGTCATCACCACCCTGTATAGGTAGGTACCTACTACTTACATTTATGGTTGCGAATTTCTTTCAGAGCAACCCTGATTTTTATGCTGCAGTACCTAGGTACTTCAAAAATAATATAAAAACGATTTACAGCGTATAGCATAATCTACTGGGTAATGAAAATGGGTAGGTTAGGTATTTAGTAGGTAAGTGTTTCTAATACCTACTTAAACTGTCACCTATACAAGAAGTAAGAATATTTTCTTTAATAAAGTAGGTACCTATGGTAGTACTATTATTCTGTGGTATGGTTTACAACTACCTACCTACTTATCCATTGTGTCTAGGTTACATTTAAGTATTCTTAAAACATCTCTTTTGGAGAACAAAAATTGTTCTGGCGTACCTAGGTACGCCAGACCTACCTAAACTAACCTACCTACCTAACATCACAATCTGCTTAGTTATGTAGATCTCGATCAGCCCAATTCAACGATTGGCCCACGACATTTAGATAAATTATCATTACATTTAATAATAATACTCTCTTTGATACTCTGTATGCTACAGAAACTCTTCAAAAGCAGTGAAAATAACTGCTACAAAAATAAACGTTAATGTTCAAACGGTCAAAATTTGAAAATAGACAAAGGTGTGAAGCAGGGTGACCCGCTCTCTCCCAAACTATTTACTAGCACCCTTGAGGAGGTATTCAAGAACCTAGCAGATCCATGGTCCAGTAAAGGTATAACAGTCGGTTGCAAGAAACTCACCAACCTTCGTTTCGCTGATGACATCATCATATTTGCACCGACTCACACTGTAAGAAAATCGCAATCTAGCGGTATTTAATTCAAAATCCGAACAATGTTTTATCTACCAATTATTGGTGTCTTTTTATTCCTTACCCTCTAATAAAAACGACACCATATTTTTTTTAATGTGGGTATGTCAACATAAATATTAGAAATGTTCATATCAGAAACAAAACTGAGTCACACTCACTACGTGTTTTGCAGTGTTAATTTGTGCCAATTACGCTTACGATTACGAAGTGATTATTGGGTCAATAGTGTTATTTACTTTATTTGTCGTAGTGTTGGTATTTCATATGTAAGTACATACATATTTTGTTCGATTTATAATAGTAATTATATACTAAAATCAACCATTTCTGTTAGGACACGAAATATACTTCGATTTTTTTACATTTTAAATTCATTAGTCCCGAAAACATATTATATAGTAAAGTATACAGGGTGTCCCGTAAATAATGGATCAAACGTAACGGGTAGGTAGCTTACCTCATTTCCAACAACTAATTTGAACAGTAAAAAAAAAACCCATAAGGTAACCAAGATAATTTTTTTTTTCGATTTTTACTATTTTCTGTACCAGCATTCAGTGTTTTTAATGCTGTTGCTGCTGGTATCATATTTAGGTGTGATTTTTGTCATACATTTCTGAATAGTTTACTAGTGTTATAAGATACCATTTTTTTAAATAACATTTTATTTGCCTTAGAAAAAAAATCTTGAATTGAAAAGTTTTGTTTTTAAGATGAAAAGACCAGAATTGGAAAAATTCTCCTGTAAAAAAATTGTATGACACCGAAGTGTACCATTATTTTAAAAACTTGTACAATTACTAAGGTTTGCAGATTGGTATAAAACTTACGCCTAGTCTTTGTCGTTACAAAGATATTGCTATGAATCTGACAGAGGTGCAAAATTACGAAATAAAATAAAATTGAAAAAGTGTGCACAATTCAACTATTTTCTTAAAAATGTTTAGGTATCTCAGCGTATGAAAAAACTTAGGAGGTTAAATTAAAAAAAAAATACAAATAAATCGTTTATTTTGTTTTTACAGTAAATGTTCAAACTGACGCCCCCCTACGAGAATGCAAAGTCTGCACCTCCTAATAAAGGAAGCTCTTATCCGACGGACAAAATGGCTGTTGTTTATTTCTGATACAGCAGATTGGATGCGCTGACGTAATTCTTCTTCCGACGTTATTCGTTGTTTGTACACTTTGTCTTTTAAACATCCCCAATAAAAAAAATCTAAGGGATTTAAATCCGGAGATCGCGGAGGCCACAAAATTGGTCCTAATCGGCCGATCCATCTGTCAGGGTAAGTTTCATTGAGTTGCGCCCTTACTGCCGTCGCATAGTGAGCGGGGCATCCATCATTTTGTAACCACATTGCTTGCCGCACGTCTTCTGGAATATTTTCTAATAACGTTGGCAACTCATTCCTTAAAAAATGCAGATAGTATTCGGCGTTTAGAGTTGCTGGTAGTTCAAAGGGCCCTATTATTTGCCCATTTATTATTCCTGCCCATTAATTTATTTTAAATTGATGTTGGCTCCTGTCCTCTCGCATCAAATGTTTTACCAGCTGCCAACTGTGCAAATTATGCAAATTGAGATATCCATCTCGCCGGCATGAAGACTCGTCACTCCATAAAATTTTATTAAAAAACTGTGGGTCCGCCCGTATCATTCTAAGCATCCTTTGGCAAAATGCTACTCTTTGCGGGTAATCACGTGACGTCAGCGTTTGAACACGTTGCACGTGATATGGGTGCAACCGGTGCCTTTTTAGAACTCGATGTACCGTCGATCTTGGAATACCTGTGCGTTGCGCTATGACGCGAATTGAGACCGACGAATCTTCCTCGATTTCTCGAATAATAATTTCGTCATTGACTTGTGACGGTCGCCCTTCACTGGCACCCCCAACTCCGGTGCCAAGAATTCTTCCCTCAAGAAGCGCGTTATGCAATCTAATGAATACGCGATAGTCGGGATGTCGATCCCGGTTCGGGTATCTTTCACGATACAATCTTGCGGCCGCCCTGGCATTACCTCTTGCTTCTCCGTAGATAAAATGCATTTCGGCATACTCCCGTGGCGTGTACTCGTAACGAGGCATCGTACTACTGCACACACGTACAACCACACACAAACGATTGTTTTCGAAGTCCGTAGGATTGCCAAGTCATTCGTCCAAAACACAAACAGTTCCAAATCGTTAGGCAAAGCAAAGTCCAAATACACCGCACAAGTTTAATTTTAAGGAACACAACAGTTAGGCACAGCGGGAGCGAAAGTAGTCTGACGTACGTATCAACTCGAAGAGAGATTCGTGTCAACTAAACAAATAAAATCAAGCAACATTACCAAAAATACAAAAGCGGCGCTATCTATCCCTTTCACACTGAGTGAGGTGCAACTCCGCAGGTAGCGGTCCCAAATGCCGAACAGATGACGTCATCGGCTCGGAATTACGCTACACGCTTAACCACATGCTTAGATTACAAGCATAAGCCATTACGAGAAAGAAAAGTTAGATTGTACCATTTTAATTTCTGTTCTGTCTTCTTCATCACATTCATACGAGTAGCAATATCTTTGTAACCGCAAGGACTAGACGTAAGTTTTATACCAATTTGCAAACCTTAGTAATTTTACAAGTTTTTAAAATAATGGTACACTTTGATGTCATACATTTTTTTTACAGGAGAATTTTTCCAATTCTGGTCTTTTCATCGTAAAAACAAAACTTTTCAATTCAAGATTTTTTTTCTAAGGCAAATAAAATGTTATTTAAAAAAATGGTATCTTATAACACTAGTAAACTATTCAGAAATGTATGACAAAAATCACACCTAAATATGATACCATTTGCAGCAACAGCATTAAAAACACTGAATGCTGGTACAGAAAATAGTAAAAATCGAAAAAAAAAATTATCTTGGTTACCTTATGGGTTTTTTTTTTACTGTTCAAATTAGTTGTTGGAAATGAGGTAAGCTACCTACCCGTTACGTTTGATCCATTATTCCATTCCATTAGGGTGTCCCGTAAATAATGGATCAAACGTAACGGGTAGGTAGCTTACCTCATTTCCAACAACTAATTTGAACAGTAAAAAAAAAACCCATAAGGTAACCAAGATAATTTTTTTTTTCGATTTTTACTATTTTCTATACCAGCATTCAGTGTTTTTAATGCTGTTGCTGCAAATGGTATCATATTTAGGTGTGATTTTTGTCATACATTTCTGAATAGTTTACTAGTGTTATAAGATACCATTTTTTTAAATAACATTTTATTTGCCTTAGAAAAAAAATCTTGAATTGAAAAGTTTTGTTTCTAAGATGAAAAGACCAGAATTGGAAAAATTCTCCAGTAAAAAAATTGTATGACACCGAAGTGTACCATTATTTTAAAAACTTGTACAATTACTAAGGTTTGCAGATTGGTATAAAACTTACGCCTAGTCTTTGTCGTTACAAAGATATTGCTATGAATCTGACAGAGGTGCAAAATTACGAAATAAAATAAAATTGAAAAAGTGTGCACAATTCAACTATTTTCTTAAAAATGTTTAGGTATCTCAGCGTATGAAAAAACTTAGGAGGTTAAATTAAAAAAAAAATACAAATAAATCGTTTATTTTGTTTTTACAGTAAATGTTCAAACTGACGTCCCCCTACGAGAATGCAAAGTCTGCACCTCCTAATAAAGGAAGCTCTTATCCGACGGACAAAATGGCTGTTGTTTATTTCTGATACAGCAGATTGGATGCGCTGACGTAATTCTTCTTCCGACGTTATTCGTTGTTTGTACACTTTGTCTTTTAAACATCCCCAATAAAAAAAATCTAAGGGATTTAAATCCGGAGATCGCGGAGGCCACAAAATTGGTCCTAATCGGCCGATCCATCTGTCAGGGTAAGTTTCATTGAGTTGCGCCCTTACTGCCGTCGCATAGTGAGCGGGGCATCCATCATTTTGTAACCACATTGCTTGCCGCACGTCTTCTGGAATATTTTCTAATAACGTTGGCAACTCATTCCTTAAAAAATGCAGATAGTATTCGGCGTTTAGAGTTGCTGGTAGTTCAAAGGGCCCTATTATTTGCCCATTTATTATTCCTGCCCATTAATTTATTTTAAATTGATGTTGGCTCCTGTCCTCTCGCATCAAATGTTTTACCAGCTGCCAACTGTGCAAATTATGCAAATTGAGATATCCATCTCGCCGGCATGAAGACTCGTCACTCCATAAAATTTTATTAAAAAACTGTGGGTCCGCCCGTATCATTCTAAGCATCCTTTGGCAAAATGCTACTCTTTGCGGGTAATCACGTGACGTCAGCGTTTGAACACGTTGCACGTGATATGGGTGCAACCGGTGCCTTTTTAGAACTCGATGTACCGTCGATCTTGGAATACCTGTGCGTTGCGCTATGACGCGAATTGAGACCGACGAATCTTCCTCGATTTCTCGAATAATAATTTCGTCATTGACTTGTGACGGTCGCCCTTCACTGGCACCCCCAACTCCGGTGCCAAGAATTCTTCCCTCAAGAAGCGCGTTATGCACTCTAATGAATACGCGATAGTCGGGATGTCGATCCCGGTTCGGGTATCTTTCACGATACAATCTTGCGGCCGCCCTGGCATTACCTCTTGCTTCTCCGTAGATAAAATGCATTTCGGCATACTCCCGTGGCGTGTACTCGTAACGAGGCATCGTACTACTGCACACACGTACAACCACACACAAACGATTGTTTTCGAAGTCCGTAGGATTGCCAAGTCATTCGTCCAAAACACAAACAGTTCCAAATCGTTAGGCAAAGCAAAGTCCAAATACACCGCACAAGTTTAATTTTAAGGAACACAACAGTTAGGCACAGCGGGAGCGAAAGTAGTCTGACGTACGTATCAACTCGAAGAGAGATTCGTGTCAACTAAACAAATAAAATCAAGCAACATTACCAAAAATACAAAAGCGGCGCTATCTATCCCTTTCACACTGAGTGAGGTGCAACTCCGCAGGTAGCGGTCCCAAATGCCGAACAGATGACGTCATCGGCTCGGAATTACGCTACACGCTTAACCACATGCTTAGATTACAAGCATAAGCCATTACGAGAAAGAAAAGTTAGATTGTACCATTTTAATTTCTGTTCTGTCTTCTTCATCACATTCATACGAGTAGCAATATCTTTGTAACCGCAAGGACTAGACGTAAGTTTTATACCAATTTGCAAACCTTAGTAATTTTACAAGTTTTTAAAATAATGGTACACTTTGATGTCATACATTTTTTTTACAGGAGAATTTTTCCAATTCTGGTCTTTTCATCGTAAAAACAAAACTTTTCAATTCAAGATTTTTTTTCTAAGGCAAATAAAATGTTATTTAAAAAAATGGTATCTTATAACACTAGTAAACTATTCAGAAATGTATGACAAAAATCACACCTAAATATGATACCATTTGCAGCAACAGCATTAAAAACACTGAATGCTGGTACAGAAAATAGTAAAAATCGAAAAAAAAAATTATCTTGGTTACCTTATGGGTTTTTTTTTTACTGTTCAAATTAGTTGTTGGAAATGAGGTAAGCTACCTACCCGTTACGTTTGATCCATTATTTACGGGACACCCTGTATACCATCACAGTACAGCTGATAGTTTTAACTAACAGATGCAACTCATAAATTTTGCGCTTTTTTGCGGCACCCATACATTTTTTTTTCAGCATGGCTACCGAAATAACGAAATTGCAAATTTTCGAAATTTGGACTTCTAACAGAGGGAGTGATCGTTTTGACGAAGTTTTTTCATTTTTTATGAATAGATATCCTCGTGTAACTTATTCTGAATATTCTAAAAATAAAATCAAGGGTTTGCTGAAAGCATTATGCCAACAAATTGAAATAAAATGGACTAAATGCCATCGTCATCGGGATCGTTTTTTAGAAAATAATATGAATTGGTTAAAAACAACTATTACTTTGCCTGAAAGTGTTTTACAAGAAATTCCATCATCCTCCTCCTCAATTACTCCAGGAAGACCAGCAAAACGTTTTCAAGAATAAAATCCCGTCAGATTGCGATTTTCTTACAGTGTGCGACTGCGGCCGAGTTACAACAGATGCTCCAAGATCTGAGCACAGCAGGCCTTGAGGTTGGACTAATGATGAATCGGTCAAAGACTAAAGGCGCTTGTACACGCTAAGAAAATTTACCGTTCCTGCGGCAGACAAGACAAATTCTTCGTGTATACGACAAGAATTTTGTCTGTTCCACACACGAAAACTTTTCGTGTCTTCCGCAGACAAGACCAATGGAAACGTGTACACGACACGATTTTTTTCGTTCAGTCGTCAGTCGGGCGTAGGGCGCGCAAGTAATAACAAGTGTGATAATCAGTGTGAGTTTCGTTTATTTATATACCTAAATGTTAACTACAAAGCAAAAAAGAATGATAATAGCATATTATTATTATAACAAAATAAAAAAAGAAACAAAAAACAAGAGACTTTACTGGGTTCATCCAATTATACAAGAGAAAAATGAGTTTGGTGGGTTCATTACCCTTTACCGTGTCATGCGACAACATGAGGAAAAATTTGTGGATTATTTTCGCATGAAAATATCTACGTTTGACAAGCTTTTGACAAGTATAGAAAATAATATACGACATGAAAATACCAAAATGCGAGAAAGTATTCCTCCATACATTAGATTGGCCGTAACATTAAGGTAAGTAATTTTTTTAAGCATATTGATTTGAACGTTGTACAATAATAAATGTCTTTGAAGTGTTACATGTTTCCAAATTCAACAGACCCCTCATGTTCATATTCTTCAGAAAAGTCAAACTGAAATTCATCTGTATGCGATGTTTCCACACTACTAATAGTTTCGGTGTCAAATTGAATGGATGTAGATTTTTGAGTACTGTAACCTGGTCGAGTCGAGTATGATGGGCCGGCTACGTTAAATGACGACGTAGAAGGCTGCGTTGTTTTGTAATACTCAGTACTCCATTGATGCTGAACATCACTTCCCTTTCGTTGTTGCGTAGCACGCACAAGTTTTAAAACTTCAAACTGGAAATCCACCATTTCCGCATCACCGAACTTATCAACGCTCGGAGCTATACTTTTAAAAAATGACATGGCACGGCTCTCTTCTTCTTTGGTAACAGTCTTTATAAATTCTGCCATATTTTTGTCCACCTCGCTAATATCCTGTTTATTTTTTTTCGCGATCGGTGTATGTTCTACGGGACTTTTTTCCACGTTTGTTGTTTCGGGTATATTTGACTCAGTGTCTCGGCGTGTTACAATTTTTGTCAAAAATAACATTTCGTCGTAAAAATCACATTTACGAATCTTCTTAGCTCCCGATCCCGATTTCATTTCTTTAAGTCTTCTGTGACATTTCATCCACCTATCTCGCAAAGTTGTCCATTTTTTTGCTGTAGACTTTGCTGAAACCAAAAACGAACTACCGTAAGAAAGTAGGTAGGTACCATCTATTGCAAGTAGACATAAACTTCATATAAAAAAGGAAATGACCTCATTGTAAGAGTAAGAACACACTTGCAATTAATCGCACTGCAAGTTGCAAGTGTGTTCTTGCTCTAAGACATTGTTACAATTTTTTACAGATACATGGCAACTGGAGATGCCTTCGCACGTCTTCATTTCGATTTTCGAATCGGAATAAAAACAGTAGCGAACATTGTACGTGAAGTTACTCATCATATTTGGTCAGAATTATCTACAGATTATATGCGAATGCCAACACAAGAAGAATGGTTGAATATAGCACAGGGATATGAAATAAAAGCCAATTTTCCACACTGTCTTGGAGCAGTGGACGGGAAACATATTAGAATAATTAAACCCGAAGAAAGTGGATCAATGTTTTTAAATTATAAACATTTCTTTTCTATTGTTCTCATGGCTATTGTGGATTCCAACTACAATTACATTTTTATTGATGTAGGGTCGTATGGTAAAGAATGTGATTCAAATGTTTTCAAAGAAACACAGTTTTGGAAAAAACTTGTTGACAATACGTTAAACATACCATCCCCATGCTCTATAATAAATATTAACTATATATTACCATATGTTTTTGTAGCTGATGAAGCTTTCGCACTTCATGTTAACGTACTTCGACCCTACGGTGGTAACGAACTCACAAAAGAACAAAAGATATTCAATTATCGCTTGACAAGGGCAAGAAGATACGTCGAGTGTGCATTTGGAATAATGGCCAACAAATGGAGAATTCTGCACCGATCTTTAAACTTAAGTCTCGATTTAACAGTTGCTATTGTAAAAACTACTTGCGTTTTGCAAAATTTTATTCATACAGAAGAAGGTCACGTTGAGCCTTTAATCAATCGAGACCGATTAAATAGTCGATTGCATTTAGAAGGCAATAATCTGACAGCAGACGAAATTCGTCAAAAATATACTGAATATTTTTCCTCTGATGAAGGATCATTGCCATGGCAAGATAAATACACATAAAAAATAAGTTCTAAAACTAAAACCCGACTACTAAATTTTAATCCAAAAAGTGTGAAACAAGGAAGTATTCTTACCTGCCATATTGTTTAAATAAACAATTACATGTCATATTTTATTTCATGTTTATACGTATTTTATTATAAGTATTAGTCATTATCGTTTTTAGCAAAGCCGTGGTCGTATGCTATTTAGCGCTATTGAACTTATGATTGCTTGCAACTTAAATCTTTTATTGTAGATGTATTTAGTGTGGGTAACGACAATGATTAATATTTATAATAATATATAGTTATATAGAATATACCTAGTAATCTGTATTTTTGAAAATTGTAAAAAGATAGTAATATGTTGTAAGTACTTACCATATTCATTTTTTTTGACATTTGTCATTTCGTCGAAGTCTTTGTTTAAGATAATAAATATTTCTCTCCATGCTTCGTATGTGAGTCTTTTATCTTTATATATCTCTAAAGTTTTGTCCCACAATACCGGTCGTCCTTCTACTAAAGTTATAAGTAACTCATCAGCCATTTTGTACTCTACGCTGCAATACACGTCCACACCAAACGCACAACAAAAACTACCTGTTCAACCCTACTACACCGCCCCCCGCCGCTCCGCAACAACGTTCGCCGCGTCGTGTCTTGCGCAGACAAGATTTTTTTCGTGCACCGCTGCGAGCAGTGTACACAGTTATTTTCTAGTTACGACACGAATTCTTAGGTATGCCCGGCGTTTTTTCTTAGCGTGTACAAGCGCCCTAAAGTGATGACCAATAGCACAAAAAGTAGGGTTGAGGGAGGTGGGCAAGAAATCAACTATGTCAATGAGTACATTCATTTGGGCCAGCTAGTTTCCTTCGAAAACAGGCAAGACAAAGAAATCGACCGCCGAGTCGAGAACGCCTGGAAGAGCTACTGGTCCATGAAGTCGCTGATGAAGGGTGACTTACCTTTATCCCTGAAGCGCAAACTCATCGCCATGTGCATTCTACCCATCCTAACCTATGGTGTATAACGCTTATGTATTTTAGAACGTTTGTTTTTTATAATCTTATTTAATCTAAAACCTTACAAACCAGAGACTATGAAGCAGGTCAAAAGTTGGCATGCTGCAGGTCAGTGGGAAATGTTCATGGTACAAACACAAAACCTGTCAGGTTAACATGCTGTGTTGAACTGCCCTGCACTTGGCACATATTTTAAAAGTTAATGGTAGGCCCCCTGAACCAGTTATCGGCATTAATATTTCTGTTGCTGTTTTCGATTGGTTTTGACAGTCCAAGAACGGATTGAGTAGGAACTGCTAGGTTTTTCTCTGCAGGTGACAGGCCTTCTCCATCAGAACCTTTACCGGTGTAAATATAAGCGTTGTATGTATAGTAGGGGAGGTAAGCCTAAAACGGGTACGCTAAGGGACATGTGAAATAAAAAATACTTAGAAACGTAAAATGTAGGGTCGGGTTGCCAACAGTGACTCGGATTTTTTCGGACGCTCAAATTGTGAAGAAAAAGTCGTATTAGCGGGCTGAAATTCACACTCATTGTGCTTTGGTTATTAAACTTTTTCCCTGCATTATCAGTTTTTCAATCAAGACAATAATAAAGTAGTCAGACAATGTTTTTAAAAAAATGAAAAATGAGTCACTGTGTACGGGTACTGGGGTATTGTGACTCACCCCTATAGTACACAGAGGCTCAAACAGTATACAGTGGCTCAAGTATATAATATTCAACTAAAACTATAATTTACATTCAGTTTCATGTATTTGTTTGAGTAGAAATATACTCTAAGCCTAATATCTATTAATATCAGACACATAAAAGTTATAAAATCAAATCACTAAGGATATTTGAGATCAACCTATTTTCTGACTTTGTTTCTTTGTCGTTTGAGATCTAAAAATTAAAAAAGAGTTTCATTTTTATTCTTATTTCAAGCAAATAACATAACAGTTATCAAGATAAATTAAAAGGAAAACAAATCCAGAAAAATAACAAAAAAAAAAGTAGGTTTCTACACTTAGGATAGGTAGGTACACTCGACTACTCGAGTGCAAAAGTGTTTCATGCAAAAAGGTTTATTCTTTTTAAAAAAAATACTATTTTGTTTTTTATGCTTTTTTATTAATTGGTTGGCATTGAACAGTCTTTCAAATCAAAATAACATTATAAAATAGAAATAATAATAAAGCAGCCATCATTAGTCATTAACAGTTTTCAACTCTCTCAACTCCTGCGTGCTTAATTTGCAGGTATACGCATGTTTTAACCAATAAAATTATCTTTATCAACATATTAATTGTAAAACAAAAGTGTTTTCTTCTAGACAACATAATTAAATAATCAACAAAAAGTACCTTGGTAGAAAATCACCGAGGTACCTACCTAGGTACAACTAATTGGTGGGCATTGATCAGTCTTTCAAATCAAAATAAAATAATCCAATTGAAATAATAATAAAGCAACCATCATTTGTTATTAACAGTTCTCAACATATTAATTGTAATACAAAAGTGTTTTCTTTTTCTAGACAACATAATTAAATAATCAACAAAAAGTACCATGGTAGAAAACCACCGAGGTACCTACCTACCTACCTACAACTAATTGGTTGGCATTGAACAGTCTTTCAAATCAAAATAACAATATCCAATAGAAATAATAATAAAGCAACCATCATTTGTTAATAACAGTTCTCAACATATTAATTGTAAAACAAAAGTGTTTTCTTCTAGACGAACATATTAAATAATCAACAAAAAGTACCATGGTAGAAAAACACCGAGGTACTTACCTACCTACAACTAATTGGTTGGCATTGAACAGTCTTTCAAATCAAATTAACAATATCCAATGGAAATAATAATAAAGCAACCATCATTT
Organism: Xestia c-nigrum; assembly: GCA_916618015.1. Classification (NCBI taxonomy): domain Eukaryota; kingdom Metazoa; phylum Arthropoda; class Insecta; order Lepidoptera; family Noctuidae; genus Xestia; species Xestia c-nigrum. Next base: position 18,656,509 of record OU745266.1, on the reverse strand, counting down.
GTTATTAACAGTTCTCAACATATTAATTGTAAAACAAAAGTGTTTTCTTCTAGACAATTTAAATAATCAACAAGAAGTACCATGCTAGGTAGGTAGATACTATTAAAAACACGCATTATTAACAGAGCTTGAATAATAATATCTAAAGGTCAACGTAGCTTTAAAGAAGCCAAATCAAATGGAAAGCAATACATTGGTCTGGAGGAAGTGCCAACCATCGATGGCTTGGGTAAAATATATTTGATATCATTCTCCCTAACTATGGAAAGATCAGGTTTATCTGGTACATGGAATTTGTCTGTTCCTGGTTTGCGCTTAAGAAAAGATATATAGTATTCTAATTTGTAGTTTCTTCCCTCCAGCACCTTCGCGATATACAACGATCTCAGTCTTTTTGTTACAAATTGCACTATAACATATTCTCCTTCACGTGCTGGGCGAGGTAATGGTTTTGTTAGATGGTTCTCCGTTAACACAAATATTTCATTTTCATCACCATCTTGGTCATAGTCTGCTTCATCGCTATATTCCTCTGAATCCGACAGCTGTATATCTATGTCTGCTTCTTCATCGTCGCTTTGCAATATTTCGCGAGTAGTTTTTTGCTTTTTTGCCACTCTGTCCTTTTCTTCTTCGTCGCTTTCTAATACTTTTCGAATGGTTCTCTTATTTTTTGCCACCTGTTTTTGTTTTATAGCACTTTTCTCTTTGGATTCTGTTGATTTTATTTCTCCGCCTTCTTCATCGCTTAGCAATACTTTTCGAGTGGCTTTCTTGGTTTTTTTCACCTGTTTCTGTTTCTCGGTACTTTTTTCATTTTCTATCAAAAGTTTCTCCGGCGTGTCAGTTGCGATCCGGCTACGTCCAGCTTTTCGTTTTCTGTTAGTACTCCTTGGTCCGGCTTTAATAGGATTTCTAAATGCAAAAGGAGATATAAATGGGTCAGTTGGTGGTTGGGCTACCTGAGAATTTATTGACTCATCGGTAAGATTTGATAAAGGTAAACGTGGAGGGGTAGTTGTGCAAGTTTCAACTGACGGTACTTCATTTTCAGATGCTTGAGATTCCTGGTGTGATGGTTGTTGTTTTTCAGAACTGACAGTATCGGTAGTGTCAACTCCCGGAAAATTCATTGGGCTCTTGAATAACAGCCGTGATATAACTTGAAGTGCGTGAACTTGAAGTGTTGCTGGTTTACGGTCATTTACAGATTTAGTTGTTTCATTTAAATTAAATGTATCTGCAGTATTCAGGTCATTATCCGATTTTGCTGCTATGGGCTCATGTGAATATGAAGACACCGCATCCTTTGTTGTGCGAATCATTTCTTGGAGATTTGTAATGTTGGACTGAGATGACTGTGGGCGATCTGTTGCCGGTTCATTTGACCGAGTGTGCGAGAATGAGGTTCCAGGCATTTCATTTGAAGTCGACATATTGGACTGAGATGACTGTGTGCGATCTGTTTCCGGTTCATTTGACCGAGTGTGCGAGAATGAGGTTCCAGGTATTTCATTTGAAGTCGACATATTGGACTGAGATGACTGAGGGCGATCTGTTTCCGGTTCGTTTGACTGAGTATGCGAGAATGAGGTTCCAGGCATTTCATTTGAAGTCGTCACATTGGACTGAGATGGTTGTGGGCGATTCTCGCGAAAAATTGGAGCAGGAAAAGGTATACCTTCTTCACGAGGGGCGCAATCTGGACATGGACGGTCGGTTACGGAACTCGGGAGATAATCAAGCTCTGTGAATATTAGTCTGTCAAATGGATGTATTCCACATTTAGCAAACGATTTCGTAATATTTAATGGAGTCATAGCCTTTTGAAAAGCAATACCAATGATTTCTCCCAAGTCGTAAATCGTAACAGGCTTGCCTGGATGCCTCATGAGCCAAGGGTCAATAGCGGCATTGTAGTATGTTTTAAAAGGGCCATAAACCCCCACATCTAGAGGCTGCAACTTTGCTGAAGTATGAGGGTGCAAAGTGAGAATATGAACGCCCGAATCCTTGGCCACATTTAACGCTTCTAAACACAGATGTGATTCATGATTATCCATGATCAGTATGCATGGATTGTCTTTGGATGCATTTGTGTGTTTAATGAAGTGTTTCATAACTTCCGGAAAGATGGAACTGTTCATCCAGCCTGTAGGCGTAGCCAGTCCGAGAGTACCAGGTGGCGTGTTTTTGATCATGTGTTCCTTGAAATTTTTCCTCGGGAAAACCATTACTGGCGGTAAAGCATTGCCGCTCGCTGAAATTATGCAGCAAGTGGTAACCAAAGTCCCTCTTTCGCCGCTCGTAACTTTTCCTACGGATTTCCGTCCTATGGGAGCTACAACTTTTTGGGGCTTTTGAACCGTGGTGGTTGATGTTTCATCGAGATTGAAAACTCTAGTCCCATCTGCAAAAGCAGGGTTCCTCTTGATGAGGTTCTCCAAGTTATCAAAAAAACTTTCTACATTTTTTTTATTAAAAGATGTTGCTCTGGCGAGACTGCATGCTTCTGGCCTTCGAGCCGTAAGATCGTGCCTGCGCTTGAAAGAAATGAGCCAATCTTTTCCACCCATCTCATTTTTGTGCCAAGATTCCGGTACTTTTATTTTGTTGATTTGAGCGCACTGGTACGCTACTGTTCGGCATTCTTTCGATGTCAATCCATAAAACAATCCAGCACAGTACTTAATATAGTCACTTAATTCTGTTTCCTGTGCAGCCGTGAAAACTTTGTTTACGGAGTAATTGGGTTGTAACCGCTGTCCTTCCAGCGACTCAGCGTCTTTAGTTTTCCAATAATAACGCTTTAATGTTGCGAATGGTACTTTTACATCTTTAGACGCTTTACGTATCGACGTCCCATTTCTAATTAAAAGAATTCCACGTTTTACATCCTCTTCGGGGCAGTTTCCGATTTTTCTCGCTACGTTGCTCTTGCGACGCGGCATTCTAAAAAAAAAGCTAATTGTTAGTCTAGGTATAATATACTAGCTTCTGCCCACGACTTCGTCTCCGTGGATCTAGGCCTAGTAGGAAGCCATGTCGGATAAACGATACATATGTAAAATAATAAATAAATAAATATTAAGGGACAATCTTACATAAATCGAACTAGTCCCAAACTAAGCAAAGCTTGTACTATGGGTAGGTACTAGGTATACTAGACGACGATATACATAATAGATACAAATACATATATACGAGTATATAGCATCCATGACGTAGGAACAAGTATGTAGTTCATCACACAAATATTTGTCCATGCCGGGATTCGAACCCGGGACCGCCAGCTCAGTAGGCAGGTCACTACAAATTGAGCCAACCGCGTCAATAGGTATGTCTTTGTTTGTTTTTCTCTAGTTTGTCTTATATTGGTCTAGTTATTTTATTTCAACTAGTATGAAAAAACATGGGAATTTGGAAATAATTTATAATAGCACATTTTTTCGGTGTAACTGACATTTCATCATTTTAGTAATTAGGTATACGTTGAGACATCATTCATTATTTATTTACAACCTTTCATTAACAACGTGCTTATTAACATTATTTAGCTTGTAAGTGGGTTCAAAGAAGTTTTAATACCTATAGTAGCTCACTTCAGTAGTTTTCAAGTTTTAAAATAGGTACATCAATATTTTTTTTTAATAAATACCACTTTACTTTTTAAGTGTACTGAGGTACACGGTGGCTCAGGAAGTACATAGTGACTCACGAGTCACTGTGTACTTCTTAAATTTGAGCCACTGACCACGCCGCGGCCATTTTGAATTCACCGGCGTATAACTTTCACGTGGCTTACCGAAGGACATGCGAATCTATGTCATTGCCTAGCATAATAACGTCACTTTGCATCAAAACAACAACACTTGTCTAAATCCTAACATTTCAATACATAAAAACATGTGTTACTTACCTTAAAATGTAATTTTTCACCCACCGAACCACAAAACCACTTCCTACACATGCGTCCTGCGCGGGAGCGGGCGGGTAACTGGTTTGTACGTGTTTGGGTGTCGTTGGGTGGCGAATGAAGGAGACAGATAGTTATTGCTGTTCTATCTAGGAAATATAGCCGCGAGTCAGAGTACCCGACCGAGTCACCGTTGGCAACCCGACCCTACCAAATAGTTTTACTAAAGGAAATGTTTATTTAATATAGTATATAAAAAAAATAACAAACAGAACCATTCTCTTCAATAATCTTAGAAAAACCGAAATTAGGAGACCCTTCCAAATACCCGTTTTGCCCTTATAGGGGGCCTAAATCAGGTACCTCATCAGGGCATAACGGGTAAAGGCTACACAGGGTGTGGCGGAAATAATGGATAACCCTGTAACTGCCAGTAGGTCATATAATGGTCTATCATATATCCCAATTTCAAACTCAGGTGGTCAGGCATTTCAAAGTTATTTCTATTTGTTTATTTTTTTTGAAAATATTGTACCTATTTTATAAAATCAGCTGCCGTTTCAACATTTAACGGAGTTTTTTTATTCTGTTTTTTGCGGTCTGCTTCTGAATGTTTGTGTAATCACACGCGTATGAAGATTTTTTGTTACACTCTAAGATGATTTCAGAAAAAAACACATAATACTTACTTTTTAGTTTTTTTTTTATTGAATCCTGTAACTTTGACTCCATACCCTGAAAAAAAAAATGTATGGCACAGTTATGGCCCATTACTTTAAAAAGTTGTCCATATCATGCGGATTCTAAAATGGTATCATAGTGGCCAGTATCGTACGAATGTGCAAAACTATTTCAGTTTGAATTCAAAAGGTCCATAATTTCAAAAAAAATATTAAATTCAAAAAAATGTGATTCTGTATTTTACTAATCTTCTGTGTCATGTAAATTGTTGTAAAAACTTTTCTAACTCACTTTGACATTGCTAGAACACCACTCAGGTAATAAAAAACCCAGTCTCACTTTCTTTGGGATGACAGAGCTATTGTGCTTCCAGGCTGTGGCTTTTTATTGATTTACTTTAAAGAGGTAGATAATAACGAGTTTAAGACTCCTTACTTAATTAGGTAATTATTTTACAGGTCAATTGATACAATAAAAAGCAATGTTCATGACACAAATGTATTTAAAAATCATACAAGATGTTCGAAATGAGCCCCATCGGCTGCGATGCAAGCTCTGCACTTTCTAATAAATGAACGTTTGATGCGACGTGCAAAGCCTGCCAAACTTATTTCCTGAGCAGCAGACTGCACACGTTGCCGCAATTTCTCCACAGACGTAATCTCTTCTTTGTAAACTTTTTCTTTTAAACAGCCCCAGTAAAAGAAGTCTAATGGGTTCAGGTCCGGCGAACGGGGTGGCCACAATATTGGCCCTAAGCGCCCTATCCAACGTTCTGGATATGTCTCATTCAGGTGCTCTCTCACTCTTGCCGCATAATGTGCAGGGCAGCCGTCGTTTTGCAGCCACATGTTCTCACGTGTTTCATTAGGAACGTCTTCTAACAGCTCGGGTAAATTATTTTGCAGGAAGTTCAAATAGCTTTCAGCATTAACAGTCGGTGGCAGCTCAAACGGACCGATAATTTGGCCGTTAATTATTCCTGTCCATAAATTGATTTTCACTTGGTACTGCGATCGGTCTTGTCTAATTAAATGTGGATTTTCAAGCTGCCAACTGTGTAAATTGTGTAAATTCAAATACCCTCCTGCATGTAGACTCGTCACTCCAGAGGATATTTTCAAAGAAATGTGGTTGTTCTCTAATTCTTCTCAACATTATACGGCAAAATTCTTTTCGTGCTCGGTAGTCCCTTGGAAGTAATGTTTGCACCCTTTGATAGTGGTAAGGGTACAATTCGTGACGTTTTAATATGCGATGTACTGTTCTGGTTGACATTCCAGTAAACCGAGATAAAACTCGAATGGATATGGTAGGATCTGCTTCTACTAACTCCATAACTTCTTCTTCGTTATTGTAGACTCAGGGTCGTCCTTCACTCGCGCCGCCCACACCTGTACCAGGTATTCTTCCCTCACAGTAGGCATTGTGTACGCGAATAAAAATTCGGTAATCAGGGTGTCGACTATTCGGGTACCTTTCTCGGTAAAGTCTTGCCGCTTCATTGGCGTTGCCTCTACATTCACCATAAATGTAGTGCATGTTGGCATATTCTACCGATGTGTAACGTTGAGGCATTGTCAACAGCGCACTTGCCACAACAGTCTGGGTACAGTAAGCAATGTCGTCGGGATCACTAAACAACGCAAGTCCAAATCACAGGCAAATCAGAGTCCGAAAAGAAATGCAGTAAGTCACGAGTTAGATTTAACGAACGAAAAACAGGGAGCAAAGGCGCGTGCGACTACGTACGACAACGAACGGGATCACACTGAATGATGTTATGAGGAACTATTGATGTGGTGATTCTAAAAAAAATACAGCTTGCCTTTTTCTATTTTGCACAATAGCTCTATTGTTTCCATCGAGCCAGAATTCCAGGTAGCCCCAAACAAAGAAAGGACCGGTTTTTTTTTACCTGAGTGGTGTTTTAGCAATGTCAAAGTGAGTTAGAAACGTTTTTACAACAATTTACATGACACAGAAGATTAGTAAAATACAGAATCACATTTTTTTGAATTTAATATTTTTTTGAAATTATAGACCTTTTGAATTCAAACTGAAATAGTTTTGCACATTCGTACGATACTGGCCACTATGATACCATTTTAGAATCCGCATGATATGGACAACTTTTTAAAGTAATGGGCCATAACTGTGCCATACATTTTTTTTTTCAGGGTATGGAGTCAAAGTTACAGGATTCAATTAAAAAAAACTAAAAAGTAAGTATTATGTGTTTTTTTCTGAAATCATCTTAGAGTGTAACAAAAAATCTTAATACGCGTGTGATTACACAAACATTCAGAAGCAGACCGCAAAAAACAGAATAAAAAAACTCCGTTAAATGTTGAAACGGCAGCTGATTTTATAAAATAGGTACAATATTTTCAAAAAAAATAAACAAATAGAAATAACTTTGAAATGCCTGACCACCTGAGTTTGAAATTGGGATATATGATAGACCATTAAATGACCTACTGGCAGTTACAGGGTTATCCATTATTTCCGCCACACCCTGTATAATGAGCACAATCAACTTATTTTTATAGTTTTACAATATTTATTAACATAAAATCACTTATATTTTCATTTAAGCGTCTTAAATTATTAATCAGACTCATATTCAATCTTATCTTGTTTAAACTATAAATTAATACTAAGAAGAATTTAAAAATAAACTAGAGTACCTATTGTTATTTTTATTTATTTATTTATTTATTTATTCATGTACACACAAAATACATAAAAGGACAATATATTAACATAGAAGAGCACAAAGGTACTGCTTATTTCAAAAGAAATTTCTTCCAGCAGACCTGCGAGAGGAAAGTCTGATAAGAAATGTAGACACAGTGTGTAGAAAAGTCAAACAAGAAAATTTAAATTAAAACTTAAAACAAAACTATGACTATTTAATATAAACATATAACATACAAATACATACACATATTATTAAAAAAAAAACAAAATAAAATACTATTGTAAATATTTACCTATAACATACATACATATATATGTAGAATATTACTGTATAGAAGAGAGGTAATGCTCTTTGACTTGTTTTTTAAAGAGAAATAAAGTTTTGGAATCTCGAATGTTAGGCGGAAGTGAGTTCCACAAACGTACTGCGTGAACAGAGAAGGAGTAGGAATACAGTTCAGTTTTATGGGATGGGAAATTAAGATGATGCCTGAGGTGGGATCTACAGAGAGCATTAGAAGGACGGGTAAAGGAAAAGCGATCACGCAGGTAACTGGGATATGCAGGGTTATAAAGGATATTGTAAAGGAGGCATAATATCCGAGTGTTCCTGCGAAGACGGATAGGGAGCCACTTAAGCTCCTTGCGGAAGTGAGAAACATGGTCATATTTCCTCAGACCATACACAAAACGAATACAAAGATTTTGTAAGCGCTCAAGCTTATTTAACAGCTCCTCGGTGGCATCCAAATAGCAGGCATCAGCGTAATCAATAATCGGCTGAATCAGAGTTTGAGCCAGATAAACTTTGGTTTTGAATGGCAAGAAGCTCTGTAAGGATTTGAGCGAGTGAAAAGAAAAGTGAACCTTACGACTAACCTCATTCACTTGAGCTCGCCAAGAAAGGTTGCTGTCAATTAAGACACCAAGGTCCTTAGCTGTATCAGAATACGCAATGGTCGAGCAGCCCAGAGATAACGGAGTCAAAGATGGTAAGTCAAGTGCAGTGCGGTAGTATTTGCTGCCTATGATCATGGCCTGCGACTTATCAGGGTTAATCTGTAAGCCGAACGACTTAGCCCATTGATAGATGCTTGCCAGGTCACGATTCATGGCATTGATTGCCGACTCCGCATCAGCTAGCAAGAAATGTCGATACAGCTGCAAATCGTCTGCGTAGAGGTGGAAGCTAGAGGTGATAACCTTGATAACAGTGTTAATAAATATAGAGAAAAGAAGAGGAGAGAGAACGCCACCCTGAGGTACACCAGCAGTAAGATCACACCAGTCAGAGTAGATATCTTCCTGGCGGACACACTGAGAGCGACCCCGAAGATACGAGTCAAACCAGGCTACCGTAGAGGCAGAGAAGTTAAAAGATTGAAGGATCCCAAGAAGGATGTCGAAATCCACTGAGTTGAACGCGCAGCTAAAGTCAAGTAACACTAATACAGTCAGAGATTTATTGTCCATAGCCCAGCGGATATCGTCAGTTACCTTCAAAAGTGCAGTTACAGTACTGTGGCCAGTACGGAAACCAGATTGAAATGGGGAAATAAGAGCATTAGACGATAGATATCTGGAAATTTGACCATGAACAATGTGTTCGAGAACTTTGGAAAGGAAGGGCAGAATGGAGATAGGCCGAAAGTGGGACAAGGACGAAGGATTGCTAACTTTGGGAAGTGGTATTATGTGAGCCTGTTTCCAGGCCGACGGAAATATACCCGTGAATAAAGAAAAATTAACAATATGAGTAAGGATGGGGAGCAGCTCTGAAATAATGGGATTTATCATTCTCGAACACAAATTATCATGGCCCGCAGCAGAGGAAGAAATAGAGAGAAGGGACTTTTTGACTACGTCTTCAGACACAGGATTAAAATTAAAAGGATTACAGTTTGGTAACGGCAAGTTAGAGAGCTCAGATAAAGTTGAAGCTTTGACGTTTGGGTCCAGAGAAACAGGTGGTACAGAAAAGTGCCTGTTAAGAGCGCACAAGTCGACATCTTTGCAGGTAATTGTGGGAGATTTACCGATACCGACAGACTTTAAAAATTTCCAGACATCAGAGGAGCTACGATCAACGAGAGATTCATGGAAATAGCGTCTCTTGGCATCCCGACACAGACGATTGCAGCGGTTACGCAAAGCTTTGAAGTGAATGAGGTTAATTTCCGTGGCCTGCGCCTATACCTACTCTTCGCCTTATCCTTACGAGCGATGGCGTTTTTTATTTCAGTAGTCATCCACGGAGCAGGCTTATGCTTAATTTTAATACGGCGACGAGGGGCGTGTTTATCGTATAGATCTAACACAATTGTATTGAAGCTGTTCACTTTTTCATCGATACTGGCACTTTCGATAACATGACTCCAATCAATAGCACCAGCATCGCGTTTCAGAGCCTCCAGATCTATGCTATTAAAGCTCCGAAGAAAACAGAATTGCGGCTTACGTTTAGGGGGTCGGATACGATAGGAAAGGTAAATGAGGTCATGATACGAAAAGGTTGCAGTGAGCTGCCCAAACTCAGCAACATTGTGAGGTGAAGAAACGATCATTAGGTCAAGGAGAGAAGGCGTGCAATTTGGGAAGTTATGGGTCGCAGAAAGAGGTAAAATATCAAGGTTAAGAGAAGATAAAAGCGAACGGAGTTTATGTGAACGAGTATCATTTTTAATTAAACACGTGTTAAAATCACCCATTAAGATGACATGCTCGTATGATGGGCAAAGATTACTCAGCGTGGATTCTAAGGAGTCAAAATAGTCAACGTGAAGGTTAGGGGAGTAAAACACAGCAAGCAATACATTGGTATGATTTAAGGTGATCTCTAGAAACAATGATTCAGCCGACCCAGAATACTGAGATGGAGACGAACTTACAATTTTGTGCGGTATATCGGCGCGTATGTAAATGGCAACACCACCACCACCCTTGCCAATCCTGTCATTTCTGACCAGAACAAAACCAGGCAGTGAGTAGTGCGTAGAAAGGAGAGAGGGTTTGAGAAAGGTCTCAGATATTAGGAGTGCATCAAGATGAACACTGCTAAAGGATGCCAGAAGATCGGAATAGTGACCAGGAACGCTCTGAGCATTAATGTGGGCTATATGCAAATTATTGGGATAGTTAGAAAAAAGAGAGGAAATATTGTCATGCAAAGTATTAAGTGTAGGCTCACTGTCCGCACTAACAAAGCTACAAGTCGAGGAAGAACAAGAGAAAAAACTGTCATTTAAGTCAGCTGGAATATTCATAGATACAAACAATATATAAATACATATAACAAAAATCAAATCAGAAAATAACAATAACTACAACTAAATATACGGCTGATTGTTTCCAAATACAACCACCCTAACTCACTAGAGTGTTGGAAGAAATTGTACAATAAATGATGTAGTAAAACCATAACATTCAACAAAAAAAACATGAAAAACAATAATGCAAAAAAATATATATTTTAACTACAGAGACAAAAAAATTAACGTAAAACGAATCACAACCGCAATGCACACAAATACGCATAACCACGAAACAGGTATGGAACGCTATACGTCAAAACAATAATGTCATATTTACAGTGACAATCAAAGTAGGTAGTGAAGTGACATATTGACTTCGGAAGTTTTGTAAACATACCGACATGAAATAATTTTAAGCTAAAACATAATTCAAGGTGATACAAAGAACATAAAATGTTGAAGTACCGGCGTGGTTAAAAGTAAAGAACCAACGAAAAGTGATCGTACAATGCGGCTAAGTTATAAAGTAACTTGGAACAAAACAAACAAACTAATAGCACTAACATTAGTTACGCCGGCGCGCTTTTCTTTGGCCTCTAGTAGGTGTAGCGGTAACTTCGGTTGTGCTCGTACTCTTTGGAGAAGTATGTACGTCTGACAGCGCAGCATCACCAGAATCACCTGTGGCCTTGGGGAACCGCGAAACCAGTGCTTGAAGTTCACCCGGGGTTTCAATTTTGTGTCGCTTACCATCAGACGTGACAATTGCTATCCTGCCCTCCACCGACCAGCAGTTCGGCACTCCAAAATGCTTGCGTGCGTCCATAAAAGTACGGTGTCTTGTGTGCGTCAAGAACTCTGAGATAGTGATGCCAGTACCTTTCAGGGACTTTTTACTCTCCCAAATCAAGTGACGGTGCTCAGTGGTGTAAAGTCTCACTAGGATAGGTCTGGCTTTGCCTTGCGCAGAACCTAATCGGTGGCAGACATGAAGGTTTTCCTTTCTGATCTCCGTCAAGCTCATTTGGTCGGTTAATACCTTGAGAACCACATCATGCAACTTTTCATTTGCTAGCTCGGCAACTCCATGAAACAATAGGACCTTTCTTCTCATCATTGTTTCATGCCTGTCAAAGCCAAGAGAGAGCATCTCTATTTGGGACTTAAATTTTGAGAGTGTCTGCCATACAAAAGTTTTAAATTCTGTGAACTCACGTGCAAGTGCTGTGATATCAGGTCCTGGCTCAGATCCTGAGGATGCATTTTTGAGCTTGTTGTCGTACTCAGCCATCCGAGAGTTGAACAGCTGCTCCAATTCTTCCAAACTTGTAGCCATTTTAGTGTCCATAAGTAAAGATGGTTGGGTAAAAGTAAATGATGGAAGAGTGTGATGACAGAAAGACTTGGAAATTGTAAATAGTGAGAGTTGGGTGGTTAAGAAAAATAAAATATAATTATAACATTAAAAATTCAATTTAAAATATAATAAAATTAATTAAAACTGGGAGTAACCAAAATATGAGTGTTAACCCTATGTCTACCCACACAGGAAAAAACATATTTTTATAGTTTTACAAAATACTTTAACATCAGATCACTTATATTTGCTCATTAAAACTTCCTAAATGTTTAATTAGACCCGTATTCAATCTTTAATCTTGTTTAAATTATAAATCATCGGTGGAACAAAACAACTGAATAAAAACTAGTAAATAAGAATTAAATAAAAACTAAATTACTCTTGGCAGGCATCACAGTAATAATTGCCTCTCAGAATAAGAAGTGCACGCTTCGTGAGCCTTGTCACACATGTCACAATCGTCACACCTGATCCAATCTTCTAGAGGTGGTTCAGTATATAGTTCAGCACAGACTAAGCAAGCGTATTCAGTTTTGTCATTCTGACTGTTTTTTGGACCACGTTTGGATCTTACCTGTCTCTTGTTGGTAATACTACAACAAGCTATTACTTCCTTCCTTCTTATTAGTGCTGGGTTCCTTTAAATTTTTCTTCACTGCCTTAAGTTTAGTGTTAGTAGGTTTCTTCTTTTTGTTTTCTTTTTCCCTTAGTTCCTCTTTTACTGGTGTGCTTGTTAGTATTTCAGCCTTTTGTGCCTTAAGTTTTCGTGTAGTTATATTCGGTGTGATTTGAGGGAGTGGTCTGATGTCTATTGGAGTTTTATGCTGTTTTATTGGTGGTGACGGCTGCATTTCCGGACTTGTGGGCCTGTTGACTTCAGTAACCTGTAACTCCAAGTCTGTGTCAGCTACTAGTGGCGGAGAATTGTTGAACTGCATCTCAGATGCTGTTTCTTCAGTTTGTCCTGCTGTCACTTCTGCTGTTTCGCTTAAAATAGTCGGTGTTTCTGTAATATCGGTGTTATCGTTAGTAGGTATCTCGATATTCAACACAGCGGGTTGAATATTTGCCGACTCCTCATTTCCAGTAACTGGCTCCGGCCTGTCTGTCAAAGTAGATTGCATATAATACTTTCGTCAAATACGTTCCGATTGGTTGGCCAAATGCCAGTAGATGAAAACCCTTTTATTGCGTTATGGGCACTGGCCGCTTTCATGTAGGCTTCACCAAACAATCTGGCCACGTCATACTGTGAAATAATGCGCCCGACGTGGGTACGCTGAAATACCGAAACAGCTTGTTCGAAATAATTTTTAAGTGGTCCGTAAACACACGTGTTTGGGGTGGCTCTTCAATAACACTCAAGTGGACTGTATAATTACTTGTATTCATAAATTGTTTGACTGACACATAAAAATTAATGATTCGCTTGCGAGATCGAACTTGTACTGGCGTGGCGGGCGGCCGGGCCGGGCCGGGCGGGGGGCGCGCTCGCGCATCGCGTCCCGTCCCGCGCGCCTCAGCTCCCCGCGGTCGTCCGCCGCAGAGCGTTATGGTTTGCGCGCGAACATGCTCCCCGGGTTGAAGCATTCTTCAAAAAAGTGGTAGCGGGCAGATGTTGTTGAACGCCCGCCGAATTGTCCCTTTCTTTGTCTTCAACTCGGCGACCCTCACGACGCCGTCGGAGCCTGGGTAGACCTGCACGACGCGACCCAGCAGCCAGCAGAGAGGTGGAAGCGCCTTGTCCTTGACCAGGACGAGGCTCCCCACCTTGATGTTGTCTGATGTTGTAGACCACTTGGTTTTTTGCTGTAGCAGAGATATGTATTCGGTATTAAATCTTCTCCAAAAATGCTGCTTGATGTATTCCACCCTTTGGAATCGCTCGAGTCTACTGATGTTTCCTCTGTCAGTCATCTGTGGATGTGGAACGGACGTGAGTGATCTTCCAATTAAAAAATGAGAAGGAGTTAGGGCACAGAAATCAAGAGGGTCAGGAGAACAAGGAGTAAGAGGTCGGGAATTGAGAATAGCCTCTATTTGAGTCAGGCACGTAGCCATCTCTTCGTACGTGAAGTGCGTTAGCTTAAGCAGTCTCTTTAAGTGATGTTTCGTGGAGCGCACAGCGGCCTCAGCAACGCCATTAAAATGAGGGGAGTAGGCGGGCACGAAGTTAAATTCAATTCCTTCCTGAGCAACATCATATGCAATATTTGAAGTCTGCAAAAAACGACGTAATTGATTACAAGAACCGACAAAAGTTGTTCCGTTATCGGACAATATGCTACGAGGCTTACCACGGCGCGCAACGAATCTGTTTAAAGCAGCCATGTATGCTTCCTTTGTTAGATCCGTGACAAGCTCCAGGTGAACGGCCTTGACAGCGAGGCAGACAAAAATACATATGTAGGACTTTATAAGCCTGCAACCTCTTCCTTTCCGGTCAGCGATCAGTATTGGGCCGGCATAGTCAACACTTGAATTTAAGAATGGAAATTCTAGATTACTTCGTGACTTTGGAAGTTGTCCCATTATTGGTTGTAGATTTTGAGCCTTATGCCTAAAACACACTACACATTTTTGTACCGTAACTCTAGATAAGTTTCTGCCCCCCAAGGGCCAATAGTTTTGACGAATGTTTGCCAAGAGCAACTGAGGCCCAGCATGTAACATTTTTCTGTGAACATTTTGAAACATGATTTTAGTTAAATGATGCTTACTGCACATGAGTATGGGATGTTTCACGTTATAATCGTAAGGAGAATTATTTAGCCTGCCTCCGACACGAATAATGCCGTCGGAGTCTAAAAACGGAGATAAAGATATGAGCCGATTTTTATGAGGCAAGGATTTTCCTAATTTTAAAATTGAATATTCGTCCGGAAACATTTCAAGTTGTGCATTATGTACAATACATTTTAATGAAGATTGAATTTCCTGATTAGACAGCCACTGTGTCAACTTATTATTTTTACTTTTTAAGTTGTGAATGTACCTTTTAATGTAAGCCATAATTCTTTGCAACCGGTTAAAATCCGAATATTTGTGAGTTAGTTGTTGTACTAATGTTTGATTATCTGGAATGTGGCTATTGTTGGACTGATCTACAAAATAAGTGAGTTCTGGCAAGTCTTGTTTTGAAAGATCGTTTGGTGGTTTTGGCCACAGGCATTCATCCTGCAACAGAAATGAAGGACCTGCCCACCATAAAGAAGAATCGCTGATATGATCAGCCTTTACCCCTCGAGAAACGAGGTCTGCGGGATTGTCTCGTGTTGGCACATAGTTCCATTCAGAGCCAAGGGTGGTCTCCTGAATCTCATTAACACGATGCCTGACGAATGGCTTAAGTTGTGTCGATGGTGCGGATAACCAGCTCAACACTATTGTTGAATCACACCAAAAGACGCATCTGCTAACTGGTATGGTAAGGGATTCTTTGACCTTTGTACACAATCTTGCACCTAATAGCGCTCCACATAGCTCCAACCTGGGCATTGTGGTTGGTTTTATTGGGGCTATACGACTTTTAGATGTTAATAAGCGTACAGTCACTGCATTATTTCTATCAGTGCTGCGAATATAGACACAAGCACCGTATGCCCTTTCACTGCTGTCTGTGAATGTATGTATTTCATTATTAATGCAGTTGTCACATGAGACCCATCTGTGAATGTTCAAAGAATTTAAATGTTCTAATGCATCAATACATTTCAACCACTGATCTGCTATGTCCTGAGGAACCTCATCATCCCAGTCACATTTATTGACCCACAATTTTTGCATTACGATTTTAGCTTGCACGACACATGGACCAATTAACCCCAATGGGTCAAAGATTTGGCTAATTATAGATAAAATGTGCCTTTTTGTTATTCTTTTGTGAATGTCAATATTAATAGAAAATGACAAAACATCTGATTTGCAAATCCATAGTAGCCCCAATGTCTTTGATGTGTAGTTATTTGATAAATCTAAATCAAGGCAAGAGTCATCCTCTATGTCCACTATCTCTTTTAGAATTTTAGTACTGTTTGACTTCCATTTTCTTAAATTAAATTTAGCTGAACTTAATATTGTTTTTACATTCTGACAGAGTTCGATTGCGCCGTTTATAGTGTCTGATCCACTTAACAAATCGTCTACGTAAAAATCACGTTGGATGCTACTTTTCACTTGCTGATTGTCAGTGGCCTCTGCAAGGCTCACTAGGCACTTGGTCGCGAGGTACGGAGCAGACGCCGTCCCATACGTGACTGTATTTAATGTGTAAGATTTGAGTGGCTCTGATGGATCTTTCCTAAATATGATACGTTGTAGCGATCGTTGACTGGGATTTAACTTGACAGCTCGATACATTTTTTCGATATCCCCTGAGATTACATATTTATGTTGTCTAAATCTCAGTAAAATCGAGAAGAGATCATTTTGTACTGTGGGACCTACATATTGGATGTCATTTAGTGATAATCCCGAAGTTGATTTTGCTGATGCATCAAAGACCGTTCGCAATTTTGTCGTTTTACTGGATTCCCGCAAAACCCCATGGTGTGGCAAGTAATAACTAATATTATTTCTATCACTAACTGGTTAATCACTATCCTCAGTCATGTGACCTAATGTTTCATATTCTTGTATGAAATCGATATACATGCTTTTATAAATCGGATCGCGTTCAAACCGTTTTTCTAATGATAAAAATCTACGTTTAGCCATAGCGTATGAGTCACCAAGAACGCTAGGACTCGCCTTAAGTGGCATAGTGACAACAAACTGGCCGTTTGAGTCACGGACCGTTTTTGATTTAAAACTTTCTTCGCAAGCGCGTTCCTCCATAGAAAGGCAATGCTTAGGTGATATTGTATCAAGTTCCCAAAACTTATTCAAATCAGGACTGGCAATTGTTTCAGAAAAATTACAAACATGTGTTTGTTTATGCAAGATAGCAGGTACGGTGCCTGAGATTAACCATCCTAATTTGCTTTCACACAATTTTGGTAAATTTTTTCCCAAATTGATATGATTGGCCTGAATAACTTCCCAGAATAGTTCAGCTCCTAACAGGATATCAATGTCTGACGGAATATTAAAAGATGGGTCCGCTAAGACTAACCCCGCAGGAATTGGTATGTTTTCAGAATTTATATAGGATGCTGGTAATCTCCTAGTAATCTCAGGCAGAATGAGACAGGTGATATTAAAAGAATAATATTCATAAGTGGATTCAATCGTTAGGTTGCAAGAATGTGTACTGTTACTGGTCAAACTATTTATACCTGTTACCCTGGAGGTGGTACCAACTCGAGACAATCCCAGGTCACTGCAAAGCTTGGCAGTGATGAAGTTGGCTGTGCTACCGCTGTCTAGTAGGACTCTGGCGTTATACCTTTCGCCTTTGTCACCCACCACCTTCACCACAGCTGTGGACAGTAAAACATGCTTCTGAGAAGTAGGCTGTATATCTGCTGAAAGTGACACATTATTAGAGGATGTACTAGGCATAGGGTCTTTTGGTACTTGAGTCTCAGGCTGATCTAAATGTAACAAGGTATTATGACGGTTTTTACAGTACTTGCAGCGTGTGAATCTGCAACGCTTTTCTGTATGGCCAACCCGCAGACAATTCATACATACTTTGAATTCTTTTGCTTTCTGTACTCTTTCTTCTATTGTTAATTGTTTAAAAGCTACGCATGAATATAGATAATGATTTTGAGAACACATAGGACAAATAATTTTATTTTTGTCTTTTTCATTATTGTTTGTTTCTTGTTTCTGTGATGTAACAATAAAACTTTTAGATTTATTACTGCTACTTGGTTGCACTTTATCTAGTTTTTTATGTTCCTCTAATGTCTCCAATAAGTCGGCCTTATTGTTCATAAATGTACAAAACTGAAGCAATGTTGGTGAGTTGTCTAAAGAGTTACGGTACTCCTCCCAATCTCTGTTGGTAGTATTATCTAATTTTGATGTCATTAAGTAGATAATGAGAGTATCCCGTGTAGGCTCCTTCAACAATGTTAATGCTCGTATGTTTTTATTTGTAACATCAACAAGGCGGCGTAAAGCAGTACTGGATTCATTGGTAATAGGCTCTGCATTAAATAGTGCCTTGACATGATTGTTTATTAGCAGGCGGCTATTATCATACCGCTCGCACAATAAGTCCCAAGCTAACCCGTAATTGTCATTTCTAAAATCTATATTTTTGATAATTTCTGCGGCTTGTCCCTTTAGGGAAGCTCGTAGATAATGAAATTTATTTATATTATCAATGTTGTTATTGTTATGGATCAAAGATAAAAAGGTGTCCCTATATTCCAGCCAACACTGATAGCTGCCATCGAAACGAGGTAAATCAATTTTAGGCAAACGTATAAAGTTGTTTTTTGTCCCACCTGTCACCTCGGAGCCTGATACGGAACCTGCAGAAGCTTTGTCATGCTGTCGTTGTTCTTGCTCAGCAGAAATAACTTTCCGCGCCGTGGCAACCAAGTTGTGGTAATTTTCTTCAAACTTAAACCGGTCCGCGTAGGCATCATCGGGATTGTCCGATAACAGCTCAATCTCGGTCTGTAAAGCATTAAACTCGTCATACAACTGTTCAAACTTGCTAAATCGACTTTCCAATTCGAGTACTTGTAACTCGGACAATCGATCGCTATTTTCCAAATTGTTGAGATAATTAGTGAAATAAGTAAGCTTAGCCTTAATCGAACTGCGTTTTTTAATTAATTTGTCAGCCATCTTGCAATTATGGAAAGAAGAACAATGAATGTTCGACCACGATATCTGTGAATATCTGAATAGGCGCACAGGCACACAAACTCTGCTAATGCCGTCTGTCAGCTAAATAAATGCGTGATAGTTACCCACTATCTGCCCCGCATGCGATATTTCTTAAAAAAAAAATAGGAGTGCACGCATAAACAATTACGTGGAAAATAATTAGCATCAAAATGGCGACAATGCGATTGCCGCTCGCTTAGCAAAGCGGAGTGATATTATGTACATGCGAAGTGATTAAGCTTGAGCCAACTCAAATAAAGGGAATGTAGTTGAATTGGATTTATAAGATTAATGCAATAAACGCACAGAAGTGGAGATTATAGGAAAAAATGGAACGAACTCACAACACGCCCGCGTCCATAACCAGATAATTCGTTGAAGATTCCAATTTTCCAGAATATCGTCTTCTCGAAAACAGCGATGCACAATAGTCAGGCGCACGTGTACTCCACAGGGAACTCGTTGCTGTAAATCTTCACTCGTCGACAGCGTTGCACGGCGCGATAGATAGGCGCACGTGCAATCCACTCATACAAGTACTATGTAGTTATTCTTTTCTTCAAATCTTCACTCGTCGTGGAAAGCGTTGGCACCACGGCGCAATAGATCGGCGCTCGTGTTCCCGCAACCCACTGGTATATTGAGTAATGAGTTTGTTCAATCTTCGCTCGTCGATAGCGATGCCACGCCACGCTCTCGAAGCGCACGTGGAGTCAGTCTGCGCCGCCAACTTTTGCAGGTTATCTTGAGACGACGCTTCTTCTTTACCGGTGGAAGGACCAATGTTTGGGGTGGCTCTTCAATAA
This sequence comes from Xestia c-nigrum, assembly GCA_916618015.1. NCBI lineage: Eukaryota > Metazoa > Arthropoda > Insecta > Lepidoptera > Noctuidae > Xestia > Xestia c-nigrum. The sequence continues at coordinate 18,637,000 of OU745266.1, read as the reverse complement.
CACTCAAGTGGACTGTATAATTACTTGTATTCATAAATTGTTTGACTGACACATAAAAATTAATGATTCGCTTGCGAGATCGAACTTGTACTGGCGTGGCGGGCGGCCGGGCCGGGCCGGGCGGGGGGCGCGCTCGCGCATCGCGTCCCGTCCCGCGCGCCTCAGCTCCCCGCGGTCGTCCGCCGCAGAGCGTTATGGTTTGCGCGCGAACACACGTATCCAAAGGCTGTAATCGGTGCGTTGTGTGTGGTGGAAAAGACACAAAAATTACATTGTTCTTTGAAGCATAATCCAGGACTTCTAAATATTTATGTGACACGTGATTGTCCATTACTAAAATTATTTTTTGCTCACTAGTTGGCCTAGTCATAGCCACAAAATGTCCAACAACATCCCCCTTGTTGAGTTTATAATTGTCTGTCAGGGGTTAAAGTTAAACTCAACAAGGGGGATGTTGTAACATCACTAATTAGTATGTAATTAGTATACACATCACTATCATTATCTATGTCTTGTCTATGATTGTCTTCACTTGCCTAATGGCTGTTTTATTGTGAACCCCGTCTGTGATGTCGACTACTATGTGTCCTGTACAATAAACCAAGTCTTCCCAATGGTGTCTTTGATACAACAACCAACAAACATAACAGAAGCCAGTCTAAGAATGTTGGGCCATTTATCCAGCCGTTGTCTGTGCAGCTTGCGACTGATCCAGGTGGAGCGCCACCTAGAAGTCTTGGCACCATTCGCTTTCTCCCAAAGATTAAAAATGGGGGTATAAACGCACCTGGTGCTTTGCAACAGCAAACCATTGTTGTGAGTTTGCCACGCTCGACACTAGATATCACACCAACCTGTTTTTTTCCTGATCTACTAAGAACTCTAGGCGGCTTGTTGCTATTAGTCTGAATTCCAGTTTCGTCAACATTGTAAATGCGCGTCGCGTCAATTTTATGTTTATCGATCTCTCCCTCTAGCAAATCGAAAAACCTCTGTACTTGTGGTTTGTTAAAACCCCTAGCGCGTGCTAATGACGTCGGTTCTGGACGGCGTAGACTTAAATCAGGATGTCGTACTTTAAACCCAATGTACCAATCTTCACCTGCGATTCCATTTTTGAATGGGTGTGGAATATTGTTGTTTTCGGAATATTGGTACACGAGTTCTAAGAATTCTTTCTTGGTCAGTCCAAAAAACAAACCTTCCATATGAAACACATATTCAAGAAGCTCGAGTTCCTGAGGATCCGTGAATACAGTTGTGTACCTGCCAAGTTTCTTCTTCGGGCATCCTTTTTTGATGCGCCGCTGCAACGTGGATAAGTTTACACCGTACTTCTTAGCCGCACCTTTCACTGAGGTTTTGCTAGCTTCTTCCATAGCAAGTTTCATAACTGCCTCGTCCCATGATGCATTAGAGGTTTTTCTTTTATATTTGTTAACCATCTAGAATAAAACAAACCAAAAATCTTAATTAAAACCTCATTTCAACCACCCAAACAACTTACATGACCATACTAGGGCAAATCGGGTACATACCCGTTTTCCCCTACCCGTTATGCCCAAACGCATGTTTTTATTTTAAACCGCCATAACCTCAAAACCAAATGCAGGAATGCCACAAGTTTTTTTAATTTAGATGCATAATTCCTTACAAAATCACAACACAAAACTTAAGTAAACATAATCCATACAATATTTGAGTATTCACTGTTACCAAAAGTCAAAAATCATTTTTTTTTAGTAAAACCATCAAAAATATTGTTTTAATCTTACCTTGCAAGCGCTTGCGTCACAGCGGAGAGCCGACTGCCTGTGATTGGCCGACTGTCACGCCACCTCGCTGCACTCGTACATTCTCACTAATAGACGTAACACGCACACAAACAAGCATACCCGATTTAGGCTGCGTTTCCACCAGAGATGTGCGAGGATGCATAGCGAGGGATGTGTTTGTAAAGAACCAATAGGATCGCTTCATTTACCTTGCCTCGGTCAGCACAGCTCTGGTGGAAACGGCTCAGCGGAGCTAGATTTTTGCGCATACAAAACAAGCGCGGGATGTGTGCGAGGGATGTGTGCGAGGGATGTGTACGAGGGAAGTGTGCGAGGAATGTGTGTTGAGAAAGATGTGTTGCGAGGTTTGCGCATACTGTACCAGCCAGTCCATAGACGGAGTTTGTTGGAAGTAGAAGTGCGCAAAATAGATAATAATATGGATAATTGGAAAAAGAAAATACTTTTATATTTAACAATTTGTGATGAAGAAATGGAAGCAGAAGATACGGAGTTTATTAGTTCTATAATTTTGAGCAATACAAGAACACACAGGTTTTGGATACGTAACCATATTAAATATCATCGATTACATGGAGAATTCTTTACCTTTTTTCATACGGCTGATGATGAAATATTCGAAAATTCTTATCGAGTATCTAGAAGTAACTTTTATGAGTTACACAATTTGATTGAGAACATTATCAAGAAAGAAGACACTCACTACAGAGAATGCATCAGCACCAAGGAAAAATTGGCGGTATGTTTAAAGTAAGTAAAATAGTTTGAATCAATTTTGTCTTTATTAAACATATTAATTGAAAAGTAATCATAATCTGCAAAATAAGTAGACAACAAGTTCCTCTTTTTCATGGCAAATTAGGCTCTGTTCCTACTTTGTTTGAAGTATTTGGCGTTTGTAGGTCTGAATGTTGTGTTCCCGGAGATGCTGGTTGTACAGCTTCCAGTTGGAAAGATGAATCCATCTGGCCCACTGTTTTATTTGTATTTCTACCAGAGCTTGAAGAATAACCAAGTTGTTCAGGATCCAGCTGAGGCGGCAAATCCATCTGGCCTGCTATATTACTACCTACTGCTATACTGCTACCAGAGCTTGAAGAATAACCAATATTTTGATTATACCACGACAGCACGTAAGATTCTTCGGCTTCGCTAATCATATTAAAAAGTTTCCTTTTTAAAGGAACTTGCATGTAATCTGGTAATTTTTTAAATGTTTTCGCCATTGAAAGAAAAAAATGATCAGTATCATCGCAGTCCGTTGGTTTTAAAAGTTCTCTTAATTCTTGCCTTTCTTTTCGAAAATCTTCTTGATTTTTCATATGTTTTTGTATTAAAATTGATAATTCATCGCCTTTTTTCTTCTTTGATGATGACGGGGTGACCGAATCTGTTGAAATGCCTGAAGTTGAGGCTATTTCGTAAAGATTGTTGGGATTGTCAGCTTGATTTGGTGTATGTTCAGTGCTCTGCGAAGAGTCATCTTGGTTTAATGAATATTGAGTGCTTTGCGAAGAGTCATTTTCATTATTTGGTGACGAAATATCCTCTTTATAACTTGACTCTCTATCTCTGTTGGCCATGTACGGTAAAAGAAATTCCATCAATTTTTGGTATTTCCATTCACGTGTTTTGGTTGTAGCCTGTCCGCTTTTTTTAGATTTCTGCCTCTTTAGCGCGTCCCGATGGCTATCCCGTAGTTGTTTCCAACGATACTTAGCGCTTTTCACTGAAATAATAGAAAATTATGATTAGGAATATAACATTTTTATACCAAGCATGTTGTCTTACAGATCGCAAAAAATCAGTAACAGGTAAAGAGTACTTTTTTATTTGTTAATTATTTTTCTTACTATTATTATAAACATTCCTTTTTTTGCAGGTATTTATCCACGGGCTCGTCGTTCACACGATTGGCAGAAAATTTTAGGATTGGAGTAGCAAGTGTGTCGAGAATTGTGGCAGAAGTTTGTAATGCTCTTTGGCTTGTTTTACAACCTCTTGTTATTCCAAAACCTACCAAAGACGACTGGAAGCGAATAGCAAAGGATTTTCAAGAGCTATGGCAGTTTAAAAATTGTTTGGGGGCTCTAGACGGTAAACATGTTTATATAATGTGTCCTGCAAACACTGGGTCCTCTTTTTTTAATTACAAACAAAGATTTTCTATAGTGCTTATGTGCTTAGCTGACGCTAGGAGAAAGATTATAATGGTTGATGTGGGATCCATGGGAAGATTTAGTGATGCTGGAATATTTGATGATAGTGTTTTTGGAAAATATTTGAAAGAAAAAAGATTGAATCTTCCAGAACCTGAACCATTATATGAAGGAGGTGAACCAGTACCATTTGTATTCATTGGAGATGAGGCTTTTCCTTTGATGGAAAATTTCATGCGCCCATATCCGCGGGACCAGTTAGACCAACAGAAACGTATATTTAACTATAGACTTTCGAGGGCACGTCGCATTGTAGAAGCTACATTCGGTGTATTGGCACGAAAGTGGTATGTGTATCGTAAAGACTTTGAATGCAGAGTGGAAACGGTTGACAAAATCGTAAAAGCCACATGTGTAATGCATAATTTTTTAATTGAAAGACAAAGTAATTATTTGGATTGCATTGATAACACAAATACAAGTACTCTTGTATCGGTTCCTAGCATTTCCGTCGTCGTGTCAAGTGATAGTTATGATGTAAGAGAGAAATACTGCTCTTATTTCAATAATCAAGGAAAAGTGTCATGGCAAGATACTCGTATTTCGTCACGAATTCATCGCACACAATAAATACCCAAATATTGTAACTTGTATTTTAATATACCTGATTTTAATACATGATTATTACTTACCATCTTTATATTGTATTTCTTTGACTATTTCCTCCCACGCAGCGTCCTTAGTTTCATTACATTTGTAAAATGACAAAGAAGTGTTCCACAAACACGGAAACTTTTGAACGGCATCAATTAATTTTTCGTCCATTATGCCACGCAACCGTACGACATGCGTACGACTACAAGCGCTTACGACAGCAAAGTGAGACGTGAGCGCAGCGCGGTGAGCGGCAGGCAGGCGTTCGCGTTACTCCGCTCCCACTACACCGCACCCCCGTCGACACATTTCACAGCTTCGCAACGCATCCTCGCGCCACACATTAATGCGCATTTTCACAGCTCCGCTACACATCCTCGTAGGCACATTATCATCGCACAGCTTTGGTGGAAACACCCACACATTTTCACAGCACAGCTAGACATCCTCGCACGACACATTTCCATCGCACATCTCTGGTGGAAACGCAGCCTAAGGCGGGGTACCCGATTTAGGCTTATCTCCCTATATTTATCCATTACTTCAGGTAATTTTTCAAATAAAATTTGACATTCTGAGCATTAAATGATGTTGCCCTACCAAGGCTGGTTGGTTGTGGCTTTCGAATAGATAGCTCTAGATTTCGTTTTAAAAACATCGTAAGCCATTATTTTCCGGCCATCTTATTTTCACTCCAGGAGAATGAAAATATTTCTTATATCAGTGCTCATGGCTTGTGTTGCCTCTGCTCTCACTTGGCTTGATTGGACGAGAGCTCTTCTTGTCATCTCTTGAGACATAGGTGCCGACCGACGCCGCCGTCTCCGGGACTGAGCAGATGTCATTGCTTCTGCTGGCTGAGTGAGTTGTGTCATCGACGTATTGTGTTGATCCCCAAGATCTTCTGGGTCGGGTATTGAAAGTACTTGCACTGACGCGGACGGTCCAACAACAACGTTTTCTCCCACAACTTCTTCAGGCATAAATAGATGGGGATACATCTTGAGCTCTTGATGTTGATGCCTGAAAATAATTATTACAAAACTTAGTTACGTATACAGGGTTATTTTTTGTTTATACTAAACCCGAAAAGGGGTCATTGTACTCATCATTTTGAACAACTTTTTCTATGGGACGAACCCTGAAATCGCGAAAAAAAAATCTGCTGTTCCCTACATTTTGACGAGTTATGCGAACATAAATGTAGGGAACAGCTGAGTAAAAAAAAAATCTGCTGTTCCCTACATTTTGACGAGTTATGCGAACATAAATGTAGGGAACAGCTGATTTTTTTTTCGCGATTTCAGGGTTCGTCCCATAGAAAAAGTTGTTCAAAATGATGAGTACAATGACCCCTTTTCGGGTTTAGTATAAACAAAAAATAAGGTTGTATAAGTCAATCTTTGAATAAAAGGTATAATAAATGATTAAGTTTTTTGTATTCTTTACTAGCTGTAAGTGCGATGTAAATAAAAGGGTTATGTAATAGTTGATTAGGCTGAAAATTTATTCTTAAGGGTAAATGTGTCTACCTCTACGTGTTATAAGGATATCATTATTAATTCTCATAGATATCGTGTATCAAACAAAACAAAAAGTTTACAGCTTTTTATTACAAACTAGCACTTGACTTAATCCGCGGGAACTGTTATTTTTCCTAGGATAAAAAGTAGCCTATATTACTTACTGATAAGTGATAATGTGGCTTTATATTGGTGAAAGAATTTTTAAAATTGGTCCAATAAACTTTGAGTTTATCCGTTACAAAAAAATATCAAATCTTTCCTCTATAAAAAACTATAGGGTATATGTAGATAATTTAGCATAATATCATTTTATGATTAAATATTGTGATTATGTGAGAATTATAAAAAAATAATTATATACAACATTTTTGTAACAAATTATAGTAGGTAAGTTACACCATTGCTACTTTAATAAAGTTTGATGAACCTATTTTTATTTACAAAAAGTCTACTTACATGAGTGATTTCTGTGTCTAATGGATCCACTTGAATTCCTGGGAGACCTGCACCATAATCCTCACCAATAATTGATAGATATTTTTTTTCTATATCTGTTAATTTATTTGCTTCACTTGGTCCCCCACCTGTGCGTGATTGTGACATTCGGATTGCGACACATTTCCTTTTTAATTTCCTTTTGTAATATATTCAATACTTATTGTAAAAACAAAAAATAAATTTTAAGACCTATGTATGTGTGTATATGATTGATTAATACTAATGAATACAATTATATTCAGGTTAGTAATTACCTACGTTTAAAATTTATTTAATTGAATTATAAAACTTACAGCTGCCCATGTTTTCCAATCATTAGCACCACCAACAACAGGATTTAGATTTTCTGCCACCTCAGTCCACATCCTTCGGGACATTTCCCGAGCTTGAGCACCTTTATTGTAGCCCATAGCGATATCTCTATGAGCGTTCAAAAATTCCCACAAAGTTTCTAATTGTTCATATGAAACTCTTCTTGAAGCCATCACAAAAGTCACACTAGAAATTGAGCTTGCCTACTACTCACAGACACGGCCACAAAACTAATGTCTATTTTATTTTTATTTAATAGAAAATCTTTAAACTTTACAAAAACAAATCCATAACAATTAAACATTTTAACCATTTTTACCCAAAGGTTCCGAAAATATTTATTTTTTGTCTTTTATACCTTCACTCTAGTTTCCGCAGACCAAAACATCCTGAACCGTGGAAAACCTAGGACGATCATTCCTCATAGTCCTAACTCATGGCCGGTTTTGGAGACAAACGTGGCCACCATTTTTTTTGCAACACTTCGTGAACGAACAATTTTTGTTGGTTTTAACTCATTTTCGAACACCCAAACTCGTGACTGGTTTTTTGTTTCGGGTTCGTACCCGTATATCCAGGATTCGTAACCTGATACGATGTTGTATACAGCGTTTGAGGATTCTGCCTTTGATTATATAATGTCTGGAGATCCAATATAAAAGTTAATAGTTGGGGTAGAAACTGGAGAGAGTGAGAACCAGAATAAAATCAGATTGAAAGTTGAAATGAGAGTCCAATGAAAGTTATTAGGCTTCTTACATACGCAGCTTAAGAGTGAAAATAGAAGCGACAGATAGACTAACAGTAAGACACAGAGCGAAAAGATTGAGTGCCTTTTTAGGCTCCTTTCTTGCACGCAGTAAGAGAGAAAATTGAGAGTAACAGAAAGAGTGAAAGACAAAGTGAAAAGAGTTAGTAGTGAGGTAAATTAATAGTGAAAGTAAAAGACAGAGAAAGTCATAGTCTAATTTTCACTCAGACTGCCATTTTGATACGCTCTCTTTATAATAATGTTCACTCGTTTTTTCCAAATTCGACCTTTTTGTTAACTTGAACTTTTAAGCAAAACATATTTTGTCCGCCTGTTCGAATTGCAATCTTTTCATAAAAATCTACTTTTCTATTTATATCATTCAGTTACAATTATTCGGCATTCTTGAATCATTAAAATTTGTCGTACATTAAATCATAAAGACATACAAAGGATAATTAAATAAAAAAAAGTTGCGTATTCTAAAAAGCTTTTAAGCTGAGACGATACTTTAACATAAATGACGAAAACATCACAATAAACTGATTATAAAATGTAGGTAGGTAGCCTAGAAAAACGCTAGAAAGCATATTGCAATGTGTCACATTTGAGGAGCGTCGGAAAAATACTTTCCAGCCGAGTCAAAATGTAAATGCCTTTTGAATTGAGACTGATTATGTTTTTTAAATTTACCTATATGTTGAAATGGTACCTACCTTTAAAACTTATATTATTAAAGAACTTAATAAAAAAGAAAAATAATTGCATATTGAAGCACGTGTCCTCGCTTGGTACTGAAAACAGCTACATTTTGATCTAAGTATACATTTTTTAGTATGCTTATTTTACTTCACAACTTCACCGTAAACTATTGTTACGAGCTGGGTATGAGATAAATGAATTACTACCGATTAAACAACACAATAACTTTATTAATCACAAAACAATTTAAACTTAATCACAAGTACACTACTGTTCACCATTTGCTTAGATATCGCTCTTCAAGTTCACTTCGATTCGCTTCGTTGTGTAGCCAAAACAAGACTGACGGTCGCGGGCCTGAGCGGTGTATTTATACTCGCCAACAGACACACCAGAATAACCACGAATATTCTAGAGGGTCATAAAAACACAAACAAAAGAACAGTAGGTAGGTAATTATTATTAGTAGCTACTTGTGCAAACAAATATGAACCGTACGCCCTGGGCATACGGTCGAAATTCTAATGTCTTTTTATAAATAGGTCGCGAGATTGTACTTACCTAACTTTAAAACTAATAATAATAGAACGCTCTCGAACTTCTAACGTACACACACTGTAATCACTTGCTTTCTCGAATGTTCTAGTAGGTCCGATGTAACACTATTATTTATAATTATAGACAGCCAGAGTTATTATTCGACATAACGCTCAATGAACATCTGCTACAAACACAGGTTATAAAATATTTATTTTCACAGTTAGTGTAATGTAACTAATCTAGATACCAAAACAATCTAATTTACATTAATGTAAAAAACCTAAAACAAATTAAATAAAAAACGCTCATTGAATAGCAATGTCAACATGATTGAATGATTAACTTAATTGAAGAGAGGACGCCCTAACCAAATGGGGTGATTTAAAAAAGAACTTAATACAATAGTTGCAGAATAACGACATTATTTACAATCGGTCTATTATTGATTACACGATTTTTGTTGAGCATTAGTTTTAAATCCCGCCGATTGCGAACCCGACCTAACGCGACGTACAACTGTCCGTGGTTAAAGACATCGGATCTTAAATCTATCCCCACTTTTGAAATTGTCTGCCCCTGACTTTTGTGCATTGTCATCGCGTAACAATTTGAATCAATCGGTGCTTTAAAAGTTATGCGCGGAATGAAGAAATCTTCATTATCGTCCGGTTTTCGTTCCCTAATCAGACGCGGAGAATGACCTACTACAATAACTTGAAAGCCGTTTACTAAGCGATCCAAGAAACTAAGGTTTCGCATTATCATGCAAATGCATCCTACCTTTAGTTGTAAATCATGCTCGGGAACGCCTTTCGGTTGCAATCTATTTAGAATGTCTGATCCTAAGAATAATTCGTCCGCGTCATCGGTTGCCGTTTGATCTACCGAATAGGAATGTATTAATTCATCGGGTACGCGATCTAAAATGTTTGCATTTATTTCCTTAACGTTCATAATATAGTTGCACAAAATTGCTCTGTGGCCGCAAACGTCTGGTTCGTCTAAATTTCTAAAACGTCTAAAAAAACAAAGGTCTAACGGAAATTTAAATATACTGTGAGCCGCAATACCGCCTTCTTAATTCTGATCCGCGATGCCCGATGTTGCCGTACACAAAACTACATTACTACGCGAGCCACGGAGTCTTCTACAAGTCGGTCGACATACTCGAACACTGCGCGCTGATAGGTAGATAAGCGAGGCTGCCATTTTCGACGCACGCATTTAACCTGCCCGCACTGAATTCAATCTGCTCTTGTCCTAACGCCCTGTCGCGGTATCATTTGGCATCCGTTAGAGGTAATCCTCGGTTATTTGGTTTTTGAATTTATCCCACCATAAACCGACTAGAGCGCCGTTTACCGCGTTTTTTGCGCCGAAACGTTCGACAATCCAACCGGCCGATTTTCAAAAGATCTCTATAGCCGCGGCACGGATATAAAACCAATAGCGTTCGTAAGTAAAATTGTTCACCCCTATTTAGCGCCACCCAAAAAAGACGAGCAACATTCACCCCCCGCTTTTGTGACGAATTTGTTTTGTAATCGGTGGACTTTCACATTTTTTGTAGTTGGGCGTGTTATATGTACAATGTATTTTTCGTAAAAGTCCAAGTACGTCAGGTTTTCGTACTCAGTTTCCGAATTATTACTTTGAGCGGCGTCAGCTACCGAATCTTGCCTAAAGAAAACGCTTGGGTAGTTTTCGAGGTGGACTGGCAGTTGTTGGACTACGGGTTCGCGCAACGTTAAATCGTACTTAAAAACTCGCCACGCGGCATCTCAAGCACCTATATATCTTTTCGTAACGAATTGCTCTACTTCGTTGTTTCTATCGTCCTCGGCAACTATCGTGACACGCGCCTCGTCTTTACCTTTCGTCATGTATTTGAATAAGTATTTGACGATTTTTCGAGCCGAGGAAGCTTCTAAATTCGCATGACAATCGTACTTCAAGAGGATGGCGGCGTTGTAAGGAAAAATCCACAGATCATTAACAGTAACTTCGCGGTTTCTGAATTTAATTATTGCCTCGTTGTTACTGCTTCTACGGAGGTGCATGAAACCCTTGTCAGTATGTTGCGTAACTTCGGTTTCGCGTTTTGGAAAGTATTTGGAGCACTTCTCCTTCGACATTCGGGATATCGGCCCTAACGTTTGTTATGTGTCTATGTCTGAATTCTGTACGGGTCTCCCACCTTCCACGCGGAGACATATATGAGCGTGAGGTATACATGTGCTTACTGAACCATGCGCCCGATCGCAGGTCTTTCAGCAGTTGTGCTAATTTTAATCTAAATACTCGTGCGCATAGACTCGCATGTGGCTTTTGCCTTGGTAATAAGGATTGTTGAATTTCTATCCATTTTGGATTACATGTAATTGTTAGGAAAAATGATGGTGTACCTAGTCTGTTAACTAACGCGATTGCATCCATGTATTTCGTTTTCATGTAACGTGCCCACCCGTAAACGTGTTTGGTAAGTAAATGCGACCTGGAACGACACCAGGGTTCTCCTTGTACAGTTTCGTCTGTGCTTACTTGCCGAGCCGATGTTTCGACATTGGCGCATCCAATCTTATCGAAAATTGGTTCTGCATGTTACTAACGTAGCGCAATCGTTCTTCCTGGATACTAGAATACATATCCACCAACCATTCGTCTGACAGTTTACCGAAATCATGAAAGCGCGGCTCTGACAACAGCAAACAGCGAACGTATTTATTTTGAGTCAATTTCGCGTTGTTGTTGTCAACTTTGTTTATGTACCACCCCGCAGTAGCGTGTGCGGGTACAATAGCGGGTATTGAAACGATTATAACGGGTTTATTCGCGGCCGTTTTCCAGATGGCAATAAACCGTGGGAGAAACTGTTCCCTTTCTGTGCTAATAATCGCGGCAATCTTCGTTCCTAATGGCATATCACCGTGAATATTACCGTGAGTTTGACGCGTTGTACGTTCGAACCTCAAATGCGCTTCTTGAGGTGTTTCGTTATGCAACTGTTTGAAACAGGGATTGAATTCGTGCAAGAAATGGTTGATTTCCGTGACAATTTGACGATCTAACCGCAGACCTGCCGCGAGTCTGGCGTTCTTCGTTGTCCTCTATGTAAAGCCCGATAGGATTAGTGGTGTCCGTGTAACCCAAATAAAAAAACGCGGTGGTATATTCTACCTTGAATTTTAATAATCGCTAGTCCGGGAAACGTAAACGAAAGGCAAACAAGTTATTGTTCGCGAGAGAAGACTTTTTGAAAGAGTCACTGTTATAAAAACTCCGTCAACGGGGGAAAGTTTTGAACGTTATAAGACCCGCTGCCACAACACCACTGCAACTGGATTCGCGATTTTTCTTCGAAAAGCAGACACGTGCCACAATGCAAACATTTAAAAACGTCATCGGCTTTTAAGGCCGGGACTCCACCAAAGCGGAGATGTGTGCGGTGTGCTGTGTGCTGTGCGAGAAGAGATGTTTTTCAGCTCGCGGGACTCCACCAAAGCGGAGATGTGTGCGGTGTGCTGTGTGCTGTGCGAGAAGAGATGTTTTTCAGCTCGGGTGCGAGGCGTTGAGTGCTCAGTACGCATTCTGACACGAAAGGTAGACGATGTCGCTATTATTACAAAAAAGTATCTTCTTTTACTTGAAGAAGAACTACAGTCTGAAGAAGCAGAATTGATAGCTTTATACTACCTAAACAAAAGAAAACATCGGTTTTGGAAAAGAAGTCACTTGTATTACCATACCAGTCATGGAGAATTTTTTACTCTGTTTAATGAGTTAGATGATGAAAGTTTTACCAAGTCCTACAGACTACCGAGGAATATATCAGTCGCGCGCGCGCATCGCTCATTGCCGGGCGCTGTGAGCGTACTCCGTGTGCCGTGTTGATAATATAGTTAAAATGTCGGAAATTATCAAGTGTAACTCGTGTAATATAGTGATCAACGAGCTTTTATCCTATATTCAGAACAAAATATCGATAATAGACGAAGAAACGCTGGTGCGAATATGTTCAACGTCATTTACGAGCGAAGAAATTAAAAAAGCTAAGTCGTTATTGTTTGAATCTATTCCTACGGACAAAATCAAAACAAATCGGAAAGAACAAAGGAAAGGAAGGAAGAGATCTAGTTGATATGCTGAACCTCTTTAAATCGACTGAACCCGATCTTATCCCTATTTTTGTGGCTCGTGAGCTGGAGAAACTGCCTCCTATTCTTTTTGATCATCTTGACTGTACGAAATTACTGAAAGACCTATTGAAAGTGCAAAATGAACTGGACGTCGTTAAAGCTAACTACGTTACAAAAGAACAGCTGAGTGAGTGCAGGTCTGAGTTATTACAGTTGAGAAACGATTCGTTACCAGCTGTGTCACCAAAAAACGTAAATATAAGGCGCGGAGCTTGGCAGCTGTATGATAGTGGGCCAGTTGGTCTCTCGCATGATATAAACGAGTCCGCTATAAACAATTCCACGTTATTTAGGCCCGTAGAGAATCAGAAGAACTGTTCCGGTAATGATTTACTAGAATACCGAGAAATGTTGAAGGTAGACTTAAAACAAAATACACGAAAATCAGCTGTGCCGAGACAACGGTCGCCGGTTTTGAATGTAGGCAAAAAGGCGATGGCGAGCGGTGCGGAGAGGCGAGCCGAGGTGACGTCACCGCTACCTGTGCCGTCGGCGTCGGCCAGCCAGTGCGCCGATAATTACATAACAACAGCTGTGAAAGCCGGTGACCACGGCGAAATAAACACAGTAGGTGAGTCAGAGTCGAATGATAATGAAGGCTGGAAGACCGTATCGAGACGCAAGAAATTTAATTATCGTTATCATGGGAAATCCGGGATTTCGAGAGATGTGGAAGGGGGCTTTAGAGCTGCTGACAAAAAAGTTCCAGTGTTTATAACAAGGATTCACATGGATACGACGGATAAAGACATAATTAACTATGTATACAGAAAGACAAAGGAGAAGATCACTTTGGAAGAAATTATTATGAAACAAGACAAGGGTCATAAAGCTTTTAAGTTTATTGTGTCGGAGCAGAAGCTACCTATGTTCTTAGATAGTAATTTATGGCCAGAAGGAGTCATATTTAGAAGATTTATATCTTTTCGACAGAAGAGTACGAACGGTGATTGCGCTGTGTTCGATCAAATTACAAAATAAATATGGCAAATGAGGAATTATTCAACTTTATAAGTTTCAACTGTAAGAATGTGAAGCGCTCAGTAGATGATGTGCGGCAGTTATGTCGAACATCCCACATAATTGCCTTGCAAGAACATTGGCTACTGCCGCACGAGATTAATTTCCTGAGCTGCATAGATGATGACTTCGCGTACACAGGTGTGTCACCCATGGACACGTCGAAGGGGATGATCTCAGGTCGACCGTGGGGTGGAGTTGCGTTGTTATGGAACAAGAAAATCTTTAATAATGTTACTGTAGTGCAATGTGATAATACTCGAGTGTGCGGGATTAAAGTGGTGATAGGGCAAAAGTCATTCTTAGTATTCAGTGTGTACATGCCGACTGATAACACGGTGAATTTGGTCGAGTTTACGGATTGTTTGGGGACGCTGAGCGCAGTAGCGGCTAATGAAGATATTGAGTGTGTTTACATGCTCGGTGACTTCAACGCCCACCCGGGTGAGCAATTTTATCGTGAACTTTCTAATTTTTGTTACGATTTGGACTGGAAATGTGCCGATATCATTAAGTTAGGTTTATTGTCTGACACGTATAGTTTTATAAGTGACGCTAATGGTGCGCTGAGGTGGTTAGACCACTGTGTTGTTACTGAGTCGGCTTTTCAAACTGTAGTCGATACACACATCAGGTATGATCCGGTGTGGTCTGACCACTTACCACTCATTATAAAGTGCAATTTAGGTTATGTAAAATCAAAGACTTTGCAGGAAAATTTTAAATGTAATAAAATAAGGTGGGGGGAGAGAACCCTCGAACAGATAGATTTATTTATTTTTATTTTATTTTTTATTTTATTTTATTTTGGCAACAAACAGTCATGTATTTACAAACAATGATATTAGAAATTGGTTCTTTACAACAGACCTATAGTGCCGACAATGTGTCTTAAAATATATACAATTAACTCCTGACAAGGAAAAACGTGCAAGAAATACATTTTTTTTTTTTGTATGAGAACTGAAATGTTCAATGCAGCCTAATTCAAAAAGCAAATCGAAGACTTCACTTTGTAAATCAAGCTGCATTGAAAATTAGTACCTTCGTAGATAAAGTAAATTTGAGTTTAAATTATTGATAGGTATATCTACTTTTAAGTTTTTGTTTAAGGCTATTAAGAGAATTGTTAAAAAGATCTATGTCTGTAAATTCTCTATTATAATTGTTAGTGGAACGGTATATAAATGAATTACGAGTGTATGTTTTATTGAGTCGCGGAGGAACAAAAAGTGGTGTTGTACGTGAGGGGCGTACGGGTAGGCGAGCGTATGTTTTTAGTGATATTTTACCAAGCAATGATGGTGAATCAGTCAATGAGTTAAAAATTTTGAACAATTGAATGATGTCGAACATATCACGTCTGTTACGTAGACTTATCAGTTTATGCCTACGCATTGCATCTTCATACGCACCGTCGTAAGTATTATTGCGGTAGTTAAGTGATTTTAAAAACTTTTTTTGTATCCTTTCTATCCTATTTATATGTATATCAAAACATGGGCTCCATACAGTACTACAAAAGTCCAGAATAGAGCGCACAAATGAAACATAAAGAATTTTTAAAGTGATAACCTTTTTAAACGGTTTACTAATTCGTAATATAAAGCCTAGGCTACGAAATGCGGAGCTAACTATGTGGTCTATGTGATGGGTAAATGTTAATTTGGAGTCCATAATAATCCCTAGATCTCTGATGGTGGAAACTCTTTTAAGAGTTAAGCCATTTATGGCGTAGTTGTAATTTAATGGGTGAGTTTTACGCGTATATGACATAATGGAACATTTATCTATGTTGAGAAAGAGTTGATTTGTTGTACAGTAATTATGTAAATTTATTAAATCACTTTGTAATTTTGAGCAATCTCTAACGGACTCAACCACTCGGAATATTTTAGTATCATCAGCGTAAAGTAAGTGATTGCTGTGGTCAAATGTGCTTCCTATGTCATTAATGTAGAGGGTAAAGAGCAAGGGTCCCAAATGGGAACCTTGGGGAACTCCGGAGGGAACAGGGAGAAATTGAGATGAGTAACCCTTAACACAAACCGCCTGACTCCGATTTTTTATATAGGACTGGATCCATCGCAGTAAATTGCCGTGCACACCGGCCCTCGCTAGTTTGTCAATAAGCATATCATGATTAATTTTGTCGAACGCTTTCGAAAAGTCGGTGTACACGACATCTACCTGTAGATTCTTATCCATAGCGTTTACGAGAAAATCCGAGAAATTTAGGATGTTACTATCTACGCTACGATGTTTAAAGAAACCGTGCTGTTGCTGAGAAATATGATTACGAAATGCGAATGAAATTTGAGATGTTACCATTTTTTCTAATATTTTTCCCAAAACACACAATTTAGCGATCGGTCTGTATTCAGTCACAATGTCTTTTCTGTTGCTTTTGGGAATAGGGGTTATAATTGTTTTTTTCCATTTACTAGGAAACACTCCAGTTTCAATAGACATGCGAAATATAAAGGTTATTGGTCCTGCAAGTACCTCAGCGCACCTGGATATGAAAACTGGATGAAGGTCATCGGATCCGGCACCTTTTTTAATATTAACCTTTTTTAACTCGTTTAGTACTTGTTCAAAAGTAACGTTGATTGTGCTTATGTCCACAGTAGAAGATGTGTTGTAGCTGCAAGGGTAAGGTCGAGATGTGGACGAAATGAAAACTGAGTTGAAATACTCGTTAAAAGCATCACAAATCTCCTCGCCAGTAGAGAGTATTTTACCACTGTACATCATTCTTTCAGGGATGGTATTAGATGCATTTTTAGATTTGACGAATGACCAAAAATAATTGGAATCCTTTTTTATATTATCTTCAGAATACTGAATAAACTTTTGATAACAATCTTTTGACATTTTTTTAAATCTACTTCGTAATAATGAGAACGTGCGATAGTCTTGAAAGTTTCCATATGTTTTCCATTTGTGATGAAACTTGCTTTTTTCATTAGATAACTTAATGAGAGGTTTGGTGTACCAAGGTGGGTATCTATGTCCAGAATTTAAATTGCAGGTTGGCACAAATTCGTCCAAAATATTTTGGAGGACACTATAGAAGTAATCAATCATGGAATCTACATGGGTCATACTGGAAAAAATAGTCTCCCAATCTATTGACGCAAGGGCAGTTTTGATTGAGTCATAGTTCGCTTTATAATATTGTCTTTTTGTTACAGATGGGAGTTTGAGTGCGGGACAAAAGTTTAATTTTAAGTCAATTTCTAATGGGTTGTGATGCAAATCTTGTGGTACAAAAGGATGTTTACACTGTGAGATGAGGCACAATTCGTTACAAAAAACTAAATCTAATAATCTATTATTATGGTTAAATTGATTATTGTATTGTGATAAGGAAGAGAAATTCATGAAATCGGCGGTCAGGCTAGCCAGTTTGTCATTATTAGTATACATATCCATAGAATTTGAGTCATAATTGCAAGACCAACAAGCGTGTGACACATTAAAGTCTCCTAGTATAAGAAATTTATCATTATAGTTACGTAAAACAAATTCACTCGCTCTGTCGTAAAAGGATGCTAGTAATGGTTCATGATTAGTACCGTGCGGTATATACGTAGCTATAATATGTAAGTACTCAGGTGACCCGATATTGTTTTGGCTCACCGACGACTGCGTGCGCAAAGGCAAGGAGACCCATAC
Organism: Xestia c-nigrum; assembly: GCA_916618015.1. NCBI lineage: Eukaryota > Metazoa > Arthropoda > Insecta > Lepidoptera > Noctuidae > Xestia > Xestia c-nigrum. Next base: position 18,619,165 of record OU745266.1, on the reverse strand, counting down.
CTCGTCCGACAGCGGTGACGTATGCATGTCACTGCGCTGCCAAGGACAAAGCTCGCGACGTACGGCAATCATAACACCACCGCCGCGATCGCTGCCGGTCGCTTGGTAATTACGGTCACAACGGTACAATTCGTATCGGCTATCAACGTATTCACTACTGTTAAAGTTATCATTAAGCCAGGTCTCTGTGATACATATGACGTCAAAATTGTTCCGCAGGACTTCAGAGAGAAATATGTGTGATTTAGTGCGTAATCCCCTCACGTTTTGATAATAAATCGACAAGTTATTGTTATCGAACATTGATAATAATTAGGACCGCTATGAGTAAACAAGTTCCACTAACATTACATTTAAGGGTTTTGATTGTTATTATTGAACGGTAATGAGGCTCGTTAGTGAATGTACATTCCTTCTTAATATCAAAACAAAGTATTTTACAGTAAAGTAGAAGTAATATTATAGTAGGTAATACAATAAGCATGCAGATATAATGGATATGGGTGGTATATAGTCATTTTATTTTAGCTAAATCAATTTCACTGGACACACACATGGTTTTGGACGTATCATTTTTACGTAGTAATATTTTACAGTCTGACAACCATACATACTTATAGTCACTTTCCTTTGCAAGAAGACGTGCTTGCTTATATAATTGTTTATTCTGCGGAGTTAAGTGATCGTTAATGAAAATGGGTTTCGCCGGACCATTCAATCCAGCATCAGCTGTTGTCATACCTCGTCGCGCGCGGACAGCAGCCAACATATCACTTTTGCGTTTCCTTTGAGTGAACTTGACGATGATATTCGGGATGGGTGTAACATTTGAAGCCGACTCACCGATATCTACACTAGAATTATTTGCTTTAAAGCGTCGAACACGATGGATATAATCGATGTCAGTCAATGTAATGGGAAAATTAATCTTTTTGGCTATATTATGTACGATATTGATTAAATTTTCACCCTTTGTGACAGGAATTCCAGCTATTTCAAGGTTATTGATTCTTCCCTGCTGATCTTTGACACGCAGCTGATCCGATAAGTTTGCAACGGTTGCCTGAAGCGCCACGAGTTCATGTGATACAGTCTGTATTTTGCTATTGTTGATAGTATTTGATGACTGCAAATCGCCCACATCCTTCCTAATGCATGTTTGTTCTTCGGATAACATAAGAATTTTGCTATTTACCGTCTCCAAATCGTGTCTTAACCCAGTTACATCCTGACGTAATGATTCCAAAGTGGTAATTATGTTCTGATTTTGAGTTTCGAGAGTGGATGTAATCGTCTGCATAATTTTATTTTGAAATTCAAGTAATACTTCCGAGTGATCACAGTTACATTCAGTATGTTTCCTCTTTCTAAACGTGATACTAGTGGATTCATCACGCAGTTTGGAAAGGTCTGGATGTGATCCCGTGCTTGCCATGGGAGGAGATTTTTGGGCACTCATTATGCCGCTGCAGACAATATCCAAGAAGTAGGTAGGTCTTGAAAAAAGTTGGTGGTATCAGTATCTAAGTGACTGCGCTGACGCCAAGCAGCGAGCAGGACGAAACGATGGATGTACCGTTCCCACGTTTACGAATGTTACCATTCACCGCACGAGTCGACACGAGCGTTTCCGATGTTCGTGGCGACAGAGATAAACAATTAGATCTCTCACTTATTTGAAGAGTGTTCTGACAGTGAATTAACAACCGTATAGCACACTAACAGAGTTCCAATTGCGAAAATAACTATTTGAATAAAAAATATAAAATCGAACACGCGTCTGTCCGGACAAGAGCTTTGCGCTGACTGATGAATTTAGAAAATTATGCAATGATAGTTTAAAAGAAATTGATTTTCCGACTGAATTTAATAATTGTGGTGATAAACGTTGTGATAATCAGGACCATATGCGTATAATTGACAGTATGTATCATGACATTGTTAGTGCATTGTGTAAAGCCGCCTCTGAGAGTCATACTATTGTTAAACCGAAGAAAAAGCAACCAGTGATCGGATGGAACAAGCATGTGCGTGACGCTCACGGGATAGCTCGGTGTAAATTTATGGAATGGGTACTATGGGGTAAACCAAGTGAAGGTCGTATTTGGGAGGAGATGCGGGAGTCTCGTAAAATCTTTAAATCACGCCTAAAGTGGTGCCAAAATAATAGGGAGCAGATAAAGATGGATATCCTCGCGTCTCACCATTCGAAACATGACTTTCGGAATTTTTGGAAGACCACTAGTAGGCTTAATAATAAGCCGGGCTTACCCGTGAGCGTTAACGGTGTGAGTGAACCAAAATGTATTGCGACCATGTTTAAGGATCACTTTATGGTGAAATCGCCATTGGGACCATCACGGTCATTCAGTGTGGATGGGTCACATGGACAGGAGATGGACACTAGATTTACAGCTAAGGATATTCGGCGAGTTATCAAGTCAATGTCGCGTGGTAAGTCTCCTGGCCACGACAGCCTGAGCATTGAGCATTTAAAGCATGCTGGCGTCCACCTCCCCAGAGTTCTTGCCATGTTGTATACTTGTTGTTTGGGACATGCGTACTTGCCAGCAGAGATGATGAAGACCGTGGTGGTACCAATCGTGAAGAATAAAACCGGTGACCTGGGCGACACGAGCAACTACAGGCCAATCTCACTAGCCACAGTGCTTGCTAAGGTTCTTGACAGTTTGCTTAATACACAGCTTGACCGGTATATAAACACGCATGACAACCAATTTGGTTTTAAACCGGGACTGTCTACTGAGTCAGCTATCTTGTGTTTGAAGCAAACTGTCAGGTACTACTCCGATAGGAGCACACCTATTTATGCGTGTTTCCTCGACCTCTCGAAAGCGTTCGACCTGGTTAGTTATGACATCTTATGGCAAAAATTAAGGAACACCTCAATGCCGCTGGAACTGTTAGAAATTTTCAAGTACTGGTATCTTAACCAGGTCAACGTCGTTCGGTGGTCCGGTGCTCTGTCGGAGCCGTACAGGTTGGAGTGCGGGGTAAGGCAGGGCGGACTGACCTCGCCAAAGCTCTTCAACCTGTACGTCAATGCACTGATAGAGGAGCTCAGTGGTACTCGTGTCGGCTGCCATATTGACGGTGTTTGTGTCAACAATATTAGTTATGCAGACGACATGGTGCTGCTGAGCGCCTCGGTGTGTGGCCTATCCAGGTTGCTGGGCATCTGCGAGCGTTACGCACTAGGTCACGGTTTGCTCTATAACGCAAAGAAGAGCGAATGCATGGTCTTTCAGGCAAGGGGTCGGAACTGCCCGGATTCTGTTCCACCTATAAGATTGAATGGTGTCAACTTACAAAGAGTTCAACAGTTTAAATATCTCGGGCATATCGTGACCTCTGACCTGAATGACGATGCAGACATCGACAGGGAGCGGAGGGCGTTGTCTGTGAGGGCCAATATGATCGCGCGCAGGTTTATTCGCTGCTCGGGGGCCGTCAAAGTAACGCTTTTCAGAGCGTTTTGTACGTCCCTGTACACGGCCAGCCTTTGGGGTTCATATACCCAGAAACAGTACAACGCTCTCCGTGTTCAGTATAATAATGCGTTCAGGGTGCTGTTGGGGCTGCCCCGGCACTGCAGCGCGTCGGGGATGTTCGCTGATGCTGGTGTCGACTGTTTCTACGCGACGATGCGAAAGCGGTGCACATCTCTGGGGCGCAGGCTCCGGGCTACCTCCAACACTATCCTGAACGTATTTTCGAACAGGTTTGATTGTTGTTACATTAGCCATTGTTATATGGTTAATGTAATGACAAACAAACAAATGACTCAGAGGCAGGCGTATTATTAGTCTTTCATTGTAATTTTAGTTTAATGACATGTTTATTATTTAATTAATTATTTCTTTTTGCGATTTACATTTTAATTTTTATAATTATAATTTATAATTGTTAATTTTATTTATAATATTAAATTGTTGTTTTAGTTTCAATTTACACTACCTAATTGATTAATATTTTTATGTACCTACTGATTGAAATTTTAATTTTGTAATGGTTAATTTATGTCGAATTATGTTTGATTATGATCCTAAAGGGATTGAAATAAATGATTTTGAATTTGAATTGAATATATTCTATGAACTACATAACTTAATTAAACCGCATATATTTAAGCAAGATACTAACTACAGGAGATCTATCTGCACCCAAGAGCGGCTAGCAGTATGTTTGAAGTAAGTACCTACCTAATTATTTTTTTGTTAATGTGTGTTTGTGTTTATGTGTGTTATCTGCGTTTGAATGTGATCAGTCTTTTTTGAGTGTTTGTTTTTTTTTGTGTAAAAGGGCTAAGTGAGAAGTACTCAAAACGAGAATCAAGAAGTACGAGAATACATGAAAAATATTATGTAAACTGAGGTATGTAAGGATTACGAGAAATCGAGATCCGTTGTCTCTTTCTACCCCTCCGGGAGACTGGAGTGATGCATATTATGTAAAAACCAAATATATTTTTATATTATCTTATTTATTCATAAAGAAAACAAAAAAATCAACTGCCGTTCTGGGAGTAGCAAAAAAAACGTAAGGTTATATTAGAAACATAACGTACAAAAAAATTATAACAGTAAATCACATGAGACATATTGCTTTCTTTTCCATATAGTTACAAATTATCATATGTGTCTTCTTCGTTTCTGAATGCTTCTTCTATCTGTTCATCGGTCATGTGCGTATCTTCCAAGCTTGGAACAGGTGCCTGTGTCGAACTTGGACCCGGTGTTTGTGTTGAGCTAGGAACCGGTGCCTGTGTTGAGTTAGGACCACCGGCCTGTGTTGATGTAAGAACCGGTGCCTGTGTTGAGCTAGGACCCGGTGTCGAACTTGGACCCGGTGCTGAAGTGTAACCGGGGGAATACCAATTATTTTCATTTGTGTTATACCATGTGTTTTGTAGCTCAAGTTCTTCCAATTCTAAAAGAACATTGAAAATTTTACGTTTAGCCTGAAGCTGCATATATTGAGAAAGTTTTTTTACACTTTTTGATATCGACAGAAAAAAAGTGTCCATTTCGTCAAGGGTATTATTTTTCTCTATCAATGATTGTATTTCTAGTTTTTCTTGGCGTATTCTTTCACGGTTTGCATGGTGCTGTATAAGTAAATTACTTATTTCATCCGATTTTCTTGTTGCATTTCTGCATGTCGAGGCTGAGACGCTTGATGTCGGTGACGGCGAATGTTGTACAGATGGACGATCTTCTGGAGTGCTTCTTGTATGATTGCTTGATGTTTCAAAAAACTCATCGGTTACATTACTTTCCAATGAATTTGTTTCCTGTTCATTTATATTTGTTTGAAAGGTATAATTTGTAGTCCTGTTTCTATTCGTCATATATGGTATCAAAAATTCCATTACCTTCTCATATTTCCATTCACGAATTTGTTTACCACTCTGTCCACTTCTAGTGGCATTCTTCCTTTTTAATGCGTCCCGGTGGCTGTCTCTCAACTTTTTCCACTTAGATTTAGCCGTTTTTACTGAAATAAAAATAATTGAAATCATTATAAATATTAAATGTTGACATTGCCATAGTCAAAATATACTTACCGCATTATCACTCATGCAGAATTTATAACCATTATAAATATTTAAAAAATACCAGAGTTTCAAGGGAAACCAATTTATAAATAAAAATATCTGAAATCAAACATACAAAACGGATTGTATCTCTCGTACGTGGTCGCGGCAGACGGCGGCGTCGAAATTTGAAATGTTAATAAATAACGAGTGATAAATCCATTTTATTTGTTTGATTTCAATGTGTTGTGCTCGTGTGAATCTTAGACTTTTAATTGTTTATTTTCTATTATTTAAAAATGGCTATAACTTTTGAACGAGTGAAAATTCTGTAAATACATAATTTCAGTAATGCCTAATCTTTTATAGTTCCGGAAACAACACGACACTGATTAAGATATTATTTTGAAATGACCCTTCTATTCTAACTGAAACCACGACACAAATATAAATCTATATTATAATTATCACAGGTATTTGGCGACTGGTTCAAAATTTTCACAAATAGCTGAAAATTTTAGGATTGGAAAATCGACTGTTCCAAGAATTATAGAAGATGTCTGCGATGCCTTGTGGACAGTATTACAACCTTTGGTTATGCCAGAACTTAATGAAAATGATTGGAAAAAAATTTCAAAGCAATTTGAAGAAATCTGGCAATTCAAAAACTGCGTCGGGGCCATTGATGGCAAGCATGTGTACATGTTTGCAACCCCAAAATCTGGGTCCTCATATTACTGTTATAAACACAGGTTTTCAACTGTAATGATGTGCGTAGCCGACGCTACCCGAAGAATAATTATGGTAGATATAGGTTCAATGGGAAGGTTCAGCGATGGTGGTATTTTTGCTGATAGTATATTCGGAATTCGTTTGAGAGAAAACAGACTAAATCTACCACAGCCACAACCCTTGTACCAAAATGGAGAACCTGTACCGTTTGTTTTTATTGGAGACGAAGCATTCCCTTTGATGCCTAACTTAATGAGACCATATCCACGCGATAATTTAAATAACGAAAAACGAACATACAATTATAGACTTTCAAGAGCTCGTCGTATTGTGGAAGCTACATTTGGTGTATTATCACGGAAATGGTACGTATACCGTAAAGAATTTGAATGTAAAATAGAAACAGTGGAAAAAGTGATAAAAGCAACGTGTGTTCTACACAACTTTTTAATTGACAAGATGCCTGGCTATCTAGATAATAATGAAACGGGTTTGGCCACGACTATGTTTAACGACACAAACGTGGAAAATCTATTATCGAATGACAATATGGATGCCTATCAAGTTCGAGAAAAATTCTGTAGTTATTTCAACAACGAGGGCGCCGTTCCATGGCAAGACACTCGTATTACAATATTACTTGAACGAAATACTTAGTATAACAAATTGCACTTACCGTCAGATAATTGAGTTTCTTTCAAAACGTTCTCCCAAGCTGCATCTTTGACGTCAGTAAGTTTATAGGTATCTATTGATGTGTTCCATAGACATGGATATTTTTTTACTGATTCAATAAATTGTTCATCCATTACGTTTTATTTAAATTAACTAATTGTTTACGTTGAAAAATACAAACTGCACGAATTATTCACGATAAAAGCGTGTGCTCGCGTGCACGGTACTAGCAAGATGGCCGGCCGGCCGGCGCGCGCGCGGGGTTCTGCGGGTTGCTAGCGGGCGAGAGGGGGGAGGGTGACATCGCTCACTGCACGCCGCTCACATCTCTCGTCTCCACTGCGCGTCGTCCGCGCACAGCTCACATCTCCGCTTCCATCGCGACATACAAATATTACACATCTCCGCACAGCGATCTCCACTGAAGCTGAGCGGAGAGGAGACGTGTCAATTACTCAATTCTATTGGTTGTTTAAAAAACATCTCTCCGCTCGTCTCGTCTCCGCTTTGGTGGAGTCCCGGCCTAACGACAGTTTATGCAAACTATACAAACGCACCGCATTTAATTCGTCCCCACTTTCAACCGCAATTAAATTTTCTGAATTTCGCAAAGATGGCTCGATATTTTGAACAGCTCGATGACGTTGAGTGGCAAGTCTATTGACATCCGGGTTAGTTTGCGCGTACCAGGCGACCGATTCTCGGTTATTTCTGGCCCAGAAGAAGAATTCTGGGTTAAGAGCACTCAACGCTGTACGGCTCGTCTGTTTACTTCCGGGTGTTTTATTGTATTTTTCGATCGCTTTTTGATGTGAATTATTATTTGCCCGGATTTGTTTTTTAGGTCGTCCAACCGATGTTTTTCGTAACCGCGTATTTGCAGCGATTATCTCTTTGACAAACACCGGCCGTTTCGCGTTTAATTTTAGGTCGCTTTCGATTATTTTTCTTTTCATTGTCCAATTAAGCGGCATTTTTTCTAAAACAACAACCGGTTTTAACGTGGAGAATTTAGGGTCATTTTTGGCTGCGGTGCACATAGATAGGTTTTTAGGTTTTATGCGGCCAAAATTATTTTAATATCTATAACTATTCTAAATGACATAAATGATAATAAAAAACAACTTTCTGTTGAAATTTAAAATATTTATTCAAGAAAATATCATATTTATGAAAAAAAAATGTCAAAAACCTAACGTCACAGACATAAAAAAATATATTTCATAAATGTACATTTTAAACGTTAGTGAGTAATGAATTGACGTATCCCCTCGACAGTCGACACATACTCCATGCCAATTCGTTACTCCAGATCCTCATCTTCCGAGGACTCTGGTGAAGCGGAGTCTGGTTTGGTGGGTAAAAGCATATTTAAAGTCTCCGGAGAAAAGGATTTAGATATCTTTGTTTTATACTAATACTGCTAATGAGCGGATCAGAGCTCAATAATAGTCGATTATAGATGTCGCGGTTACCCTGTTCGCGGGAAAATTTTCTTGCGTAATTTTCTCTATACATGCGAAATTGCTTATTTCTGGCCTCTTGAGCCTCGTCCGACAATTGGCCTATTGGGAGAAGTTTTATGTAAAACTTACAAATAATAATTTAGACATACCAGACAAAAGACCGATAACTGAAACAGGTGTGCCTGTGCCTTTTGTCATAGTTAGCGACGAAGTATTCTCTTTGTCAGAAAATATAATGAAACCATATGCCGGAAGAAATTTGACAAACAAGAAAAGATTTTTTAACTACCGCCTTTCCCGTGCACGCCGGTACATAGAATGTACTTTCGGGATACTAGCCAACAAGTGGCGAATTTTTCATCGTCCTCTTGATGTACACAGAGAATTTGCTGTTGCAATCATAAAAGTATGTTGCGTCCTTCACAACTACGTACGGGAGCGAGATGGGTACAAATTCGAAGACACCTTGTATATTCCTCGGACTATTGAAGAAATACCTCCCTGCCAGCTGTCAAGAGGAAATAGAACATCTACTCAAAACAGAGATCTATTTGCTGACTACTTCGTGGGTGAAGGACAACTCCCGTGGCAAAATCGAGTAGCTTTGAGAACACAATAAAATAAACATTATTTACAGAGTTCCTTTTTTTCAGTTGTACTTAAGTTTTCATTTCCAAATATTTCAATTATTTCTTCCCACATTATCCTTTTTATATCTCGGTTGGCATAGTCTTCACAGGACATGTCCCACAACGCCCTCCTCGTCTCGATTTCTGTTATAAATCTTTCGGTGTCGAAAGACATCGCGATAATTACAAATCACGCTGTAGCTCTACAACACGTGCGGCCGCCACGGCTAGTGCGCGCACACTGGTGATTTTACTACAATACTATAGATCTCAGTGGCCGCAGCGACCAGCGACTGAACACTGGCCGCAAACGCGCCGCTCCGATCTCGCTCGCCGCTGCGGCTGAGTGTGGCCGCTAGTCGCGTGCGACCAGGTACGCGCGCTCTGTGGCGATTTCATACTAAGGTATCTATCTCGATGGCCGCCGTGACCTGGCCGCTGCGGCCAAGCCGCTAGTGCGCTATTGCTCTTACCCTTGAACCTTATTCCACCTTGATGAGTTGTCCCTGCTGCAATGCACTCTACTCCCGCCGCTCCATCGGCAGCATCCGCTGAGGGTGGAATGAGATGTGCACTTACCTGACCCGATGTGCACTGCTAGTGCGTTGACCACGACGTACCTACTTCGGACGACCGACGTTGCGAAGCATGACGGTGATGACGAAACTTCTATAGATAAAATTAGTTAATTAAAATACGTTTACAAAATGTATTTTTTTGTGCTGTTGACGATTGAAAAGTTTAATTCACTGGACGCAACTCTGGATATACTTTCATACACTCGGCGTCAAAAAAATCGCACCTTTTGAAAAATCTACTTCAAACAACTTTAAATCTAATTTGAAATATGGGATATGGGTAATGAATGGTATCATTTGAAAGGTAAGAAAAAGGAGTATACAAAAACAATTCTTCATTATTATTATTTTTTATTGGAACCGAGAAAAATAAAAATGTTTACAAAACAATAAAAATCCTTAATTAAGCCCTACTTAAAACAGATTAATTATTCAAAAAAAAGTTACAAAACGTTACTTAAAACTAACCTAAAATCTAGTGTTACCCCCCCCTTGCCCTGATGACGGCTTCCATGCGCTCTCTCATGGATCTCACCAATTTTATGAGCTCTTCTTGAGGGATACTGGCCCATTCCTCAATAACGGCCTCTTCGAGCTCCTGGAGAGTCGTGGGAGCAGGATCACGGGACCTAACCTTACGTTTCAAATGGTCCCATAGGTGCTCTATCGGGTTCAGATCTGGACTTCTCGCTGGCCACTGCATGACAGGGATCCCAACCTCTTGAAGGTAGTCGCGCACAATTCCGGCAGTGTGAGCGCGTGCGTTATCGTGCATTAATGTGAACCCCTCGCCAACAAAACCAGCATAGGGGACCACATGCTCTTCCAGGATCTCCGTGATGTACCGGTGAGCAGTCATCGACCCTTGCCCGCGTGCACCTCCAGTCCGGGAGACGCAAATTAGTTCGGTTTTGCCGTCGGTCGACATGCCGCCCCAGAACATACAGGAACCACCCCCGTATTCTACCGTCTCTTGGATGCAGGCTTGGGCGAAACGTTCCCCCTGTTTTCTGTACACTCTTCTGCGTCTATCGTTGCAGAAAAGGCACACTCTCGTTTCGTCTGAGAAGAGAACAGCTCTCCATTGGTCCAGGGTCCAATTAACGTGGTCGCGAGCAAACTGCAAGCGAGCTCGCCGATGTGCTGCGGTCAATTTTGAACCCGTAGCAGCTCTTCTAGCCACTATCTCTCTCTCCTTCAGTCTTCGTCTAACTGTAGAGACGCTCACGGTTGTTCTGCGAGCTGCCTGGAGCTGTTGTTGCAACTCAACAGCATTAGAGAACCGATTTCTCCGAGACTTCAACACGATGAATCGGTCGTCTCTCTCAGAAGTGCAGCGACGTCTACCAGACCCATGCCTCCGGACCAAGCCACCGGTCTGCAAGAACCGCTGGTACACTCGTCGAACCGAAAAACGGCTCAAGTTCAGTTGCCGAGCGACATCACACTGTCGCATCCCTGTTTGCAGTAGTGCTTCTTCAGCAGTAGTATCCATCTTCAAGGACGTTTTTCTTGTGAAAGATCTTCTCGTGTGTCTTCTTTGACGGTTGGATAGCGAATGACCTCCATTAAACCTGTATCGACCCTTTTATACCCACAACAGGTAGCGCAAGTAGTGGGTACTTTTGAGGAGCAAAATTTCATAATTTTTTTTTAGTGACCTGTGGTATCAACCTTGTTTTTTAATTAAATGACATGGATATTTTTTTAAAGTTTTTTTATAGGGCTTTCAAAAGATACCAATATTGGTGGGGGTAATTGCGTGTCTCAAGGGTTAATAATGCTTGAAAGCTAATTTTGCGGAGGTGCGATTTTTTTGACGCCGAGTGTATTAAGCTTGTCGTTTTAAGATATAAATAATATGGCAAGCGGCATTTCGAAAATCTGTGCAGATTTATTTCTTTTTCATCACTTTCAATCAAAGATTTTGTTTTTTTTTAACTAACGATTCCGTATAGTCCATGACACTATCACTAGCGTCTTTAACGATGTATTGTGGCACGGATATAAAACCAATAGCATTCGTAAGTATAATTGTTCACCCCTATTTGGCGCCACCCAAAAAAGACGAGCAACATTCACCCCCCGCTTTTGTGACGAATTTGTTTTGTAATCGGTGGACTTTCACATTTTTTGTAGTTAGGTGTGTTATATGTACAATGTATTTTTCGTAAAAGTCCAAGTACGTCAGGTTTTCGTACTCAGTCTCCGAATTATTACTTTGAGCGGCGTCAGCTGCCGAATCTTGCCTAAAGAAAACGCTTGGGTAGTTTTCGAGGTGGACTGGCAGTTGTTGGACTACGGGTTCGCCAACGTTAAATCGTACTCAAAAACTCGCCACGCGGCATCTCAAGCACCTATATATCTTTTCGTAACGTATTGCTCTACTTCGTTGTTTCTACTTTCGTGACACGCGCCTCGTCTTTACCTTTCGTCATGTATTTGAATAAGTATTTGACGATTTTTCGAGCCGAGGAAGCTTCTAAATTCGCATGACAATCGTACTTCAAGAGGATGGCGGCGTTGTAAGGAAAAATCCACACATCATTAACAGTAACTTCGCGGTTTCTGAATTTAATTATTGCCTCGTTGTTACTGCTTCTACGGAGGTGGATGAAACCCTTGTCAGTATGTTGCGTAACTTCGGTTTCGCGTTTTGGAAAGTATTTGGAGCACTTCTCCTTCGACATTCGGGATATCGGCCCTAACAAACTTGTCTATGTCTGAATTCTGTACGGGTCTCCCACCTTCCACGCGGAAACATATATGAGCGTGAGGTAAACCTCGTTTTTGAAATTCTATCACATAAATTATATACATGTGCTTACTGAACCATGCGCCCGATCGCAGGTCTTTCAGCAGTTGTGCTAATTTTAATCTAAATACTCGTGCGCATAGACTCGCATGTGGCTTTTGCCTTGGTAATAAGGATTGTTGAATTTCTATCCATTTTGGATTACATGTGATTGTTAGGAAAAATGATGGTGTACCTAGTCTGTTAACTAACGCGATTGCATCCATGTATTTCGTTTTCATGTAACGTGCCCACCCGTAAACGTGTTTGGTAAGTAAATGCGACCTGGAACGACACCACCCTCTCCTTGTACAGTTTCGTCTGTGCTTACTTGCCGAGCCGATGTTTCGACATTGGCGCATCCAATCTTATCGAAAATTGGTTCTGCATGTTACTAACGTAGCGCAATCGTTCTTTCTGGATACTAGAATACATATCCACTAACCATTCGTCTGACAGTTTACCGAAATCATGAAAGCGCGGCTCTGACAACAGCAAACAGCGAACGTATTCATTTTGAGTCAATTTCGCGTTGTTGTTGTCAACTTTGTTTATGTACTACCCCGCAGTAGCGTGTGCGGGTACAATAGCGGGTATTGAAACGTTTATAACGGGTTTATTCGCGGCCGTTTTCCAGATGGCAATAAACCGGGGGAGAAACTGTTCCCTTTCTGTGCTAATAATCGCGGCAATCTCGTTTCCTAATGGCATATCACCGTGAATATTACCGTGAGTTTGACGCGTTGTACGTTCGAACCTCAAATGCGCTTCTTGAGGTGTTTCTTTATGCAACTGTTTGAAACAGGGATTGACTTCGTGCAAGAAATGGTTGATTTCCGTGACAATTTGACGATCTTCATCTAACCGCAGACCTGCCGCGAGTCTGGAGTTCTTCGTTGTCCTCTATGTAAAGCCCGATAGGATTAGTGGTGTCCGTGTAACCCAAATAAAAAACGCGGTGGTATATTCTACCTTGAATTTTAATAATCGCTAGTTCGGGAAACGTAAACGAAAGGCAAACAAGTTATTGTACGCGCGAGAAGACTTTTTGAAAGAGGCACTGTTATAAAAACTCCGTCAACGGGGGAAAGTTTTGAACGTTATAAGACCCGCTGCCACAACACCACTGCAACTGGATTCGCGATTTTTCTTCGAAAAGCCGACACGTGCCACAATGCAAACATTTAAAAACGTCATCGGCTTTTAACGACGGTTTGCGCAAACTATACAAACGCACCGCATTTAATTCGTCCCCACTTTCAACCGCAATTAAATTTTCTGAATTTCGCAAAGATGGCTCGATATTTTGAACAGCTCGATGACGTTGAGTGGCAAGTCTATTGACATCCGGGTTAGTTTGCGCGTACCAGGCGACCGATTCTCGGTTTATTTCTGGCCCAGAAGAAGAATTCTGGGTTAAGAGCACTCAACGCTGTACGGCTCGTCTGTTTACTTCCGGGTGTTTTATTGTATTTTTCGACCGCTTTTTGATGTGAATTATTATTTGCCTGGATTTGGTTTTTTAGATCGTCCAACCGATGTTTTTCGTAACCGCGTATTTGCAGCGATTATTTCTTTGACAAACACCGGCCGTTTCGCGTTTAATTTTAGGTCGCTTTCGATTATTTTTCTTTTCATTGTCCAATTAAACGGCATTTTTTCTAAAACAACAACCGGTTTTAACGTGGAGAATTTAGGGTCATTTTTGGCTGCGCTGGGAACCTACGGAATTAAAGCTGAAGGAATTTGTTGGATTTCGATATTGAGTACTGTAAATCGATGTATGCTGTACTCGCCTTGATCGAATTGAGCGCTTGTAAACAAAAGTTTTGCTAAAGCATTTATACCGAGACATTGAAATAAACGTGCTACATTAACATTTGGATTTTGGTGGTTGTTCTTGCCGGAGGCGTCAACGGCGTGACTATTAAATAGAAAATACCTATTATTGCTCTTCCAAAAAGACACGGTGGAATTTTGACCAGTAAACAGGAAGTTCAAGGTATTTTCGATGTATTCCGGATTAAAATACGTTATCAGAGTAGTTTTTAGGTTTTCAATGGCATCAAGAAAAATTTGTTTATTTGATGGATAAAGCCCATTTGTTACCCACGTTATATTTATATTTGCCGAATAATTTTGAATTTGACATGGGGAGGCATTTCTTCGGGGTTCAATAAAGCCTCTCCCGTCGGACGTGGGATATTGTTATATAGAATATCGCCACATGGGAGGAAAATAATATCAATGTCAGACGTTGTGAATGTCTCGCGGTTTTTAACACATGAATAAGTGGACGCAATACATGACATTGCGACGCACTGAACGCCCTTACCCTTGAACCTTATTCCACCTTGATGAGTTGTCCCTGCTGCAATGCACTCTACTCCCGCCGCTCCATCGGCAGCATCCGCTGAGGGTGGAATGAGATGTGCACTTACCTGACCCGATGTGCACTGCTAGTGCGTTGACCACGACGTACCTCCTTCGGACGACCGACGTTGCGAAGCATGACGATGATGACGAAACTTCTATAGATAAAATTAGTTAATTAAAATACGTTTACAAAATGTCATTTTTTGTGCTGTTGACGATTAAAAAGTTTAATTGACTGGACGCAACTCTGGATATACTTTCATATTAAGCTTGTCGTTTTAAGATATAAATACTAAGGCAAGCGGCATTTCGAAAATCTGTGCAGATTTATTTCTTTTTCATCACTTTCAATCAAAGATTTTGTTTTTTTAAACTAACGATTCCGTATAGTCCATGACACTATCACTAGCGTCTTTAACGATGTATTGTGCATTAATGCCTTTTATTATCCGTTCTCACTATCACTATTAATGTCACTGATATTGTTATTGCAGAGATCATTAACTGATACTTTCACAGTTTTATCACACGTCGATGCAGTTTACTCAACACGAAAGATTTTGGTGGCTGTTTCTTATGAGAAAGCTTTTCTCAGTGCGGAGACTCGTTGTAAATCATCTCTGATAGTCCTTCGTAAGGATTCTGAGCATACTTGCTAATTACAATTTCTAAATCGCAAATCTGAAAAAATGGTAAAAAATATTAGCATCTATTTAGTGAAAATAATATTCTACATTATAAATTATTCTACATTAAAAAATCACCGTTGACATGATTATAACATGATAGATCAAATTAATATCTCTTAAATTGTACAAATACTCGAGACAGGTAATTTTCATAAACAACTTAAAAGGTAGCTAATTTAGGTACCGAATAGGAATTTATTAATTCACCGGGTACGCGATCTAAAATGTTTGCATTTATTTCCTTAACGTACATAATATAGTTGCACAAAAATGCTCTGTGGCCGCAAACGTCTGGTTCGTCTAAATTTCTAAAACGTCTAAAAAAACAAAGGTCTAACGGAAATTTAAATATACTGTGAGCCGCAATACCGCCTTCTTAATTCCGAGCCGCAATACCGCCTTCTTAATTCCGAGCCGCGATGCCCGATGTTGCCGTACACAAAACTACATTACTACGCGAGCCACGGAGTCTTCTACAAGTCGGTCGACATACTCGAACACTGCGCGCTGATAGGTAGATAAGCGAGGGTGCCATTTTCGACGCACGCATTTAACCTGCCCTCACTGAATTCAATCTGCTCTTGTCCTAACGCCCTGTCGCGGTATCATTTGGCATCCGTTCGAGGTAATCCTCGTTTATTTGGTTTTTGAATTTATCCCACCATAAACCGACTAGAGCGCCGTTTACGGCCAAGAGGACGAAAAATCGCCGAAGTCGCGGTCCCGTTAGAAAATTCGCAGCTTCCTCGAGAGCTCGGGTTATTCCCGCTCGGTAACACCCTTTCGTCATTATCATCACAAAGGAGAAATAAACAAATAAATACCTAGCCTTGCCGAAGAAGTCGAAGGACCTGGAGACGAATGCTGCAGTGTGGCACCAGAACGCACTGCAGAGGATGATGTGCATGTGCTCGGCGACAATGAAATAAAGTCAAAGTCCGCAGAGACCATGAGGTTCTCGTCTACCTCATGGCCTTCACCCACCAATATAACCCCCGTGGACGGGGTAAATATTAGTGGCTGAATTTCCCTGTGAAATAAAAAATATATTAAGTAGGCTTCCTTTGAAGAATGTTTCAAATTCTTCAATAGAGATTAAGTTTAAACTTACTGCGGGGGAGGCGGCGTGATGTCACGAGGCAGCAGGTCCACGTCTTCAGCAGCCGGCAGCTCCTCCTCAACCCTGGAAGGCCCAGTGTCATCCAGCGCTGTATAGAAAAGTATTAAAATAATATATGTTAGGTTGGAAAAATATTAAAAAGTACTAAAATATGTAGGCAGACAATTTACACACTCGATTTCTACAGCTCCCACTTTTGCAGGATCCGCGGGGGGGGGGGGGGACGGCTGGCGTGCCCGGCACTAGAGGGCACGGCACCTCTCTCTCCGGTGACAGTTTTCTGGAAACATATAAATTATTTAAACATTTGTGACTGTGAAAAGCATAACTATTATTTTTCTTAATATTTTTCTTACCTTCGGGACTTGGGAGGAGGAGGCAGAGTGTCGGGACAGGCAAATTTGCCGATCTCCCGCTGCCTCCTCGCTGCGTAAAGTTTGCTCCTCTGTGCCGGGCTCAGCTTTCCCTCCCACTTCTCCTGCGCTGCCTTCTTTTTTAGGGCTCTGTGGTATTCCGGCGAGTACCTTGAAAATAAACAGATCAACGATTAAAAGAAACACCTTCAAATAATTATCAAATTTCAAGTAAATGTTTACTTACACAAGTGAGGTCCCAGCCAGTTGTGAGGGTCCCGCTTGCGTATCGCCGGAAATATCAAACCACCTAGAAGTAGAAACATATTGAATGAAGAAAAAACATAATTATATGATTAAATTTCAAATTAATGTTTACATACGGCGTCGGTTCTGCCTCTGCAGCAGAAGCTGCTTCGGGAGGCGGAACCACAGCAAAAAGCCTAGAAGAAGAAAAACATTTAATGAAAAAAAAGAAAAAAAAAACACATATGATTAAATTTCAAATTATTGTTTACATACGCCGTCGGATCTGCTCCCTCCAATAAAATGGGCTCACTGTAAAAGATAACATTTTGGTAAGGATCTAAAATAGGTAATCGAATATAATAAATACATAAAAAACAGAAAAAGCACAAACGTTTCGCTGAGCTCCAGGGGGAGTCGGCTGCTGCGTGCGCTCCTGGAAGCACCACGCTTGCCGCGTGGACGCCCGCGTCCGCGCCGCCCACTACCATTACCCATAGCATCCATTTCTAAATTGAAAGCAAAGTAAGCAAAAAATAAAGAAAAAACAAAAAAAAAAACCTTTCCAACAACATCTTCAAAACAAACAAACAACCAAACAAACAAACAAACAAACATAGTTCAAAATAAGAAATTAATAAAAAAACAACAAAACAAAAAAAAAAACGACCGATGTCCGTTACGAAATTTCTCCGGGTGTGTTCCTAGCTTTACGGTGGCGGCCATCTTGACAGTTCATTGAATTTAGGTTTTTCGCCGAACCGTTGAACAAAAACTAAAATCTCATCATAATTTTGTATATTTCGTATATGTTTTGCTTGGAAACTATTATCGAGTAACTATTCAATGCGATAATTGTTACTTTTTACACAAAATTGGTCAAAATTATCAAAAACACTACGAAAGCATTCCGACGAAAGTCCGTTGCGACTTACAAGGCACCGAGAATCACTCAGAAATTAAAATATACTTACCTCTGCCTATATTATAATTAACCAATAAATCAGTAATTTACTTAAAAATACTCACCCGTTAGCAAAATATTATTTAATTTCTAAGACAGTAATTCTGCGTGGCGCCGCGAATTCACAGACTGACTTTGACAATTATTTTCTTAACCACAGATACATTTTTGACGGCCTGTGTTGCAAGTTTCTAAGGCGGATATTCTCGATCATTCAAATTAAATTTGTAAAGTAAATTGACGGCGCATCATTTCTATGGGGATATTTGAATCAATCGGTGCTTTAAAAGTTATGCGCGTAATGAAGAAATCTTCATTATCGTCCGGTTTTCGTTCCCTAATCAGACGCGGAGAATGACCTACTACAATAACTTTAAAGCCGTTTACTAAGCGATCCAAGAAACTAAGGTTTCGCATTATCATGCAAACGCATCCTACCTTTAGTTGTAAATAATGCTCGGGAACGCCTTTCGGTTGCAATCTATTTAGAATGTCTGATCCTAAGAATAATTCGTCCGCGTCATCGGTTGCCGTTTGATCTACCGATTATCTATTAATTCATCGGGTACGCGATCTAAAATGTTTGCATTTATTTCCTTAACGTTCATAATATAGTTGCACAAAATTGCTCTGTGGCCGCAAACGTCTGGTTCGTCTAAATTTCTTAAACGTCTAAAAAAACAAAGGTCTAACGGAAATTTAAATATACTGTGAGCCGCAATACCGCCTTCTTAATTCTGATCCGCGATGCCCGATGTTGCCGTACACAAAACTACATTACTACGCGAGCCACGGAGTCTTCTACAAGTCGGTCGACATACTCGAACACTGCGCGCTGATAGGTAGAAAAGCGAGGCTGCAACATTCACCCCCCGCTTTTGTGACGAATTTGTTTTGTAATCGGTGGACTTTCACATTTTTTGTAGTTGGGCGTGTTATACGTACAATGTATTTGCGTAAAAGTCCAAGTACGTCAGGTTTTCGTACTCAGTCTCCGAATTATTACTTTGAGCGGCGTTAGCTGCCGAATCTTGCCCAAAGAAAACGCTTGGGTAGTTTTCGAGGTGGACTGGCAGTTGTTGGACTACGGGTTCGCGCAACGTTAATATCTTTTCGTAACGAATTGCTCTACTTCGTTGTTTCTATCTTCCTCGGCAACTATCGTGACACGCGCCTCGTCTTTACCTTTCGTCATGTATTTGAATAAGTATTTGACGATTTTTCGAGCCGAGGAAGCTTCTAAATTCGCATGACAATCGTACTTCAAGAGGATGGCGGCGTTGTAAGGAAAAATCCACAGATCATTAACAGTAACTTCGCGGTTTCTGAATTTAATTATTGCCTCGTTGTTACTGCCTCTACGGAGGTGGATGAAACCCTTGTCGGTACGGTGCGTAACTTCGGTTTCGCGTTTTGGAAAGTATTTGGAGCACTTCTCCTTCGACATTCGGAATATCGGCCCTAACAAACTTGTCTATGTCTGAATTCTACGAGGGTCATTCAATTTATTTTTAAACATAGTCTCCTTTTAGTTCGATACACTTAGCCCAGCGATGCTCCAACTTTTTTAACCCGTCCGAAAAATAGTTTTTGTCAAACTCTGCAAAATAGGCCTCCGTGGCGGCGATGACCTCCTCATTCGATCCATATCTATTCCCGGCGAGTGATTTTTTCAGATTAGGAAACAGAAAAAAGTCACAAGGGGCCACATCTGGAGAATACGGTGGATGGGGCAGCAATTCGTAGCGTAATTCGACCAATTTGGCCATGGCAACGGCAGACGTGTGAACCGGTGCGTTGTCGTGGTGAAACAGCACTTTTTTCTTCGCCAGATGGGGTTGTTTTTTCTTGAATTCGGCGTCGAATCGGCCCAATAAATCGGCATAGTAAAGCCCTGTAATTGTTTTACCCTTCTCGAGGTAATCGATGTAGATAACACCTTGTGAATCCCAGAAAACGGTGGCCATAACTTTTCCGGCCGACTTTACAGTTTTCGCCTTCTTTGGAGCGCGTTCCCCGGTCTGGATCCATTGTTTTGATTGCTCCTTGGTCTCTGGTGTGTATCAGTGGATCCAGGTTTCATCGACGGTCACAAAACGATGCAATAACTCCGCTGGATTCCGCTTAAACAGCGCCAAACACGTCTCCGATGTGGTCTCACGGTTGCGCTTGTTTTCTGGTGTGAGTAAACGCGGCACCCATCGCGCCGACAGCTTTCTCATGCGCAGTTCCTCGTGAAGAATATGATGCACTGTTCCTTCTGAAATGCCTACAGTCTCAGCTAGCTCCCGAACCTTCAATCGGCGATCTGCCAATACGAAATCATGGATTTTTTTAATGTTTTCCTCCGTAGCAGCTGTTTTCGGTGCACCTGGACGTGGTTCATCAAAAACCGACGTACGGCCACGTGCAAACTCGTTGAACCAATTCTTGACGGTGGCCATCGATGGAGAAGAGTCACCGTACACAGCATCCAAGCGCTCTTTGATTTCGATGCGCGTTTTCCCTTCCAAAAATAGGAATCGAATCATCGAACGATATTGCTCTTTTTCCATTTTAGTAAAACCGATCGACACGTTCGCTTCCATAAGTTGTCAAATTAAAACAAATGAAGGGATTGGAATGAAAATTTGAAAAAAGAATTAAAAAAGAATGGTAAAACTCTTTTGAAACTACAGTGCCCTCTGGCGATCAGGCTAGGTACTTATTGAATGCACCTCGTATGTTGAAATGGTACCTACCTTTAAAACTTATATTATTAAAGAACTTAATAAAAAAGAAAAATAATTGCATATTGAAGCACGTGTCCTCGCTTGGTACTGAAAACAGCTACATTTTGATCTAAGTATACATTTTTTAGTATGCTTATTTTACTTCACAACTTCACCGTAAACTATTGTTACGAGCTGGGTATGAGATAAATGAATTACTACCGATTAAACAATACAATAACTTTATTAATCACTAAACAATTTAAACTTAATCACAAGTACACTACTGTTCACTATTTGCTTAGATATCGCTCTTCAAGTTCACTTCGATTCGCTTCGTTGTGTAGCCAAAACAAGACTGACGGTCGCGGGCCTGAGCGGTGTATTTATACTCGCCAACAGACACACCAGAATAACCACGAATATTCTAGAGGGTCATAAAAAACACAAACAAAAGAACAGTAGGTAGGTAATTATTATTACTAGCTACTTGTGCAAACAAATAGGAACCGTACGCCCTGGGCATACGGTCGAAATTCTAATGTCTTTTTATAAATAGGTCGCGAGGTTGTACCTACCTAACTTTAAAACTAATAATAATAGAACGCTCTCGAACTTCTAACGTACACACACTGTAATCACTTGCTTTCTCGAATATTCAATTAGGTCCGATGTAACACTATTATTTATAATTATAGACAGCCAGAGTTATTATTCGACATAACGCTCAATGAACATCTGCTAAAAACACAGGTTATAAAATATTTATTTTCACAGTTAGTGTAATGTAACTAATCTAGATACCAAAACAATCTAATTAACATTAATGTAAAAAACCTAAAACAAATTAAATAAAAAACGCTCATTGAATAGCAATGTCAACATGATTGAATGATTAACTTAATTGAAGAGAGGACGCCCTAACCAAATGGGGTGATTTAAAAAAGAACTTAATACAATAGTTGCAGAATAACGACATTATTTACAATCGGTCTATTATTGATTACACGATTTTTGTTGAGCATTAGTTTTAAATCCCGCCGATTGCGAACCCGACCTAACGCGACGTACAACTGTCCGTGGTTAAAGACATCGGATCTTAAATCTATCCCCACTTTTGAAATTGTCTGCCCCTGACTTTTGTGTATTGTCATCGCGTAACAAATTTGTAAAGTAAATTGACGGCGCATCATTTCTATGGGGATATTTGAATCAATCGGTGCTTTAAAAGTTATGCGCGGAATGAAGAAATCTTCATTATCGTCCGGTTTTCGTTCCCTAATCAGACGCGGAGAATGACCTACTACAATAACTTTAAAGCCGTTTACTAAGCGATCCAAGAAACTAAGGTTTCGCATTATCATGCAAACGCATCCTACCTTTAGTTGTAAATCATGCTCGGGAACGCCTTTCGGTTGCAATCTATTTAGAATGTCTGATCCTAAGAATAATTCGTCCGCGTCATCGGTTGCCGTTTGATCTACCGAATAGGAATGTATTAATTCATCGGGTACGCGATCTAAAATGTTTGCATTTATTTCCTTAACGTTCATAATATAGTTGCACAAAATTGCTCTGTGGCCGCAAACGTCTGGTTCGTCTAAATTTCTAAAACGTCTAAAAAAACAAAGGTCTAACGGAAATTTAAATATACTGTGAGCCGCAATACCGCCTTCTTAATTCTGATCCGTGATGCCCGATGTTGCCGTACACAAAACTACATTACTACGCGAGCCACGGAGTCTTCTACAAGTCGGTCGACATACTCGAACACTGCGCGCTGATAGGTAGATAAGCGAGGCTGCCATTTTTGACGCACGTATTTAACCTGCCCGCACTGAATTCAATCTGCTCTTGTCCTATCGCCCTGTCGCGGTATCATTTGGCATCCGTTAGAGGTAATCCTCGGTTATTTGGTTTTTGAATTTATCCCACCATAAACCGACTAGAGCGCCGTTTACGGCCAAGAGGACGAAAAATCGCCGAAGTCGCGGTCCCGTTAGAAAATTCCCAGCTTCCTCGAGAGCTCTCTCGTATTCGATTTCGTCATCCGCGATGCCTACATTTCGAGCGACTTCCTGAAACGTTCGACAATCCAACCGGCCGATTTTCAAAAGATCTCTATAGCCGCGGCACGGATATAAAACCAATAGCATTCGTAAGTAAAATTGTTCACCCCTATTTAGCGCCACCCAAAAAAGACGAGCAACATTCACCCCCCGCTTTTGTGACGAATTTGTTTTGTAATCGGTGGACTTTCACATTTTTTGTAGTTGGGCGTGTTATATATACAATGTATTTTTCGTAAAAGTCCAAGTACGTCAGGTTTTCGTACTCAGTTTCCGAATTATTACTTTGAGCGGCGTCAGCTACCGAATCTTGCCTAAAGAAAACGCTTGGGTAGTTTTCGAGGTGGATTGGCAGTTGTTGGACTACGGGTTCGCGCAACGTTAAATCGTACTCAAAAACTCGCCACGCGGCATCTCAAGCACCTATATATCTTTTCGTAACGAATTGCTCTACTTCGTTGTTTCTATCGTCCTCGGCAACTATCGTGACACGCGCCTCGTCTTTACCTTTCGTCATGTATTTGAATAAGTATTTGACGATTTTTCGAGCCGAGGAAGCTTCTAAATTCGCATGACAATCGTACTTCAAGAGGATGGCGGCGTTGTAAGGAAAAATCCACAGATCATTAACAGTAACTTCGCGGTTTCTGAATTTAATTATTGCCTCGTTGTTACTGCTTCTACGGAGGTGGATGAAACCCTTGTCAGTATGTTGCGTAACTTCGGTTTCGCGTTTTGGAAAGTATTTGGAGCACTTCTCCTTCGACATTCGGGATATCGGCCCTAACAAACTTGTCTATGTCTGAATTCTGTACGGGTCTCCCACCTTCCACGCGGAAACATGAGCGTGAGGTAAACCTCGTTTTTGAAATTCTATCACATAAATTATATACATGTGCTTACTGAACCATGCGCCCGATCGCAGGTCTTTCAGCAGTTGTGCTAATTTTAATCTAAATACTCGTGCGCATAGACTCGCATGTGGCTTTTGCCTTGGTAATAAGGATTGTTGAATTTCTATCCATTTTGGATTACATGTAATTGTTAGGAAAAATGATGGTGTACCTAGTCTGTTAACTAACGCGATTGCATCCATGTATTTCGTTTTCATGTAACGTGCCCACCCGTAAACGTGTTTGGTAAGTAAATGCGACCTGGAACGACACCACCCTCTCCTTGTACAGTTTCGTCTGTGCTTACTTGCCGAGCCGATGTTTCGACATTGGCGCATCCAATCTTATCGAAAATTGGTTCTGCATGTTACTAACGTAGCGCAATCGTTCTTCCTGGATACTAGAATACATATCCACCAACCATTCGTCTGACAGTTTACCGAAATCATGAAAGCGCGGCTCTGACAACAGCAAACAGCGAACGTATTCATTTTGAGTCAATTTCGCGTTGTTGTTGTCAACTTTGTTTATGTACCACCCCGCAGTAGCGTGTGCGGGTACAATAGCGGGTATTGAAACGTTTATAACGGGTTTATTCGCGGCCGTTTTCCAGATGGCAATACACCGTGGGAGAAACTGTTCCCTTTCTGTGCTAATAATCGCGGCAATCTTCGTTCCTAATGGCATATCACCGTGAATATTACCGTGAGTTTGACGCGTTGTACGTTCGAACCTCAAATGCGCTTCTTGAGGTGTTTCTTTATGCAACTGTTTGAAACAGGGATTGAATTCGTGCAAGAAATGGTTGATTTCCGTGACAATTTGACGATCTAACCGCAGACCTGCCGCGAGTCTGGCGATCTTCGTTGTCCTCTATGTAAAGCCCGATAGGATTAGTGGTGTCCGTGTAACCCAAATAAAAAAATGCGGTGGTATATTCTACCTTGAATTTTAATAATCGCTAGTTCGGGAAACGTAAACGAAAGGCAAACAAGTTATTGTACGCGAGAGAAGACTTTTTGAAAGAGTCACTGTTATAAAAACTCCGTCAACGGGGGAAAGTTTTGAACGTTATAAGACCCGCTGCCACAACACCACTGCAACTGGATTCGCGATTTTTCTTCGAAAAGCAGACACGTGCCACAATGCAAACATTTAAAAACGTCATCGGCGTTTAACGACGGTTTGCGCAAACTATACAAACGCACCGCATTTAATTCGTCCCCACTTTCAACCGCAATTAAATTTTCTGAATTTCGCAAAGATGGCTCGATATTTTGAACAGCTCGATGACGTTGAGTGGCAAGTCTATTGACATCCGGGTTAGTTTGCGCGTACCAGGCGACCGATTCTCGGTTTATTTCTGGCCCAGAAGAAGAATTCTGGGTTAAGAGCACTCAACGCTGTACGGCTCGTCTGTTTACTTCCGGGTGTTTTATTGTATTTTTCGACCGCTTTTTGATGTGAATTATTATTTGCCCGGATTTGTTTTTTAGGTCGTCCAACCGATGTTTTTCGTAACCGCGTATTTGCAGCGATTATCTCTTTGACAAACACCGGCCGTTTCGCGTTTAATTTTAGGTCGCTTTCGATTATTTTTCTTTTCATTGTCCAATTAAGCGGCATTTTTTCTAAAACAACAACCGGTTTTAACGTGGAGAATTTAGGGTCATTTTTGGCTGCGGTGGGAACCGACGGAATTAAAACTGGGGGAATTTGTTGGATTTCGATATTGAGTACTGTAAATCGATGTATGCTGTACTCGCCTTGATCGAATTGAGTGCTTGTAAACAAAAGTGATGCTAAAGCATTTATACCGAGACATTGAAATAAACGTGCTACATTTACATTCGGATTTTGGTGGTTGTTCTTGCCGGAGGCGTGACTATTAAATAGAAAATACCTATTATTGCTCTTCCAAAAAGACACGGTGGAATTTTGACCAGTAAACAGGAAGTTCAAGGTATTTTCGATGTATTCCGGATTAAAATACGTTATCAGAATAGTTTTTAGGTTTTCGATGGCATCAAGAACAATTTGTTTATTTGATGGATAAAGCCAATTTGTTACCCACGTTATATTTATATTTGCCGAATAATTTAGAATTTTGACATGGGGAGGCATTTCTTCGGGGTTCAATAAAGCCTCACTGAGAAAAATTTCCTCTGCCGCGCTACGTAAAATAAGGACAAAAATCGACCACAATGACGTGTGTAACCCGCTCCATTACGCGTAAGTAGTCAGTCATACGTAGTCGGCATACTGACGCCCATCATGATATTATGCTACTTTTACCTCAGTAACGGTAGGGCCAACAAAAATTACGTAGGGTTGAACTGTGCGGCCTAGCCTCTGCAGGTTCTCCTTTTTTTGAATGATCTTGTTGGTAACGTCGGCTTCAGAAGCAGCTTGCGATATATAGCCGTCGCATACCTCTGCTCTGGATGGCTTCCACGCTGGCTTTCCTTACATTTTCCGTGCAGGTGAAATGTTGATGACATAAGCCAGCAACATCAAAGCAACATTGCTAGATGTCTCTGGTTCATCTTCTGTATTCAAAGAAAAAACAAGATTCGGTTAATTTTTGAGACTTAATTTTATGAAGGTTTAACCTTCAACTAAAATTTAAAAAAAATACACTATGGGCGTCATCTTTCAATACACTAACTGAGCGGCTCGGTGCTGAGGGGTAAATCGCACAGATTTGTGACTTCCCCCTTGGGAAGTCATAAATCTGTGCGATTTTTAGAATGGGCGGGGCCTCTGAGACTCCACTCCATAGTTAAAGCTTAATAATAAGAACGAATATTTGAGCAAAACTTCTTACCGTCAATCAGTGCAACTATATTTGCTATTTTTGTTCTCGTGTCTTGGTCTCTAATTTTTCGCAATTTTAATGAAGCATATTTTATAATTTCTTCTTTTTTGAGGGTGATGGAGGAAAATAATTTGTTTTCTTTTCCCGGATACAAACGACGGAAATCGTTCATTAGCTGTAAAAAAAGAATACAATAAATGTACGGTATGTTATTTCCACTGGTGAGAAAGGTCCGGATCGCTACCACAGAGGTTATTGGGTTGTTGAGCGAGAACTAGAATAGCTTGTCTCTTTAAGTGCCTGCACAATATCTCGTTCTGCTATGTCGGCAGCGCGCGAGTGTTGCAAGTGACGATGCGAAAAGAGAAGAATCGTGGCAGATACGGAAACTAACGTTATGAATTTTACATGGCAATCGAAATTCAGATACTTGTCTTATAAGGCGCTTTGCACATGGAGCAACTTAAGTTGAGGAAACTATCAACATTTTAAAAGTTTCTTGTAAAAAGTTGATAGTTGCTATAACGTTTACGTTTGCCGCAATTTTATGGCAATCTGTGAGCAACTTTCAAAGCCGAGTTGCTAAATCTACGCAGCGATCAGCGTTCAGTGTGACAATGGATATCGAAGAAGCAGCACTTGCTCTCATTTTATTACGTCGTCGCCGTCGACGGCGCCAACAAAGACAAATTATTCGCAGCAATCGTCGGTTTTGGATTCATCCCTTTTTTCTAGATCGATCCCAATTTATTAACATAAAAGATCTGCTAAAACATAATGATAAATTTAAAATGTACTTTAAAATGACTGTTAACTTATTTCATGGATTGCTGCTAGTATTGGAAAGTGATTTAAAACGACAGGATACTACAATGAGGGAAAGTATTCCTCCGTTCGAACGACTTGCTATTACTATAAGGTAAGTAGGTAATTTTAGATAGTTTTAATCACATTTTTTACCAAAATATTCGAATCAATAACGTTATTCAGGTAATCAGTAAATAACGAAAAAAAAAACTTGAGAGGTGTCAAGGGACACCCGGATGGAACGAAGTTCCTTTCGATTAATTAGTGAAGGAATTGTAATAAAATTCTTAAAAAACAATTTTAAATTACGTAAACAATATAAATTATAAACACACAATTGATTAATATTAATTTAATGTTCATTATTGATTATAAACAATGTTTATAAATATTTAGTTCAATGCGAAATACATAGACGAAACGAAAATAACTGGCTTGCTTTCTATGAGTAGTACATGAAAGGGAATCGGAATTAAAATTTCCTGTTATATTAGAAATTATTTATTTCTTACAAATCAAAATAGATATCATCAATTATATCCGATTCTTGAGATACATTAGTAACTGCCGGTGATACAGGAACATCAGTTTCTGAACTGTGTAAATATGATCTGTTTGAATAATAACCATATTGCGATTGATAATTAGTATTGGGTATATATTTTTTTATAGTGTTCAAAATATCTGTCTGAAGGTCCAATTTACAATCATCGGGTACTTTTTTTAAATGAGGTAGTATAGAATGCAAAAAATCTAAGTCAGGGTCATTACCATCTCCCCTTTTTCTTTTCAAGTTATTTGCAATTGTTTGTAACACTTCCCTCTCTTTATCTTCAACTGATGTCTCCGTTTTATTTCCAGACTGGTCTTTTTTAGACGTATTTGAGGGACCAGGATTATCATATTTTGTTGTACTCTCCTGAGAGGGTCTTGTTTTTGAAACATTTAATAAAAATGACATTTGCTGGTAATATTCATATTCCTTTCTGCAATTAGCAGCTGAGCCACTCTTCATGTTGTTCTTTTTAGTTTTTTCTCTATTGAAACATGTTTTCAAATTTTTCCATCGTTTCTGTAGCTCGACAACTGAAAATTGTAAAAAAAAGTATGTATATTTCAGATTTATTTTGTGATGTCGACAATCGTCTGATGTATCTAGTGGTAGTGAATCTGCCTACTAATCCAGAGGTAGCGGGTCCAATCCTGGACAATATAAATGTTTGTGTGCATAAACGTATCTATTTATCTTGGTCTGGGTGTGTTTCCATATAATATTATGTATATCTATATACATAAAACAAAGTCGGGTTAGTTACACCATTTATAACTCAAAAACGGCTGGGCCTGAATCTAGGATTATTGTATTAGCCGGTCCGGCGGTATGGTATATTAATCGCCTTACTAAAATACTTATTTTTTTTTAGGTATTTAGTAACTGGATGTGGCTTTGCTGAATTTGAAAACACATTTGGACGTGGTACTTCAACTGCAAGACGAATAGTCAAAGAAACTTGTCAACTTATATGCAATAAACTTGAAACTGAGTATATACCAGAACTAAATGAAGATCGATTTGTTAATATAGCAGCTGGATTCGAAAAAATAGCTAATTTTCCCAACTGTTTGGGTGCAATAGATGGCAAACATATTCGAATAACCAAACCACCGGGCACTGGATCTCTATATCATAACTACAAGGGCTATTTTTCACTAGTACTTTTGGCTACTTGTGATGCAAACTGTTTATTTACGTTTATCGATGCTGGCGCCTATGGAAAATCTTCTGATTCGACAATATATAAAGAGAGTAAATTATGTAAACAAATTGATGATGGAACTCTTAAAATACCAGAACCCAGATATATTTCGGGACTTCCTAATGCCATAAACTATTGCTTTATTGGTGACGAAGCTTTTGGTTTATCAAAACATATGTTGCGACCTTATTCTGGAAAACAATTGGATTATGCAAAAAGAATGTTTAATTACAGGTTATCACGAGCAAGGCGTTGTATTGAATGCGCCTTTGGATTACTAAGCAGTAAATCTCGAATATTTCAATCTCCAATGCAAGTATCAGCCGATTTTGCAGAAATAATTGTTAAGACATGTTGTATACTGCATAACATGATTCGAAAGCACGAGGGACTACATTTTCATGCAGTGTCAAACACACTTGCAAACACAAACAGTATTATGGGTTCTGAAAGGTCAATTAATACTAGGGATATCCTAAAGGACTATTTTATAAGTCCTGAAGGATCGGTTCCATGGCAAGATTTAATGATATAAAAGGTACTTGTACCTACCTAAATAAAGTTATAAAAAATATTACCTATTTTATTTTTTTCCCTTGCAGGCAAATCTTCAAACGTGACATTACTCTTTATGCCCACTTTTTCCCAAGCTTTTATCTTCTCTGTGCGACTAAAATATTCTTCGGCACTCAAATCCCAAATAGCACGATGTTTTCTTATTTCTTCGATAAAATCTTCTGTGTTCAATGTACCGTCTCTTGTACTGTCTCGGCTACTGTCGTCGGCTTGGTTTTCAGCCATATTAATGCGCACGAAAGTCAAGACGTGTGTAGTCGGCGACGTATTGAGCGGCACTTGACTGGAATGATCGGGCACAGGGAGAGGGGAGGGAGGGTGTGAAATCGCCCGACGCGTTGCGATTGACGGTTGAGGAAACCGGCAACTTTAAAAACCGGTATAATATTTAACAGTTGCTAGTTGCGGCAATTAGGAACTATCTTAGTCATCGATTACAGCAACTGAAAACTGTTGACGATTACCGGAACTCGAAACTCGAGTTGCTATGTGTGCGCGGTTCAATTGAAATATATGTAAACAGCTAGTTGCCAGTTGCCAGTTGCTCCAATAGTTGCTCCATGTGCAAAGCGCCTAACCCCTCGTTTTCACCAAGGTATAATACATGTATTTTACAAATTGAATGAAATGTTTTCGTTTTTGCATGTATTAAATATGTTGTATTCAAAACATGTTATGAAACTATATTACATGTATAAAACTTGTTGTAAGTATACAAAACTTGTATGAAACTTGTTGGTTGAAAACTTCTAGTCGCCTACATGTTTATGATCTCATGTACAGAAATTGCAATAAAATAAACAATAATTGTCTAAACCACGTTTGTATTTTGTAGGTGAGAACGCTGTCAATGTATCAGACGAGTTAATACATGTCACAGACTTCAGTGTAAACGAAAATGTGTTTTATACTTGTAAAAATACTTGTTGGCTACACAGTTGAACGAAGTAATGTTTGAGACAGTTTTGACAAGTATTCCACAAGTTTTCTTTTTTACATAATCCTTGTGGTTTTTTATAGAAAAACCACAAGTATTATGTAAAAAATAAGCGGCTGCGGTATATGCTTACCAAGGTATAGCCTTGCGATTGTTTTAAGGCTGGGAAATCCTTGAAGTAATCCGCTATATCACCTTTTCCACATTGGATGCGATTTAGGCGGTAATCTGCAGTTTCTGCCCACTTTTCTTCAACAGATTTCCATGGATCAACATTGTTTTTCAGCCATAGTAATGTTTCTTCATAGACAACACCTGTAATTTATATGTGTATGGTGGGATAAGTCAACAAGAGGAAGGGCACCATAGTACAGTCGCCCGTGGTACATTTAAATCACGAAAAAGGTGACTAGCGATTATTTGCTTACCACTTTCCAGAAATTCCATGCTATAAATGTCATCATCTGTGATAGTTGGCGTGGATCTGAGCGATGATCTGGACGACTTCGAGGATGAACGGCTAGTTCCCGGCAACTGTCCACTTTCTCGCAACTTTCTCCTTCGAGCTATATAGCTCTCGTAGAGCTGCTTTCCGCTAGCATTTTTTTTAGCTACTTTATTTGTAGCTGATAAATATGCAGAATAATACACCACAACACGTTCCTTGTGGAATATTTCCACAATTTCGATAGCTAGTTTATAAAATTCTTCACTGGAAATTTTCATCGCACAATTGTTTTCTCGTTGGTGGTGTATTAGCAGCTGGCTCAATTTCCTTCGGGAACCCTCCGTGAGTAAGCCTCCTTTTCCTTCTTTGAGTATTGCTCTGCCGTCTAAACTTTCCTGTATGTAAAACACAAACACAATAAGTTGTTGAACAAATTGATAAATGAATAAGTAAATGTTAAGCTAGCTAATGATAAATACTAAATACTATTGAATACTAAATATATACTACTAGTAATGCAGGCCATACACGTTCAATTCGATCGTTCAATTGGCATGATACCTACTGCTGATTGGATCCAATCTTGCAGTTCGTCCATATACCTACACCACACACGATTAATTCTAACTGTCCAATCGGACAAATAAAGATAAAGAAAAAACAAAATCGGTCTATATGTCACCGTAAAATTGTCAAATACGTTATATTGTAATATCTCTAGCAATATTGTAAAATCTCGAAATATTGTCAAATGAACATACTGCTTACAACAAAACGCATTATTTTACGTGAAATGCATGTGATGGTAGTCAACTCACGCGGTGTGGAGGGAACGAGGAGCCCCCTTGCCCAGTGGTACAACTCTCATGAAAAGATATTGTACCATTCCTGAGAAATACCGATTATTATAACCTAACCTTAAAACACTTTACATTCCCCTAAAAAGCGTAGTAGCGTAGTAAGCGTAGTATTTCCGGGTGCAGGGTTTAAAGGAACCTAACCAACCTAACGGGGGGGTGCCCCAAGTCCCAATTATGGGGGCAGAGATACTTCCCGGGTATGTCCAGTTGACAATAATTTGAGACTTTACAATATCGCTAGAGAGATACACGTCGTTATATTGTAATATCAACGTATTTGTCAATTTTACGGTGACTTATACATATCGAAGATACACGCAAACAATGATAAAACAAAATATTTTATATACAATCTAATTAAGAACCTCCTTCTTTTTTGAAGTCGGTTAAGAAAATCATACGATCGATCGCCCACTGTCATACCGGTCCATTCGGCATGATCCAGCCAAAAGGATTGAATTTTGATTGTTCTGTCAATTTGATCTGTCCTGCCTGCCGATCCACGGCCACATACGGTCAATTCGATTGAATCCAATCGGCATCGGCAGTGTCATGCCCATTGGACAATCGAATTGATGGTGTATGGCCTGCATAACTATACGAGTTGTAATAATACGGGTTTTAATAACATTTTTGCTGGTTAAACAATATACCTAAACTACGTATCTTAGCACACTAACTTTGACTAGTGCCTTCTAAATACTCATACAATCTACTAAAGAAAATAACATTACATTTAATAGTTTCAATACCTGAAACAAAAAAAAAACGTAATCTTAGAATTATTACAAACATACATAGGTACCCGGTCATATCTTAATGATATCTTAAGCAAGGTTTACGTGGATTTTAGTCAGTACAAGTCTCCCGCCCTGTCCTGCCCTGGTGGGAGGACTCATTCGATGATTTTACCACGAAAAAAAAAGCAAGGTTTACACGAGGCCATCGCTGGCTGCCAGTCACATCCATCGCGGCTTGGTATTGGCCTTGTCTAAACAGTTTTTAGGGTTCCGTACCTCAAAAGGAAAAACGGAACCCCTTATAGGATCACTCGAGTGTCAGTCTGTCTGTCCGTCTGTCACAGCCATTTACTCTGAAACTACTGGACCGATCGAGTTGAAATTTGGTACACGTAGGTATGTACATCAATTACCCAAAGATGCACGTGTAACGTAAATTATGTTTAATTCGATAATTCAGCCACTTATGTAATTACTCAATAAAGTTTTAACGTAAATTAATGATTTTTATTTTAACTTTTTGGGGATAAACAAGAAAACGAGACAAAAAAAGTTTTGCGAAATATATCGTGTTACATATCAAATGAAAGGGCTCATTATGAGTATCTCAAATATATAGTTACATTAAATAATTCTTTGCCTAATAGATTACAGGAAAACCTATAAGAAAGCCATAACAACAACCAATAAATTTAAAAAAAAATAAAGGGGATCGCCTACTACGATGGTGCGGAACCCTTCATGCACTAGTCCGACTCGCACTTGGCCGGTTTTTCAAGCCAAGCCACAACGCTGGCGAGAATAGAGCGCCCGTCTATTTTTCAAGCCAGAGGCAGCCAGCGATGGCCTTGTGTAAACAATGCTTTTGGTCCATATCACAAACATAAAGTACCTACCAAATTAAGCTACAAAATAAAAAATTAAGTGAGCACCAAAAAAGGGTAGGGCCGCCTGTCAGTATTGTAGGTATTAAGTACAAATACTGTAAACTATGCAAAAATTGACTTGGTTAACGAATTAGGCCGACGAAATACGTTTTGTTATCAAGCTGAGTAATGTTATGATTATGAGTAACTCACAGTGTTATTAGCTGCAATAGTACAATCTGTAGAGATTTTTGCATTATCACTGACATCAGTGTCCCGTACAGCGTTTTGAGTTGAGTCGTTTAGCTCAGCATTCTTAATTTCAAGGTTCTAGAAAAATAATTTAAAAGCTTTATTACAAAGCATTACAAATGTACGAGTATACGGCATCGGCCCAAGAGTAAAAACAAAGAAACATTTTTATTAGCTAAAATACAAGTAAACAAGTAGGTACGTACATTGACACCGGTCGCTTTTTGATGTTGTAGTAGCCAATTTTTAAATTTTATTCTGGGGCCAATCTTTGGAATCAGTTCTTTCAAATCTTCATCGTTTAACAGAATGGCAGTTTCAAGTGTTGTTATATGATTGTCTGAAAAATACAAATACAAACATGTACAAAACTTGTTATGTAGGTAGGTACCTAAGAAAAAAAACCTTTTTAACAAAAAATTGAACCGACGAAAAAGTAACAAAAAAACAAAAAATAAATAATTAACGTTTTAGTCCAGCTAAGCTACACATTAATTTCGAGTCGGCGTCAAAGTTTGTATGGCGCCGGCCGCCGCCTGTACCTACACTGTTGAGGACCTCTTGGAACTGACTTCACTACAACATAACAGGGATCTGGAGTTGATCTATTGATGGAGACGCCATCATCAGATCCGTGAGTTGTGGTATCATCATTAGGTACATCATAAATGTTTGGTTAATTTCAACAGAATCGGTTCACAATTGAAAATTTAGTAGGAAAATTATCAATAATTAATAAAAACAAAACCTACTAAAACAATACTTACCTACCTACTTGTCAAAAATACGTCTGTCTGTTGTTTGTGGGTGAAAAAGCTATCAAACAAGTTCAAACATGCCACACTAGAGAAAAAAATCTTGACTAAATAAAACCGAGAAACTGGCTTACCTACCTTCAAGGAATGGTATTATTTCATCTAAACCGGCGTTTAATATCTCTTCCATAAATTCCATGATGGCTACGCTCCGACGCGTTTCAACACAAAATCACTACGTTTTTCTCAGAAGACTGCAGGATCAGACTGCCACGCACGGCCGAGCAGTGTTGCCACCTTGGATTTTTATAAAGCGCTAGGTCAAAAGTAAAATGTCGCCAGATTTCACAAACTTGGAACACGAAAAAAACACCAAATAACGCTATATTATTGCATTGAAATTATCACATTCAAGAAACCCTAATTCAAATTTAAAACGAAGGAATATGTTGTATGTACGTGCCAAAATTCGACAAAAATATTCTCTACAGCACAAAATTTATTTTAAAAATTATATTTAGTACATAATCTAGAAGCAATGAAATAAAACGACTTAACTATGTTGATTTGTTATTTATTTGTAACTAGTCAGTACAATATGAATTAAGACCGAAGAGCAAGTAATACAACTGAAATTAAAATTCAAGGTTATCAAATGTTATATCTTCCATAACATCATCATAATTCACAGATGCCGAAACTACTGCCGATGACGTCGACGTCGATGCAGATGTTGTTGCTTGTGGTTGATTTTTAAAAGCGTACTTAGTGTTTTTTCCAATAGCTGCAATGACATCGCTTGGTAATTCATAATTGTAACATTTTGCATCCGTAACTTTTAATCTATTTCTGATAAAAATTATCGCATTTAGAAGAGGACCAGCCATCTTGTTCCGTAGTTTATTTTTTACGATGTTCATGACACTGAAAATTCTTTCGATACCTGCATTAGATTGGGGTAAAGATAACGATGATATGGCAAGATCAACTAGTTCTGCAAAGTCATTTTTACCCGCTGCGTTTCGGTAATCATCTACCTCAACCCAAAATTTTATAACATCGTTTGGATATTATTGAGCGTCACGACTTCACACACTGTGACCTTTTAAAAACGACTTGATCAAACTTTTCGCGTTTTCGACAGCACGAACTAAATTCAAAACATAGAATGACAAGATTCAAAGAAAACATTAACAAACGACTGCGCTAAGGGATTCCCCGGTCCCATAGAACAATATGAAATTCTGATTGTGCTTAGGGATTCCCCGGCCATAGAGTAAGTAGAGAATATTAGGAAATTCTGAAATGGTGGGTAAAAATGTGTTGCCAGATTTCGTACTGAAAAAACCCCTAAAAACCACAAAAAAATAAAAACGCTATGGTTTTTAAAAATACCACTAAAGGCTTTAAAAAACCGCTAGTTCTGGTGGAAAAACCACCAAGGTGGCAACACTGCGGCCGAGTCGGCCGAATTACCGATGCCGCGAGCCGGGGGGGGGGACCGCCCGCGCCGGTGGGCGGGGCGTCACCGGCTGATGCAACACATTACCTTATTTGGTAACGTTTCGTGACCTTCGCGATGCTTTTTTTTTTCTTACCCTTGCGGGAAAGCAAAGGGATCTAGCCCATGCAGCCTGATCATAAGTTATAAAAGTTATTGATTAAAATATTTTGTAATCAAAGGCAAAATGAAAAGTCTTTTTTTTACATAAACATTCGTCTCAGAGACGAACTTTTAAAGATATCGTTATAAATTATGATTTTGTCAATAAAAGAAAAATAATGAATTACTTTATTGTTTAACTTCTATAACGAGCTATTTAAAACTCATGAGATAAAACATAAATAATATATTCATTCTGATCATTCCAGACACATCAGGCCACGGTGGTCCATACACATAATTTTTTTACAGTGTAACCAATTGGAACTTCGTCATTCGACTTTTTTTCTAATTACAGAAGCTACAATTTTTTTTTTCGTAAGTCTGTTGGTCCAGGCGTATCGCTAGTAGGCAGTTCATTTAAAACTTCTGCCACAGATAACTTCTGCCATCTTCCTTTTTAGGCATCGCCTCAAATTTGGCATTTGAGTGAATATAAAAAAAAATGCACATCACACAAAAGAAACACAATGGAATATTACAATATCTGTAACACAAAAGAATATGTGTCACACAAAAGAATATAAGGGTGCATTTATACAAACACATTAGACATAACCATGAAGTTTAATTTAATTAACATGTAGAATACTTAGCGTAGATGGTATTTATTTAGGGTAGGTAGGTATTATAAAAAAAAACAGGGAACATTAATAAAAAAAATATCCTCATTTATTATCAAACCAAAAACAAACATTTTACTCAAAAATCAACATGAAGAGAACAATTTAATAAAAATATTTTAATCACAGTAATCATTGACACTATTATTTGGTGGCGGTTCCAACAGATGAACGATATTAATAGTATTTCTATAGAGAATAATTATTTAAGTAATTTTTAACAGAAGTAAACAGTGTTAACGAATTATACGGCATTTCGTAAAAACTTTCAACTCTTAATTTTTTTAAATGAATGAACCGATTTTAATTAAACTTCCTATGCTTGAGCAGGATTTATAAATCTATGCCTAAAGTTATTTTAAATTTTTCTGTTTTCTTGTTTTATGTAAGGTTCTATACTCGCTTTTTCCGGCTGTAGCGCGGCTATTATCGTCTCTTTCATAAAATGATGTAAGATCCTGCAAACGTTTAATTTTACATTTTTGTATTTTTTGTCGAATTCTTAATCTTCCTTTTAGCCCCACGCATGCACTTAACTTAGTTTTCATTTTATATTTTGCTGTCATTTCATTGTTTACTACTTTCTTTATTACGTGTCGTTCGGAATTATTCATAGCTTGGGAATATTGGTTCTGTATTGATTCCTTTAGGATAAGATTTTCAAACAATATCTTCTTTACTATATTTTTCTCTGGGGTCGAAATTTTGGGAACCATTTCCTTCATAATTTTTTCAGTTTTAGAATATGGAGTATCTTTGTTTTCTTCAATATGTCTTACCTGTTCTTTTTGTTCACTTAAATTATTAGTTATTATTTTTTGTGTCAACTGTTCAATTTTGTTTTTATATCTGTTATTTTTCCTGTTCAGCGTCTTTATTTTTTTCATTAAAAGAGCTATATTAGATTTTAAATTTAAATTTTCTTTTTTTAATTTACGAGAATACATCCGCTGTTTAGCTTTTTCTGCCTTCTCTTCTGATATTTTATTCTCAGTTTTATCTTCTTTACCATTTTGTTTTTCTTTTCTCCACTTTTCTCGCTGTAAATTCTGTTCTATTTGGGTTAGTTCGCTAATTTTTTATATATATTTTTTGTTCTTTCTAAATTTTCTCGTTTTTGTTGCAGCAGTTTTTCCGGATTTTCTTTAATTAACTTTTGGCGATATCGTCGTTGTCTTTCTGCTCCAGTCAAAGGCATTTTGTACCATTATCTGAAAGCACAAATTGTAACAATAGATCTAACATGTAAATATATTTGCAGACATAATCATGTATTTTTTCGCCTAAAATAATGACTATTATTTTTAGGCGCAAATAAATACGAACTAATCTAAACATATATAAAAGTGAATCCCTATTTCCCTTGTCAGGCAAGCACGCGTGAATGGCTGGATCGATTTCGCTAGGATAGGTAGGGTAAGGTAGGGTAGGCAGAGTAGGTAGGGTAGGGTAAGGGTAGGTTGGGTAGGGTAGTGTAGGTAGTCAGATGACGGGGGCGAAGCCGCGGGTAAAGAAAGAAAGAAAGAAAAATATTTATTTGACGTCAGTTAATAAAGCACACACACAATAATAAATAAAAAAGATACAAAACAATAAGTTGGACTTAGTAGTAATGTGCTGTGTGCCTCACGGCTGCGCCAAAAAGGTCCATTTCAGCATTCATGCCAGACAGGTGTAGAAGCTGTCTGACGCTGGTCTTCCAATGAACCTTGAGAGGGGGGTACGTTACAGAATAAACGGTTTCAAACAATGTATAAACAAATAAACAAACGGTTAATAAGAATAAATAGATAACGAGTAAATTAATTCAATGTGTATTTACGAGTACGAATATAGAAAAAAAAAATATATATATACAAAAAAATAAGTATTACATAGTGTTGGAAAGTATGAATCAGTGTTTGTGTAGGCTAAACAAAACATAGAATAAAATGAACCCAGCTACAACCTTTATGGACAACAACAATAAATAGGACACGGCGTGTTTTCGTCTCGCTCCCACCCCACCCTTGCACCTCCGCCCGCGCCGCAGCCTGCGCGCGCGCCACCCACCGATCATGCGACCACATTTCTCCTGTGCACCTGTTAGCGTGTTGACATGAAAATTGAACGTTGTCGCAACAGTTCGCGAGTATGTACATGAAAGTACCTACGTAGGTACACGCAAGCGCTGCAGATTGTTAAGCGTCTATATAATTGAAATATTCATTGTTACCATATCCAATTTCTGTTGTGCTGCTATCAAATACTGCCGCAATCGTGTTCGGAATGTGTGTATAGTGCCCAGTACCCGTAATGGTGGGGGAATATTATTCCACATTTTAGATGCCGCGTATCGGAAACTACCTCTAAAGGCTGCTGTCCTATGAGACTGTGTCGATAATTGCTGCGCACATAGCCTAGGTGCGCACTCTCGTCTACTAGCCATCCAACTCAATTTGTCGTACAAATACTTCGGCTTCGTGGTCCTAATAACACCAAATAGAAGACACGCTAAGTGCAACTTACGCCTCGACTTCATTTTAAGTATACAGTGTTTGTTCAGATACGGGGTGACATGACTTCTAGGAGGAACCGAATAACAGAATCGAGCACACGCATTTTGGACTCTTTGTATAAGTCTATCCGTACGAGCCAGCAAACGTGGGCCGTAAACCGTATCAGCGTAATTTAGTTTAGACAGTACAAGGGTTTCGACTAGCTGTTCGCGAAGCTTTTCAGACAGGTAAGGCCTCATTTTGTACAGCAGTTTCAGGCGGTAAAAACAGTTTTTCACGGAGTTAGCGACGTGTTTCTCAAACCTAAGGCTGTTGTCCATACACAACCCTAGGTTCCGTGCTTCATTAACTCGGTCAATAGGTTCACCCATTAAAATCAAATTTAGGCTTAATGGTAGTTTCTTTAACTGCTGCTTCGTACCAAACAACATATACTTAGTTTTCAATGGGTTCAAAGCTAGACAGTTCTCATCTGACCAAGTGGCGATTCTTTCCAGGTCTTCATTTAGATTTTTAATAGCCGAGTCAATGTCTTCAGGCTTAAAGGATAAATATAATTGCACATCGTCAGCATAAATGTGATAATTGCATTTCTTCAGACACTTTATTATGTCTGCACAATATAAAATAAAAATAATCGGACCTAAGATAGATCCCTGAGGAACTCCTCTTTCTATTGAAGAAAGGGCTGAAGTCAGAGTAGTACCGTCCGGCAACCGTAATTCCACGAGTTGTTTTCTGTCACTGAGGTAACTATGGAACCACTGGATTGCATTGCTGTCAAAACCGTAGTATTTTAACTTGGATAATAACAGTGGGACATTAATGCAATCAAATGCACGCGAAAAATCAAGAAGCACCATAAGAGTACACATGCCCTTATCTTGGGCGGCCAAAATGTTATCAGTTACGTCCAGCAACGCCGTAGAAGTACTGCGCTGTTTCCTGAAACCAGATTGCAGGTCGGGTAATATCTCGTTCTCTTCCAAAAAGAAGGATGCCCATTTTTCACCTGACAATGTATAGAAATGAAATAAATACTAAAATTTAGCTCATTTAATTGTACATTCATTACGCTAATCACTATTTTAAAAGAAGGCCAGGAAAAAAAAATTCTTTAATTTTTCTTTATGCTAACTCTACGGCTTATTACCTTATTACCTTATTTTGAACGCATTTCAATTACCATGAACGCATCCAACTACTCGCTTTTTACAACGTTCCGTTTTGCACACTGCTTCATGACATTATTCAGTTCTTTATTTTAAGTTTTATTTAATCAATAACTACTTTTTATTTGTCTGTGCATAATACAAATGGGTTGAAAATAACATAATAATTAAATGAATGAATTATGCTGATATAATTGAGTTCGCACGATTGAAACGGTTTTTTTAGATATTTTGACAGTTCTGAGTTCTGCGATTGGCAATGGTGCAGGGATACACAAGATTTTTCTCAATATAATCTGAGAGGAAGTGGCGACATAACTCTAATAAGAGAAAAAATTAAGTCCAGGCATATTTCAAGAAAACAATGTTATGTCTATATTTTGATAGAAAATAATGTGTCTGGCAGAGCTGGTATAAGAAGTCGAATACTGCTTTAATAATTGTTTGGTCGGTCGCCGGACCATTGGATATTGCACTCACGGTATGACGTTAGTGTGGTAGGTAACTTGGATGGGCTGGGTTTGAAGATAATATCTCTGCTCCAGCAGAATTTTTGGATGACGTAGTTATAAGAGATTTAGATGAAAATGACTGTGTGTGTAACACAGTGTTTTATTATGTATGTACTGCGGTCAATGAAATGGATAGGCAAGTGATCACTTTTGACAATACAATATCAAAGTTAGACTTTTTTATGTAAACAAACTGCCAACTACTGTAAAGGCAAATCCTAACCTAAAAAGTAACATTTATATTTTTTGACCTTTGTAGACTTTAAATCGTAAAAATGACTATTAGGCATTATTTTCTAATCTTATAGGTACTCTTTCTACTATACCTTATAAGTATACATTAACTTTCATTGTCAGGTTTTTCAATGTATGGAGAGTGGGCATTGTTCTTTGGTCAATTGACGGCATACTACCTTCTCCATTACCTTTGAAAGACAGGGCAGAACACTGACAGGCCTCAAGTCCTTAACATCTATAGGGTTTGGATTCTTGGGTAGGGGTCTCACTATTGCAATCTTCCATTGGTAGGGAAACTTTGCAGTCCATATGGAGCAGTTAATGATGTCAGTAATAGCTGCTAAGGTGTATGGCATAGTCAG
Source organism: Xestia c-nigrum (assembly GCA_916618015.1). Lineage (NCBI taxonomy): Eukaryota > Metazoa > Arthropoda > Insecta > Lepidoptera > Noctuidae > Xestia > Xestia c-nigrum. The sequence goes on along the minus strand of OU745266.1, from coordinate 18,577,430 downwards.
GGTAAGCATGCTCAAGGTTATGTTGTCGTAACCTTCTGCATTTGATTTTAGGTCAGATATAATTCGGGAGACATCATTTTGGTCTACCGGACCAAGCATGAAAGTAGCTTCACTATGTCTGTTTGTCTCATAAAATGATAAAAGTGAAGTGCTACTGGGTTTCCAGGGACAGTCAAAAAAGTATTATTAATAAGCTCTGGGTTTCTGAAATGTGATGGAAGGTTTAATCTTTGCTTAATGGGTGCAAACGTGGATTTAATGTTTTTCCTTAGTAATTTTGGGTTATTAATTTTATTATTTACTAGCTGTTGCCCGCGACTTCGTTCGCGTGAAAATGTTGATGGGTCATGTGTGAGACTGGCAAAGTGTTATTGTATTACTTGTGCCCGGTTGATGAAAATAAGCTAAATGTGCGAAATGTGGTTGTAGGATTAGATACACATCTACCTAACAGTGACGAAGGGTAAAAATAGTGTCAGGGGAAGCCGAAGAAAAAAAAGAGAACTGTTTTTTTTTTGCTTCTGTTAACTTTTTTTTACCATGTTAATTTTGACGTCATTTTCATCATCAGCGAAACCAGAAACCACGGAAACGACACCCATGATGAAAAATCCAAAAAAATTCGTCGGGGCCATTTTGGATTTTTATTTTAAGTTCATCTTCATTCATCGAAACTAAGATCAGAAATGCAGAAGAGTTAGAAAACAAACAGAAATCCACAAAATAAAAAAATCTAATTGGTATCAAATACGATACCGACAATTACTCATTCTATCTCATTCTACTATACATACTTTCTTTTTTTGCCCCTGCCGTAACTCCATAATCTTCAGCTTACCTAGGTCCCTACAAAACTGTAAGTACTGCCAGCCGCGAAGTCACGTGTGCGCGTCTATACGATTGGTACCTACCTGTACTATTAACTTGTGTACGGCCTATACTATTAACTTGCACTGCTGCAAAAGGTCTCTCCTGCAGCTGTTATTGGTGAACGAATGAACAACTACAATGCAAAACCTCATCCCCTTTACCCCTCTGTGAGTTGTAATGAAAAAAAACTAACGACTTAGTAACTTTGATACTATTTTGAGACTCAAAAAATAAAAACTTTAATTAAAAACAAAATGTTACTCTTTTTTCACCCCTCAAGGGTTAAAATTCTAATAAAGCCGTTGCGTTAGCTTCCAATCATAAGGCCGGGACTCCACCAAAGCGGAGATGTGTGCGGTGTGCTGTGTGCTGTGCGAGAAGAGATGTTTTTCAGCTCGCGGGCCTCCACCAAAGCGGAGATGTGTGCGGTGTGCTGTGTGCTGTGCGAGAAGAGATGTTTTTCAGCTCGGGTGCGAGGCGTTGAGTGCTCAGTACGCATTCTGACACGAAAGGTAGACGATGTCGCTATTATTACAAAAAAAGTATCTTCTTTTACTTGAAGAAGAACTACAGTCTGAAGAAGCAGAATTGATAGCTTTATACTACCTAAACAAAAGAAAACATCGGTTTTGGAAAAGAAGTCACTTGTATTACCATACCAGTCATGGAGAATTTTTTAATCTGTTTAATGAGTTAGATGATGAAAGTTTTACCAAGTCCTACAGACTACCGAGGAATATATTCTATGAACTACATAACTTAATTAAACCGCATATATTTAAGCAAGATACTAACTACAGGAGATCTATCTGCACCCAAGAGCGGCTAGCAGTATGTTTGAAGTAAGTACCTACCTAATTATTTTTTTGTTAATGTGTGTTTGTGTTTATGTGTGTTATCTGCGTTTGAATGTGATCAGTCTTTTTTGAGTGTTTGTTTTTTTTTGTGTAAAAGGGCTAAGTGAGAAGTACTCAAAACGAGAATCAAGAAGTACGAGAATACATGAAAAATATTATGTAAACTGAGGTATGTAAGGATTACGAGAAATCGAGATCCGTTGTCTCTTTCTACCCCTCCGGGAGACTGGAGTGATGCATATTATGTAAAAACCAAATATATTTTTATATTATCTTATTTATTCATAAAGAAAACAAAAAAATCAACTGCCGTTCTGGGAGTAGCAAAAAAAACGTAAGGTTATATTAGAAACATAACGTACAAAAAAATTATAACAGTAAATCACATGAGACATATTGCTTTCTTTTCCATATAGTTACAAATTATCATATGTGTCTTCTTCGTTTCTGAATGCTTCTTCTATCTGTTCATCGGTCATGTGCGTATCTTCCAAGCTTGGAACAGGTGCCTGTGTCGAACTTGGACCCGGTGTTTGTGTTGAGCTAGGAACCGGTGCCTGTGTTGAGTTAGGACCACCGGCCTGTGTTGATGTAAGAACCGGTGCCTGTGTTGAGCTAGGACCCGGTGTCGAACTTGGACCCGGTGCTGAAGTGTAACCGGGGGAATACCAATTATTTTCATTTGTGTTATACCATGTGTTTTGTAGCTCAAGTTCTTCCAATTCTAAAAGAACATTGAAAATTTTACGTTTAGCCTGAAGCTGCATATATTGAGAAAGTTTTTTTACACTTTTTGATACCGACAGAAAAAAAGTGTCCATTTCGTCAAGGGTATTATTTTTCTCTATCAATGATTGTATTTCTAGTTTTTCTTGGCGTATTCTTTCACGGTTTGCATGGTGCTGTATAAGTAAATTACTTATTTCATCCGATTTTCTTGTTGCATTTCTGCATGTCGAGGCTGAGACGCTTGATGTCGGTGACGGCGAATGTTGTACAGATGGACGATCTTCTGGAGTGCTTCTTGTATGATTGCTTGATGTTTCAAAAAACTCATCGGTTACATTACTTTCCAATGAATTTGTTTCCTGTTCATTTATATTTGTTTGTGAGGTATAATTTGTAGTCCTGTTTCTATTCGTCATATATGGTATCAAAAATTCCATTACCTTCTCATATTTCCATTCACGAATTTGTTTACCACTTTGTCCACTTCTAGTGGCATTCTTCCTTTTTAATGCGTCCCGGTGGCTGTCTCTCAACTTTTTCCACTTAGATTTAGCCGTTTTTACTGAAATAAAAATAATTGAAATCATTATAAATATTAAATGTTGACATTGCCATAGTCAAAATATACTTACCGCATTATCACTCATGCAGAATTTATAACCATTATAAATATTTAAAAAATACCAGAGTTTCAAGGGAAACCAATTTATAAATAAAAATATCTGAAATCAAACATACAAAACGGATTGTATCTCTCGTACGTGGTCGCGGCAGACGGCGGCGTCGAAATTTGAAATGTTAATAAATAACGAGTGATAAATCCATTTTATTTGTTTGATTTCAATGTGTTGTGCTCGTGTGAATCTTAGACTTTTAATTGTTTATTTTCTATTATTTAAAAATGGCTATAACTTTTGAACGAGTGAAGATTCTGTAAATACATAATTTCAGTAATGCCTAATCTTTTATAGTTCCGGAAACAACACGACACTGATTAAGATATTATTTTGAAATGATCCTTCTATTCTAACTGAAACCACGACACAAATATAAATCTATATGATAATTATCACAGGTATTTGGCGACTGGTTCAAAATTTTCACAAATAGCTGAAAATTTTAGGATTGGAAAATCGACTGTTCCAAGAATTATAGAAGATGTCTGCGATGCCTTGTGGACAGTATTACAACCTTTGGTTATGCCAGAACTTAATGAAAATGATTGGAAAAAAATTTCAAAGCAATTTGAAGAAATCTGGCAATTCAAAAACTGCGTCGGGGCCATTGATGGCAAGCATGTGTACATGTTTGCAACCCCAAAATCTGGGTCCTCATATTACTGTTATAAACACAGGTTTTCAACTGTAATGATGTGCGTAGCCGACGCTACCCGAAGAATAATTATGGTAGATATAGGTTCAATGGGAAGGTTCAGCGATGGTGGTATTTTTGCTGATAGTATATTCGGAATTCGTTTGAGAGAAAACAGACTAAATCTACCACAGCCACAACCCTTGTACCAAAATGGAGAACCTGTACCGTTTGTTTTTATTGGAGACGAAGCATTCCCTTTGATGCCTAACTTAATGAGACCATATCCACGCGATAATTTAAATAACGAAAAACGAACATACAATTATAGACTTTCAAGAGCTCGTCGTATTGTGGAAGCTACATTTGGTGTATTATCACGGAAATGGTACGTATACCGTAAAGAATTTGAATGTAAAATAGAAACAGTGGAAAAAGTGATAAAAGCAACGTGTGTTCTACACAACTTTTTAATTGACAAGATGCCTGGCTATCTAGATAATAATGAAACGGGTTTGGCCACGACTACACTGAGAAAAAAATCATGTGCCGACAGCAGTATTACGTAGCGCAACTCCAGAAAATACTGTGAAAAACGGGATAGACGGACGTAATGGGTCAGCCACATTACGCGTAATGTGCCCGCCGTAATGTGCGTTGCACATGACGTAGGCATCTTACACTCACGCACACATACAAACCAAGCTCACTATATAATGTGCTGAAGCACGTATTGTAATGTTAATAGCTACTTGTGTTTGGACCTGGACACATTACGTTAATGCGGCAGCAACAGTACGGAATGTGCTGAAGCACGTACTTTAATGTTAATAGCTACTTGTGTTTGGACCTGGTCACATTACGATAATGTGGCAGTAACAGTATCTAATGTTCTGGAGTACGTATAGTAATGTTAAAAGCTACGTATGTTTAGACCTGGCAGCATTACGATAATGTGGCAGTAACAGTATGTAACGTTCTGGAGTACGTATAGTAATGTTAAAAGCTACGTGTGTTTGGACCTGGCAGCATTATGTTAATGCGGCAACAACAGTAGGGAATGTGCTGAAGTACGTATTGTAATGTTAATAGCTACTTGTGTTTGGACCTGGTCACATTACGATAATGTGGCAGTAACAGTACAGAATGTTCTGAAGCACGTACTGTAATGTTAATAGCTACTTGTGTTTGGACCTAGTCACATTACGATAATGTGGCAGTAACAGTACGTAATGTTCTGGAGTACGTATAGTAATGTTATAAGCTACGTTTGTTTGGACCTGGCAGCATTATGTTAATGCGGCAACAACAGTATGGAATGTGCTGAAGTACGTATTGTAATGTTAATAGCTACTTGTGTTTGGAACTGGTCACATTACGATAATGTGGCAGTAACAGTATCTAATATTCTGGAGTACGTATAGTAATGTTAAAAGCTACGTATGTTTAGACCTGGCAGCATTATGATAATGTGGCAGTAACAGTATGTAACGTTCTGGAGTACATATAGTAATGTTAAAAGCTACGTGTGTTTGGACCTGGCAGCATTATGTTAATTCGGCAACAACAGTATGGAATGTGCTGAAGTACGTATTGTAATGTTAATAGCTACTTGTGTTTGGACCTGGTCACATTACGATAATGTGGCAGTAACAGTATGTAATGTTCTGGAGTACTTATAGTAATGTTAAAAGCTACGTATGTTTAGACCTGGCAGCATTACGATAATGTGGCAGTAACAGTACGTAATGTTCTGGAGTACGTATAGTAATGTTATAAGCTACGTTTGTTTGGACCTGGCAGCATTATGTTAATGCGGCAACAACAGTATGGAATGTGCTGAAGTACGTATTGTAATGTTAATAGCTACTTGTGTTTGGACCTGGTCACATTACGATAATGTGGCAGTAACAGTACAGAATGTGCTGAATCACGTACTGTAATGTTAATAGCTACTTGTGTTTGGACCTAGTCACATTACGATAATGTGGCAGTAACAGTATGTAATGTTCTGGAGTACGTATAGTAACGTTAAAAGCTACGTGTGTTTGGACCTGGCAGCATTAAGTTAATGTGCTAGTAGCAGTATGTAATGTTCTGGAGTACGTATTGTAATGCTAATAGCTACAAGTCTTTGGACCTGGTAACATTACGATAATGCGGCAGTAACAGCATGTAATGTGCTTGAGTAAGCACTGTAATGTAAATGGCTACGTTTGTTTAGACCTGGCAACATTACGTTAAAGCGGCAGTAGCTGTATGTAATGTGCTGAGCACATGTATGTAACGTGCTAAGCACATGTATGTAACGTGCTCAGCACATTACATACAGCTATTGCCGCATTAACGTACTGTTGCCAGGTCCAAACACACGTAGCCATTTACATTAGTGTTTACTCTAGCACATAAAATGCTGTTACTGCAGCATTATCGGAATGTGCTGGTGTAATTCACAGAGCTAGGTGTGTTTAGTTGGACCCTGGAAACATTAAGTTAATGCAGGATTTAAGTTAAGTTCACAGGTCGCTATTTACACTTTTCACTAGTGCTTTACATACTTTTACTAAAAACAGGTAAAGACTTAGCTAGTAAGTATACAAAAACAAAGTCTATGCAGTCAAGGCTGGTATGTTTTTCAATAAGTTATTGGTAGATTTACATTACACTTTACGGATTTGTTGATTGAAAATTTCTAATTAGGGCCTTGACTGTACACCAGAACATGACAGATGCATTAGCGTATAATCAAACAAGTTCAATACACATACATACATTTATTAACATTTGAACTTTTATACGGTTACTACAACATTTTCGTAAATATTAAGGTATATTAAATAAAAAATGTACTAAGTAAAATGTAAACAGTTTTATTAATATTATCAAATAACAAAATTCTCACTGACGTTCATAAAATATCTTTTTGACATACACATAGTGTGTGACTAAATTTATATAATTATTATATTATTTTAGAATATATTATAATATTATACAAGGTTACTAGTAATCATATAATTGTATACAGGATTACTGGTAATCAGTACTGTAAGCAGCACCCTCATAAGGGCGTGTTCTGTACATCAAAACAAACAACTTTGGTAAATTCGCGAAAAAAATCTGCTATGCCATACTTACATTATTTTAGTCGCAGGTTAATGAACTTTTTCTATGGAACAGCTGACTTTTTTCGCAAATTTCCAAAAGTCCTAGAACAAAAGTTGTAAGCCGTTATTGTAAAAAAATAATATTCAAAATATTCTCTAATATAATTTTAAAAAAGTACAAATGCGCGATCACCGATATTTCGTATCGGTGATCAAAGTTCTGGGCCTTTAGAGGGTGCTTACTGCATTACCAGTAATCTGTATAATATGTATATTTAGAAATAATTTTACAATGATATTATTACTGTTTACAGTCATGAAACTGACATGTCAGCTAAATCAAATTTCAAACGTTAGCTCTACAAAAATACAATGTTTCCCGAAGTTATTATTTGAATGAGCTCTTTTCAGAGATAAGTTTCAGTAGATTACGCTAGTGTCTATAGCATTTTAAATGTTCCAAGTGTTCATACGACAGATGAAAAATACAATGCCAGAAAATTAATTAAAGATATTATCAATTTATGTCTAAAAGCAACTTGACGCGCGAGCGCAAAAATTGCATTAGTAACGATTGGAAATAAAGTTGATATCTATCCTAACTAATATTATAAAAACGAATGTAACTTATGTCTGTTTGCGTCCTTTTCGCGGCTGAACCGCTGAACGGATTTTAATAAAGAAGTTACTGTATGTCACAAGGATGGACATAATATGCTACTTTTGGTGCCGAAGCGGCCGAAGCCGCTGGCAGAAACTTAATAAATTTATTGATTAACGTGGCGTACAATACTACTAGTTATATATTTCAACTATATGGACTTTTAAAAACATTGAAAATAATATAGACACTAACACCATCTACTAAAGCTTATGTCTGAAAATAGTTCATTATGTCCTTAATTAAAAAATAATAGCCTAGAACTAATATAAACTGACTGATGCGGACTACCTTGTAATCAGCCTTTTCAGTAAGGTACATAACACATAACACACAGTTAAATAATTTAGTCAGTGACAGGTTAAAAGCTATAACATAAACACCCTTTCATACTCAACGGCCTGCAAAAAATAATTAAAAAATGTGCGGTTGAGCATTTACGCTGACAGAATTTAAAAAATACATTTATAGTGGACTCTAAAAGTAAAAATCAAAAGTATATATAGATAAAGAACTGGTATTCTATAAATGAGCTACTATTTCAAGTGAAATAGAATAATTATGTTGTATGCGGGAAAAAATTATGCACGTTGCATGTCAATCAAGGCTAAAAGTGATTACAACGACCATATACCAAAGAAAGTGCAGTCCAGATTTTGATGAAAACTCAGTATTTCTGTTCCTCAAATAAATTCTTATAATGTAATAATGACAAGAGAATCAATGTATGGAATCTTCTAAAAGGATTATTTGATTGTGAATAATTTATAGATTAAATATGTGAGGTATGAAATTTGAGCAAATGATTATAGGGTACGGTGTTAGGGGCCAACAGCTATCTCAAGGTCATAGCTCATCCACCCGACCAGTACCGCCTCATCGTTCGGCGTCAACTCGTTGTCGACAGGTGGTCCACGGGTGGACGACGCGTTGTTACTTGTGAACGTCGCGTGGTCAACGAGTGAACGCCGCGTGGTCAACGAGTGAACGCCGCGTGGTCAACGAGTGGACGTCGCTTGGTCCACGAATCTTCGAGTCGTCCTCGCGTGAATCATTCGGGCGGGCAGCGCACGGTCCACTCGGGAGCCGTGCGTTGGCAACGCGCGGTCAACGCAAGGCAAGCGCGCGAGCAGGGAGTTGTCACCGAGTGGTCCACCCGCCGTCCGCGCGTGGACAGCTTGCGAGCGAGGCGATCCGGTGACGATACGGCGTTGATGTAATGAGCGTATATCCATAGAAGTCCATATAAAGAATACTAACCGCTCGAGGCGAGGTGTCCGTTTCGTTTGCTCGGCCACGGTGTCGTAGAAAAAAAAGAACTACGTCAACATTACGAAGGAATTTGTAAAACACTAACAATGAAAGTCGCAAATTCGTAGAACCAATATTCAGAAAGTTATAAAGGTTTAACCGTGGCCGCGCAATCCGCACATGGAGGACTGCGCGGCCACGCAGTTCTCTCATTCTTTTTGCTAACCACTGATACGATTTCGAAGAAAATGTAGATAGTATTAATAAAGCCCTAATGTTTGGATTTTACGACCTACAGCACTTAAATGCTATGGCCGCGCGGTCGGCATATGGCGAACCGCGCGGCCACGCAGTTCTCTTAAACGGAGCTTAGTAGAGGTGAATTCTTTTTGCTAACCACTGATACGATTTCGAAGAAAATGTAGACAGTATGAATAAAGCCCTAATGTTAGGATTTCACGATCTACAGCACTTAAATGACATGGCCGCGCGGTCCGCACATGGAGAAACGCACAACCACGCAGTTCTCTTAAACGGAGCTTAGTAGAGGTCCCATTCTTTTTGCTAACCACTGATATGATTTCGAAGAAAATGTAGACAGTATGATTAAAGCCCTAATGTTTGGATTTCACGACCTGCAGCACTTATAACCTATAATGCAAGTTAGAAGTAGGGTGACCAAGATTATGGTGCGCCAATAGGACATTTTCAATTTTATTGAGATAAAAATATGCAAGTACCTTTTATAGTAAATCTTATGACGTTGCCTAGTTGTTAATTTACAGTACTTAATAAAAAATAAATGATTGTTATGATTAAATGAGTGTTTTCTTTAGCAAAACGTTAAAATTAGTATTTATACGAATACGGTGTTAATATTTTCGCATGAGTACTTCTCCATCCAATTAACCATAGTTATTTCCTCATTATGATATTACATACTAATTAGGTAGGTATGTGATATAAAGACGACGGTTTTGGAAATGTCTGATTGACGCACCATAAATCTTGGTCACCCTACTTCTTTCTTGCATTATAGGTTTTAAGTGCTATAAGTCGTGAAATCCAAACATTAGAGCTTTATTCTTACTGTCTACATTTTCTTCGAAATCGTATCAGTGGTTAGCAAAAAGAATGGGAACTCTACGACAGCTCTAATAAGCTCAGTTTAGGAAAACTGCGTGGCCGCGCGGTCCTCCATATGCCGACCGCGCGGCCATAGAATTTAACTGCTGTAGGTCGTGAAATCTAAACATTAGGGCTTAATTAATACTATCTACATTTTCTTCGAAATCGTATAAGTGGTTAGCAAAAAGAATGGGACCTCTACTAAACTCCGTTCAAGAGAACTGCGTGGCCGCGCAGTCCTCCATGTGCGGATTGCGCGGCCACGGTTAAACCTTTATAACTTTCTGAATATTGGTTCTACGAATTTGAGACTTTCATTGTTAGTGTTTTACAAATTCCTTCGTAATGTTGACGTAGTTTTTTTTTTCTACGACACCGTGGCCGAGCAATCGAAACGGACACGAGGCGAGGCGGTGCTGGTCGGGTCCCGGGTGGCTCTAATAAGCTATGACCTTTAATCTAAAGTCCATTTAAGAGTTACATAATAAGTTAAATCCTGCATTACAGTTAATGTATTTGTTACTGGTGTTATAAGGTTATCATAAGTGACCATAAAATTGTCATTTGTTTTGTTTACTTCGTAAGCGAAATAATGATCATTGAAATCTGAAGTCTTCAGTAATAAGCAATCGAACAATACTTCATTATTTTCTGTGATAAGCACTTCTTGTACTTGAGCAAATATAGGTAATAATGTTAATTTACATAAGTCAACAGTGACAACAGAGAACGGTTTGAACCTTATTCCTTTTACTTTAACCCATGAAAGTGAGTAAATAGTTTTATGCTCTGACAAAAAATTATTATATTTCAATTTTAAATCATTAAGCTTCGCGTCCGACGTTTTCTTTTTCAAACCAAATTGAATAAGTTCTAATGGATTTCCTTTTAGAAAGATGTCACTAAGTGCCAGCTGGTTTTTGATTGCTATTGTTTTGCAGATATTGACTTTACTCATACATGCCCGTGCTACAAATTTTGATATCCTGTGTTTAGCCTCGAATCGCATTGTCCAAACTTGTATCAGTGGTCCATATTTTTGGAACATATTCGGATAGTGAGTGAGAAAGTGAAATTTAGGCGTCAGAAAAGTTCTCGTCAATTTTTTGTATAGTTCATTTAGCTCTGATACTAAATATTTAATTTGTTCACTGGTGTCACTGTAAACATTGTGAGTCAAGAGTTTATCTAATAGACGACGTAAAATTATGTATAAATCCCAAGTTTTATCTACATCATCTTCAGGTATGTAATAACCCACAATCAAACCGAAATAGCGTACTAACGTCAACATTTCAGAAGCTGAAGTCTTTACTTTGATAGATGACCCTTCAAATACTAGAGCGTTGGCAGGTTTGGAACTCATATCTGGCCCATAATCAAATGTGCGCAATTTCAATTGCAAGTTTTGGAAAGAAATAAGTTTTTGTTTCTGAACAATAGTTTCTATGACAAATTTCATGATATATCTGCAACATCCCTCCAGATAGTCATGTAGTACGTCTACTGCAACATTTTCAAACAGGTCGAATCCTTTCAAACCAAGCCATACACATTTCTCTTTGATTCCTGTCAAGCTAGGCTCTATAACTAATATTTTTTCTTCATAATCTTTTGAGTTTCTTAGTAATTGTTCTTCTTCAAAGCACAACGTTTTTATTTGCTCTTTATTTGCATTACAAATCCTACAAGGATAGTTGGCTACAAAACTTTCGACAAAACCTAGTACACCATTTAATCCCAAATTGTCGCCAGTTATGCACACAACAGAAAATTTTATGGCTCCTTCAAATTCTACACTTTTTATTGCGGTACCCGTAACTCGCAAGTAGTTCAGTTGTTCAATGACTTTTTGAAATATAATACCATTTCCAAATTCAACCCTGTCAGATGAATGGAACAAGGCTAATAAAAAAATGTTTTGCAAAAGGGACACATAATGTGGAGGCAAACATGGTAACGACACATACACTGCACCAAGCTTATGGACTCCAGCATGGCTGCCCAATGGATTACCTACTTCAAAGTCATCGAAATATACGATGATAGGAAGTGTTATTTCATTCTCAACATCCATTGTGAGATTTCTTTGCCATACTGAACCTTGGATAACATTTGTCACGGGGTTTGGTGTACTTTTTAGACTATTAATGTAACTTAACGTATCTTTTAAAACATTTTTTATGGAAAAAAAAATTTGATAGTATAAAGGTAATCGGAAATATTTGTAACGAACATTTGACAGGGATTAAAGATAAAGTTCCAGTTTTACTTCGTTTGTTTTCTAAACGTTTGCCAATTACTACTTCCGAGGGATCAGCATATGTACCAATTTTTTTGAAATATTGTAATCTACTATATTCTGAACGGAATTCGTTTAAAGCTGATAAGTTAGAAACCAACGACTGTTCTACTATTTCATGGATATGTCGTGTTTTTTCATCTACCGGTATAACAGCTTGAAATTGTTGCAATAGAACATCAGTTGAACTTGACAAATAGTTTTGCAATGAAGATATTACAGTTTGTACAATATTGCGTGGTATTTTAGGGTCAGCATACAAAGAAGACACAAAATGAGACATTTGACCTGTAACTAGGTTTTGAATACTATCACTTTGGGATTGTTTTGCTAGTTCACCATCTAAAGAATTTACTTGAGGAACAGAGAATACTGGGTTTTCATCAAAATCTGGAGGAACTGAAGGGCCTGCACTTTCTGACTGTGAACAATCCGTGGATTGAGAATTTACTGGAAGAACTGAAGATACTAGATTTTCATCAAAATAATGTGGAACTGAAAGACCTGGACTATCTGTTTGTGAATAATCTATAGATTGCATTTGTGAGGTATGAAATTTAAGCAAATGTTTTTTAAAAGATAACGCTGAACAATATCGACGTAAGCAGCCATCTTCCCCACAAATAAATTCTGCGATACCACATGAAACTTTGCAACACACTTTATAGTGTAATATTAGTTCCTTAACAGAGTCATGTTTCCTTTTACAATGATAGCAAATGTTCATTATTACAGTAATTCGAGCTCGTTTAACAATATATTGGTGGCCTGGTGTGGCTTGTCAAAAACGGTTCTTATTTTGTAAAATCCTATCTGAATCACAAGCCACAAATCCATGCATTCGTCTGGATAGCAGGCACCAGTGGCTTGAAATATTTTGAAAGCTGCATCGACAGCCGATATCAATGTTGGGAACGCGTAATAAATGTCATTAACTATTACGTATGCTGACTGTACTTGATTTAGAGACTCGCCAACATACACAACGAATGGTTGCAAAGTCTTGCCCAGTCGTTGCATTTGAGCTCGTCTTAATTCAACCACAGAACCAACGTCACTCGAAGATGCAACCTGCGTAATGAATCCGTCCCGAATTTCACTGCGAGAAGGTTTCCAATGCTGTTTTCCTCTTTTCCTAGATTGACTCGGTCCAATTAGGTACGTAAGAAGTATTAACGCCGCATTAGTTAGCGTATCGGAATCTCCATCTAAAACAAAATTAATAAATTTAAAACACATATTTTTGTATCAAAACTACTTCCTCCTTTATTTGAAGCATCCGGTGATATTGATATATTTATTCATAATTACAAATACAGAACTGGCTCATTCCTCGCGCAGAGAATTACATTGGCCATTCAGCTCGGGATTGCCCAGCGTCCTTGGTATATTACCTCTCGAGCACCAACAATTTTTTAATGAACAAGATCTGAATCTGAATCATATTTTACATGTTTCCGGGTGCTCAGGAAATGGTACCACAACTTAAACATTGTCGTAATGTCTTGTAACGATTTCAATTTACAACTGTGAGAATATTTTCATACTTTGTTCAAAGAAACTTGTAATTAGACAGTACTTAAAAACGACAAAAAGTTATATTGAATGAAATCTTACCTTTAGTAACTGCAATGTAATGTCGTATACTTTGTTTGGTGTCTTTATCTTTTATAGATTGGCATTTCATCAAAGCAAGCTCTATTATCTTTTCACTTTTCAACAGAAAATGAAAGTGCAGATTGTTATCTCTATCTGGGTAAAGATGCTTAAAGTCTTGAAGTAACTGTAAATAAACAAAAAATAACTTGTCAAGAGCTATTACAGATTAGCTTTTGCAGAACAGATTGCCCTACCTACAGAAAGATGATAAGATGAGCCGACAAAAAAAAGAGACAGGAGAAATTGTTATTACTTACTAAAGTGTATCCTTTGGGTTGTTTAAGTGCTGGAAATTGCTTTATATAGTCATTGATGTTCCCTTGTCCTAGTTTAACTGGCTCAAGTCGTATATCAACTGTGTCTTCCCAATATTTTTCCACTAGGTGCCAAGGGTCAACAGCATTTTTTAACCAGTTCAATTTGTCTTTTCCTGTCTCATCTGCTGTAAAAAAAAAATAGTTTCATTGAAATGTTACGATACACATTCATAGTTTTGGATGAAATTTAGAATGGAGGTAGAGGTAGCGTTTATTTTATGCTGAAAAAAAAAATATTACTGTAGGACAGTGGGTGAAACCGCTCGCGGAAAACTCAAGAACGGCTGAACCGATTTGGCTGAGATCTTTTTAGTTGTGGTTGATGAAGTCTGTGTCGTTTGGGATTCTAATCTTCCCGTTCACCGCTCGCATTTTATTCTCAATGGCGTAATATAGATATATAATAATTTTGACCTGCTTCAGACACGTCCTGTTCGCTTGTTCCAGCAGTCACTGTCGAAGCTGAAGCTGTTGATCTACTTGAGCAGCTTGAACAACGACTTGTTCCAGGCAATTCACCGCGTGACCTAAGTTTTCTTCGACGATTAATGTAGGTTTCATACAGCTTTCCAGAAGCGTTTTTCTTGATCCCTTTTGCTGCTGCTTCATAGGGTGAATAAAAAATAACTTGGTTTTCTTTTGGAAATAGTTCTTGTATATCAGCAGCCAATTTTTGAATTCGAGTGAAGATATTGCTTTAGTGGGGTTTTCTTCCAGAAGATAAGCAATTAATAATTGACTCAACCGTTTGCGGTGACTTTCATCGAGTAATCCGGCAGAAGATGCTCCTTGAGCAAGTACAGCTCGACCGTCTGAAGTTGTCTAAGTATAGGCAGGTAAATATTATTATAAACAATTATTGTCTACAATAGAAGCTATCTGCACTAAAAGTAGCAAATTTTTCTACTTCTACTTCATTACATTTCGATACTTTGGAGAAGAAAGGTTGTATAGCCAATACACCGCACACGATTTTCAACAGTGTATTTATACACAGTTGAACATCCCCGAAGTACTTATCGATTTTATTATGACGATTGATAATCTATGAATGAAGTTAAAAGTTAAGTTTGTTGTCTAAAGAGCCTCTACGTGTTGGCTTCGGACTTACTACTATATATATATACTTACTATATATATCACAATAATATATATAACAATAATCGTACCAAATTTAAGGCTTGTATATATTACCGCTTTTGAGATATGGCAAAATCAAAAAATCATTAACAAAAACACATTCCTTGTATGGGGACCCCCTTATTTTTTTTACTTTATGTAGTTTATATTATTTGATAAGTAATCCGCCATAATAACGCATATTCTGTGAAAATTTCAGCCTTCAATTTCAATTTTGTGGCTAAAAAGATACAGCCGTTTATAGGTTGGACGGACTGATAGAGAGATGGATGGACAGACAGACACCAGAGGGTTAGTAATAGGGTCCCGTTTTTACCCTTTGGGAATGGAACTTTAAAAACTTTACTGCTAAGTATATAGATAATACTACCAAGAATGAGACAAGGGAGAATTGACTATGTATATACTAATAATATCCTATTCTTCCTTGTTTCGTTCTCGCTAACTACTATATGCACTATTAGGCAAAAAATGTGACTGTTTCTGTATTCTTACATTTAAAATGCTTTCCACCTGCAAAAGAAAATAATTTTATAGCTGTAGTTTAAAGATTTAATTAAAAAATATAGATATTATTATGTTATCATATTATTGTGAAAGTATACCTATCAATTATTATTATGAAAACTAAAAATTTACAAATATACAATTTAAAACTACTTAATAAATATTTACATTAATCTAATAAACCGCTACCAGTTGACAACATGCCCAAACTTGCTGGCAGCATTGTCACGTTGAATGGCAATGCTTATCCTTTTAGCCAATTAATGAAATAATTAATATAATAATTATTACTTTCAGACTTTAAGGCTTTTAACATTGTATTGTGATTTGTTCTGAGCTATAATATATTTAAAGACCAGGATCTTTGAACGCAGTATGTATTTAGTGCTACTTTTGTCTCCTTTATTCTGTCGTTTGCCATTGAAACAAAAATACGTCAGATTTTCACATAGAATTTTCTAAGATTACAAAATTTTCACCAAACAGACAGACAAAAACAGAAAGGTTATATTGCATTGTCATAACAGTTCTGAATCATCACGTTCTAAGTTTCAAACCCTGCTTATTGAGAAGTTAGTTGGAAATTGATATTAAAGTTTCTTTTGTACGCTAGAGTAAATGTATCTTTTAAACTTTCACGATTTGAAAACACAAATATATAGTTAGATAACGCGACTAAGCCCTGTCTGTAATCATAAATTATGATACCAATAAAACCTATTTTAAAATTTGTACTGAATTTTTGAAAACAACATTTTCGCTACACACTAAACGCTAAGCACTAAACACTCCTGTCCAGACGTGTCTAGTGGCAGGCACGCTACGAGTAAGGGGAAGGGAGGGCGCGCGGGACGTGGCTACTCGCAGTCTACTCACAAAAATAGAACACGCTTCTATTCACTTTACTACACAGCCAACTAATCACTTGCACTAATCAGTCGCTGTCCACACCTAGTCACTAATCACCTGCACTATTATAAAAATAACAAATAACTTTTAGTAACAATATCTATACTAACCTTGTTTTTATGAGACTGACGCTTACTAGTGATAGCTGATGCTTTAGTGCTCTCGAGTTGCTCTACAATCGTTTCAGAGGGTGTACCTTCTGAAGCAATAGCATCACTTTTGGCTTCTGATTCTGTATCTGTTAGATCGCCAACTTCAGCTATCTGATAAATGTGACAAACAAGAAGTTATTAGACAATCATTGAAAAATACTACAGAAGCCCTAGATTTGTTATAACCTAACCTATGGATCCCTTCGACATCGTTTTTACGACAAACGGTTAGTCGGAGACAAAAAACACCAAGACACTTTTAGCCTTAGGTGTTTTATAAGATAGAATCGAGAAAATAAACGATTTTTGTAAATAGATAAATAACCGACTAACTGACCTGTTTTTGCTGGGATTGCCATTCTTTCAGAACTTTTTTAAATCTCATCTGATGCCCAACCAATGGCAGAATTTGTTGAATACCAAAATCATCTAAAAATTCAAGTGTTATGTCATCGACAAAATGATCTGTGAAAAGATAAAAAATAAATTATTTGCACTATGTAAATACTTCAATGAAATCTATCTTATATGTACTTACACCATGGCATTTAACTAAATACCTAGCTACCTAGCTAGGTATCTAGCTGTACAGCCTATGATACGTACCTACTAGGTATCTAGTTAAATGCCAGTACTGTACATAACCAAAGCTCACCGGCAAAGGTTTTTATGTACTCCTCTAAACCTCATTCTTTTAATAAATTATGTACAGTGTTCATAGTTCTTCCGTCATTTGGTACCTAGGTATTGTTAGTTACATCCATCTGAAAAAAAAGTTTTGTTTGTTCACACACGCAAGCACAAAAATAAGTACCTACTGAGGGCGGATTCGACCAAACAAGATTAAATTTTATTCTCGGAGTAAACCGCTACTTACTCGAGAATAAATCTTGATTTCAACTCATTATCACAGAGAATTAGTTAGAACAGTCAATATGAAATTACGAAAAACACTTATTAAAGTACATACCTACATAAAGGAACCGATATGCCGATACTGCCGATGCCGATACAATATAACTTTATAATAATCTTCACTCTTCCGATCCGACATATATTTATATTCTCTTTCATCCGGCAGACTTAAGAGTTAAGACTGTGTTGAGGACTTGAGGTGTGCCGCGAATATGGCCGCGGCGAGCTCTCGCGCGCGCGCCCGCTGCCCACTCCACTGCTCTCCTCTACCCATCCCCCGCTGCCTGTAGTAACGCAGCTCCTAACCAATCACAGGCGCGGAACGAAAACGTGTCCTTATATGGCCAAAACTCTCAGGTCTTAACTTAATTCAGTGTTGCCAATGCTACGGCAATTACCGTGTTCTACGGCTTCCAGGCAAATTCTACGGTAATTAATTAACTCCGATGCACGAAATTTATTTTTTTATTTTTTTCAAACAAATAGAAATACAACTAAACATTAGCCAAATGGCGCTGTTGCAAGGTTTTTAATGTTTTTAGGTGTGTAGTATGTACTTAATCATAGTTAATCAATGAGTTATACAATGAGTTATCTGATAGAAATACCGGTGGCCATAAATCGTAAACGGTATGTTTGACAAAAAAAAAAACTGGAAACAAAAGATCCGCAATTTTGTTTTCTACAATAATGGTCTGTACGACTTTTGGCCTAAAGTGCATAGTTTCCGAGATATCGGCCAAAACCGTTTTTTCAAGATGGCGCTTGAAGCTTCAACTGGATCTGTCAGCATTTTGTGATTTTATGCTCAGTAAGTCATAAGTCATTTATTAATTCATCAGTCCTAGGTTATTATGATGTTACACATATAATATAAACTAGCTGTTGCCCGCGACTTCGTCCGCGTAGTATTAAAGAGATAAAGTATTATGAAGTTTAATGATGTTGTGTTTTTGTTGTTTTTTGATGTTTATTTCTAGACTCTTATAAAAACTTGCGAGAGCCCTTACACCTCTTTAAATTGGACAGTCTACATGTCTTCATACTGGACACAACTTTTTTATTTATTGACCGATTCAAATAAAACAAAGACTAAATGTTAATATCTGAGGCTACCAAAATACATTTGTGAAAACCGCATTCAAATTGGATTAGCGTTTCAGAGATATGCGCGCACAAACGCACAGACAAACAGACAAAAAATCTAAAAATCATTGTTTTGGGTTATATACGTTACTAACTAAAAGATTCCCAGTAAAGATTTCTTTCAAATATCTTCAATGTACAGACGGCGACCAGTTACAGATTTATTATATGTATAGATAGAATAGATATCCTATTGCCAGCACTTGCCTTTAAAGGCGTATGAATCATCAGTACCTACAATAAAATTATACATTAAAGTGATCCTAAACCTTATGAAACCGTACCTCGTCGCAGATCCAAAAATCTCCTAAGCGTATGACAATTCTCGTACGCTTGGCAACACTACAGCGCGCATCGCGTGACTCACCCCGCAGCACGACGCAGCACCGACCACCGCTGCGCATCCGAAAGAACATACCTAATTACCTGTTTGATTCGTTTCCTCGTCAGCATTGGAAAACACACATTACATCATGCGTCGATTTAACATTATGTAGGTATTATATTAAAGTGTTTTTTAACCTTCCACTACTAAGTATAATTTCCCATCGGTTGTAAAAATCGTTTTATGATCATTATTCAATGAGCTTCGTTATTTGAATAAATAAATACATTTACATTTAAATAAATACACACATCAAAAGTGTATAGGGATCAAGCATTTTTATGCGGATTTCTTGAGATTGAGATGTGGCTTTGTAATAAATTTATGATTTTATAAATTTATATGGATCCTTTTTGGTGCATTTCATAATTTGAAACAGGAACTGTCCATCAAATTCGAGTAAAAGATGAAAATCAGCTGTCAATATTTTCCCTATAAAAACATACAACGCATTGAAGACATTATTATTAGTGCTACTGTTTCCCTACTACTGATTAAAACCAACGTTATTATGGAGCGGCGACGTCATTTAAGCAGGGAAGAAATGCTCAGAGCCGTGGGAATGATAGAAGCTGGTTCCCGGCAACGTACTGTGGCTTTAGCTCTGAATACAAGTCAGAGTGTTATCAGTCGACTTTGGACACGTTACCGAAGCACTGGTACCGTGGCTGAGCGCCATGGAGGACGGTATCGCTGCACCACACGGAGACAAGACCTACCTCCCATACAAAAGTTGGTTATTTTTCCATGTTTTAAATATTTCAAAAAGTATCATAGATACGTGGCTATGTTAGATTTGGTTAGTTTTAATCGAGGAAAACTCAATTTTTTTCTTAATTGAATAGGTAGGTAGGTACAATGAAGTCTGGTGTGCAACAAGGAATTAAATGTAAGTTTTTTTTACTTAATTACCTACCTTATTTCATACTTTAAGATAGTAAAACATAGTGCCTATTGTTAATAGATAAAGCTAAGTATGTGTGACTTCTATGTATAACTCGTGCGCGATAAATGCAGACCCGCGTGGAATGCTACTATCCTGCACTTTCCCTATGGCTCTCATGTTGCCAATTTTCGTACCTACCTACGACGTCACGGTGATCAGATCTTAAGAGGGTGATAGATGCTAAATTAGCAACTCTATTTGTGGTGGTTCAAACTTCGTTTGAATTACTGTTAGAATAAAGTTGTAATCAGCTCGCACTACAAAATGGTTGTTACGTCAGTCACTGCAGGCCGAATAGTGCGAAATGAGTGTTTTTTTGCGATTTACAAAAAATCTATTGATTGGACTAAAAAAATAAGCCGAAGGTCCCCTCGGCATTACTAAATATAATATATTGGTGGCAATTAAAAGATCCTGTGATTGATAGTTTAGGAGAAAAAATGGTAGTAAGTTTACGTTAAGTACAAAAACAGAGGCCACTTAGCATATTTATTTATGATATTTCAATTATATTTTTAAATTTTTTGAAGCGAAGAGGACATGCTCTACATTGTGTAGATTAATATATATTATTTTGAAAAAAAAAAAAAAAACTTGTAAGGGTTACGGAAAAAAAAGGTTCTAATGTATCCTATTTCAAGGCCATTCACGTATATCCACCCCTTAAGTTATCGCGCATGGGTAGCAGGTATCCCGAATCCTAGAGAAATTGGCCACTAAGTTATAATAAATAAATACCTAAATCAATTCAGAAAATTGGGTTGTTTTAAATAGCTGCGATCGTTGAAGTCGACAAAGTAGAATTACCAGTAGGTACCTACGCATCTTGAACGCTGGAACGCAGTACCTAATAGTAAATAAACAAAAAGTTATGCAATATTTAGTTTTCAGGTTTTGAGTAGGTAGGTAGGTATCTCACCATAAATATCAAATTATTAGAGGATAGTATATAGACAATTAGTTATTAATTTGTTACCTACTCATAACCTCAACAACTTTAGGTATAAGGGTATAACTTACTTACTTACATACTTTCTAACTGCAACTTTTTGTTTATTTACTTTTTCACGATTTTATTTTTGTAACAAATTGAATAAATTAAGACCTTTCTTTTAATGCATCGTTCGTATAGTTTGTGTGTATAAATCACGGGCGATGACTACGGCAAGTGGCGGTTCCAGCGGCCAACTATTCTTTGTCATAGCGTCTTAGTTTTTTTGGAACAAATTCACGCAATTTTAATTTATTTTAACATAATTTTTTTATTTTGTTACAGAGTATTAACGGCTCGAATCTCTTGAAACATCTTATAATTCATAAAACCGAATATGAAGAAGTCAAATCACTCAATATGACACAAAAGGGTACCACTCAAACGTCAATCAATTCTGAAACTATTACCAAAGAATGCACTAATCTTGTAACTGTTCATGGCCGTCCTTTAGCTCTCCTTGATGATGAAGCATTCCAAAACATTATATCTTTAATACCTGACTGTAGGGCAAAAGTGTGTTCTCGAAAAATTAGAAAAAATATAATTGAAACCGCTGGAAGTTTAGGGTAAACTGGGTACGGTTGAAACAATTTAGCTTTTATCGTTTATAATTTTGTTATTTATAAACCGAGTGACGATTATGATACATCAAATTCAAAAGTGAAGTTTTGGCTACGATATGGCTGTATTATTATAGTTCCCGGGTTATTATTTTTAGAAATATATGAAATTTAAAAAAAAAACGGATTTGTTGCAACCGTCCCCATGCCAGGGGCGGTTGAAACAGCGATTGGGGTCAGTTGAAACACATACAAATAATACAATAAATACTAAGGAAGCATGTATTATTTATCATTGAAACTAACTAAGGCACCACATAACAACATTAATCAGTCTTCAAGGTTTCATCAGCCTTTAACGAGTAGTAAACAATTAAAGAATTACACATTTACACATTTTGAATAAACTAAATAAAAACTTTTTTTAAAATCAAATAAACATTCCAAATAAACTAAAGAAAACACTTCTTAAATCAAATAAACATAAATAAGAAAGAAATAACAAAGAAAACAGAGCTTAGAGATTAATCAGAGTATTCAGATTCGCAATTGCGGCAAACGTAGCCAAGACCACTACTTTACGTAGTGAATCTCCAGCTTTTACCTCCTCATATGCATTACTATAGCTCGACAAGTTAATTTCTCCTCTGGAAGTCTTCCTCACTCGAACTCTCGGCATCTACAAAAAATAAAAATTTTGTTTCAACCGTACCCACAAAAAATGTTTCAACCGTCCCCAACACCACTTTTGGTAGAATATACTTTATAGTTACGACGGTAATAATAACACAGTAAAAATAGTCACTATCCCTTATTCTACAAGCTTCATAATAATTACAAACACACACTCAATACATTCACTTACAGAGAGCAGATAATATAAGCGTTAATGTCAGAAGAAAAATACTTACTTTTGGGTAATAAAAAACAATATGGCGTCCTGCACACAACAACAACGCGCGGGGAGCGGCGCGCTACTATATTCGCGTTTGGAACTGCCGTCCGCTTCGTTTTCCCCTTGCCGCCCTCACTCCCCGCGTAACCGTTTACGAGATATTTGCTCTGTTTCAACCGTCCTTTGTTTCAACCGTACCCAGTCTCCCCTACGTATTAGCATGGCCCAAAACCTACAGGCAAAACTAATTTGCATCAAAGTAGATGTAGCATCACTTTCACTCAGAAGTTTTATGGGAATAAACGCCCAATATTTAGAAGAAGGAACTATTGTATTGAAAAATTTAGCAATGATAGAACTATTGGAAAGACATACTTCAGAACACCTGAAAGAACAAGTTTTATTTGTCTTGCAAAGGTTCAGGATTGGCCTAGACAACATCTATAGTTTTACTACGGATAACGGAGCAAATATGCTCAAGATGGGTAGGCTACTAAACGAACAAATAAATCTTCCAAATCAGAGGATTTCTACTGAAGATGGAAATGTTAGCATGGAAAACGTCAGCGATCAAAATGATATAGAAATGGAGGAACAAGGTGCGGATCATAGGAAAGGTACTGAAAATATCTCAATGGATTCAGATTCCGACTTTGATTATGACGCTGATACTGGATTCGATATTGATAGACAAAACCAGTTCACTGAAACAATTACTTCGTCACTGTCAATGCAGTTTCATGAAAACACGACTCAGCAAAGGAACATAGCTATAATAAGATGCGCAGCACATTACTGATTAATTCTATGAACAACAGGGAACAAACGTTATTTGCCAACGACGCTTTTCTATGTGCCGTTTTTCTCGACGGGAGAGTCAATTCAACACTCACTGATGGACAGCGCGATACCGCAAAAATAAAA
The DNA here is from genome assembly GCA_916618015.1 of Xestia c-nigrum. Taxonomy (NCBI): domain Eukaryota; kingdom Metazoa; phylum Arthropoda; class Insecta; order Lepidoptera; family Noctuidae; genus Xestia; species Xestia c-nigrum. Next base: position 18,553,765 of record OU745266.1, on the reverse strand, counting down.
TTATTGGAATTACATCAGCATTTACAAAATTTAAACAGCAATAAAGAAAATGAGCCCAATTCTTCTTCTACGAATTCGTCCTCTTTGTCCCTAACCAACACAGACCCCGCAAGAGTTGAGTTAGATGATTTCCTTGGTGTGAAATATGTTGAGGCTCAAAGTGATGTACGAACTCTATTGAGACGACGAACCGACAATATAGAGATGCCAGCTACAGCTGGTGCATTTAGAAACCTAAATGAGGAAATAACGGCGTTTTTGAATGAATCTCTACTAAAATCTACTGAAGATATTATAAAATACTGGGAAAATAATAAAATTAAATATCCTGCGCTCTATAAACTAGCGTGTGTCGTTCTAGCTAGTCCAGCGACACAAGTCAGTGTGGAAAGACTATTCTCCAGTTTGAAATTTGTGGTATCAAGGTATCGTTTTAATTTAAACCGCAATTTGATAGAAGATATTATTTTTATTAGGAACAACAAGATATATGAAAAACATTGAAATTACATACTGTGACATCAGTTACACTTACAGTATGTTATTTCAACTATAAAAACTCGTGTTTAGCTCCTGTAGTCGCCTTAAACAAATGTTATTTTTTTAAATAAATCAGTTTTTTATTTGTCTAGATTTAGTGCTGATTATTGGCAAAGTTGTTCTGATAAGAATCTTATAAACAAATGTTATTTTTTTAATAAATCTGTTTTTTCCTTTGTCTAGATTTAGTGCTGATTATTGCCAAAGTTGTTCTGTTATCAATCTTATACTTAAAAAAATGTTATTTTTTTAATAAATCAGATTTTTTCTTTGTCTAGATTTAGTGCTGATTATTGCCAAAGTTGTTCTGTTATCAATCTTATAAACAAATTTTATTTTTTTAATAAATCTGTTTTTTCCTTTGTCTAGATTTAGTGCTGATTATTGCCAAAGTTGTTCTGTTATCAATGTTATACTTAAACAAAATGTTATTTTTTTAATAAATCTGTTTTTTCCTTTGTCTAGATTTAGTGCTGATTATTGCCAAAGTTGTTCTGTTATCAATCTTATACTTAAACAAATGTTATTTTTTTAATAAATCAGATTTTTTCTTTGTCTAGATTTAGTGCTGATTATTGGCAAAGTTGTTCTGTTATGAATCTTATAAACAAATTTAATTTTTTTAATAAATCTGGTTTTTCCTTTGTCTAGATTTAATGCTGATTATTGCCAAAGTTGTTCTGTTATCAATGTTATACTTAAACAAAATGTTATTTTTTTAATAAATGTGTTTTTTCCTTTGTCTAGATTTAGTGCTGATTATTGCCAAAGTTGTTCTGTTATCAATCTTATACTTAAACAAAATGTTATTTTTTTAATAAATCTGTTTTTTCCTTTGTCTAGATTGAGTGCTGATTATTGCCAAAGTTGTTCTGTTATCAATCTTATACTTAAACAAATGTTATTTTTTTTAATAAATCAGATTTTTTCTTTGTCTAGATTTAGTGCTGATTATTGGCAAAGTTGTTCTGTTATGAATCTTATAAACAATTTTTTTTTTAATAAATCTGTTTTTTCTTTTGTCTAGATTTAATCCTGATTATTGCCAAAGTTGTTTTGTTATCAATGTTATACTTAAACAAATGTTATTTTTTTAATAATTCAGTTTTATTTAGTTTTTTAAATCACGGTCGCGAGTGTCGCGACTGCGTTATTTAATAGTTATTAGGTTAGGAAATAAAACGAAATTATATACATGGAAATTATTTACTTAATAAACGTGTCTAGAAAATTAATTATATGTTTTGAGTCTCTAATTGAATTTCATTCTCATGGCTGCCCTTAGTTTCTTGCAAAAATTTGATTATTTTTGCATACACATTGGGCAGTATGCAGGGCTCTATATCTTCTAAAGATGACTCCACTAATTTGGAAAAATGATTATTCATTTTTTTGGGGTCGCTCTTTATCTTTGCACACCCTTTGCAGGTTTCTGGTTTCTCTGCTGTCATTACCGCTGCCGCTGCAGGTGTCTGGCTGGATTTTTCAGCGCGGCCTCTGAGTTTTTGTTGTTTGCATGGCCTTAAAATTGATTGGGACATGTTATCAAAATCATCTTCGTCGGGTAGAAGGCTCGGGGAGACGGAGCGTAACCGTTTACAATCTGTAAAGAAAGAATACAAAACTTATTTTATTACTTTTATTAGTACCTACACATTTGTAGCTACTACCGCCTCGTGGAATGGGCCATTCGCGGCCATTCCGAATGGCTGCGCAATGGCCAACGTTCCTTTTAAGGGGCCTGTTACAAAAAAAAACGCGAAATTGCAAAGTTTCCTCGATTAAATGTTATGCTTTTTCTTCATTGCATGAAATAATAATTATTTGTTAGAAATAGGTCGTTATCTCTAATACCTAAATACAATAATCATAAAGCGAATTTTAGATAACTTTTTTATTCATTTCTAGTAATCATCATTCTCCCGAGGCATGTTTAACCCTTCAATATGTCAAACAGTCATAGAAAATAAATATTTTTATGATTTGAATGCAGTTGGAGTGAAATGGAACGCGCCTCAAAGAAAATATTTGACGTTAACCAAAAAAAAAAAAAAAAAAAAAACCAAAAAAAAAACTTTATTTTTTTATGTTATAAGTATCTAAAAAAAAATTAAAAAATTTCACAAATATTACTCAATAAAACCCTTGTTGCCTGGTTAAGGGTTAAAAAACTCACGGAGACCTGATTTGGGGGCTTTTTCTAATTAATTAAAAAAGTACTCTAAATGCTCAAGGTCGTTGGCATGTAGTGGGCCCTTAAACGTCCATGTGCAGGCATGCGCCGGCCATTCGGAATGGCCGCTAATGGCCCATTCCTCGAGTAGCGGTAGCTACCTACACATTAATTTTAAAAACGTAGGTAATAATGTGTTTTTACTCGTGTTTTCTAGAGTTATAAAGGAAACAATGCAATTTGAAAATTGAATTTGTTTGAATTATATTAAAACCCTGTAAAAAGGTACCTATTTATTTAAAAATTTACATGTAAATACAGAAATACTGTTTGCTGATGTAAATATCAAAATACTTACTGTTTCCAGCCATTTCACAATATTAATCACTAAAGTATTACACACACTATTAGTAAAGTTACTAGAAGTCTAGAAGGGCCGGGCGCGGTAGGCGTATGGCGTGAATCGCAAAGATGATGCGACCGCGGCTGCGGGGCTGCTATATAGTTATTGATACAATACAGATTTAAATAATGTGAAGGACACGTTACATTGTCATGTGCTTGCCTCGTTAAACAGACCTTTACACATTACAATGTGTTAAATGCATTGTCAAGTGTTTAACCTTTTACTATTGTGCCGGAAACATGATAACGTGTTTTGTCGATTTCGTAATGTGTATGATACTTTACAGAATGTATGAAGCACATTATTATAGACTTTTCCCACGTCCTAAAGTGCCGAAAACATTATAATGTAGCGGACACATTGTAATGTATTTCGATCTTTAAATAATGTGAAGGACACGTTACAATGCGTTCAGATGCTTATGTACTGTGTAGGAAACATTGTAATGTGTCGTGCACATTGTCATGTGCTTGCCTCGTTAAACAGACCTTTACACATTACAATGTGCTAAATGCATTGTCAAGTGTTTAACCTTTTACTACTGTGCCGGAAACATGATAACGTGTTTTGTCGATTTCGTAATGTGTATGATACTTTACAGAATGTATGAAGCACATTATTATAGACTTTTCCCACGTCCTAAAGAGCCGAAAACATTATAATGTAGCGGACACATTGTAATGTATTTCGATCTTTAAATAATGTGAAGGACACGTTACAATGCGTTCAGATGCTTATGTACTGTGTAGGAAACATTGTAATGTGTCGTGCACATTGTCATGTGCGTGCCTCGTTAAACAGACCTTTACACATTACAATGTGTTAAATGCATTGTCAAGTGTTTAACCTTTTACTACTGTGCCGGAAACATGATAACGTGTTTTGTCGATTTCGTAATGTGTATGCTACTTTACAGAATGTATGAAGCACATTATTATAGACTTTTCCCACGTCCTAAAGAGCCGAAAACATTATAATGTAGCGGACACATTGTAATGTATTTTGATCTTTAAATAATGTGAAGGACACTTTACAATGCGTTCAGATGCTTATGTTCTGTGTAGGAAACATTGTAATGTGTCGTGCACATTGTCATGTGCTTGCCTCGTTAAACAGACCTTTACACGTTACAATGTGTTAAATGCATTGTCAAGTGTTTAACCTTTTACCACTGTGCCGGAAACATGATAACGTGTTTTGTCGATTTCGTAATGTGTATGATACTTTACAGAATGTATGAAGCACATTATTATAGACTTTTCCCACGTTCTAAAGAGCCGAAAACATTATAATGTAGCGGACACATTGTAATGTATTTCGATCTGTAAATAAGGACTGGGACCCATTACAACACATTAAATGGTACTTGGCATTTCGGGTACATTGTAATGCGTTAAAGTCATTACTAATTGTGTTCGAATCCTTAGATAATGTGTGTCGCTCATTATGTAATGTGCAGGTATCTTTATTAATGCTGATCTCGACACAATAGCGTTACTAGGCTTATTGTTTGTTTTATTAAAGAAAAGGAAATATAAACGAAAACACCGTGAACAATGGTGCAAAGCATGGTTACTGCAAAGAAAACAGTTCTCTCATGTCAACTTATTGAAACAATTGAAAGAAGAACAGGCAAAAAAAACCCAGACCCGACAGAAAAGTAACATACCTCAGTTTTTTTGTTATTATTTATATAATCATATTATATAGTTTTTATATTCGAAATCAATGGCTAACACCAAAATATTGCCTTATGTTTTTGTTCAGGCTTTACACTAAAAAAGTACTAAATGCCTACGTATCTACACAATTCGTAAATATATGTAACTAAATGACGTAGAAAAGTAAGTAGTTATAATACATCCCGTATTAAAAAAAAAAAATAATGAAAAAAAAAATAATTTAATTTAAAGTATTTTTTTTTTTAGTCACTGTGAGTATGACACGCCCTCTCGCTCCACCCAAGGGCGAGAGATGTCATTAGATGATTTTAAACCACCTTAAAAAAAAAAATCCTAAGTTGAATGTTGTACTAGGAGTTCAAAAATTATATAATACAGCTGTATCTCCAGGTCGCCTGGATACATCCCATAACTATTTATCGTCATTTAGTTACATACATTACGAATTGTGTAGATAAGTAGGCATTTTGTATTTTTTTAGTGTTAACCCTGAACAAAAACATAAGGCAATATTTTGGTGTTAGCCATTGATTTCGAATATAAAAACTATATAATATGATTATATACACGACACAAGCCTTGCTTAGTGTGGCACTAGATGGCGCTGTGTGTTAATGTCCAGCGATATTTATTATTATTATTTATTATTATAAATAATAACAAAAAAACTGAGATATGTGACCTTTCTGTCGGATCTGGGTTTTTTTTGTATGGGACGTGACCGTTCTTCTTGAGCCGCAAGATTACCGCAATTATCTACGAATGGATGAAAAGACGTATCTGAAACTGTTATCAGCGGTGACTCACTTAATTGAGAAGCAGGATACAATAATGAGAAACGCTATATCACCTCATGAAAGACTAACAGTGACGTTAAGATACCTTGCAACAGGGAGAACATACGAATGTCTCAAATATTCTGCTATAATATCACCTCAAGCTCTTGGCAGAATCATACCTGAAACCTGTGATGCCATTTATCGGGTTTTAAAAAATGATTATCTGAAGGTATGTAAAATAAAATCAAGTTTAAATAATTTAGATTTTTATTGCTGTTACAAAACGTAGGTAATCATCACATATAGGTACGTAATAATAAGTAATGTATAATCAGTCACTCCTTATATTATAACAATCACATAAGTACGTATAATCAGTCACTTCTTATATTATAACAATCACATAAGTACGTATAATCAGTCTTTTTTTTATATTATAACAATCACTTTAATATTACTTTACTATATTATAACAAAACTTTTTATTTCGTTTTTTTTTGAAAATTTTAAAAAATATTGGATATCTTTAGCAAAACAGTCGCTAACATACGCGCATGACTTAATTAAAAGAAAAAATAAAAAATGTTTGCAAATAATTCGAACTAAGTTTTATAATAGTTATTTATGCAATTACTGTTGTATAATAAGGGGTATTAAAACACGAGTGTGGGTTTATCACATGAGGCGAAGCCGAATGTGATAATAGTATCACATGAGTGTTTTAATACCTAATTATGTACAGTTGCATACAAGACTTTATCTACATCCATGATATGAATCCTCCATAAAAGTTTCTGAAACCATTGGGAGTTGCAGTGTTGTAAGAAGTCTATGTAAATTGAATTTACTAAATTCATGGAAAGTTTAATTGCTGAGTACCTATTTAATACAAACAATGTATACGTAATTATAATTATTTATTGTAATAATTATTTTCATTTTGTATCGTATGTATTATACAATTATTAAAATGCACTTGAATAGCACATCTTCAGAAAATGATGTACTACTCTTTGATATTTTCCAATTTATAAAGTCTTGGTACGCCTTTTCGTATTGTTTTTTCGACTTTTCCGGTAATAAATTGTTAGAAATGTCCTTTGCGGCATTAGAAATTTCTGGTGATGTATTGTCAAAACTTGTATCACTCATTTTTCTAAACATCATTAATAATATCGAACAAAAATGGCGGGATACGACGCGCGTCGTGAATTCGAATAAAACCTATGTTCTTTTTTTAAATTACGCGGAAAAACGCGTGCATCACACTGTTCTTTTTTTGAAAGGAGTTGCATAATAAAATTTAGTACAACATTATAACACTCTTTTGGATGATATAATGGATATTATGACACTGGCTGTTTTAATGTTGGCAATAAGCTAATTGTTTCAGATACTTTTATGGAGGATTTATAGCATGGGTGTAGATAAAATACCTAATAGACTGTTATTTAAGCTTTTTAGGGGTACGTATCATAATACCGAATTTTAAAAGACCGAATTTTAAAATACCGATGGACGAAATCCCGAAAATTAAAACGCCGTATGGTTGTTTGGTCGAAAGTTTAAAATCCCGAAAGTTCATTAGACCGAAAGTTTGAAATCCCGAAGTTCAAAATCCCGGAGTTTAAAATCCCGTAGTTCAAAATCCCGTAGTTCAAAATCCCGAAAGTTCATTTGTCCGACAGTTTAAAATACCGAAGTTCAAAATCCCGAAAGTTTAAAATCCCGAAGTTCAAAATCCCGTAGTTCAGAATCCCGAAATAGTCACCGTTGCCGAGAAAAACGATTCGCAAGCATGCAGCAAGCCTGAAGCAAGCATGCACCATGCAGCAGGCATGGCTTCTGTCACGGCTCCGACGCTGCGGGGCTCCGGCGGTCACACGCGAGCTTATCGTCGCAGAGGGTTTTAACACTCACCACCGCAGCCTCGGCTTGCTGGCCGGCTGGGGCCGGCCAGCCTCAGCCGCGGCGGCAAGTGTTAAGGCCACCTGCTCCTCAGCTCGCGGCCCGCCTCGCCCCTCCGCGCCTACGCGGTTTTAAATTACACTCTCGGGGTAGGGCAGAAAAGACTACGTGGAGTCGGTTCTGCAGCGATTCATTTCTGTCACAAAATTTGTGCTTACCTATAGGAAACCGTAATTATTTCTTTTTTTATTTTTTTTTTGGAATTCCACAATTAATATCTTTGTTTCAAACGTTGTTTTATGACATAAAACGATAAATAATTAATTGTTTGTCAAATAATACGTTACTAAATAAAAGTTTTCGTCCATTCGAAATTTCGTCCATTCGGGATTTTATCCATCGGTATTTCAACCATCGGGATTTCGTCAATTCGGGATTTCATCCATCGGTATTACAACCATCGGTATTTCGTTCATTCGGGATTTCGTCAATACGGTATTTCGTCCATTAGGGATTTCGTCCTTTCGGCCATTTGAACATCGGTATTTTGTGTTTCGATATAACGACTATCGGCATTTAAAACTTTCGGTATTTTGTATTTCGATGTTTTGTACGTCGGTATTTCAATCATAGGTATTATGAACTTTCGGGATTATGATACGTACCCCTTTTTAGACGTGTATTTACTAAACATTAGTAGGTTAGATTAGACTTAGTCGTTTACTAAAAATGGCAGGATTCACAAATTGTCAAAGTTAACATTAGAGTAATAGGACGACGCTGACATTGTATCTTCTGGAATTGACAACACAGGTGGTGATTGCACGAGATACGAATTTTGCGATGAGTCTGAGTGAAGTTGGTTATATTGATAAGATTGTGTATGCATGGTTTGAGCTTGTTGCATCAGTGACGAACTAGAGTTCTGTGTTCTTGAGCAAGTGATGGGGCTGGCTAGTGGTGAAGAAATGTATGTTGGACTAGGCGTAGATATATATCGGCCCGTGCGATACTGATGAGGCTTATTTTTGCCTCCATAACTGTCATGATTTAAATGTCCCATTTCAGCTTCAAACAACGTGTCATTTATTATTTTCTCAGCTATGCGTCGCTGCGTTTTCTCTAGGGCCCTTAATTTTATTGCTATGGTTTTTCCCATCAAATCATAGCGGTCTTCTAGTGGCGCAGGACGTTTAAAATGTTCGTTCACGGAAACTAATACTTCGTTGGTTAATTTATCTTCATTGATCTTTTTTGGAGGTCTAGAACCACGTGTTTGACTATTTTTGGCTGGCAACTGCTGTTCATCAAGTGTTGATTCGTTTGTAGGGACGTTGGTAGAATTTAAATTATTTTCTATGTCATCATTTTCAGTATTATTATTTTCTGTACTCATGCCTACAGAGTTAATCTGAAAAAAAAAATATTGTTACAGTTTCCTAATTCAACTGAAAAATGGAAGGAGGTGGCGGATCTATTTGAAGATAGATGGAACTTTCCTCATTGCGTAGGTGCGATTGACGGAAAACATATTGACATAGTGCCACCTAGTGATAGTGGATCTTTTTATTACAATTACAAAAAGAAACACAGCATGGTTCTAATGGCGATAGTAGATGCAAAATACAGATTTTTACTAGCTGATTTTGGTACCAATGGAAGGATTTCAGATGGAGGTGTCCTACAGAATACTAAGTTTTTTGAAAAATTGCAGAATAACTCATTAAAACTTCCAACGAGCGAACCTCTCAAAAATAGATGTAGGTGCCTACCATATGTATTTGTCGCTGATGACGCATTCCCTTTACGAGTTGATATGTTAAAACCATTTCGACAAGCAGATTTGGATTCACGGGATCGCAAAATATTTAACTATCGATTGTCTCGAGCGAGACGTATCGTTGAGAACGCATTTGGCATTTTGTCTTCAAGATTTCGAATATACCACACGGCGATAAATGTAGAGCCAGAGAACATAGAGAAAATTGTTATGGCTACGTGCGTTCTACATAATTTTTTGATAGAGCACACACCAAGTTCTTATGCTCCTCGGAATTGCTTTTATCAAGAAAATTCTGAGAGCGGCACTATTATTACCACGGGGTATGATACTACAAATACAAACATGGAAAATTTACAGCGACGAGCTCAAGGAAATATTATGAGTGATGCAAAAAATGTGAGGCTTGAATTCGCAAATTACTTCATTAATGAAGGCAAAGTGTCGTGGCAAGATTATTTTATTTAGGGAAATGTTCACTTCTGTCTACATATTCTATCACTTTTCACTTTTAAATATTACTAAATAACGCTAAAATATATGTGCGTTAAAAAAAATTAAAATGTTTTATTTACTTACTTCATCATGTTCATCCATATTAGACCTTGATTCGCGAGGAGTATCCTGATCTCCGAGAAAATTAAAAAGATGTTGGTTTATAAACTTCGTCTGCAGATGCTCCTGACTTTGTGGACTCATTACATTTTTTCTTTTCTTTTCTCACATTACTCCGCAGACTGTTAATTTTTTTTATTACATCGTCCTTTGTGGCATGTGGCTCCAATTCCTTTAATTTTTCTGTCAGTTTTTCATAGGCTGCTGCTTTCTTATTTTTATCGTGATACTCTTTAGATTTTACACGCCAAAGACAATACTCTGATTTATATATTTCTATAAACTCCTGCATGACCGAGTTCCGCTTACGAAACGCCATAATGTACCTATACAGTAGAGCGCCGCGTGTCCTTCCCCTCTAGCAATCACCGAACAACTGACGCCTGCGCCGGCGACCGCCACACACGTTCAGTTTTACTTGCACAGTTAAACTGTACAGGTATACCCACAGGAAAAAAATATGAAAATTCATATTTTCTTACTTGCCTGTACAGGCGTGGAAACCTGCACAATTGTGTGACAAACACGCTCCGGTTTGCCTGTACAGTTAAAATGTACAGGCAAACCTGTCAGGTACACCCTAGCGTGTATGGCCTGCTTAAGAGTGAAAATAGAAGCGACAGATAGACTAACAGTAAGACACAGAGCGAAAAGATTGAGTGCGCCATTTTAGGCTCCTTGCACGCAGTAAGAGAGAAAATTGAGAGTAACAGAAAGAGTGAAAGACAAAGTGAAAAGAGTTAGTAGTGAGGTAAATTAATAGTGAAAGTAAAAGACAGAGAAAGTCATAGTCTTATTTTCACTCAGACTGCCATTTTGATACGCTCTCTTTATAATTGTTCACTCGTTTTTTCCAAATTCGACCTTTTTTTAACTTGAACTTTAAAGAAAAACATATTTTGTCCGTCTGTTAGAATTGCAATATTTTCATAAAAATCTACTTTTCTATTAATATCATGCAGTTACAATTATTCGGCATTCTTGAATAATTAAAATTTGTCATACATTAAATCATAAAGACATTTAAGATGAGACGATATATTAACATTAATGACGAAAACATCACAAGAAACTGATTATAAAATGTAGGTAGGTAGCCTAGGAAAACGCTAGAAAGCATATTGCAAATGTGACATCTAAAAAATACTTTCAAGCCGAGTCAAAATGTAAATGCCTTTTGAATTGAGACTGATTATGTTTTTTTAATTTACCTACAATGTTGAAATGGTACCTACCTATAAAACTTATATTATTAAAGAACTTAATAAAAAGAAAAAGAATTGCATATTGAAGCACTTGTCCTCGCTTGGTACTGAAAACAGCTACATTTTGATCTAAGTATACATTTTTTAGTATGCTTATTTTACTTCACAACTTCACCGTAATTGACCGTAAACTATTATTTATAATTAGAGTTATTATTCGACATAACGCTCAATGAACATCTGCTACAAACACAGGTTATAGAATATTTATTTTCACAGTAAGTGTAATGTAACTAATCTAGATACCAAAACAATCTAATTTACATTAATATAAAAAAACCTAAAACAAATTAAATAAAAAACGCTCATTGAATAGCAATATCAACATGATTGAATGATTAACTTAATTGAAGAGAGGACGCCCCACCCAGATGGGTTGATTTAAAAAAAAAAAATTAATACAATAGTTGCGGAATAACGACATTATTTACAATCGGTCTATTATTGATTACACGATTTTTATTGAGCATTAGTTTTAAATCCCGCCGATTGCGAACCCGACCTAACGCGACGTACAATTGTCCGTGGCTAAAGACATCGGATCTTAAATCTATCCCCACTTTTGTGTATTGTCATCGCGTAACAATTTTGTAAAGGAAATTGACGGCGCATCATTTCTATGGGGATATTTGAATCAATCGGTGCTTTAAGAGTTATGCGCGGAATGAAGAAATCTTCATTATCGTCCGGTTTTCGGAATGAACTACTACAATAACTAAAGTGCCGTTTACTAAGCGATCCGAGAAACTAAGGTTTCGCTTATCATGCAAACGCCTTTCGGTTGCAATCTATTTAGAATGTCTGATCCTAAGAATAATTCGTCCGCGTCATCGGTTGCCGTTTGATCTACCGAATAGGAATGTATTAATTCACCGGGTACGCGATCTAAAATGTTTGCATTTATTTCCTTAACGTTCATAATATAGTTGCATAAAGTTGCTCTGTGGTCGCAAACGTCTGGTTCGTCTAAATTTCTAAAACGTTTAAAAAAACAAAGGTCTAACTGAAATTTAATTTATATACTGTGAGCCGCAATACCGCCTTCTTAATTCTGAGCCGCGATGCCCGATGTTGCCGTACACAAAACTACATTACTACGCGAGCCACGGTAGGTATATAAGCGAGGCTGCCATTTTCGACGCACGCATTTAACCTGCCCGCACTGAATTCATTCTGCTCTTGTCCTAACGCCCTGTCGCGGTATCATTTGGCATCCGTTCGAGGTAATCCTCGGTTATTTGGTTTTTGAATAAATCCCACCATAAACCGACTAGAGCGCCGTTTACGGCCAAGAGGACGAAAAATTGCCGAAGTCGCGGTCCCGTTAGAAAATTCGCAGCTTCCTCGAGAGCTCTTTCGTATTCGATTTCGTCATTCGCGATGCCTACATTTCGAGCGACTTCCTGAAACGTTCGACAATCCAACCGGCCGATTTTCAAAAGATTTCTATAGCTATCTAACCGCAGACCTGCCGCGAGTCTGGCGTTCTTCGTTGTCCTCTATGTAAAGCCCGATAGGATTAGTGGTGTCCGTGTAACCCAAATAAAAAACGCGGTGGTATATTCTACCTTGAATTTTAATAATCGCCAGTTCGGGAAACGTAAACGAAAGGCAAACAAGTCATTGTACGCGCGAGAAGACTTTTTGAAAGAGTCACTGTTATAAAACTCCGTCAACTCTTTATGGATGTGTCGGCCCGCTGTACCCAACAGCTTCTTCCCTACCGAAATTGTTAGGTTCTACGTTGACGCCGGCGTATACAGAAGGAATAAGTTTGTGCCGCTCTGCCACGACCCAGTCATGATCAGGTAAAAGTATTCTGTATTCCATATGCATTAAAAGAGGGCTCTGACTTTTTACTGCCGGTAAACCTATCGGTACACGTGCCTTATCGTCTTGTGAGAGAACGAATACTTGCTGCGGTCCCAGAAGCGAAGCGAGAGATTCCAATGACCTGATTGTAGCAGTGCAAAATTCCCCGTCCTCGTGTTTTTTGTGCATCTCGGTCTGTGGTCTTGCTAACTTTACGGGTACAGTACGTACGTGTCTTCTTCCCTCTTGTGTGTTCGAAACGCGTGGGAGTAAATGAAGATATGTGCCGCTTCGAGAAATTTGGAATACCATTAACAACAACCTTTCATGCAGGTCGGACAGAGTGAGACAACTCCTAATCATCTCTGTTCTGCGGCGTTCATCAGCAGCGCTGCCATGAATGGCAATATTAATTATGGTCTCTAGGAGAGCAGGTTGCGAGTCAACTAAAGAGGGCTGTCCAGGGCCAGTTCGAGGTTGTGCTGCAGCAGGATTGTTTCTCTGACGTTCAGTTTTCTCCAGTTTTTCTTTGGCTCGAAATTTTTTTGCACGCTTAGCAGAGTCTCTTTTTTTCTTCAAACATTTCTCTTCTTCTTTCAACTCTTTGCGTAGCTTTTTTATTTCGTCATGAACATCATCTTTGGCTATACCAGTGTCCCTTGCTTCAGTGAGAACATTTATTTTTTGTTGCAGTAGACCAATTTTCTTCATAAGAGTTTCTTGAGCCGGTTTGCTTGGAACATTTTTAGTGATGACCGAATCAACCAAAGTCTTGTCTGGTTCCGTAGACGATGTCTCCACAGTTTCCCCATCAGTGTTCTGACTGCTCCTCGTGGATATCGCTCATCTTTCGTTTGACGGCAGTGCTTTCATGTCCAGCGACTGCGACAATCGATTCCATGAGAGATGAACACGTGGATGAAGCTACAACATTCGAATCCTATAGACCAAGAGAAAATTAATTAAGAATAGGTATTACTGACACATGCGATAAAAAAGAACATAATATACAACACATATAAGCAGATGCATCTGTTTTTGTTGAGGAGCACGCGAAGTCGAGGGAGCATTGGGCCATAGTGTTGCTGGCGTGCTTGATGTTTGCATAGGTAGCTAGAAATATAAAATACTTATGACTAGTTCTTTTATGAAAAATCAAGCTTTGGACTAAATATAATACTTATGTCATTATTACATTTTAGTAGTAAACTTACTTGTGTAAAATAACTAAGCATTGTTGCTTTCTTCTTCGTGGCCTTCACCTTCAACTCTCGTATAACATCATTTATATGTTCTATAAACTTTTCTTTGTTTTTCTTATTCTTATTCTTATTCTTTATTGCACACAAAAAAAAACATCAAATATACATATAACTTGCAATAATATAGCTTATGTACAAAGGCTTGTTTTTTAGTTTTTCTTTAGCCGTTTTCCAAATTTCATTGGCATTTTTTTGACATACTTGCGCTGGCAAGTCAGCATGAGAGCCTTTATAGGCCAAGAACAGCTGATGATCCAAATCTCCTTCTTTTGAGGACATTACAGTATGAACACTATGAACTCACTTTAATAACAGCGACTACAGCAATTTGCTTCTGCATAAACACTAACGAATACTGACAACAAAAACAACATTAAATGACGTACAATACAATCTAGGGATTCCCCGTGAAATATAAACGAAAAGGTTTACCAACATGCGAGAACAAATTAAAAATGGCGACCAGACTAATACAATCGAGAGATTCCCCGTAAAACGTAAACGAAAAGGGTTGCCAATTTGGGAGTTTTATTTCCCTATTTTTTATATAAAAAAAGAAATAATGTTACGTAACGTGTTGTAAGAAGGACCCCCTCCCGCCCGTGTAACGCATCGTAACGTTTTACGAGACCCCCCCGCCCCCCCAAATTGCGTTACGTAATACTTGAACGCTCCCTTTTTCAAATTTGATTTTTTATGATATAACTTTACAATAACTAAGAAGTTTTAATACCTTCATTTAAGGAGTATTACATTGTCTATTAAATACAATTTATTGCATTAACCTAGCATTTTTAGTTTCCGAGATTTTTAGGATTCTTTAAGTGACCCGGATTCATTGCTCTCGAATGTAGTTGCACAAAAATGCTCTGTGGCCGCAAACGTCTGGTTCGTCTAAATTTCTAAAACGTCTAAAAAAACAAAGGTCTAACGGAAATTTAAATATACTGTGAGCCGCAATACCGCCTTCTTAATACTAAACCGCGATGCCCGATGTTGCCGTACACAAAACTACATTACTACGCGAGCCACGGAGTTTTCTACAAGTCGGTCGACATACTCGAACACTGCGCGCTGATAGGTAGATGCGATGAGGTGATGAGGGCGAGGCGGCCATTTTCGACGCACGCATTTAACCTGCCCGCACTGAATTCAATCTGCTCTTGTCCTAACGCCCTGTCGCGGTATCATTTGGCATCCGTTCGAGGTAATCCTCGATTATTTGGTTTTTGAATTAATCCCACCATAAACCGACTAGAGCGCCGTTTACGGCCAAGAGGACGAAAAATCGCCGAAGTCGCGGTCCCGTTAGAAAATTCGCACTTTCCTCGAGAGCTCTCTCGTATTCGATTTCTTCATCCGCGATGCCTACATTTCGAGCGAATTCCTGAAACGTTCGACAATCCAACCGGCTGATGTTCAAAAGATCTCTATAGCCGCGGCACGGATATAAAACCAATAGCATTCGTAAGTAAAATTGTTCACCCCTATTTAGCGCCACCCAAAAAAGACGAGCAACATTCACCCCCCGCTTTTGTGACGAATTTGTTTTGTAATCGGTGGACTTTCACATTTTTTGTAGTTAGGCGTGTTATATGTACAATGTATTTTTCGTAAAAGTCCAAGTTCGTCAGGTTTTCGTACTCAGTCTCCGAATTATTACTTTGAGCGGCGTCAGCTGCCGAATCTTGCCTAAAGAAAACGCTTGGGTAGTTTTCGAGGTGCGACTGGCAGTTGTTGGACTACGGGTTCGCGCAACGTTAAATCGTACTCAAAAACTCGCCACGCGGCATTTCAAGCACCTATATATCTTTTCGTAACGTAATGCTCTATCAGCGATTATCTCTTTGACAAACACCGGCCGTTTCGCGTTTAATTTTAGGTCGCTTTCGATTACTTTTCTTTTCATTGTCCAATTAAGCGGCATTTTTTCTAAAACAACAACCGGTTTTAACGTGGAGAATTTAGGGTCAGTTTTGGCTGCGCTGGGAACCGACGGAATTAAAACTGGGCGAATTTGTCGGTTTCGATATTAAGTACTGTAAGTCGATGTAGGCTGTACTCGCCTTGATCGAATTTAGCGCTTGTAAACAAAAGTGGTGCTAAAGCATTTATACCGAGACATTGAAATAAACGTGCTACATTTACATTCGGATTTTGGTGGTTGTTCTTGCCGTAGGCGTCAACGGCGTGACTATTAAAAAGAAAATACCTATTATTGCTCTTCCAAAAAGACACGGTGGAATTTTGACCAGTAAACAGGAAGTTCAAGGTATTTTCGATGTATTCCGGATTAAAATACGTTATCAGAGTAGTTTTTAGGTTTTCGATGGCATCAAGAACAATTTGTTTATTTGATGGATAAAGCCCATTTGTTACCCAATATTTGCCGAATAATTTTGAATTTGACATGGGGAGGCATTTCTTCGGGGTTCAATAAAGCCTCTCCCGTCGGACGTGGGATATTGTAATATAGAATATCGCCACATGGGAGGAAAATATTATCAATGTCAGACACTGTGCATGTCTTGCGGTTCTTAACACATGAATTAGTGGACGCAATACATGACATTGCGAAGCACTGAACGCCCTTACCCTTGAACCTTATTCCACCTTGATGAGTTGTCCCTGCTGCAATGCTCTCCAATCCCGCCGCTCCATCGACAGCATCCGCTGAGGGTGGAATGAGATGTGCACTTACCTGACCCGATGTGCACTGCTAGTGCGTTGACCACGACGTACCTTCTTCGGACGACCGACGTTGCGAAGCATGACGATGATGACGAAACTTCTATAGATAAAATTAGTTAATTAAAATACGTTTACAAAATGTCATTTTTTGTGCTGTTGACGATTAAAAAGTTTAATTGACTGGACGCAACTACTACGCATACGCATATACTTTCATATTAAGCTTGTCGTTTTAAGATATAAATAATATGGCAAGCGGCATTTCGAAAATCTGTGCAGATTTATTTCTTTTTCATCACTTTCAATCAAAGATTTTGTTTTTTTTTTAACTAACGATTCCGTATAGTCCATGACACTATCAATAGCGTCTTTAACGATGTATTGTGCATTAATGCCTTTTATTATCCGTTCTCACTATCACTATGAATGTCACTGATATTGTTATTGCAGAGATCGATAACTGATATTTTTATCAGTTTTATCACACGTCGATGCAGTTTACTCAACACGAAATATTTTGTTGGCTGTTTCTTATGAGAAAGCTTTTCTCAGTGCGGAGACTTGTTGTAAATCATCTCCGATAGTCCTTCGTAAGGATTCTGAGCATACTGGCTAATTACAATTTCTAAATCGCAAATCTGAAAAAATGGTAAAAAATATTAGCATCTGTTTAGTGAAAATAATATTCTACATTATAAATTATTCTATGCGCGATGCCTACAATTCGAGCGACTTCCTGAAACGTTCGACAATCCAACCGGCCGATTTTCAAAAGATCTCTATAGCCGCGGCACGGATATAAAATCAATAGCATTCGTAAGTAAAATTGTTCACCCCTATTTGGCGCCACCCAAAAAAGACGAGCAACACTCACCACCCGCTTTTGTGACGAATTTGTTTTGTAATCGGTGGACTTTCACTTTTTTTGTAGTTGGGCGTGTTATATGTACAATGTATTTTTCGTAAAAGTCCAAGTACGGTCAGGTTTTCGTACTCAGTCTCCGAATTATTACTTTGAGCGGCGTCAGCTACCGAATCTTGCCTAAAGAAAACGCTTGGGTAGTTTTCCAGGTGGACTGGCAGTTGTTGGACTACGGGTTCGCGCAACGTTAAATCGTACTCAAAATCTCGCCGGCCGGCATCTCAAGCACCTATATATCTTTTCGTAACGTATTGCTCTACTTCGTTGGTTCTATCTTCCTCGGCAACTATCGTGACACGCGCCTCGTCTTGACCTTTCGTCTTTACCTTTCGTCATGTATTTGAATAAGTATTTGACGATTTTTCGAGCCGAGGAAGCTTCTAAATTCGCATGACAATCGTACTTCAAGAGGATGGCGGCGTTGTAAGGAAAAACCCACAGATCATTAACAGTAACTTCGCGGTTTCTGAATTTAATTATTGCCTCGTTGTTACTGCTTCTACGGAGGTGGATGAAACCCTTGTTGGTATGGTGCGTAACTTCGGTTTCGCGTTTTGGAAAGTATTTGGAGCACTTCTCCTTCGACATTCGGAATATCGGCCCTAACAAACTTGTCTATGTCTGAATTCTGTACGGGTCTCCCACCTTCCACGCGGAAACATGAGCGTGAGGTAAACCTCGTTTTTGAAATTCTATCACATAAATTATATACATGTGCTTACTGAACCATGCGCCCGATCGCAGGTCTTTCAGCAGTTGTGCTAATTTTAATCTAAATACTCGTGCGCATAGACTCGCATGTGGCTTTTGCCATGGTAATAAGGATTGTTGAATTTCTATCCATTTTGGATTACATGTGATTGTTAGGAAAAATGATTGTATTTCGTTTTCATGTAAGGTGCCCCCCTGTAAACGTGTTTGGTAAGTAAATGCGACCTGGAACGACACCACCCTCTTCTTGTACAGTTTCGTCTGTGCTTACTTGCCGAGCCGATGTTTCGACATTGGCGCATCCAATCTTATCGAAAATTGTTCTGCATGTTACTAACGTAGCGCAATCGTTCTTCCTGGATACTAGAATACACATCCACTAACCATTCGTCTGACAGTTTACCGAAATCATGAAAGCGCGGCTCTGACAACAGCAAACAGCGAACGTATTTATTTTGAGTCAATTTCGCGTTGTTGTTGTCAACTTTGTTTATGTACCACCCCGCAGTAGCGTGTGCGGGTACAATAGCGGGTATTGAAACGTTTATAACGGGTTGATTCGCGGCCGTTTTCCAGATGGCAATACACTGTGGGAGAAACTGTTCTCTTTCTGTGCTAATAATCGCGGCAATCTCGTTTCCTAATGGCATATCACCGTGAATATTACCGTGAGTTTGACGCGTTGTACGTTCGAAGCTTTTTTTTTTTAAGGATGGGAAATCATCAAATGACCCCCCCCACTCTGGGCGCAGCGGGAGGGAGTGTCAGACTCTCACTGACTAAAAACCATCCATGTTCCTTCCTCGCCTTTTACGTTCCGGGGCCGCGGTATCTCTTTCGAACAGGCCCGCAACCCCGGCAGGCTTCGGCCTTTGCGGGGCCCCTCTTCTTTTGCTGACATCTCTTAGAGGCGCGCGTGGAACACGAACGCGGCGTCGACACGGCCTGTCGTCGTCGTTAGACGGCCGGACAGCTAGCTAGCCCATAGCCAGCCGTACACAGGCCCGCATCTACGGTGGCCGGTAGCCACCACGTGGCCCCCGACGCCCGTTGCGTCTCCCGCGGCGGCCGGGAAGAGAGGATCTCTCCCTCTCTCGTTCCGCCACCTCCTTCGTACGTTCGAACCTCAAATGCGCTTCTTGAGGTGTTTCTTTATGCAACTGTTTGAAACAGGGATTGACTTCGTGCAAGAAATGGTTGATTTCCGTGACAATTTGACGATCTAACCGCAGACCTGCCGCGAGTCTGGCGTTCCTCGTTGTCCTCTATGTAAAGCCCGATAGGATTAGTGGTGTCCGTGTAACCCAAATAAAAAACGCGGTGGTATATTCTACCTTGAATTTTAATAATCGCCAGTTCGGGAAACGTAAACGAAAGGCAAACAAGTTATTGTACACGCGAGAAGACTTTTTGAAAGAGTCACTGTTATAAAAACTCCGTCAACGGGGGAAAGTTTTGAACGTTATAAGACCCGCTGCCACAACACCACTGCAACTGGATTCGCGATTTTTCTTCGAAAAGCAGACACGTGCCACAATGCAAACATTTAAAAACGTCATCGGCTTTTAACGACGGTTTGCGCAAACTATACAAAAGCACCGCATTTAATTCGTCCCCACTTTTAACCGCAATTAAATTTTCTGAATTTCGCAAAGATGGCTCGACATTTTGAACAGCTCGATGACGTTGAGTGGCAAGTCTATTGACATCCGGGTTAGTTTGCGCGCGTACCAGGCGACCGATTCTCGGTTTATTTCTGGCCCAGAAGAAGAATTCTGGGTTAAGAGCACTCAACGCTGTACGGCTCGTCTGTTTACTTCCGGGTGTTTTATTGTATTTTTCGACCGCTTTTTGATGTGAATTATTATTTGCCTGGATTTGGTTTTTTAGATCGTCCAACCGATGTTTTTCGTAACCGCGTATTTGCAGCGATTATTTCTTTGACAAAAACCGGCCGTTTCGCGTTTAATTTTAGGTCGCTTTCGATTATTTTTCTTTTCATTGTCCAATTAAGCGGCATTTTTTCTAAAACAACAACCGGTTTTAACGTGGAGAATTTAGGGTCATTTTTGGCTGCGCTGGGAATCTACGGAATTAAAGCTGAAGGAATTTGTTGGATTTCGATATTGAGTACTGTAAATCGATGTATGCTGTACTCGCCTTGATCGAATTGAGCGCTTGTAAACAAAAGTTTTGCTAAAGCATTTATACCGAGACATTGAAATAAACGTGCTACATTTACATTTGGATTTTGGTGGTTGTTCTTGCCGGAGGCGTCAACGGCGTGACTATTAAATAGAAAATACCTATTATTGCTCTTCCAAAAAGACACGGTAGAATTTTGACCAGTAAACAGGAAGTTCAAGGTATTTTCGATGTATTCCGAATTAAAATACGTTATCAGAGTAGTTTTTAGGTTTTCAATGGCATCTAGAACAATTTGTTTATTTGATGGATAAAGCCCATTTGTTATCCACGTTATATTTATATTTGCCGAATAATTTTGAATTTGACATGGGGAGGCATTTCTTCGGGGTTCAATAAAGCCTCTCCTGTCGGACGTGGGATATTGTTATATAGAATATCGCCACATGGGAGGAAAATAATATCAATGTCAGACGTTGTGAATGTCTCGCGGTTTTTAACACATGAATAAGTGGACGCAATACATGACATTGCGACGCACTGAACGCCCTTACCCTTGAACCTTATTCCACCTTGATGAGTTGTCCCTGCTGCAATGCACTCTACTCCCGCCGCTCCATCGGCAGCATCCGCTGAGGGTGGAATGAGATGTGCACTTACCTGACCCGATGTGCACTGCTAGTGCGTTGACCACGACGTACCTCCTTCGGACGACCGACGTTGCGAAGCATGACGATGATGACGAAACTTCTATAGATAAAATTAGTTAATTAAAATACGTTTACAAAATGTATTTTTTTGTGCTGTTGACGATTGAAAAGTTTAATTGACTGGACGCAACTCTGGATATACTTTCATATTAAGCTTGTCGTTTTAAGATATAAATAATAAGGCAAGCGGCATTTCGAAATTCTGTGCAGATTTATTTCTTTTTCATCACTTTCAATCAAAGATTTTGTTGTTTTTTTAACTAACGATTCCATATAGTCCATGACACTATCACTAGCGTCTTTAACGATGTATTGTGCATTAATGCTTTTTATTATCCGTTCTCACTATCACTATTAATGTCACTGATATTGTTATTGCAGAGATCATTAACTGATACTTTTATCAGTTTTATCACACGTCGATGCAGTTTACTCAACACGAAAGATTTTGGTGGCTGTTTCTTATGAGAAAGCTTTTCTCAGTGCGGAGACTCGTTGTAAATCATCTCTGATAGTCCTTCGTAAGGATTCTGAGCATACTGGCTAATTACAATTTCTAAATCGCAAATCTGAAAAAATGGTAAAAAATATTAGCATCTATTTAGTGAAAATAATATTCTACATTATAAATTATTCTACATTAAAAAATCACCGTTGACATGATTATAACATGATAGATCAAATTAATATCTCTTATATTGTACAAATACTCGAGACAGGTAATTTTCATAAACAACTTAAAAGGTAGCTAATTTAGGTACCGAATAGGAATGTATTAATTCACCGGGTACGCGATCTAAAATGTTTGCATTTATTTCCTTAACGTACATAATATAGTTGCACAAAAATGCTCTGTGGCCGCAAAC
Organism: Xestia c-nigrum; assembly: GCA_916618015.1. Taxonomy (NCBI): domain Eukaryota; kingdom Metazoa; phylum Arthropoda; class Insecta; order Lepidoptera; family Noctuidae; genus Xestia; species Xestia c-nigrum. The sequence goes on along the minus strand of OU745266.1, from coordinate 18,531,498 downwards.
GTCTGGTTCGTCTAAATTTCTAAAACGTCTAAAAAAACAAAGGTCTAACGGAAATTTAAATATACTGTGAGCCGCAATACCGCCTTCTTAATACTAAACCGCGATGCCCGATGTTGCCGTACATAAAACTACAGGGTGTCCGGTGGTAATTTTCACATTTAAAAAAATCATAATAAAATAAATAATTAAGTTTCCTTTAATATCTTTATTTTTGTAACAAGAACATTAATGAGAGTTTTACTTTTTAAAGATAATGTTTTCTAAGTGCCGACCTTCTTGACGCAAACACTCTTCCCATCTTTGACGCATATTTTCAAACACACGTCCGCAGAGATCACTTGAAATTCCCGCCATTTCAGTCCGAATATTTTCTTTCAGTTGAGCAGTAGTGGTAGGTTCATTTCGATGACGACGCTCTTTAGGTAGTCCCATAAAAAAAAGTCACATGGACTCAGATCCGGTGATCTTGCTGGCCAGGGTATGTCACCGAACCGAGAGATCATTTTTCCCGGGAATAATTCCCTTACAACAGTCATGGACGCTTGTGCAGTATGCGCAGTAGCGCCATCTTGTTGAAACCATGTGTTTCTGTTAGAAAAAGAACTGTTGCGAAGTTTTTCTCTAAAAAAACTGTTGATCATCTCACAATATCTGTCGGAATTTACAGTCACTGCCTGACCATGATAATTTTCGAAAAAATACGGGCCTATAATTTCTCTACCCGAAATAGCGCACCAGACAGTCACTTTTTCGCTGTGCAACGGTTGTTAGTGCATTTCCCTGGGATTCTCCGGACTCCAGTAACGAAAGTTTTGTTTATTTACGTACCCTCCTAAATGAAAATGTGCTTCATCACTGAAGAAAATGTTTCGTAATCGCGTGTCCGTAGAAAAAGTCGCTAACATTCTTTCGGCATAAGTTAATCTTGTTTGGTAGTCATTTTCGTTCAATTTCTGGATTATTTGGATTTTATAGGGATGGAATTTGAGTTTTTTCTTAATAATTTCGTGCAATGTTGATCTGGCGATTCCTAAAGCTGACGATCGCGCTCTTAGTGACATCCGTGGATTTTGCATAATTGAATCACTCACACGTTGCATGTTTTCTTCAGTCGATACAGACGGGACTGGGCCTTGGTGACGCGCCGGTACGACTGAGCCTGAAGCTCTAAATCTTGCTACCCAATATCGAATTAAACTTTTTGACGGCGCATCTCTTATTCGTGGAATATTGAATAGATTACAAAATTTACGTTGCGCGGCAATCAGTGAAAAACTACTCGTTAAGTACGCCTCAACAGCGAAAGCGCGCTGTTCTCCCGACCAACGCTCCATTGCGACTAAAAACTCACGACGCTGGCGCTACTAATGCCTCACCCCGCGCCCCTCTAGCTGCCCGTGTTCAAAAGTAATAACTTTTTAAAATGTAAAAATTGCCACCGGACACCCTGTACATTACTACGCGAGCCACGGAGTCTTCTACAAGTCGGTCGACATACTCGAACACTGCGCGCTGATAGGTAGATAAGCGAGGGTGCCATTTTCGACGCACGCATTTAACCTGCCCTCACTGAATTCAATCTGCTCTTGTCCTAACACCCTGTCGCGGTATCATTTGGCATCCGTTCGAGGTAATCCTCGTTTATTTGGTTTTTGAATTTATCCCACCATAAACCGACTAGAGCGCCGTTTACGGCCAAGAGGACGAAAAATCGCCGAAGTCGCGGTCCCGTTAGAAAATTCGCAGCTTCCTCGAGAGCTCGGGTTATTCCCGCTCGGTAACACCCTTTCGTCATTATCATCACAAAGGAGAAATAAACAAATAAATACCTAGCCTTGCCGAAGAAGTCGAAGGACCTGGAGACGAATGCTGCAGTGTGGCACCAGAACGCACTGCAGAGGATGATGTGCTCGGCGACAATGAAATAAAGTCGAAGTCCGCAGAGACCATGAGGTTCTCGTCTACCTCATGGCCTTCACCCACAAATATAACCCCCGTGGACGGGGTAAATATTAGTGGCTGAATTTCCCTGTGAAATAAAAAATATATTAAGTAGGCTTCCTTTGAAGAATGTTTCAAATTCTTCAATAGAGATTAAGTTTAAACTTACTGCGGGGGAGGCGGCGTGATGTCACGAGGCAGCAGGTCCACGTCTTCAGCAGCCGCCAGCTTCTCCTCAACCCTGGAAGGCCCAGTGTCATCCAGCGCTGTATAGAAAAGTATTAAAATAATATGTGTTAGGTTGGAAAAATATTAAAAAGTACTAAAATATGTAGGCAGACAATTTACACACTCGATTTCTGCAGCTCCCACTTTTGCAGGATCCGCGGGGTGGGGACGGCTGGCGTGCCTGGCACTAGAGAGCACGGCACCTCTCTCTCCGGTGACAGTTTTCTGGAAACATATGAATTATTTAAACATTTGTGACTGTGAAAAGCATAACTATTATTTTTCTTAATATTTTTCTTACCTTCGGGACTTGGGAGGAGGAGGCAGAGTGTCGGGACAGGCAAATTTGCCGATCTCCCGCTGCCTCCTCGCTGCGTAAAGTTTGCTCCTCTGTGCCGGGCTGAGTTTTCCCTCCCACTTCTCCTGCACTGCCTTCTTTTTTAGGGCTCTGTGGTATTCCGGCGAGTACCTTGAAAATAAAAAGATCAACGATTAAAAGAAACACCTTCAAATAAATGTTTACTTACACAAGTGAGGTCCCAGCCAGTTGTGAGGGTCCCGCTTGCGTATCGCCGGAAATATCAAACCACCTAGAAGTAGAAAAATATTGAATGAAGAAAAAACATAATTATGTGATTAAATTTCAAATTAATGTTTACATACGGCCTCGGTTCTGCCTCTCCAGCAGCAGCTACTGCGGGAGGCGGAACCACAGCAAAAAGCCTAGAAGAAGAAAAACATTGAATGAAAAAAAAAATACATATGATTAAAGAAGAACAGGCAAAAAAAACCCAGACCCGACAGAAAAGTAACATACATCAGTTTTTTTGTTATTATTTATAACACCAAAATATTGCCTTATGTTTTTGTTCAGGCTTTACACTAAAAAAGTACAAAATGCCTACGTATCTACACAATTCGTAAATATATGTAACTAAATGACGTAGAAAAGTAAGTAGTTATGGGATGCGTTAAAAATAAAAATACTAATATCTGTTATCGTAACGGTGATTAATGAACTTTTTAGTTCTCTAATCACCGACATAAGCTCGAACTAGCGTCAACGAATTAGTGGAATAATCCGATCTGAATCATCGAATATGACGATTTTAATTAATCCTGAGTTGAGGGCGAATCCAGAAGGGCATGCTCTGACCCCAGTACCAGAGGCAAAAAGGAACGGGGTGGAATTTTTTTGTCAGTAAGAGTCTGACACGCCCTCTCGCTCCACCCAAGGGTGAGAGATGTCATTAGATGATTTTAAACCAACTTAAAAAAAAAATCCTAAGATGAATTTTGTACTAGGAGTTCAAAATTATATAATACAGCTGTATCTCCAGGTCTCCTGGATACATCCCATAACTATTTATCGTCATTTAGTTACATACATTACAAATTGTGTAGATAAGTAGGCATTTTGTATTTTTTTAGTGTAAACCCTGAACAAAACCATAAGGCAATATTTTGGTGTTAGCCATTGATTTCGAATATAAAAACTATATAATATGATAACATAAATAATAACAAAAAAACTGAGATATGTCACTTTTCTGTCGGATCTGGGTTTTTTTTATATGGGACGTGACCGTTCTTCTTTCAAATTAATGTTTACATACGGCGTCGGTTCTGCCTCTGCAGCAGCAGCTGCTTCGGGAGGCGGAACCACAGCAAAAAGCCTAGAAGAAGAAAAACATTGAATGAAAAAAAAACACATATGATTAAATTTCAAATTATTGTTTACATACGCCGTCGGATCTGCTCCCTCCAATAAAATGGGCTCACTGTAAAAGATAACATTTTGGTAAGGATCTAAAATAGGTAATCGAATATAATAAATACATAAAAAACAGAAAAAGCACAAACGTTTCGCTGAGCTCCAGGGGGAGTCGGCTGCTGCGTGCGCTCCTGGAAGCACCACGCTTGCCGCGTGGACGCCCGCGTCCGCGCCGCCCACTACCTCCACCACCAATACCCATAGCATCCATTTCTAAATTGAAAGCAAAGTAAGCAAAAAATAAAGAAAAAACAAACAAAAAAAACCTTTCCAACAACATCTTCAAAACAAACAAACAAACATAGTTCAAAATAAGAAATTAATAAAAAAACAACAAAACAAAAAAAAAACGACCGATGTCCGTTACGAAATTTCTCCGGGTGTGTTCCTAGCTTTACGGTGGCGGCCATCTTGACAGTTCATTAAATTTAGGTTTTTCGCCGAACCGTTGAACAAAAACTAAAATCTCATCATAGTTTTGTATATTTCGTATATGTTTTGCTTGGAAACTATTATCGAGTAACTATTCAATGCGATAATTGTTACTTTTTACACAAAATTGGTCAAAATTATCAAAAACACTACGAAAGCATTCCGACAAAAGTCCGTTGCGACTTACAAGGCACCGAAAATCACTCAGAAATTAAAATATACTTACCTCTGGGTAAAACCCCGTTGCACACACATTACCTATATTATAATTAACCAATAAATCAGTAATTTACTTAAAAGTACTCACCCGTTAGCAAAATATTATTTAATTTCTAAGACAGTAATTCTGCGTGGCGCCGCGAATTCACAGACTGACTTTGACAATTATTTTCTTAACCACAGATACATTTTTGACGGCCTGTGTTGTAAGTTTCTAAGGCGGATATTCTCGATCATTCAAATAAAATTTGTAAAGTAAATTGACGGCGCATCATTTCTATGGGGATATTTGAATCAATCGGTGCTTTAAAAGTTATGCGCGGAATGAAGAAATCTTCATTATCGTCCGGTTTTCGTTCCCTAATCAGACGCGGAGAATGACCTACTACAATAACTTTAAAGCCGTTTACTAAGCGATCCAAAAAACTAAGGTTTCGTATTATCATGCAAACGCATCCTACCTTTAGTTGTAAATCATGCTCGGGAACTCCTTTCGGTTGCAATCTATTTAGAATGTCTGATCCTAAGAATAATTCGTCCGCGTCATCGGTTGCCGTTTGAACTACCGAATAGGAATGTATTAATTCACCTGGTACGCGATCTAAGATGTTTGCATTTATTTCCTTAACGTTCATAATATAGTTGCACAAAATTGCTCTGTGGCCACAAACGTCTGGTTCGTCTAAATTTCTAAAACGTCTAAAAAAACAAAGGTCTAACAGAAATTTAAATATACTGTGAGCCGCAATACCGCCTTCTTAATTCTGAGCCGCGATGCCCGATGTTGCCGTACACAAAACTACATTACTACGCGAGCCACGGAGTCTTCTACAAGTCGGTCGACATACTCGAACACTGCGCGCTGATAGGTATATAAGCGAGGCTGCCATTTTCGACGCACGCATTTAACCTGCCCGCACTGAATTCAATCTGCTCTTGTCCTAACGCCCTATCGCGGTATCATTTGGCATCCGTTCGAGGTAATCCTCGTTTATTTGGTTTTTGAATTTATCCCACCATAAACCGACTAGAGCGCCGTTTACGGCCAAGAGGACGAAAAATCACCGAAGTCGCGGTCCCGTTAGAAAATTCGCAGCTTCCTCGAGAGATCTCTCGTATTCGATTTCGTCATCCGCGATGCCTACATTTCGAGCGACTTCCTGAAACGTTCGACAATCCAACCGGCCGATTTTCAAAAGATCTCTATAGCTGCGACACGGATATAAAACCAATAGCATTCGTAAGTAAAATTGTTCACCCCTATTTGGCGCCACCCAAAAAAGACGAGCAACATTCACCCCCCGCTTTTGTGACGAATTTGTTTTGTAATCGGTGGACTTGCACATTTTTTGTAGTTAGGCGTGTTATATGTACAATGTATTTTTCGTAAAAGTCCAAGTACGTCAGGTTTTCGTACTCAGTCTCCGAATTATTACTTTGAGCGGCGTCAGCTACCGAATCTTGCCTAAAGAAAACGCTTGGGTAGTTTTCGAGGTGGACTGGCAGTTGTTGGACTACGGGTTCGCGCAACGTTAAATCGTACTCAAAAACTCGCCACGCGGCATCTCGAGCAGCTATTCGTATATATCTTTTCGTAACGTATTGCTCTACTTCGTTGTTTCTATCTTCCTTGGCAACTATCGTGACACGCGCCTCGTCTTTACCTTTCGTCATGTATTTGAATAAGTATTTGACGATTTTTCGAGCCGAGGAAGCTTCTAAATTCGCATGACAATCGTACTTCAAGAGGATGGCGGCGTTGTAAGGAAAAATCCACAGATCATTAACAGTAACTTCGCGGTTTCTGAATTTAATTATTGCCTCGTTGTTACTGCTTCTACGGAGGTGGATGAAACCCTTGTCGGTATGGTGCGTAACTTCGGTTTCGCGTTTTGGAAAGTATTTGGAGCACTTCTCCTTCGACATTCGGAATATCGGCCCTAACAAACTTGTCTATGTCTGATTTCTGTACGGGTCTCCCACCTTCCACGCGGAAACATATATGAGCGTGAGGTAAACCTCGTTTTTGAAATTCTATCACATAAATTATATACATGTGCTTACTGAACCATGCGCCCGATCGCAGGTCTTTCAGCAGTTGTGCTAATTTTAATCTAAATACTCGTGCGCATAGACTCGCATGTGGCTTTTGCCTTGGTAATAAGGATTGTTGAATTTCTATCCATTTTGAATTACATGTGACTGTTAGGAAAAATGATGGTGTACCTGCAGTACAAGTACGTAGGAATCGATAGGACTCGATAAGATAAATTTGACAGTCATTCTCGATAAAATGAGCTTTTGACTCCATAAAAACTCATTTTATCGAGAATAACTGTCAAATTTATCTTATCGAGTCCTATCGATTCCTACGTACTTGTACTGCTGGTCTGTTAACTAACGCGATTGCATCCATGTATTTCGTTTTCATGTAAGGTGCCCCCCCGTAAACGTGTTTGGTAAGTAAATGCGACCTGGAACGACACCACCCTCTCCTTGTACAGTTTCGTCTGTGCTTACTTGCCGAGCCGATGTTTCGACATTGGCGCATCCAATCTTATCGAAAATTGGTTCTGCATGTTACTAACGTAGCGCAATCGTTCTTCCTGGATACTAGAATACATATCCACTAACCATTCGTCTGACAGTTTACCGAAATCATGAAAGCGCGGCTCTGACAACAGCAAACAGCGAACGTATTTATTTTGAGTCAATTTCGCGTTGTTGTTGTCAACTTTGTTTATGTACCACCCCGCAGTAGCGTGTGCGGGCACAATAGCGGGTATTGAAACGTTTATAACGGGTTTATTCGCGGCCGTTTTCCAGATGGCAATACACCGTGGGAGAAACTGTTCCCTTTCTGTGCTAATAATCGCGGCAATCTCGTTTCCTAATGTCATATCACCGTGAATATTACCGTGAGTTTGACGCGTTGTAGGTTCGAACCTCAAATGCGCTTCTTGAGGTGTTTCTTCAACTGTTTGAAACAGGGATTGAATTCGTGCAAGAAATGGTTGATTTCCGTGACAATTTGACGATCTAACCGCAGACCTGCCGCGAGTCTGGCGTTCTTCGTTGTCCTCTATGTAAAGCCCGATAGGATTAGTGGTGTCCGTGTAACCCAAATAAAAAACGCGGTGGTATATTCTACCTTGAATTTTAATAATCGCCAGTTCGGGAAACGTAAACGAAAGGCAAACAAGTTATTGTACACGCGAGAAGACTTTTTGAAAGAGTCACTGTTATAAAAACTCCGTCAACGGGGGAAAGTTTTGAACGTTGTAAGACCCGCTGCCACAACACCACTGCAACTGGATTCGCGATTTTTCTTCGAAAAGCAGACACGTGCCACAATGCAAACATTTAAAAACGTCATCGGCTTTTAACGACGGTTTGCGCAAACGCACCGCATTTAATTCGTCCCCACTTTTAACCGCTATTAAACTTTCTGAATTTCGCAAAGATGGCTCGATATTTTGAACAGCTCGATGACGATGAGTGGCAAGTCTATTGACATCCGGGTTAGTTTGCACGTACCAGGCGACCGATTCTCGGTTTATTTCTGGCTCAGAAGAAGAATTCTGGGTTAAGAGCACTCAACGCTGTACGGCTCGTCTGTTTACTTCCGGGTGTTTTATTGTATTCTTCGACCGCTTTTTGATGTGAATTATTATTTGCCCGGATTTGTTTTTTCGGTCGTGCAACCGATGTTTTTCGTAACCGCGTATTTGCAGCGATTATCGCTTTGACAAACACCGAACGTTTCGCGTTAAATTTTAGGTCGCTTTCGATTATTTTTCTTTTCATTGTCCAATTAAGCGGCATTTTTTTTAAAACAACAACCGGTTTTAACGTGGAGAATTTAGGGTCATTTTTGGCTGCGCTGGGAACCGACGGAATTAAAACTGGGGGAATTTGTTGGATTTCGATATTGAGTACTGTAAATCGATGTATGCTGTACTCGCCTTGATCGAATTGAGCGCTTGTAAACAAAAGTTGTGCTAAAGTATTTATACCGAGACATTGAAATAAACGTGCTACATTTACATTCGGATTTTGGTGGTTGTTCTTGCCGGAGGCGTCAACGGCGTGACTATTAAATAGAAAATACCTATTATTGCTCTTCCAAAAAGACACGGTGGAATTTTGACCAGTAAACAGGAAGTTCAAGGTATTTTCGATGTATTCCGGATTAAAATACGTTATCAGAGTAGTTTTGAGGTTTTCGATGGTATCAAAAACAATTTGTTTATTTGATGGATAAAGCCCATTTGTTACCCACGTTATATCTATATTTGCCGAATAATTTTGAATTTTGACATGGGGAGGCAACTCCTCGGGGTTCAAAAAAGCCTCTCCCGTCGGACGTGGGGTATTGCAATATAGAATATCGCCGCATGGGAGGAAAATATTATCAATGTCAGACGTTGTGAATGTCTCGCGGTTCTTAACACATGAATAAGTGGACGCAATACATGACATTGCGACGCACTGAACGCCCTTACCCTTGAACCTTATTCCACCTTGATGAGTTGTCCCTGCTGCAATGCACTCTACTCCCGCCGCTCCATCGGCAGCGTCCGCTGAGGGTGGAATGAGATGTGCACTTACCTGACCCGATGTGCACTGCTAGTGCGTCGACCACGTACCTTCTTCGGACGACCGACGTTGCGAAGCATGACGATGATGACGAAACTTCTATAGTTAAAATGAGTTAATTAAAATACGTTTACAAAATGTAATTTTTTAGTGCCTCCGCGCATTAGGCGGTCAGGTCGCGTGGCCAGGTCGCAAGTTTTGAACGATATAGGACCCGCTGCCACAACACCACTGGGTTCGCGGATTTTTCTTCGAAAAGCAGACACGTGCCACAATGCAAACATTAAAAAACTTCATCAGCTTTTAACGACGGTTTGCGCAAACTATACAAACGCACCGCATTTAATTCGTCCCCACTTTTAACCGCAATTAAATTTTCAGAATTTCGCAAAGATGGCTCGATATTTCGAACAGATATTTACCGGGTTTGCTGGGTATGTATTGCCGAAATGGACAACGGCCGCGAGTCTTCTCCAACTTTTCATCGATTGTTACATTTTCGCCGACAGCATAATATTTTTTTATATTATTATTGAACTCTTCGAAAATATCGCGAATGGGTGCTAGCTTAACTGTTTGCCTTCTTTCACCTCGTGTACGAATATTGTCAAACCGTAAACTCCGCAGTAAGAAATGGAACCTTTCTCGTGACATAGTGGCTATACAGACGTCGGAACCACTTCCATCTTTTTCCCAGAGATCTTTTGTGTTCTGGTGACCACTTCGCAACCTTCCACAGAAATAAAGTAATCCAAAAAGAGCTCAAGTTCAACGATATCTGTACATTTACAATCGCGTTCTCTTGAGAATTTAGACTTTAGCTCTTCTATATAAATGTTAGTATACTGGACTATCTTTAGTAAACACGTTTCCGGAAAAATAATAAAATTCCAGGCTTCTAACATAGACGAACAAGATCTGCCTTCCCCAATCGGTCCCGGCAAATGATATATTATGTTATGGGATCTTGTTCGTACACGCGGTGGCTCACGAACTTGCCAGCGAGTTCTTTTGTCTTTTCCAGTAAAACGACCTCGCCTCAAGTACTTCAGCGGTACATCCTCTAAATATTCTTCATCTTCAGTATTCTCAATATGTAAATTCGAAGAAAAACTCTCTTCCGACACTGAAGACCCATCTGAATCACTTCCTTCTTGCTCTGTTCCGCTTTCATGATCACTATGCTCCTCAAAATCTTCTATTTCTGACACATTTTCTTCTTCACTATCTTCTTGTTCTAGACATTCTTCTATAATTCGATCCGTCAGTAGGGAACTCATCATGAACCAGCTCTAAAACAAAATATAATAACCAATAACATAACAAAAAAAATGTAACAAGAACCGTCGCTACCGGGTATTTTTCACCCATACTCACTTTACACGTCCGTTGTCGCCAAGCGCCGCGCGCGAACTGTCCGCCCGGTGAAGCACACGCGTGTTAACTATTGCCCAGAAGGTACTTAAAGTCGTGAGTTGCCACAATGTTTAATAATAAAAATATCACGTGATTTAGGTACTCTGTGGTATTTTTTACCCAGTAGCGAGTGCCGCCGGGTTAACATAAATATTTTACTCACCGTTGACATGATTATAACGCACACTGATAGATCAAATTAATATCTCTTATATTGTACAAGTACTCGAGATAGGTAATTTTCAAAAGGTAGCTAATTTAGGTAAATACAGGGTGTAAACCACCTCATCACGAAGACGTCAACCCAGCATTCTGTTCATCAAACTAAGTAACTTCGCAAAAAAATAATTACAAATACTTCACACTATATCGACGTCGGAAATTTCAATTGTCGTAATGGACAAAACACGAGTTTTCAGTACAGCCCAAAAACAAAACCAAAAAATGTTTTTGTCTAATCTCTTTTTCAAATAAAGTGCTATATTTATGATGTCAAAAGAAACCCCAACTATTTTTTCGTGTTCCATCTCTATACATTAACAAAACAAACCGCACTTAATTATCGACGAAAATGAGTGTCCTTTACAGCCCACAAAAATAGAACCGAAGTACTTTACAGCCTCGAAAAATAAGTTATGATAGATTCAGATGTGTAACAAAGGACTAATCTTGATCATCAATGGGTAGTACAGGTCAATTTAATCAGAGACTAGGGTGTAAAAGGAACGAAAAAGCTAAATATTAGTTAAAAAAATACCTACAATAGGTTGTAAAACTAAGTGAAATAAAGGGTTTTTTTTATTTATTAATCAATATATTTAGTAAAAAAGTAACAAAAATGTTATTCTATTTAAATCGCAAGTAATCGTTGCGATTCTAAAGAACAACACATTTTTTAGAATAAGCTAATAAACTAATCTAGGTTTTTTTAAATAATTATTATTGAAACAAACAATATTTATCAAAACAGACTTAAACTTAATAATAAAATTAAAATAACCAAAATAATAACATTTTTTTCCATAAAATCTCAAACAATTGACATTCTTAAGTATTAATTAAATGACAAATAACTTCTGTCTTTTAAATTACTAGTAATGAAACTTAAACATTTTTTTCAAAACATAATGGTGTTTTATAGTAATAAAATTAAAATAACCACTAAATAAAATATAACTATAAAATCACAAACAATTGACATTCTTAAGTATTAATTAAATGACAAATAACTTCAGTCTTTTAAATTACTAGTACAAATAACTTCAGTCTTTTAATGAAACTTAAACATTTTTTTTCAAAACATAATGGTGTTTTATAATAATAAAATTAAAATAACCACTAAATAAAATATAACTACAAAACTGCATATAGTATTGTACTAATGGCTTAAGTAGATAGTAATTATAATTTTATTTATGCCGATATCGGTGGACAAGGACGTGTAAGCGATGGAGGAATTTTTCAACATAGCTTTCTGTGGCAAAAAATAGAAAATGACACTCTTAAACTTGCCACCAGATTCTCCACCACCGGGAAGAGAAATAAATGTTCCATATGTGTTTGTCGGTGATGGAGCTTTTGCTTTTCATAAAAATATATTGAAGCCTTTTCCTGGTTGTCACGACATTGGCACTGTAGAGCGCACATTTAATCCTAAACTTTCCACCAAATACTTTTTCTCCGGGCGATGCTTTTTAGCTGTATTTGCAGCTCTGCTTTAGTCCAGTCTTCTTCAAATGAGACACCGTGCTCCTGCATCCATATCTTTATGTCCGCTTTGCGGGTTGCAGTCGTTGGCGCTTTATCCAACTGCATACTGTGGTAGGATGCATTATCCATGACGAGAATGGAGTTTTCAGGCAGATTTGGTATTAGTTTTTCTTTTAAATATTTCGTAAAATTATTACCATCCATCTCGTCATGGTAGTCACCTTTTTTGATTTAGCTTTAAATAATAATCCTGCACCCTCCACTCCACAAACCCATCCTCTGAGCCGGCATGAACCATCACCCACCTTTGTCCGGGACTATCATTTTTGCGAACGCCTTTATCGGTGGATGACTGCCAGCACTTGCTGACAGTATAATGGGCATGGATCCACGACTCATCCATATATACAACTTTCTTTTTTTCGCACCCATGGCATCATTTTGTCGGAGGCGACGTAAATATTTAACTCGCCACGCTTTTATGTTATCGCGTTCTATGAGCACCATTCGGTTCTGGCGGCATTTTTTAAATTGGAATCCGAGCTTTTCTTTTAAAATCTTGCTTAATGTCGTTTTGGAGCCTTTATACACACACCGGCACAATTAGGGGAACACAAAAAAAAGGTCGTTTTTCTTAACTTTATGTAGCACATATTTTTTTTAGTTAATCAATAATTAATTGCACTCAAACTAACTGAAATAAACGCTAAAGTGACTCACACAATACTTCTACGTGAAGAAATAAACAAAAATGACAAAAAATGAGAATTTAACGTTTTTTCCTTAAAAGTGAAATCTGTAAACATTTTCAAAAATGACAAAAAAAAGGAGTTTTAGAATCGGGTATTGCCGCCTCGGACTCTAATTAAAGTCTGTACACGATTTCCCATGCTTCGGATAACGTTATCAATGAGTTCTTGGGACGAATTGTTCCACTCTTCCACTAACGCTAATTTAAGTTCCTCCACATTATTAGGGGCTGGATTTCTTTGTCGAACCTTTCTTCCCAGGTAGTCCCAGACATGTTCTATCGGGTTCATATCCGGTGATCGCGCTGGCCAGCTCATCTGAGTGATGCCTACTTCATTACACAGAAATGAAAAATAATGTGTAGGTACCATGTAATTACCTTCTTTCTTTATTCTCGATATAGTAGCCATCGATAAATTAATCGCCATCGGTGCGCGTACGGCGCTATACTTTAACGGATGATAACGCTCAAAGTTCTTCTCTTCGTCAAAGTATTTTATAACGTTGTAAACAATCTCACGTGCATCACTGTGAAAAATCTTTCCACGTTTTCGTGAAGCCATCGTCAATCAATCTCAAATGTCACCGTTCGTAACAAAAACTTAACGAAAATAAATAACAATCAAACGTAACGTAAACAAATAACAATCAAACTCAACAAAAATAACAATGAATATCAACGAAAACAACAAAATAACGGAACGAATTTAACGATAACTCGGAGTGCGTCAAGTAGCGTGGAAAGCGAATCCTGACTGACTATTTTTTTGTAGCGCGTACTTCACTGTGTGAGTATAGACAGCGATAGAGAGTGAGCGAGAACGCATGCGAGCGGACGCCATTTTCAGATCTATTCTCTATCTGCGCGGCTTATACAGGGTTACTGGTAACTCGACGTATTCCTTGCACGACGTCATAGTAGGGTTAAAATGCAACAAATTAAGCCACCAAATGTTCTACCGAAATTCAGTAGTTTTTGAGCTAGTTACATTTTCAGTTTTTTTATGAAAAGTCCCAGATTAAATCATTTGGAGCCAATTTAAAAATTATTTACAGCGCGACTGTACTGAAATTTAAGTTAATATCATAGTTGATGCCGTAGCAGATCTTTGTTCATAATTAAAAGTTCAAAAATGTCAGAAACCTTGGCTAATATCACTAAACAAACATTTTTTTTTTGTGATTTTTGCTGTTACTTCATACAAAATGTTGTCTAGTAAAAAAAAAATACTACGCCTTATGTACAAATTACTAGGAAAATATCCTTGTCTTATCAGCTATCCAAAAATCTATGAAAGTTAATACAAAGTTATGGACTACATTATGTGTGTCTCACAAAAATGTGATTATTCGGAAAATCAAATAAAACAATTTCGTGAATATTAGCATTATTTTCAATCAATATCAGTTTAAAAACTTTAATTAAGTACACTTTCACACGTCTTGTTCGATGTGCTGCTGCCCTCGGTTTCGAATACATGTTCTTATTCGCTTCCTCACTTCGGTTTTTGTGATTCTTGATTTGATTGTTGCCCTCATCTGGTTCGCCGCATTTGTTATTCTCTCCCTTAGTTCTTCAATTGAATTTACTGGGGTCACATAAACTAGGTCTTTCATATGACCCCAGACGTAAAAGTCTAGCGGCGTAAGATCAGGGCTTCGTGGAGGCCACGGAATCGGCCCACCGCGCCCTATCCATCGGTTTGGATAGGTTTCATCCAGCAATTGTCGAAATGTGATTCGGAAGTGGGCTAGACATCCGTCATGTTGATAGATCATGTTTGCTCTTCTGTCTTCCGGTACATCCGCGAGTAGTGGTGTTAAATGATTTCTTAGGAAATCTTCATAAATTTCCCCATTTAGTGTTCGGGGTAAAAAATGTGGGCCAATTAATTTGTCGTCGATAATACCCATCCAAACATTAAGCGAGAATCTACGCTGGGATGCGGTTGGTTTCAGCTTCTTAGGATTTCCTTCTGCTTTCGGTGCCCAGTAATGTAAGTTGTGGTAATTTGTGATACCATCACGGTCAAACCATGACTCATCGGTCCACAGAATGTTTTTTAATAAGTTTTCGCCTTCGGCGTCGGCACTTAACATAAAACGACAAAATTCAAGCCGTCTCGGCGGATCTCCCTCTTCTAATGACTGGACAGGTTGATAGTGGTATGGATGTCGGCCTGATAAATGAACTACAGACCAGACTTTCCACTGTGACATACCAAGCTCACGCGCTACGATGTTTGTCGATATGTTGGGGTCGTCAATAAAACGTTGAAGAATCAGCTCCTCCTCCTCAGCCGTATATCTCCGAGAACGACCAGTGTCAATTTGCCTGCTTCTTTGGACGCTGCCAGTTTCAGATAATCGCCGATAAGTCGATCCAAAAACACCAACGTGTGGGAGTCGGCGGTTGGGAAAGCGAAGTTGATATTCTCTCCGCGCCTGAGCAGCGTTACCGTCACTAAGTCCGTAACAGTACATTATGTCAGCGTATTCAGGGTTAGAATACGCAGCCATAGTAAGCACTTACGAAAGCACAGCCCAGCACAAGAGCAAGATACGGGGCAACAGTTAGGGAAATAGCTAGATAATAAAACACGAGCTTGCGCGACGTAGAGTTGAAACTAACTACCGCTAACGATAGTAAGCACTTACGAAAGCACAGCACAGCACAAGAGCAAGATACGCGGCAACAGTTAGGGAAATAGCTAGATAATAAAACACGAGCTTGCGCGACGTAGAGTTGAAACTAACTACCGCTGACGACCAGATTTTGTAAAGTCGCACCCCGTGTCATGCCGAAAGAACAATAGTGACCAATCACAAAGCTTGCCGAGTGTTTGGAGTTTAAGCGCAGATAAAAACTACGAATATCAAAGACAATACTTTTTAGATATCTCATTTAGATATGCCCATTGACAACTTTTTCAAAGTCTACGTAAAACATATGGCATATAACTACTATGTTTGGTAGTTATATGCGGTTTTCACTGTAAATCTGTATCCTGAGATATTATTAATTGTGTAAATGACACTTGCCGAATTTTTCTTAGATATGGAGTGTTTTCATTAAACAGCTTATGAAATAAAGTTTCTATTATATCCAAACCTTTTCATTAAGTACTGATACGAGCTAGATGTGGGATAAAGAATTACTACCGATTAAACAACTTGATTAATTAAAAATCCCAAAATACTTAATCAAACATACCATACTAATCACTATTCACTTAGATATCGCACTTCTACACTCGCGATCTAAAACATGGAATCACTTGGAATTGATTCCCCGCGATCTTGAATAGTTGCACAAAATTGCTCTGGGGCAGCAAACGTCTGGAACTGAGACTATTGAATTGGAGCCGATATTCAATAGCTGTTCCGAGAATTCTTCGTATTTGTGAGCCATCGGGGCTTCGTCATAAATAATAACCGAAGCGTGGCGTATCAACTCTGCGCGTTGGGAACCGTTCGTTATGTTTCAATACCCGTGATCGTCCACAAGGTCTAAAGGAAATTTAAACATACTGTGAGCCGTAGTGGCGCCTTCGTAATTCTGAGCCGCGATGCCCGATGTTGCCGTACACAAAACTACTTTATTACGCGAGCCACGGACATGCGCTACGACCACGTTGAGTAAAAGCGTTTTTCCCGGCAGGGCCAATAATGAAAATGGAACTGTTGTTTGCACGTTTAAAGACCGGGTCTTCTACAAGTCGGTCGACGTACGAATTTAACCTGCCCGCACTGAATTCAATCTGCTCTCGACCTAAATCGGTGGTATCGTCGCGGATATTGGGCAGCCCCTGCTCTACAAGAGTGGTCTCGACTGGTCTCGACTGGTCTCGACTGGTCTCGACTGGTCCCGTGTTTACATAAAAGTCTGTCGATTTGGATGAGACTCATTTTATAGGCCCTGTCGGTATCATTTAGCATCCGTTCGAGGTAATCTTCGGTTATTTGTTTTTTTTAATTTATTCCACCATAAACCGACTAGAGCGCCGTTTACGGCCAAGAGGACGAAAAATCGACGAAGTCGTGGTCCCGTTAGAAAATTCGCAGCTTCCTCGAGAGCTCTCTCGTATTCGATTTCGTCATCCGCGATACCTACATTTCGAGCGACTTCCTGAAACGTTCGATAATCCAACCCGCCGATTTTCAAAAGATCACTTAAGCCGCGGCACGGGTATAAAGTCAATAGCATTCGTAAGTAAAATTGTTCACCCTTATTTGGCGCCACCCAAAAAAGTCGAGCAACATTCACCCCTCGCTGCCTTTTTGTGACGAATTGGTTTTGTAATCGGTGGAGTTTCACATTTTTTGTAGTTGGGCATTTTGAATACTATTTTTCGTAAAATTCCAAGTACAGTCAGGTTTTCGAACTCGTCCCCGGCCGGCCGGTTAAAATAATCTAATGGAGCAGAACTATTACTTTGAGCGGCGTCAGCTACCGAATCTTGCCTAAAGAAAACGCTTGGGTAGTTTTCGAGGTGGACTGGCAGTGGTTGGACAGTGGGTTCGCGCATCGTCAAATCGTACTCAAAAACTCGCAACGTGGCATCGCAAGCACCTATCTACTTTTCGTAACGTATTGCTCTACTTCGTTGTTTCTATCATGCTCGGCAACTATCGTGACACGCGCCTCATCTTTGCCTTTCGTCATGTATTTGAATCAGAGATGTTACGAATGTCATATTTTTGGCGAGTGTTTGAAAGGCGAATGTGCGAATGCGAATGTTGAGAAGGAGCAAAAAAGAAATATCTAGGTATTATATTTAAATCATCGCTTTTTATTTATTTAAGGTTATACAGTGTATATACAGGTGTATTTCACCTCATCACAAAGCCGTTAACCAAGCATTCTGTATATCAAACTAAGTAACTTACGCAAAAAATATTACTGGGAAACAACTTTTTTTTTTGAGGTTATAAATCATGTTTTGTGGTATAACTCAATGTAACACACTCAAAACATTGTGCGGATGGATGGATTAAATAGATGGATTAAGTAGAGATATTTAAAGTAAAAATCATGCGATAAAAAGTGGTATTTAAAAAAAAAAACTTGCCAAAATCTTGCAACTTTGACCCCCAATATCTCCGTAACTAGAAGGTTCCCAGGTATAGTGTAGAACAAAAAATAATCAGAATGACAAGGAGATCAAGTGCCTTTCGTATTCGTTAAGAGGTGTTTTACACCCTTTATATAGTATACACAATCAAATTAACAACAAACAAATTTAATAATCTAATTTCAATAGGGGCAGATTGTATTTTAAAAACAATAATTTAGCTGCCTTATCACCCATGAGACGATTTCGTAAAGGCTCATAAATCAAGCCAGCTGCACTAAATAATTGCTCACTTGGTACACTGGCAGGAGGAGCGCTGAGGTACGTACGAGCAAGTTCTGTCAATTTGTCAAATTTGGATTTGGATTTCCACCAGTCCAGAGGATTTTCCTCAAGAGAAATTCGTTTTTCTTTTAAATATGCTTTTAATTGGGATTTTATTTCACACAGTATCATCCCTTCTGGTTCACATTCTACATCGGAACCTTCGCCGCCGCCGTCACTTGAAAAATCCAGAATTCTCGCCAGATTTGTTATGAGGCTTTTAGTAGGGTAATCGGCACTTGTAGACGGCTCATTATTATATATGGATGTCGTGTTTTTCGGCCTTTTACCACTTGAACTGGAAGTTATACGATCGTGATTAAATAAATCAAGCGCAAGTTTGATGATCTCGGTATTAACATTATCCTTCACAATATCAATAAAGAATTTGTTCTTGTATCGCGGGTCCAAAAATGTCGCAATTGTAAGCAAAGGGTAATTTTCCAAATTGCAAAACTTCTTGTTTATTTCAGTCTTTTACACATGAATGAAGTTTTTCATAATACAAGGTGTCTCAAAAGAAAGTTAATAAAGAGTGAACAAAAAGACACCGTGTACTCGATGATCAAAAGCTATTGTTATACTAACCTCATTAATGTTAATCCGTGCCATCACATACTCTTTGAAGCCTGGATTGTCTTCCAAATAGGTTCGCGTCAGTATATGCCGGTTTCGGTCACGAATTACTGATCTTGTACATGTAACACACTGTATATGGCGTTCACCTTCCATTTTTTTTAAAGCAGATGAGTAATAATAATAATCCAATCGTTAAGTAATACACTGAAGTCCGTTGTGAAAGCCGAGATTGTTAATAAAAGTAAGAATAAAATAAACTAAGATATGCGCGCGCGCTCAAAATCAGTTCCTAACAGGTACTAACTACTGACGACACACCGACGCTAGCACAAAATAGTTCGAACTACCCACCTAATGGATAAAATAAAAAAAAATTGAACGTGCGTGGGTCGATTTTACTAAGGATTTTCGGTATTTTCAACATCGAATATCTTTTTTCCTACTTAAGTTACAAAGTTGCTCCCATACAAAAAATATCTACGTTTTCAAAGACCTTTCGAATGCTACCAATTTCAACTTGCTACAAACTGGGTACGTTCAGACCCATGTTCTTTCAAATCATTCAACAGTAGTTTAATTTTGTTTGCAACTTTTATATATAATTCATGGCTATGCTCAGTGAAAAAATTTCGTCCTTTTAATATATATTGTGGCGCCACCAACTGCATTAGCCTTCGGAAACCCACGTTCTCAACGAAGTTAATGGTAAATTTCCTACGAGGACACGGCGGTGCTTCGCCCACGCAGGGCAGACTTCCACCGTGTGCTCCACCGTGTCCTCCGGTCGATCCTCGCAGTGGAGACACCCGGGCGTTTCCTCCCGCCCGATTCGGTGCAGGTACCTCCCGAAACATCCGTGTCCGGTGAGGACCTGCGTCAGGCGTAAGGTGAGGACGCCGTGGCGCCTCTCCAGCCGCTCCTCAAAGAGATTGTTTGATAGAGAAAGGCATAGTTTGATTGTCATCAATTGAATCTAAAATGGTGCCATCACTATCAAATGCATTTTTAATTTCTGTCATCATCGCAGGTGCAACCTGATAAAAAAGAAAGAAAGAAGTTAAGAAAGCTTTGACATACTAATTAAAAGATGTTTAATATATTCTGGAAGTTAACCATTCAATAATCATTCAATGAACACAATAATTTAAAATAATGAGCAGAGAATAATAATAAGGTAAATTGAGTCACACAATGGTTTCTGAATAATTTACAGGAATTTATTAAATTATGATTCCAATCTCTTCAACCATACTTATTATGGCTTCGTAGCGGCGTTGTTCGTTCGTAGTGGTGGTGGAAGTGAATGTCGTCCATCTCCAGTTTTTAGTATATTCCCTACTTCTGTAGCCGGAGTTTTATGTTTCAATGCTTTCATGTTATCCCATGCTCTTTTAGCCTCACGCTGAAATAAACAGTATGAAAAATACTATTAGCAAATCATTCATAGTCTCGGACTCGAAAAAGTTATTGTCTGTGGAAATTTAAAATACACTATTTCACCAAAATGTAAATAAGTTTTCTTAATAAAATTACATCGATTTGATCTAAAAACTTTTTTCTGCCATCGCAACACATGTAGGTAATTCTATTTTACGAGATAAAGCTGACACTAAAGTATTCCTGCTCCATCTTCACATTGAAAGGCCCTGACATGTTTTCGCGTGCCTCTTACTCTCATTGAAACTGCTCTTATAACTGAGATTTGTATTTTCACTTTCAACCAGTACACTATTTGAGAATAAGCGTTTCCCCATTTCTCATTAAGCTTTGATGCGGTTTGTTTTAAAAAAACTGTTATATTCAGTTCCTATGGCTCCATCGCATGAAATGATTAATGATTTTCATGTTTATTTCTTTTTTCGCGCTCAATATGATGAAACAAAGCGAAGAAAAGTACAAGTGTGAAATACATCGCATGTTGAACTTAATAGTAGTGCAATAAGTGCCAGTTTACGAAGAAGTATAAAAAAATTGATAAGTATTAAAAAAAAATATTCCATGATGTCATCATCAGAAAAAGTTAAAGGTTCTATCGATGGCAGTGAAAGGGATTCATTATCGGTTTCCATTTCCCTGGTATCACCATCTAGTGAACTTAGTGGTGCAACGAAATAGAATCTATTATGTTCGCACCATGTATCAGTATTTTGTGCAAGGTTACTGACGTGTAGAACCAGTTATAATGTTCCACATACTTGCAGTAAGATTATGGAAAAAAACTTGAAATTTTGCGGAATCGATAATGCTGGAGGCATTATCATGGGTTGGAAATAGTGTGCAAATCTTCGACTAAACCATTCCTTGATTCCATAAATCTCTGCAAAAGTTTTGCGGTTAGAATCGGACAATGCAGTGCGCGCAGCATAGATATAATAACGAAGGAGATATGGCGTGGAGTTCAAAATGTATGAAAACCGATGAAGCCACAGTTGCCCCTCCATAACGCTAATATTGCACACACAGTTCTGTCAAAACAATACTACGAACAAGTGCACACACGCGCCATCGATAACTCTGTTATTTAAATATAAACCTTATTTTTTAAACCACAGCGCACTTTTTCCATATAATTTACTCACACTAAAACAATTATCCTTGTGTGTTGTCGGGACACGGGGGCGGATACGACACAGTTCTTGACTAAATCGAAGAGTTATCGATAAATATATCGATTATTTTTTAGGAAAAAAGTAAATAAAAATAATATGAAACCTACAACCATTATTCAATGAATAAAAATATTTTAAAAACAATTACAAATCAAATGACACAGTTACACGTAGTTCAAAGTCAAAATCAAAGCATTTATTTCAATTAGGCCAGTTACATGCACTTTTGAATTGTCAAAAAGAAAATTAAGCATTTAATCGGCATCGGCCCTCCAACCGGATTACAAGAGTTAACAAATAAAAAAAAAAAACTGAAATAGTAATAATTATAACAATTCGCAGTCCACTTTCTTGTCGACAGACTTTGTCAAACCTCCACGAGCACATCACTAGCTCGCGCTCAAATACGGCGGACCGGAGCAGCGGACGCACCATGTGACATAACGGCTTGATCAGTCGCTAAGTGACAGACTAAGGTGTAAAAGAGCAATGTATGTAATGCAAACATAATACAGTCGGAGTAATACAAGAAAACATAAATAAAGTAGTATAAGTCAGATATATTTTAGGGATAATGTTTTTTCGTGATTTTTAAGACAAATATTGTAAAATACTTGTACTAACTTGTGGTAACTGATGCCATGACTTCAAAAGTTTTTGTTTTGGCTTCTGTTTTTCCACGAAACCACCGAACAAGACGGCATAATCGTTTTTTTACGAACGCGGTTGACAACAAACTAACTCGTGGAGACGGCCATTTTTTCAAGAGCTGCGAAACGTCCAGCTTCGTGGTCACCGACACGCCCCCTTGCCACTTCTCCTGTTTTTAATTAGCGATGGGCAACTCGAGTTATTTAACTCGAGTAACTCGGGTCAGACCGTAAGCGAGTCAGCCCGAGTTAATATATCTGCAACCCGGGTTGACCCGAAGAGCGCGCGCAGCAAGCGGTGCGGTGGGTGGGTTAGCGGCCCGCGGCCAACCGCGAGTCGCGAGGCCTGAACGATTACGAGCGCGAGCCCGAATCAGCCCGAACGACCGAACGTGCGAGCCGCGATTGAAAGAGATAGTTCTCGTTGTTGGTTTCCTATCAGACGGTTATGACAGGAACTGATGAGAGTTATAGCATAGAATATTATTTGTTTTGTTTACCTTTTTGTTGTTATTAAGTACTTCGTTCGTTATTTATTGTTTTGGTTTTATTAGTGTTTGTGTTGTTTGTCGGTTTAATAAGTTTAGAATGGCTCCGGGAAATAAAAAAAGTGTTGCGTGGGAGTTTTTTTCGAAAATAGAGGATAATATCAAAGTAGTATGCAATTTATGTTCCTGTCAATACAAATTTAAAAATAAATATTGTTAAAATGTAAGACTGATATTTAGAAATAAGAGCCTTTATTACATTTATAGGTACACAAGGTATTTTTATTACCCTTAATTAGCCTTTTTATAGGTGTTAGTAGATAGATACGTGACCAAATACCAAACGGTACGGTGTTTAATTTAAGGAATAAAGTACCATTACATTTATTTTAGTTTTGTTTACTTATTATTTTCTAGGTAAAAATGTTACAATTCTTTTGCGCTACATAAGTAGTTCGCTTTGTGATTTGAGGTTTTTAAACACTCAATAATATTAAAAGTTGGATTTTTGGTCGGGCTCAATTTTATTTGACTATCATTATCATTGACTCGACGGCACGCAGCCCGTCGGACCCGACCCAGTGAACCGTGAACGTAGCAAACTAACAACCCGCGGAACGATGCACCGAGTTGAGCATGTACTGACTCGGACGGACGACGGCGACGCGGCGACGCGACGTACCTTAAGGCAGCCCGGGTCGAGTCAACTCGAGTTGCAGCCCGAGTTGGTTAACGGGTCAACTCGAGTTACTCGAGTTAAGAAAAAGTCGACTCGGCCCATCGCTATTTTTAATATTTCTGTGGCGCGCAGTATTGCCATCATTCGTCGTACCTGAATTCGGTCGTACGACATCGACAAGCAAACCCATTTTTTTTCCGGATGTCAGCTTGTATACGTTTTTTTCTACTTTCTTTTCTTCGATACCAGCTTCAGAAGAATTTGACTGTTTTTATATCCTAAGTTAACCAAAATTTCCAAAATACTGATCCAGACATGCAATGGGCTAAGTCTATGTAACAGAGCTTCTTTATTTATGAGTTGGTATTTGTTATTATATTATATACCTTGCCATCTATTATCGTTAGATATAATTTAGGATCGCCAGTTACAGTATGTCCAGAGGAGTTTTCTGCAAAAATCGGCGAAAGGCCCTTGATTTCTTCTTCTACACGATGTTTCTCTTTCTAAATTAAGTCCTTGGTTTCTGATGGATTTGTATTGGTCGACAATATCGAAAATATTGAGGGCTAGGATTTTCCTAAAATACAAACCCATCAACTGTTTTTACATGTAATGGGATATATGTGGTAGCAAAA
The DNA here is from genome assembly GCA_916618015.1 of Xestia c-nigrum. Classification (NCBI taxonomy): domain Eukaryota; kingdom Metazoa; phylum Arthropoda; class Insecta; order Lepidoptera; family Noctuidae; genus Xestia; species Xestia c-nigrum. The sequence goes on along the minus strand of OU745266.1, from coordinate 18,507,387 downwards.
AGGCAATGCTCGTCATCGCTATCATCAGAAAGTATCTGCTTATACATAGTTAAATTGCCCAGTACTGCCATCAAAACCCCAAGAACCTTCAAAAACACAGTTAATTGTATTTAATTGTTTTTTATTGCAGTACTCGGAAAATTTTCGTCGTAGGAATCAATAATGCGGCGGAGTGTGTGTGCATAAGCAAATCGAACAAAGGAACTTTAGAACACCAATCTCAAAATATGGTGTTGTTTGCTGATGACACTTCTCTAATTTTTAAGATAAATAGACGGGCCAAAAATCTAGATGACGTGAATGATGCCCTACTTCAGGTCCAAAATTGGTTCACAGCAAACAATTTGGTATTAAATGAAAAAAAAACTAAATGCATAAGATTTTCATTACCGAATGTAAAAAGTAGTGATTGTGAGATAATATTGAATAAAGAGAAACTCGAATTCGTAGATAAAACGGTTTTCCTGGGGCTGCTTACGCTTGATTCAAGGCTACAATGGGGTTCTCATTTAACATCTCTTGCGGGGCGCTTAAGTTCAGCAGCATATGCCGTTAGAAAAATCCGTCAGTTCACTGATGTGGATACCGCTAGACTGGTATATTTTAGTTACTTCCATAGTATAATGTCTTACGGTATTTTGCTATGGGGACGGGCTGCTGATATTGAGTCTATATTTATTCTGCAGAATAGAGCCATCAGAGCCATATACAATCTTCGTAGGCGCGATTCTCTAAAGGAACTATTTAAGGATATTGGCATCATGACGGTTCATGGCCAATACATCTACGAAAACATAATGTACGTTAGAAAAAATCTGCATCTTTTCGGTAAAAGAGGCGACAGACACAATTACAGTACTAGAAATAGGGACCAACTAGTTCAGCCAGGCTTTAGACTCGCTAAAGTAGACTCATCTTTCATGGGGTACTGTTTGAGATGCTATAATAAAATTCCACAAAGTATTCTTGAACTGAATGAGACGAAATTTAAAACATGCATTAAACGCACACTATGTAAGCAAGCATATTACAAGTTGAGCGATTATATCGCTGATAAAAATGCTTGGCTCAATGCTGGTCCTGCTCCACAAGGACAGGGGCAAAAATGGCTAGCATTAAATGGTATTGTTGGAGCTGCTGAAGATTGTACAACTATCTTTGCATTGTATAGCTTCAATGTTAGTATTATATAATCGCATAGCCCATATTGTGTGAGTACTATGTACTAGAAAGCTTTCATTCACTGGAAACCTACTGTAGTTTTTGACTTGAATGTGTCCTGGCGGTTGAGAGTATGTCATGCTCACTCAAATGTCTCGCTGATGGTGGCGTGTGTGTCGTACCATTTAGCTCCCTTCAAAAGGGTTGAGCTGAATGGTGCTGATCCATGCGTCATGTTCGTGAACGGGCGCTGTCAGTTGTGACTGGTCATCTCTTAGTTGCCATGGCTTATTTGAAAGAATTATTTTGTTTTTACTATGGACACTTTTAACGTGCACATCTTGCTACATTGTTCTCACATAATTTACCATCTCAACATGAATGATGTAACCAAGATTTTGTAACAATAATTGGATTTAAAAGAGTGTCCATGGAGTTTCTTGCCCGTTCTTCTCCATAGAGATCTACGTTAGGGAATGGGCAACTACAGTACTTTCACAGTTTTTATGTCTTGTGACTGGGACTGTAGCTACATTTAATTTTCATCTTTGTTTCGACAATTCAAAAGTGCCTGTTATTGGCCTACTTGAAATAAATGATTTGATTTTTGATTTTAGCTCATCGTTCTGATATAGAAATTTCGACATCAGGGTAACATAGTTTTTAGCCGTCTGTATTCTCTAACACGGAGGATAAATATTTGAAGTAATTCCTGCACTCGTTGAATTTTATACAGGTGCAATTTCAGATCTTTCAACAAATGTGACGCAAAGATGTTCTGGATACCATAAGTTCGGCTGAACGCTTTCGAATCGATAGAGCAGGATTACGTTGAATTGGAGCTCGTACGCCTTTCTGGCCCACTCTGTACCTCCCTTCAATGAAGTTGTCATCAACGAAGGCCAAATGAACTAATCTTTAGCGCATTCCGGGCCTCTGAACATCTATCGGTCCATATTCTAACAAATTGCGGTTTGGATGTTGGGATGTTAAATGGTGCTATTTTTTTTCTGCCGCTATTATAGAAGCGGAAGCCGCAGATATAGCCCTGAGTTTGGATGACGTCTTCGTTTCATACCCTTATCGCTGCTTCCACCTTCTCCGCAAACCTGGCTTTACGCACGTCGCAGATCGATCGATCGATGCAGCGTCGGATTCCAACCCCGTACATCCCTTCGCGATGCGCTCCGCTTGAAATTCGGAGTAACTTTTTATAGAGGTTTTCTACCTCGCGGTCCGGGTGATTAAGTCGAGACACTGTCCCGATCGAAGTCGCGGGACGTCACCAGAAGAATCTCTTTCAATTTCTTGGGGAAGAGTACTCCGCGTCCATGGTGCCCCGACCCAGCAGCTGCTGTTACCTCCAGACGTATCGAAAGGGGCCGCCAGCCATCAGGCAAACGTGGAGAATTCTGACATAGCACTCTATGGAGGTCACACCCTAAGCAGAGACAACACATTTCAAATATCTCCTTTTGATATGCCTATTGAAAACTTTAACAAAGTCTATGTAAAACATATTACATATAACTACCAACCATTGGTTCACCAGGGGTTCCCAAACTTATTTTGTCTACTCCCCACTTTGAGAATAAATTATTTTTTAGCGCCCCCATTTTTTGGCCTTATAAACCACTATAACTTCAAATTAAATCAATCAATTATTGTGAGCAATTTTAGAGGAGATTAAACATTAATTCTAAACAAGACTTACTAACTCGCAGGAGTTAATTTGAAACCTGAGCGCACAACGACTAAATTGCAAAAACCCGTCGGTGACACAAATTTAGGAAACGAAGTGAGGGTATAAGTTTTAAATGAATTGCCCACCCAACATGAAGTACCCACTTGACAAAAAATAAAACAGTTAACCCTTTCGCGAGCAAATACTATTTACACCTCCGATTTTGGTTTTATTTATTCTAAACATTAACAAAATGAGTGCCTTCCGCCGGTACCTGGTCTCCTACTCGTCAACCTGGCTGGCACACTCACTTATCTGCTTCCTGAGGAGACTCAGCATGTTGAAGATCAGCTCCCTGACGGCGCGAAATTCCTCGGCTACCCTTGCCACGGTGTTCTTGGCAGGTTGTGCACACTGTATCTGCGCTTCCAACTCACTCATATTTCGGTTGAAGCTATCCTCAAGGGTCTTCTGTGCAGATATATTATGATCTCTTCAAATTGGAACATTGTGATAGTTCTATTGTCCACTTGTGTTCGGTGATAATGAAAATACTGTAGTGAGGTGATGAGCTGGCAGATGGTGTAAAATTATTGTTAGAGTCACTTAAACGTGCTGCAAACGTGACTACCTGTTGCGTTTTTGCTATACACTGTTAATATATAAAAAAGGATTGGAAATACTGTTAATTATTATTTTAAACAAAACCAATACTGGAGATACGTCTGTTTTTTTTTACACCTACCCGCGAAATCCATTATTAGTATCATGTAATGCGGGTATGAATAAGTCCCTCGTTGAAACTTACATATTGTATATAGTAATAAACCTAATATTGCACACATGTTTTCAAACTTAGTTTGCTCTTACTATTTTTGAAAAGTTTAACTATACAATAGAGAACTTCTAAAATCAGTCTCAAAGTAATTGAATATTTTACTAAAATCAAAATAAAACATGCCAAGAAAACTTTCTTTTTGTTTTCATTCATGGTAAAACTTATAAAAACATGACATCCCCCAAATGATGGTAGCTCTTCGGGCCAGTGTACACCAAGTTGAGAATATCGAATCTCTCGAGGCACACCACTTCTCTTGGAAGCATCACCATCAGGCTGAGATATAGTGGATGTAGAAACATGTCGTTCCCGAAATGTTTGTTGACTTATTTTTTTGCCTTTATGCACGGCTTCATAAAGAATAAATGCATTTATGCAGATTCTTCTAGAAAGTAGAATAAACGCATCCACCATTCATTGGAACGAGGCGTCCCAATTTATTATGAGATCGAAACTGATCAAATTGACCTACACCGTCCATTCTCTTAGTGTATTGCGCAATGGCAAGAAGGCATTTTATAAGGCCCTTATTGCCGCCTTTTTGTGTTTGTTTTACATCATCAACGACTTTTGGGTCAAATCCTGTTGTAAGAACACTAACAGGCTTCGTATCTTTGCACATACCCTATGTTGCCTGAAGTGGTTTCGACTCGCCATTTAAAGTCATGTTTCTGCATAGTTTTTTTTTCTTTATTATCTTGGGGAGGTTAACCCGATCAGTCCTAACTGTTCCAGTGCTAAAAATACCTTGATTGTAAAGGTCGCGCATCTATGCCACTGACGTTGAAAAAATATCGAAGGTTACATGGCAACCGTTATGTTTTATGGCTTCTGAGACACGAAGGACTACGTTAGGGCCCAAGCCGACCTCCACGGTTCCTGCAGTTTTGCCTGAGTATATTTCGAATTGGTATAAATAACCTGTCGAAGCGTCGGCCCTAGCCCAAACCTTGTAGCCTCTCTTCATTGGTTTCATGAGTATGTATTATTTGAGTGATGATCGACCTTTGAATTTGACCATACATTCGTCAAGTGATTGCGATCTTTTGAAAAACGATCATTCCAAAGTTCTATCGTATAAACTATTCAAGTTACGACCTACGCGTAGGTCGTAACTTGAATAGTTTATCATACTGAGGATCTTCTCGGCTTTATTATCATTGACGTGAAGACACTCCATCAGCTTTTTGTATCTTTTTAATGCCTTGACATCTGCCATAAAACCATGCATTTCATTAACAATGTATTATAAAGAACGTACGAATAAGTAATTAAATGCGTTAGTACAAACCTGACGACGAATTTCTTCTTAGCCCAACCGGTAACAAAACACACCCGTAATAGCGACGAAATGTCACGGGCGTTCAAGATGGCCGACAGTGTTGCTTACAGCGCTGGCCCTAATGTCGCCGTTTCTCATGCATGAAGTAGCCTAATATCGCCAAATTTCAGTTGTAGTAAAAGTAACCCAAACACCAAAATACAGGGTGTCCAGTAAGGGTAGCGGGTATTTGACAGTTAAATAAAATTACAAAATACGATTAATTAAATATAACCTTTATTTTTAATTCAAAAACAGTTTTTATAACATTATCTAAATGTGTACCCCCACGCTGCTGGAACTCCTCTAACCTTGAACGCAGGTTGGCGACGACGCGTTGACAAAGCGAAGTTGGGATTGCCCTCATCTCTGACGTGATGTTCTCCTTCAATTGATTTAAATTCGTTGGGTGGTTATCGTATACCTTACCCTTAAGGTATCCCCATAAAAAATAGTCGAGAGGACTAAGATCTGGACTTTTGGGAGGCCAGTTAATGGTGCCCCTACGCGAGATAACTTTGTTTGGGAACAATTCGTTTACAGCCTCTATTGACGCCCCTGCGGTGTGGCATGTGGCTCCATCTTGCTGAAACCATGTTCTTGAATTAAACCCTGGGAAATCTTGTAATGCGGGCGCCAAAAAAGTCCTTAACATGTCACAATAACGGTCTGTATTCACCGTAATTGCTCGCCCACGTCTGTCTTCATGAAAAAAGGGGCCGATTGTGCCTCTACCAGAAAAGGCGGCCCAAACGATGACCTTTGGACTATGAAGTGGCCGTTGATGTTTTGTTTTAGGGTTTTCCTTGGACCAGTAGCGACAATTCTGTTTATTAACGTGACCGTTTAGGTGGAAATTCGCCTCGTCGCTAAACAGAATATTGTCAAAGCTGTTGAATCGCTCTAGCATTCCAGTAGCAAAATTTAACCGACTTTCATGATCAGAATCCTTCAGTTCTTGAACTAACTGGATTTTATAGGCTGTGAGATGCAAATCTTTCTTCAAAATAACCTGCAGTGATGATTTTTTGATGTTTAGTTCTTGTCCTCGTTTGCGAATTGATAGCGACGGATTTTCACGTACTGAAACTCCCACTTCTTCGATTGTTTATTCATCTCTAACGCTTCGCGGGCGCCCTGAATTTTGAATTTTAACAGTCGACCCGGTATTCTCAAACATGTTAATCCACTTTCGTATGACATCGACGCTTGGCGCTGTACGTGTGCGATATTCTCTGCGATGGTAACAATGGAATCGTTATTGCGATAATTACGCTCGCACGCAAAAAGCGCGATGCGTCCCGAGATACGGCTCCATGGCAACTAAAATTCCACGAACCGACGCGCTCGACGTTGCCCTCCCCGCGCCCCTGCTACCTCACTTGACGCCGTGAACCAATAAACAAACTCCCGCTACTCTTACTGGACACCCTGTATCTCCCATTTCAACCGTCATTTATAAAAAGCAATTAAAAATGTATACCTTGTCAAAGATCACAACAATCTTTCGTTCGTAAGTTTAGAACCACAATAAAATCGATTTAAGTATATGCATCTCATCATTTAATACATCGTTCTATGAAATATCGTTAGGAAAATACAAAATAGGTTGGTTCTAAAACGATAGTTAGACCACGATAGTTGGACCATAGAAACCACACGATGGAAAGGTCCACAGGGAAAGAGGAATACTGGCAGACCTATAAGACGGTGGGCTGATGACATTCTCCAGGTATCAGGAAACAACTAGACGAATACAGGCGAGGACAGGGATTTGTGGAAAGAGCTGAAGGAGGCCTTTACCCAAAAAGGGGTCCATATTTTAAAGGAAGAAGACTATCCACACTAACTATATACAATACTACTATTTACTTTACTTCCTACTAATATTATAAATACGAAACTTTATGAGTAGGGATGTATGTTTGTTACTCTTTCACGCGAAAACTACTGAACGGCTTAGGATGAAATTTTGTACACAGATAGTTTATAGCCTAGATTAAAACATTCAATACTTTTTATCCCGGTAATAAGTTCCCATGGCACATTTACCTAGCTTGACGCGAGCGAAGCCGCTGGCACGAGCTAGTTTTAGTTTTCTTAATTCAATTTGATTGAGTTTTAAGGTGCTTCATTTTTAGGGTTCCGTAGCCAAATGGCAAAAACGGAACCCCTAAAGATTTGTTCTTGTCTGTCCGTCCGTATATCACGGCCACTTTTTTTCCGAAACTATAAGAACTATGCTGTTGAAACTTGGTAAGTAGATGTATTCTGTGAACCGCATTAAGATATTCACACAAAAATAAAAAAAAAACAATGCATTTTTGGGGTTCCCTATATTTAGAACTGAAACTCAGAATAAAATTTTCATCAAACCCATACGTGTGGGGTATCGATGGATAGGTCTTAAAAATTATATTGAGGTTTCCAACATATTTTTTTCTAAACTGAATAGTTTGCGCGAGAGATACTTCCAAAGTGGAAAAATGTGTCCCCCCCTGTAACTTCTTAAATGCGAGAATGATAAAACTAAAAAAAATATATGACAACTTCCACCGAAAATTGGTTTGAACAAGATCTGTTAAGTAGTTTTTTTAAAACGTCATAAATCGTAAACAGCAATTTACCTTTCATTAAATCTGCTTCGGAAGCCTTCATGGACGAGTCCGTTTCGCACTTGGCAGCTTTTTTTATAATATCTTACAACTCGGATTTGGCCAGTGTCGTGGTTCTTGTAAAATCCACTCTTATAAAATCTGATGACGGATCATCATCATCGTCTTTCTCATCCTCATTTCAGCCATCTTCATCATTCTCAGTAGATCCATCTTCATCATTCTCAGTAGACCCTTCTTCGTCATTGTTAATAGACCCATCTTCATCGTTGTTCATAGACCCATCATCATCATTGTCAGCAGACCCGTCTCGTATGTATTCTGTATTTTGAGCCATATTTTAATTTCCTTCTTAGTGTGCCGCATTGTTACGATATCAACGTCGTTTACTTTCGCCTTCCACCATCACCTGCACTACTTCGCCCCCTGGCGGTGCTACTGGGGCTTCATTTCTACTTTCATTCTCTTCAGAATTGTGAACTTTTGGACCCCAGCTTCCACCTTCCCACACCGTCACCGGTTCTTTTTCTGGCGGGGGTAGATAACGATTTAGTCCCATTCAAGATATCTTTTTCTGAAATCGTCATAAGGTCATGGTATTTGGAAGGTTTGATTCGCCAGTTAATGCGGCACCGCACTGATTGTGAGTAGGGTTCTTCTTCTTCTCCACACAAAAGAAGCTTTCTTCATCAGTCTATCTTCGGCTCGTTACCGGTGGCTACGAGCTCCGAACTTGCTTGGCGAACTTGGGCCCTTGAGCACCCCTGTGCTGTTATGTGTGTTGGTTGCCGCTAATGTTTTGTAACAAGTTATTCTCACTCATAAAATTGAGGAACTCGCCTCTATTTGCGCACGTGAGTTGCTGCTAGAGCGGTTGAGTCCATTTCACAAAAGTTTCAGCCTCGTATTAATATATTAATATGAACATTTTTTATTTATTTAACAATTTATGTACACACTAAATACAGAAAAGAAGAAAGGAATAGAAAATAGTTCTTAGAAACTTCCAGACTTCAGCAGAGTTGCGGTTGTCGAGAGAATTGTGGAAGTAGCGTCTCTTAGCATCTCTACACAGGCGACTGCAGCGATTACGCAACAATTTGTATGCAGATAAATTGCGTTCGGAAGGACATCGTTTCAACCTTCTCTTGGCTTTATCCCTACTTGCCATCGCATCTTTAATAGCAGGAGTAAGCCAGGGAGCCGGAACATACTTTACTTTTACATCGGCGCGCAACCCTGTCGCCATGGATCATTGGTGATTCCGTTCGAAAGTTAGGAACCCGTAATCAATCGGGAGTAGGGTTTACTCCGGTATCGCGACGGACTGCTTACGGACAGGCCCGTTCGTCCGTTGACGGACTTAGAGAGAAGACCTCCAGGTTCAGCATTTTTGTTTCGGGTAGTTTAGTTTCCATTTTGCCGTGAGTTCGCGCTATCATCAAGAACAATCTGAAAGAGAAAAAAAACGATATCAAGTTATTTGATGCATGCACTACTTGTGACATTTTAAAATTACTCGTCTTGGGAGCGTGGTGTAGATTGAGCAGAAGATGTTTAATATCTATATTGCTATTATATACTACATGGCTATTACCTCCTGTTTTGAACTGCTCTCTCCTGTGAAGAGACAAGTTTGCCTTGGCGGACTACTTCATTCTTTTCCAAGCTAACTTTATCTCTTCCACAGAACAATGCTTTCCAACTATTTCATTTAGTCTGAAAAACATAATAATTTAAATTAACGTTGTAGAACTTAATAGCAAAAAAGAATTAAGTAGATACTTACTTAATGGTTACATTTTTCCATTCTCTAATTTTTTTATGTATTTACATTGGTTTTCGTTGACTTATTTTCTAGTATTGAAGCCGATTCGGCAATAAGTTACTGATTTTACCCTGTTCTTAAAAATAATAGTTAAGTACTATCTATTTATGTTTAAGTATTACAAATTATCTTTAGAAAAATAGATGAATGTCATAATAAGAAATGTTATTATATTGTAACGTAGTAGAAACTCAAAAATGTTTCTATCGTTACTTTGTTTACATAGACAGATTCAACGCTTACAATCTAGTCAAATGTCAAAACAAACGCCACAGATTATGTAAAATCATTAGGGCATTCTCGTTACTAAACGACTAAATTAGCTGTGTTCCAGTGAAATGCGCACCGCGTTCCGTGTATCCGCACTAGTGAGTGTGGACTTGTCTATGCGTGGGCACGGGTATATAGGTCATCGCCCCGATGACCAGCTTTTTTTTACTGCTACCGAAAATCAGACGCGTTCACCGGCATTTTATCCACCGTGACCTCATACGTGATCTAGAATATTCGGCTTGAAGCAGGCAATTTAACTCGTTTCTTTAACGACATAACCTAAAAGTGATTTTATAACCCCAATACTGGGTAAGTTGTTGAACAGTAATCGTTTTCTTATTTTCCTTGTACCATCTAGCTACGTGGATTCGAGATGTGAATCCACCCTTCATCATTCTTTTTGCTTAGCACTTAATTTTGTAAAAAACATGTGCCTTCAGCTGAGTGTATTTTGACATTGTGTTTTCCTTCATGACACTCAAAATGTGCAACTCATGTCGTGCCTTCCATCACTACCTTGTAAACTCCGTACTGATTGTGACTACCACACATCACCTGCATGGCGCATGGGTACTCCCCGCTTTGCTTACGCCTTGGTGTCACAATCAGCGGAGATGACCATCAGCCATCTCGTGACACGCTGGACGTTTTTTCCAGGGTCCAAAGTTCCGGCTGAGACATCCAAAGTTCTGGCTGACATCTAAGGTTCCGGCTGAGAACCAGATACGGATAGCTGTACGTTAGCACCGGCTTACCGGTTATCAGCGGGCCAGCGTCGGGTACCTTTTTTACCTGCGTGGCCGCTACCGACATCTTCGGGTCGGCGCGAACACCTGCCGACCGTCACCCTTCCTGGCGTCACCAGCGTGGCACACCGCTACGGTCTTCGTCGCACCGGGCTGAGCCAGGAGAGTACCGCGCTAACCCCCCAGGCGGGCTTGGAGAACATAGTGACCATAGACCTTCCCACACCCGTGTTAATTGTTTAATTATATTTTTATGTTGACAAGGTTTCGTGGTTTTTAATTAACCTTCCCCACGAAAACCCCATCTGTCACAATATAATAAATTTTTATTTCATATAAAGTGAGTTTCAATAAACTGCCTTCTTCTAATATTCCCTCGAAGTTGAAGAATAGTTCTTCCCGCATGTCTATGGATACGAGTATATTATGAAGGACTGCACATGCTACTATTGTCTTCCTAGCTGTTTCAATGTCCACATATAAGCCTCTTAGTAGGCAGCGGAAACGTTACTTCCACAGACCGAAGCATCTTTCCACAGTGTTCCGTGTACGGAAATGGCTCCGGTTGTATCTTTGTTCTGCTTCTGTTCTTGGGTTCAGCAGTGGGGTAAACAAGTACGGAGTACACCGATATCCGCTGTCTCTTAAGAGGATGGCCAGTAAACGCACCAGCTTCAAATCTTTGCTTCAAGCGACACTCCCTGAAGATTCTAGAATCATGGACCCTACCACGCCATCGAGTTACAATGTCCATGATTTTTAAATCACCATCGCAAACCACCTGAAAGATGAATTTTCATTTATTTACTCTATTTTACAATTTATTTCATTTGAATAATAGCAGTTGAACAGTGCGTTACCAACAGTTAAAATAAAATAGTTTTGTATGTATCCAATAAAAGTTGTAATGTTTGTGTTTTCATACTTACGTTTTTGTCTATTGTAATTCAAAATTTTATTATACGTTCTTTCCGAATAACTGCATAGCCTTTATGCGGAGGCTTAGCATGCCTTTTCCGCCTTTTAATTAGTATTATTTATAGCATTTCTGTATATTTTAGTGGTTCAAAATCTTTGTTTACTTTTGTGATGTCATAATGACAATGATAAGCCTAGTTTTTCTTTTAATTTTATTGCTGTAACTTGGAGTTGTAGGTTTTATACATTTGATGTTTGATACCTTCTTTGTTAACCATTTTATTTTTCTATGTTCTAGAACCAACATTGAAATTTATAATTTCTTCATGACGGGAAGCCGAGTCGAAAAGATTCAGTCTGCGTGTGGTCCTTGAGCCAGCAACAAGCTGGACATTACTCTGAAATATTTAACGTGGTCGTCTAAGTCTGCAAAATCTAGCCCTGGCGTCCTACTTAAGCCCTGACGGTCTTGAAAACTGCTGCTGCTGCTGGTGCTACTACTATTGAGAGCCCCTGGACCGTCGACTACCTTGAAAACTTACTGCTGCTACTACTGCGACTGCGACAACTGCTGCTACTCCTACTATCTCTACTTCTGAGCACCTGGACACGGACAGCGGGTGAGCCTCGACCCTCGAACCATCGAAGATTGGCTACTGCGAGTGAGCCTATCACTGCGGCGAGCGGTTTCTGTCAACTGCGAACTTCGGACCTGGACCTGGACTCGTATCACCATACTAACGGCTTCGTATCGGCTTCCTAACTTAATAAATTTCTATTTCCTTGTATTATTAAACCATCATATTTTCTCTTGCCATTTTTCTTTAAACTTTACACAATGCAACCTTACATTTTCCTCCCCAGGAAAACGTAACGTTACAAAGTTCGTAAAATTGTTCAAAGTTACCTGCACATTGATTGATGGAAATCCTTTTCTATGAATGTACAGCTGACCCTCATCAGTTCTTTTTTTTTTGTTACTTGAATGTGAGTGCAATCAATTGCACCTATTACTGTTGGGAAATCGGCAATACTGCAAAATTTCCTCATCGCTGCTTCTTGTTGATTTATAGTACTAGGCATTTTCCTAAACCTATGCGACATCCGCGCTAAAATTCCTGCCACTTTCTTGCAGGTCTTGCTTATTACTGGCTGAGATACGCCATGCAAGTCACCAGTATCGTCTTGTATCTGTAAAAAAAAACAATTTTATAGTAATACTTAATAATAATTGATGCCGCACAGATTGGCCATAATTGCATTACAAGGTACCAACTTACTTCATGGCGAGATCAGTTGCGTAGTGCGCAAACTACTTGCATTTCGGGGCTTAAAGGATGTCCTCGAGGATTGTGGGATAAATCATCACGTAGCAGATCGACAATCTTTTGGCCAAAACGTTTTGTAAATCTGTATTTACATCGAAAATCTTCGTCCGATAATTGAAATGGATTTCGTCGCTGATGAACTCGGTTGGGTCCCATCTTACAAATCAATCGTATCAATCATATTAATACTATCCATTTTTGTTTAAATCACAAAAACTTTCCAAAAATTAACCACAAAACTAAAAAAGGATTTGATGTTTGACAATTTAGTACCATAGTTAAACTAGGGGTCACAATGGTCTAACTTTGGTACCATACCATAGTTCTAGGACTAGCGATAAACTTCGTTTTGCAATAACGTTTTTTCAAGTTCATGGTTTAAACCTAGTACTAAACCCGGTACTATTTTTAAGACCACGTTTTGTAATAAGACGAAATGAAACCAAATTTAAAACTTGCATTGAACGCACACTGTGTCAGCAAGCATATTACAAATTGGACGGTTATATCGCTGATAAAAATGCTTGGCTCAATGCCGGTCCTGCTTCACAAGGACAGGGGGCGCATAAATGGATAGCATTAAATGGTATTGTTGGAGCTGCTGAAGATTGTACAACTATCTTTGCATTGTATAAATTCAATATCTTTAGTATTATATAACCTCATATCCCATATTGTGTGAGTGCCATATACTAGAATGCTATCATTCGCTGGAAACCTACGTTTTTATTTTTCTATTTTTTTACTTGAATGTGCCCTGGCGGTTAAGAGTATGTCATGCTCACTCAAATGTCCCGCTGATGGTGGCGCGTGTTTCGGGTCATTTAGTTCCCTTCAAAATGGTTGAGTTGAATGGTGCTGATACATGCGTCATGTTCGTGAGCGGCGCTGTCGGTTGGGACTAGTCAGCTCTTGGTTGCCATGGCTTTTGTTTTTATTTTTTAATTAATTATTTTATTTTTGAATTGTTTTTGTTAGTTTTAACTATGGACACTTTTATCGTGCACTTCTTGCTACATTGTTCTCACATAATGCACCATCTCAACAGGAATGATGTAACCAAGATTTTGTAACAACTATGTGATTTAAAAGAGTGTCCATGGAGTTTCTTGCCCGTTCTTCTCCATAGAGATCTACGCTAGGGAATGGGCAACTACAGTACTTTCACAGTTTTTATGTCTTGTGACTGGGACTGTAGCTACATTTAATTTTCATCTTTGTTTCGACAATTCAGAAGCGCCTGTAACTGGCCTACTTGAAATAAATGCTTTAATTTTGATTTTGCAACCTGGTGATTACTGAAATTGAATATTAATTGATAATTTTTTAGCCAATGCTCCGTTATACAAAGAATATCTATGTTATTACAATTCAAAAAAAGTTCTACTTCTAATTCCTTGTTTAAAAATCCTTGCATATTTTGGTGAACCAGATTTAAATTCTCAAAACATTCGCCTGATTCATTACGTGGCTTCCTTACAATGTTGCAAGAGGTTGCCTCTGTTGTCTCAATTTCTAATTTAAATGATTGACTAATTCATTCACTGTCGTCAAACTATTAACAGAGTTATTTAACTGAACATTGTATTGTTCAATAGAGGCAACTCGATTAGCCAAGTTCTTGGCTATAATATAAAAATAATATGATAGCGACACAGCTACTTGTCTTTTACAATAGTTTGAAAGATAGCACCTGTCCACAAGATATCTATCTTTTGTCAAATAAAAATTGTCACCAATATAATTGTTAATGTCAATTAAATGAAATACATTACTGTTATTATGTCAGATCATGCAATGTATTGTTAATATTATATCTGAAGTAATTTTCTTCCTGTGGCAAACTTCTATGAAATGGAAATGTGAACATTACAATTTTCCTTAAACTCAGGTTACTTAGTGATCTATAATATTGGAGCATTTCTCCTTTATTCACATTACCCCTATTACCAACAAATATTATGAGTATAGAATCCTGATTGAAGTTGTAATTAATAATTTTCTTCATGATGTCATATAAGGAACAACCAGGCATACAAAAGTTCATAATTGAATGTCCCGGGTACTTATTGGTCAATATTTGGCCTAAACCCTTTCCAATTTCATCAGAGAAGATGACAATTTCTTTGTCTGTCTGTTCAGTTAGGCAATGACTAATTTCTAATGGTAAACTAACACAGGACTGCGGTAAGATTGTATGAGACATAGACAATTATTAATGGGCCGGTGTCGACTCAACACATGGGGTGTGCAATGCTCACAGTTGTTAGTTTCTGTACTTACCAGCTCATTCATAGCCAATACATATTCCCTCATTTGGTTTTCGGAGGCTGTATATTTAATATTGAGTGAAGTTAATTATTGTTGTAGGTGGTCAACTTCTCACTGCAAATTCTGTGTCAATTTGGTACTTCCTATTACTTTTATCTAAGTTTACAGAATACATATCTAATTGTTTTAGAAGGTTCAACCTTTCTCTATTTAATTTTACATTTTTAATGAAAAACTTTTGTTTTTTTTACCATTTTTTTAGTTTTAATTATGTATTTGTTTATTTTAATATATTTTTTTAGTTTATTCCTACTCGTGATCACTTGCACTGATTTAATAGACGTATACGGCCGAGTACAATGTGTTATTTTTTATAATGTTCGATACTGCATTAAGTGCTTCTAAGCAATTATAAATTACTTTTCTAAGTCTTTTGCTGGCTTCGATGGCATTGAAGCATCGTTCACGGAAATAGATGTAATAAAAGATTTAACTTTTTTAGTTAGAGGCTTGTTTGGAGCTTTCGACGTGATTTTAATTGCTGCTGATCACTTTAATTCGCGAATGATACTTTTAGGTGAAAATGTTAATCTTTAGTTACTTTGAGTTGTCCGCTAATCATTATTTCACTTAACCAGGCTTTATATTTGTGTGTGAAATATTTTATAGAATAAGAACATTGTTTGTATTCAATGTTGCTTTTGGCAATAAATGTCGACAGAATTGGTCTAAATTCTTCCTTAGTTATTACATGGTAATTGTTCCCAAAGTAATCGAATATTTTATTTACTATATCGGATGTTAACACATTTTTTTAACTTATTCGTATATAATTTAAATTCGTCAAATCTTGTCCACGTTTTGGTGGTAGGCTTCCTATCAACGCGGATACTTCTGGAAAATAAACAGTGCCGGCATCGGGGCTATCCGAACCTCCGTCTATACAAGTGGTAGTTTCCTGGCTAGCGTGCGGGGTAACAACCACATGCTCAAGTATCGAAGAGCCCAGAAAGACAGGGTTATTCCCGCTCGGTAACACCCTTTCGTCAACACTGTTGACGATCGGGAAAAAAAAGTTTCGTTCGTTCACAGTGTTGACGAACGCTACTTTTTATTTCGGGTAATTCCCGTTCGGTAACACCTTTCGTTCCTGTCGTCAACACTGTTGACGATCGGGAAAAAAAAGTTTCGTTCGTTCGCAGTGTCCATGAATGCTGGTTTTTATTTTTAAAATATGGAAATAAAAATAAAACATGTCATGGATTTTTAAAATGTTTGAATGGATTATGTAGAAGTCATAACTTTGAGTACCTATGTGTAACGAGTTGTGTCTCTTAGAATCTGAAATTTACTTTTATAGGACAACAAATTATTATGTAAATTATTGAAAGCATGTGATTATCTGTGATATAAATGCTTAGGTATTTACAAAATAAATACCTATATAATAATATTATTATATATTTATTTTAATTAATTATTAATGTAAAATAGTTGATTATCTAAATATCATAAACCCTCTCTAATGCGTTCAAAAACCATAGGCAATGACCAGCATTACCAACCAGCAGAAATAAACGGAACTGTAATGAACTCATAACCTACTGAAAACAGTAGATTATGAGTTTAAATTTGGAACAGGTGTCAAATTCAAGTGAGTGTGCTATTCTAGTACCTATCTACATTAAATCAGTATGATTTTAATTGTAAATCGCACGACATTTTGATCTCGAGTGACACAAGATGGTAACTTTGTTCGTTTACCTATGATTTAAAAAAAAATGACAGACATCCGAAACGCCGCCATTTCGAGCTGGCATTTGTTCGTGAGCTTTTTTATTTCCAGTTACGAGTTGACAAATTTTCTGATAAGTTCTTTATTTCTGTCGAAAATGAGTGATAGTGACTCAGAAATTGCCATGAACAGTCCGCCAGATATCGTAAATGCAGCGACGAATGCAACTAATAACCTGTTACCACAAAAATCAAGGGCCAAGTTACTATGCTGGTCATTTTCCTATGGTTCCTGAACCCATCATAGAGCCCTTATGATATTTGGGTAGATAAAGTAGTGTATGCAACTATACATAATTAGGCATTACAACACTCGTGTGAACCCACACTTATGTTGTAATGCCCTTCATTATGCACAGTCGCATAAACTACTATTATTTACTTGATTATCTGAAATATTTTATTTTTACTGTTTTTAATTAGGTTTATTTTAATTTTAGGTACTTAATACAAAAATATTAAGGTTTATGGTTATAGTTTCGTTATTTAATTAGTGTAAATTATATGATTATCTGTGATACATAATAGTGAACTTAGTTTTCATTAGTCACTTTCTCAACTATATTTGATTATGTTAAATTGGTGTCACAATTTTATTACTTATCAAAGTGTAAAATGGTTATTATGTACATGATAAGGCCATTTTTTTTATTTTTTAGTTAATTGTGTTTTAAAAGATCTAACATAATCCATTCAAACATTTTAAAATCCATGACATGTTTTATTTTTATTTCCATATTTTAAAAATAAAAACCAGCATTCATGGACACTGCGAACGAACGAAACTTTTTTTTCTCGATCGTCAACAGTGTTGACGACAGGAACGAAAGGTGTTACCGAACGGGAATTACCCGAAATAATAAGTAGCGTTCGTCAACACTGTGAACGAACGAAACTTCTTTTTCCCGATCGTCAACAGTGTTGACGAAAGGGTGTTACCGAGCGGGAATAACCCGAAAGACAGCCCCAGTAGAGCAGGTCAGGCTCTGCTGAGGTAAAGCATGAATCTCGTCTGGCTCCATGAATACAAAAAATAGTGCTAACTGAACACAAACTCACGACGAACTCAAAGAACACAAACTGGTGGATAGCGGCTGCTCCCCTGCGTTACCGCGTAGGCTACCGTGCCGCCAAACAGACTAAAGCGAAAGACTAGGAAAACTACATAAGCCCGAAGTCATTTAAGGTCAAGTATACACCGTTGACTTTTTAGTCGTCTTACAAAAGCGGACCACTCATTTCACATTTTTTTATCATTAAGTAATTAAGATAATAGGTACGAAGAAAAATAAATAATACATTAGAAATATGAAACACACTGTTAAATAAATTTGTAAGGCAGACTATATTTTTGTAAAATCTAAATCGTCGATACTTGAATTGGATGGACTGGCAAAATTGTATTGCTCTCCACCTACGGTAGATTCGGACTCTTCAGAATAAGATGATTGTTGTGTTGCCGCGTTGCCGGACGTCCAGATCCAGCAGCAGTATTGTAACCATACTGATAGGTGCTTTCGTATGATACATTTTCGCCTTCTCGACGATACATAGTCTCGGGTGGTGGAGTAAAGTAAGGCCTTTTCGAACCAGCATTCTGGAGCTGTTGGTTTTTAGCTTTTATATTTCTCACAATAGACATCACCTGGTACTGAACCTCAACAGTATCTTCGTCATTGAATCGTTCAACAGTTGGTAAAATTCCTTTAAAAAACGACATCACACGACTGTCTTCTTCTTTTTCAACAGAGTCCATAAACTTCATGAATTTTGCATCCACATCACTCAATTCTTTATTTTTCGTATTTAGTTTACTTTTTCCTGGCTCAGTATACTTAAAATTTGAATTAGTTTCGCGGGGGTTGTATATTTTATTTTAATATCATAGTATGGGTACTTATGAACTTTTTTGTTGCAGATCCAGATTTGTTTTCCCTCATCTTCTTTTCGCATTTCATCCACCCATCTCGTATATTTTTCCATTTCTGAATAACTTTTTTACCTGGAATTTAAAAATAATATTCACATTAAAAAATATAGTTATTTTTAATTCGCCTGTTAATTAATATTAATACTATTAGTATAATTAATTGCTTGTAATAAGTTCCTTAATATCATTTTATATATTTACAGGTACTTCGCAACAGGTCACACGTTTGCCGATTTAAGATACGCATTTAGAATTGGAAAAACAAAGTTATTGTTTATCATTAAAGAAGTGTGTAACTGTATATGGTCAGAACTAGTAAACATATATATGAAAATACCATCAGAAAATGAAGTCAAATCAACATTTTTAAACTTATCATTAATATAGACACATTAATATCATTAATAAACAAAAGGGCTGATTTTTTCCAGGCAATGGCCCAGTGATATAGTGCCATTCAACATTGCCGTTACAGAATCAAATATATATTTGTCATGAGCTATATCATCAGCACGCCGAGGTTTACCTTGGCGAGCTAAAGAAAGAACAGCGTCGTTTTTGATCACATTCAAAAAGCTAATGATGTTCAGCTTTCCCGAATATGTTCTGTTTAATTTAGCGTTACTGCCTTCCACTGGGTTATTTGTTCTGTAGATATCCCCCCAAAAATCCCATTTGCCTCGATAATATTCGTTGTCAAGCCATGCCGATACAAAATAGTCATTGTATTTCTCAATATTGAGAGTTTTCGGACAATCCTCCATTATATATAGCCATCCATCGCATTTAAGTTCAGGTGGTAGCAAAGCTAACGCTGTGCATAGAGCTATATGCTTTTTGAACATTCTCTTTTTATTTAACTTTAACGCCTTTGCTCTCTTCCAAAGTGCTTGACTAAAATGGAAGTAACAGCCTTTGCATATTACATCCGGAAAGATGTTACGGATTGCGTTCATGGCTGCTTTCTCATAATCAGTTCTGAATGTAATCGGATGCCATTCTGGAATTTGCGATTTGATAAGAGCAAACGCAGTCTCATATGTGAACTCTTTTTTGTCCATTAATAAGATGTATATTAAGGGCACGACGTGAATTTTCTCACTTGTGCTGCCAAGGTCACCGTAAATCACATATAATTGTCTGAATGGTTTCACTACACACTTAAATGTACCATCTGCAAGGTAATGTTTCACGTGTTGATGAAGTCCTTTACTATTTACATCAGCGAAAGCTAATATCCTTGTTTTTCTGTACTCATAATCAAATAAAACAAAACTCATGTAACTTACTAGAATTTTTACTTCAAACGGCGTTTTAAATGTAGCTTTCTTTATTTGCTGGGCTTTGTTTCGAGCACTATACAAGCTGTTCTTAACATTCGATAATTCAGGTAATTTTTCTATCTTGTCAGTACCTTTGTCCAATAATTTTTTTATGCTTGAATTGAAGACAGAAGGAATCGATTTTCCTTCAGAAGATTTTGCTTCTTGCTTGCAGCGATGTATTTCTTCTTTGATGTCATTTCTTGCTATGCTGGGCGTACAAATGTCATGACGAAGAATTTTCG
Organism: Xestia c-nigrum; assembly: GCA_916618015.1. Classification (NCBI taxonomy): domain Eukaryota; kingdom Metazoa; phylum Arthropoda; class Insecta; order Lepidoptera; family Noctuidae; genus Xestia; species Xestia c-nigrum. Next base: position 18,487,113 of record OU745266.1, on the reverse strand, counting down.
TCACATTATTATTTGAAGTCACCATTCCTCCATGACACCTTCTGTTCACACATCTCCAGACGATTGAGCTATTTTTGTTCTCTCGCTTTTTCGTATATTCGTAACCGGCATGCAAAATAATAGGCACACATCTTTGTGATTCAATAAAGGTTATCTCTTGGGATGTAGAAGCCAGACTGCAGCCAGTCTGAAGATCAGCTCGGGATGATGAAGCCACTGGCTCCATGTTTCAGGATGAAGAAGCCACGGCTCTATATCTGATCACCTGCAAATACAACGTGAATTAGTTCTGTGCCTCCTGTAAAAAGGGGTACCAAGTCCAATATACCCTTTTCGTTTTTAATTGAATATAAGAGAGCAAAAAATTTGCTTTCATCTGTCTAAGAAAGGTATTCCGAACGAAACTATGTACAATAGTTTCGTTACGTAGATACGAATCGTGAATAGCTATAATGATTAAAAATCATAGCTGAAAACCGACTTCAACGTGTTGAATATGGTTTTATCATACATGCTATTGTCAGAACTGAGCCAAATTGAAATGAGACTACACGGGAAGCACCAGCTTTCGAATCAAAAGAGTCATCAAAACTGATTCACCCAGAAAACACTTTGTAGTTGAGAACATCCTCATTTTATGAAGGAGGTTAACTAAATTAAAATGCGACCATATGGGAAGCACCAGCTTTTACATAAAAGAAGATTTATCAAAATTGGTTAACCTAAAAAATACAGTATAACCGAGAACATCCTCTTTTTTTGAAGTTTGTTAAAATGGGTAAACAAAATTAATGTGAATTAGGGCTCAAATCAAATTATTATTTGTTCAAATTTCTAGTTAATGTGAAAAAGGGTTACTCATTTAAAAAAAAAATACTAGACGATTTCGTGAAACAGGGCCATAGATAAAGAACTCCATGACAGGACCTAGGAAACAGGAAAAAAAATATTTTTCAAAATTTTATTTGCGTCTCCTAAAAAGTAGCGATGTACTCTTTTTCACAGGAGGCACAGAGTTAAGTATGCATATAATAAAAGACCATAATCCTTAGACAGCAACTAATATAAAAGTAAATAATTACCACAATAGTGATATAAGTCAAATCATTTATCATGACTTCACAAAATATGAAAAAATCGACAAAATTATAATTATTACTTACCCTTTAAAACTTCACAAATATTGAACCTCACTCTATGAATACACCACGCTTAATGTAAACACCTCATATTTAAAATTAGCAGATGCACTTTGTAACCGCATTGGTCACCGCCACGTCATTGGTCAATTGATTAATACAAAGAAAGCAGAGCGAGAGAGCAAGCTCTAATCCGGTCGCACAAAAATACCGAAGCTATAAACATTCAAAAACTTGTTCTAGGTTAATAATAATAGTAGTGGTCTAAGCAGTGGGGTGCACAGGGTTTGTACTTAGGGTCGGCTATGTGTACTTTATTAATGCCTTCAATCTAAACCTAAAGTTTGATCAGAAAAAAACTGTCATGGTGGCGTAACTTGTAATTTTATAATTTATATTATAGTGGAGTCTCGGATTGAATTAGTTCATCAAATTTTCCGCAACATGAGGTTATTTATCTTTCTGGTCAGTCAGGTTTTTAGGCTGACTGTACAATTAAATCAAATTTAACTCATATGAAAAAAATGTGGGACGAGCCAGGCATACGAATTGGGACGAGCGGGGAATAAAATATTGAAAATTAAGTTTTGGGACGAGCGAGGCATACAAATTGGGACAAGTGGGGAATTTTTTATGTGGGACGAGACTCTGTGGGACGACCGAGGCACAAATCTATGTTTTGTGGTGAAATATTTCCTGCCTCAACCTCATTTTCTTCTATGATGTGTTCCTCAATAATTTCTAAGTCTAAACCATCATCCTATAATGAATAGAAATAATAATTAAAGCATGAAAAGCTATAAATAGGATAGGATGAAGTGCAGTGCATGAGAGAATAATATTATCGGAAAATGTGCCAACCTTAGGAAACAGACAATGACATCCATCAGATAAAGTTCTAGAAATTCGTCTACGTTTTTCTAGTACACCAGAATCCCGGTATTTTCTTTTTAAATTATGGATTTGATCCGGTAACTTCCCAGCCAACCTGGTGATAAGGCCACGTGTAGACTCAACAATTTTACTGTGAAAGTACACGGATGGTTTTTCACATGGAAATAGTGTTACTATCTGCCTGGCCCAATTGGCATATTCGGCGGTTCGAATACATTTGTCTGGAGTATCTCGTAAGATTGCTGTTCCTATTATCCGGACCAATCGTTGGCGTGCAGCGTTCTCTAATGGGCTGTTTTTGTTTAAATTTAAAAGGCCTTTTCCTTCTAGACTATTATTTAATAGCAGTTTTAGATCCTGAAAATAAAAAAAAAAAAACATTGGAAGCACTGAACACTAAGGCCCAGCGATTTTTATAGTAGGTACCTATTTTGTATAGTATGTATTTTGTATACTAAGAAGAGTTGTATTCTACACGAAAATAAATATCTGAAGATCTGTGGATCATAATGTACAGTGGAACCAAAACATTTTAACTCATAATAACCACCACCAAGCATTAAGCAACAGCATAATTATAAGCAACCATATTACAGGGATTTTCACATCACGCGAGTCGCAACTCACACTCTTTGTCAACCAACATTTTAAAAAGCTAAGTAATCATCATCATCTTAGCCACAAGATTTGTTGTTAATGTGTTAACAAAGTTTAATGCAAATAAAAAATAATTTAAAAGTACTTAATCGAATTAAAACTTATTTCAATTTTACAGATGTGGTACGTCCCTGTAAAATAGTCACCCGAGTGTTAATATGTAAACGAAAATATGCAAAAGAAAAATACATACATAAACTTCAACTTGGCTTGCAGCAGGAATTGTGATTGTTAAAGCTGTGTTAGATGATTTTGAGCTAGAACCAGTACTAATTGCATTATCTATTGTAACGGGAGATTTTGGTTTAGGCGTGCTCGTTTCAGCTTTATTACCAAGTGGATATTCCAGCAGCTCTGTTAATGAGATATCTAAATCGTCACAAGCCTGAAAATTATAGCATTCAAAGGTCAGTGGGTCGTCTTAGGGGCGGATTTAAACTTTAGGAAAATAAAACAATATAAAGCTTGAATGCAAAATATTATATGCGAAATATTATATGCGATTCAACTAAGAATAGGATGAGAGCTGTGCTACTATGTGACTTTACAGTAAATAAAGTCGGCAAATATTATTTTGTCAAAAAATAAGCATTGTTTTTGTTTAAATATTAAGTAAATTAAAGCAATTTATACAATAGTATTCTTATTATTAACGAGACAATCGTAATCTACATCAAAAAATGGCGCGGCTCTCATCCTATTCTTAGTTGAAAAGTAGGTATGTACTAACTGTTCACAGTTATTTTTACCTCGTACCTAATGAATCTGAAATCATCAATCGTGATTTTGAATTTTATTTCTAAGGAAAATTGCCATTTATCAGGTTAACAACAAATCTACCAATCCGCACTGGGCCAGCGTGGTAGATTATAGCCCATTCCCTCTCATTGAGAGGAGGCCGTGTCCCAGCAGTGGGAACATTATAGGCTGATGATGATGATGAGGTTAACAACATTACGGACGACTCGAATGGCGTAGTGGTAGTGACGCTGCCTTACGTTCTTAGGGTCCTGGGTTCGAATCCCGGTAGGAGCAAATGTTTGTGTGATGAGCATGGACATTTGTTTCCGAGTCATGGATGTTGATATGTATAATAAGTATGTATTTACAAACAAAAAAGTATATATATGTAGTATATCAACTATCTAGTGTCCACGATACAAGCTTTGCTTAGTGTGGTACTAGGTGGCGCTGTGTGTTAATGTCCAGCGATATTTATTAGCACTAAAGGTAAAATAAATATGAACGAATAGTACCTACTTAGAGAAAGATTTAATACTTTCTAGTTTTTTTTTTATGTAAGTTAATACCAACTTACATTTAAATTAACGCAATCAGGGTGCATTGTTTTTTTATAAATTTCCAAATTTCTTAGAAATATTGATCTTGGCCCTAGTTTGGGAATCAAAACTTTTATTTCTGCCTCCCCTAATAGGGGCAGAGATAAACCTGTTATCTCATTTTCTGTAATGAAAAAAGTAAAGTTACAAAGATACCTACTCTTCTAAATAAATTAAAATTTAACCAGGAGACTGAATATTTATTGCAAAACATGAGGCGGCCATTTTAGACGCAACCACATATTATAGTAGGTACTCTGTGCAACCACACCACCTGAGACCACCTGTTTGTTACCAAGTGGTTACCTTGCCTTGTACATAGGCCTCCCCTAAGGATCTTCAACCTGACTAATCCTGTGCAGCCCGCATCCAGCGGCTTCCCGCGAGCCTCACCACATTGCACGACATGCAAGCCCTACTATTCACCTACCTATCACAAGAAAAAAAACAATAAAATGAAACTGACCTTTAAACACTTCAATGTAGGATTCGAGCTTCCAAGCAGTTAATAAATTTTGAACTTCTTCGTCCATAATATTGTCCAAACAACGTGTCACTTGTCCAAACTTGTCACACACACCCAATATTCACAGCGGAGCCACGAACGAGGAGCGCATGCACGCGTGCTTACTTCAAGAGAATCGACGGGCAAATGAACGAGCGAACTAGCGCAATCGTTCTTCCTGGATACTAGAATACATATCCACTAACCATTCGTCTGACAGTTTACCGAAATCATGAAAGCGCGGCTCTGACAACAGCAAACAGCGAACGTATTTATTTTGAGTCAATTTCGCGTTGTTGTTGTCAACTTTGTTTATGTACCACCCCGCAGTAGCGTGTGCGGGTACAATAGCGGGTATTGAAACGTTTATAACGGGTTTATTCGCGGCCGTTTTCCAGATGGCAATACACCGTGGGAGAAACTGTTCCCTTTCTGTGCTAATAATCGAGGCAATCTCGTTTCCTAATGGCATATCACCGTGAATATTACCGTGAGTTTGACGCGTTGTACGTTCGAACCTCAAATGCGCTTCTTGAGGTGTTTCTTTATGCAACTGTTTGAAACAGGGATTGAATTCGTGCAAGAAATGGTTGATTTCCGTGACAATTTGACGATCTAACCGCAGACCTGCCGCGAGTCTGGCGTTCTTCGTTGTCCTCTATGTAAAGCCCGATAGGATTAGTGGTGTCCGTGTAACCCAAATAAAAAACGCGGTGGTATATTCTATCTTGAATTTTAATAATCGCTAGTTCGGGAAACGTAAACGAAAGGCAAACAAGTTATTGTACGCGAGAGAAGACTTTTTGAAAGAGTCACTGTTATAAAAACTCCGTCAACGGGGGAAAGTTTTGAACGTTATAAGACCCGCTGCCACAACACCACTGCAACTGGATTCGCGATTTTTCTTCGAAAAGCAGACACGTGCCACAATGCAAACATTTAAAAACGTCATCGGCTTTTAACGACGGTTTGCGCAAACTATACAAACGCACCGCATTTAATTCGTCCCCACTTTCAACCGCAATTAAATTTTCTGAATTTCGCAAAGATGGCTCGACATTTTGAACAGCTCGATGACGTTGAGTGGCAAGTCTATTGACATCCGGGTTAGTTTGCGCGTACCAGGCGACCGATTGTCGGTTTATTTCTGGCCCAGAAGAAGAATTCTGGGTTAAGAGCACTCAACGCTGTACGGCTCGTCTGTTTACTTCCGGGTGTTTTATTGTATTTTTCGACCGCTTTTTGATGTGAATTATTATTTGCCCGGATTTGTTTTTTAGGTCGTCCAACCGATGTTTTTCGTAACCGCGTATTTGCAGCGATTATCTCTTTGACAAACACCGTCCGTTTCGCGTTTAATTTTAGGTCGCTTTCGATTATTTTTCTTTTCATTGTCCAATTAAGCGGCATTTTTTCTAAAACAACAACCGGTTTTAACGTGGAGAATTTAGGGTCATTTTTGGCTGCGGTGGGAACCGACGGAATTAAAACTGGGGGAATTTGTTGGATTTCGATATTGAGTACTGTAAATCGATGTATGCTGTACTCGCCTTGATCGAATTGAGCGCTTGTAAACAAAAGTGGTGCTAAAGCATTTATACCGAGACATTGAAATAAACGTGCTACATTTACATTCGGATTTTGGTGGTTGTTCTTGCCGGAGGCGTGACTATTAAACAGAAAATACCTATTATTGCTCTTCCAAAAAGACACGGTGGAATTTTGACCAGTAAACAGGAAGTTCAAGGTATTTTCGATGTATTCCGGATTAAAATACGTTATCAGAATAGTTTTTAGGTTTTCGATGGCATCAAGAACAATTTGTTTATTTGATGGATAAAGCCCATTTGTTACCCACGTTATATTTATATTTGCCGAATAATTTAGAATTTTGACATGGGGAGGCATTTCTTCGGGGTTCAATAAAGCCTCTCCTGTCGGACGTGGGATATTGTAATATAGAATTTCGCCACATGGGAGGAAAATATTATCAATGTCAGACGTTGTGAATGTCTCGCGGTTCTTAACACATGAATAAGTGGACGCAATACATGACATTGCGACGCACTGAACGCCCTTACCCTTGAACCTTATTCCACCTTGATGAGTTGTCCCTGCTGCAATGCACTCTACTCCCGCCGCTCCATCGGCAGCATCTGCTGAGGGTGGAATGAGATGTGCACTTACCTGACCCGATGTGCACTGCTAGTGCGTTGACCATGACGTACCTTCTTCGGACAACCGACGTTTCGAAGCATGACGATGATGACGAAACTTCTATAGATAAAATTTGTTAATTAAAATACGTTTACAAAATGTATTTTTTTGTGCTGTTGACGATTGAAAAGTTGAATTGACTGGACGCAACTCTGGATATACTTTCAAATTAAGCTTGTCGTTTTAAGATATAAATAATATGGCAAGCGGCATTTCGAAAATCTGTGCAGATTTATTTCTTTTTCATCACTTTCAATCAAAGATTTTGTTTTTTTTTAACTAACGATTCCGTATAGTCCATGACACTATCAATAGCGTCTTTAACGATGTATTGTGCATTAATGCCTTTTATTATCCGCTCTCACTATTAATGTCACTGATATTGTTATTGCTGAGATCGATACCTGATATTTTTATCAGTTTTATCACACGTCGATGCAGTTTACTCAACACGAAAGATTTTGTTGGCTGTTTCTTATGAGAAAGCTTTTCTCAGTGCGGAGAATCGTTGTAAATCATCTCTGATAGTCCTTCGTAAGGATTCTGAGCATACTGGCTAGTTACAATCTCTAAATTGCAAATCTGAAAAACTTGTAAAAAATATTAGCATCTATTTAGTGAAAATAGTATTCTACATTATAAATTTATTTAACATAAATATTTTACTCACCGTAGACATGATTATAACGCACACTGACAGATCAAATTAATATCTCTCATATTGTACAAGTACTCGAGACAGGTAATTTTCTTAAACAACTTAAAAGGTAGCTAATTTAGGTACCGCATAGGAATGTATTAATTCATCGGGTACGCGATCTAAAATGTTTGCATTTATTTCCTTAACGTACATAATATTGTTGCACAAAAATGCTCTGTGGCCGCAAACGTCTGGTTCGTCTAAATTTCTAAAACGTCTAAAAAAAGAAAGGTCTAACGGAAATTTAAATATACTGTGAGCCGCAATACCGCCTTCTTAATTCAGAGCCGCGGTGCCCGATGTTGCCGTACACAAAACTACATTACTACGCGAGCCACGGAGTCTTGTACAAGTCGGTCGACATACTCGAACACTGCGCGCTGATAGCTAGATAAGCGATGCTGCCATTTTCGACGCACGCATTTAACCTGCCCGCACTGAATTCAATCTGCTCTTGTCCTAACGCCCTGTCGCGGTATCATTTGGCATCCGTTCGAGGTAATCCTCGGTTATTTGGTTTTTTAATGTATCCCACCATAAACCGACTAGAGCGCCGTTTACGGCCAAGAGGACGAAAAATCGCCGAAGTCTCGGTCCCGTTAGAAAATTCGCAGCTTCCTCGAGAGCTCTCTCGTATTCGATTTCGTCATCCGCGATGCCTACATTTCGAGCGACTTCCTGAAACGTTCGACAATCCAACCGGTCGATTTTCAAAAGATCTCTATAGCCGCGGCACGGATATAAAACCAATAGCATTCGTAAGTAAAATTGTTCACCCCTATTTAGCGCCACCCAAAAAAGACGAGCAACATTCCCCCGCTTTTGTGACGAATTTGTTTTGTAATCGGTGGACTTTCACATTTTTTGTAGTTGGGCGTGTTATATGTACAATATATTTTTCGTAAAAGTCCAAGTACGTCAGGTTTTCGTACTCAGTCTCCGAATTATTACTTTGAGCGGCGTCAGCTACCGAATCTTGCCTAAAGAAAACGCTTGGGTAGTTTTCGAGGTGGACTGGCAGTTGTTGGACTACGGGTTCGCGCAACGTTAAATCGTACTCAAAAACTCGCCACGCGGCATCTCAAGCACCTATATATCTTTTCGTAACGAATTGCTCTTCTTCGTTGTTTCTATCGTCCTCGGCAACTATCGTGACACGCGCCTCGTCTTTTCCTTTCGTCATGTATTTGAATAAGTATTTGACGATTTTTCGAGCCGAGGAAGCTTCTAAATTCGCATGACAATCGTACTTCAAGAGGATGGCGGCGTTGTAAGGAAAAATCCACAGATCATTAACAGTAACTTCGCGGTTTCTGAATTTAATTATTGCCTCGTTGTTACTGCTTCTACGGAGGTGGATGAAACCCTTGTCAGTATGTTGCGTAACTTCGGTTTCGCGTTTTGGAAAGTATTTGGAGCACTTCTCCTTCGACATTCGGGATATCGGCCCTAACAAACTTGTCTATGTCTGAATTCTGTACGGGTCTCCCTCCTTCCACGCGGAAACATATATGAGCGTGAGGTAAACCTCGTTTTTGAAATTCTATCACATAAATTATATACATGTGCTTACTGAACCATGCGCCCGATCGCAGGTCTTTCAGCAGTTGTGCTAATTTTAATCTAAATACTCGTGCGCATAGACTCGCATGTGGCTTTTGCCTTGGTAATAAGGATTGTTGAATTTCTATCCATTTTGGATTACATGTAATTGTTAGGAAAAATGATGGTGTACCTAGTCTGTTAACTAACGCGATTGCATCCATGTATTTCGTTTTCATGTAACGTGCCCACCCGTAAACGTGTTTGGTAAGTAAATGCGACCTGGAACGACACCACCCTCTCCTTGTACAGTTTCGTCTGTGCTTACTTGCCGAGCCGATGTTTCGACATTGGCGCATCCAATCTTATCGAAAATTGGTTCTGCATGTTACTAACGTAGCGCAATCGTTCTTCCTGGATACTAGAATACATATCCACTAACCATTCGTCTGACAGTTTACCGAAATCATGAAAGCGCGGCTCTGACAACAGCAAACAGCGAACGTATTTATTTTGAGTCAATTTCGCGTTGTTGTTGTCAACTTTGTTTATGTACCACCCCGCAGTAGCGTGTGCGGGTACAATAGCGGGTATTGAAACGTTTATAACGGGTTTATTCGCGGCCGTTTTCCAGATGGCAATACACCGTGGGAGAAACTGTTCCCTTTCTGTGCTAATAATCGAGGCAATCTCGTTTCCTAATGGCATATCACCGTGAATATTACCGTGAGTTTGACGCGTTGTACGTTCGAACCTCAAATGCGCTTCTTGAGGTGTTTCTTTATGCAACTGTTTGAAACAGGGATTGAATTCGTGCAAGAAATGGTTGATTTCCGTGACAATTTGACGATCTAACCGCAGACCTGCCGCGAGTCTGGCGTTCTTCGTTGTCCTCTATGTAAAGCCCGATAGGATTAGTGGTGTCCGTGTAACCCAAATAAAAAACGCGGTGGTATATTCTATCTTGAATTTTAATAATCGCTAGTTCGGGAAACGTAAACGAAAGGCAAACAAGTTATTGTACGCGAGAGAAGACTTTTTGAAAGAGTCACTGTTATAAAAACTCCGTCAACGGGGGAAAGTTTTGAACGTTATAAGACCCGCTGCCACAACACCACTGCAACTGGATTCGCGATTTTTCTTCGAAAAGCAGACACGTGCCACAATGCAAACATTTAAAAACGTCATCGGCTTTTAACGACGGTTTGCGCAAACTATACAAACGCACCGCATTTAATTCGTCCCCACTTTCAACCGCAATTAAATTTTCTGAATTTCGCAAAGATGGCTCGACATTTTGAACAGCTCGATGACGTTGAGTGGCAAGTCTATTGACATCCGGGTTAGTTTGCGCGTACCAGGCGACCGATTGTCGGTTTATTTCTGGCCCAGAAGAAGAATTCTGGGTTAAGAGCACTCAACGCTGTACGGCTCGTCTGTTTACTTCCGGGTGTTTTATTGTATTTTTCGACCGCTTTTTGATGTGAATTATTATTTGCCCGGATTTGTTTTTTAGGTCGTCCAACCGATGTTTTTCGTAACCGCGTATTTGCAGCGATTATCTCTTTGACAAACACCGGCCGTTTCGCGTTTAATTTTAGGTCGCTTTCGATTATTTTTCTTTTCATTGTCCAATTAAGCGGCATTTTTTCTAAAACAACAACCGGTTTTAACGTGGAGAATTTAGGGTCATTTTTGGCTGCGGTGGGAACCGACGGAATTAAAACTGGGGGAATTTGTTGGATTTCGATATTGAGTACTGTAAATCGATGTATGCTGTACTCGCCTTGATCGAATTGAGCGCTTGTAAACAAAAGTGGTGCTAAAGCATTTATACCGAGACATTGAAATAAACGTGCTACATTTACATTCGGATTTTGGTGGTTGTTCTTGCCGGAGGCGTGACTATTAAACAGAAAATACCTATTATTGCTCTTCCAAAAAGACACGGTGGAATTTTGACCAGTAAACAGGAAGTTCAAGGTATTTTCGATGTATTCCGGATTAAAATACGTTATCAGAATAGTTTTTAGGTTTTCGATGGCATCAAGAACAATTTGTTTATTTGATGGATAAAGCCCATTTGTTACCCACGTTATATTTATATTTGCCGAATAATTTAGAATTTTGACATGGGGAGGCATTTCTTCGGGGTTCAATAAAGCCTCTCCTGTCGGACGTGGGATATTGTAATATAGAATTTCGCCACATGGGAGGAAAATATTATCAATGTCAGACGTTGTGAATGTCTCGCGGTTCTTAACACATGAATAAGTGGACGCAATACATGACATTGCGACGCACTGAACGCCCTTACCCTTGAACCTTATTCCACCTTGATGAGTTGTCCCTGCTGCAATGCACTCTACTCCCGTCGCTCCATCGGCAGCATCTGCTGAGGGTGGAATGAGATGTGCACTTACCTGACCCGATGTGCACTGCTAGTGCGTTGACCACGACGTACCTTCTTCGGACAACCGACGTTTCGAAGCATGACGATGATGACGAAACTTCTATAGATAAAATTTGTTAATTAAAATACGTTTACAAAATGTATTTTTTTGTGCTGTTGACGATTGAAAAGTTGAATTGACTGGACGCAACTCTGGATATACTTTCAAATTAAGCTTGTCGTTTTAAGATATAAATAATATGGCAAGCGGCATTTCGAAAATCTGTGCAGATTTATTTCTTTTTCATCACTTTCAATCAAAGATTTTGTTTTTTTTTAACTAACGATTCCGTATAGTCCATGACACTATCAATAGCGTCTTTAACGATGTATTGTGCATTAATGCCTTTTATTATCCGCTCTCACTATCACTATTAATGTCACTGATATTGTTATTGCTGAGATCGATACCTGATATTTTTATCAGTTTTATCACACGTCGATGCAGTTTACTCAACACGAAAGATTTTGTTGGCTGTTTCTTATGAGAAAGCTTTTCTCAGTGCGGAGAATCGTTGTAAATCATCTCTGATAGTCCTTCGTAAGGATTCTGAGCATACTGGCTAGTTACAATCTCTAAATCGCAAATCTGAAAAACTTGTAAAAAATATTAGCATCTATTTAGTGAAAATAGTATTCTACATTATAAATTTATTTAACATAAATATTTTACTCACCGTAGACATGATTATAACGCACACTGACAGATCAAATTAATATCTCTCATATTGTACAAGTACTCGAGACAGGTAATTTTCTTAAACAACTTAAAAGGTAGCTAATTTAGGTACCGCATAGGAATGTATTAATTCATCGGGTACGCGATCTAAAATGTTTGCATTTATTTCCTTAACGTACATAATATTGTTGCACAAAAATGCTCTGTGGCCGCAAACGTCTGGTTCGTCTAAATTTCTAAAACGTCTAAAAAAAGAAAGGTCTAACGGAAATTTAAATATACTGTGAGCCGCAATACCGCCTTCTTAATTCAGAGCCGCGGTGCCCGATGTTGCCGTACACAAAACTACATTACTACGCGAGCCACGGAGTCTTGTACAAGTCGGTCGACATACTCGAACACTGCGCGCTGATAGCTAGATAAGCGATGCTGCCATTTTCGACGCACGCATTTAACCTGCCCGCACTGAATTCAATCTGCTCTTGTCCTAACGCCCTGTCGCGGTATCATTTGGCATCCGTTCGAGGTAATCCTCGGTTATTTGGTTTTTTAATGTATCCCACCATAAACCGACTAGAGCGCCGTTTACGGCCAAGAGGACGAAAAATCGCCGAAGTCTCGGTCCCGTTAGAAAATTCGCAGCTTCCTCGAGAGCTCTCTCGTATTCGATTTCGTCATCCGCGATGCCTACATTTCGAGCGACTTCCTGAAACGTTCGACAATCCAACCGGTCGATTTTCAAAAGATCTCTATAGCCGCGGCACGGATATAAAACCAATAGCATTCGTAAGTAAAATTGTTCACCCCTATTTAGCGCCACCCAAAAAAGACGAGCAACATTCCCCCGCTTTTGTGACGAATTTGTTTTGTAATCGGTGGACTTTCACATTTTTTGTAGTTGGGCGTGTTATATGTACAATATATTTTTCGTAAAAGTCCAAGTACGTCAGGTTTTCGTACTCAGTCTCCGAATTATTACTTTGAGCGGCGTCAGCTACCGAATCTTGCCTAAAGAAAACGCTTGGGTAGTTTTCGAGGTGGACTGGCAGTTGTTGGACTACGGGTTCGCGCAACGTTAAATCGTACTCAAAAACTCGCCACGCGGCATCTCAAGCACCTATATATCTTTTCGTAACGAATTGCTCTTCTTCGTTGTTTCTATCGTCCTCGGCAACTATCGTGACACGCGCCTCGTCTTTTCCTTTCGTCATGTATTTGAATAAGTATTTGACGATTTTTCGAGCCGAGGAAGCTTCTAAATTCGCATGACAATCGTACTTCAAGAGGATGGCGGCGTTGTAAGGAAAAATCCACAGATCATTAACAGTAACTTCGCGGTTTCTGAATTTAATTATTGCCTCGTTGTTACTGCTTCTACGGAGGTGGATGAAACCCTTGTCAGTATGTTGCGTAACTTCGGTTTCGCGTTTTGGAAAGTATTTGGAGCACTTCTCCTTCGACATTCGGGATATCGGCCCTAACAAACTTGTCTATGTCTGAATTCTGTACGGGTCTCCCTCCTTCCACGCGGAAACATATATGAGCGTGAGGTAAACCTCGTTTTTGAAATTCTATCACATAAATTATATACATGTGCTTACTGAACCATGCGCCCGATCGCAGGTCTTTCAGCAGTTGTGCTAATTTTAATCTAAATACTCGTGCGCATAGACTCGCATGTGGCTTTTGCCTTGGTAATAAGGATTGTTGAATTTCTATCCATTTTGGATTACATGTAATTGTTAGGAAAAATGATGGTGTACCTAGTCTGTTAACTAACGCGATTGCATCCATGTATTTCGTTTTCATGTAACGTGCCCACCCGTAAACGTGTTTGGTAAGTAAATGCGACCTGGAACGACACCACCCTCTCCTTGTACAGTTTCGTCTGTGCTTACTTGCCGAGCCGATGTTTCGACATTGGCGCATCCAATCTTATCGAAAATTGGTTCTGCATGTTACTAACGTAGCGCAATCGTTCTTCCTGGATACTAGAATACATATCCACTAACCATTCGTCTGACAGTTTACCGAAATCATGAAAGCGCGGCTCTGACAACAGCAAACAGCGAACGTATTTATTTTGAGTCAATTTCGCGTTGTTGTTGTCAACTTTGTTTATGTACCACCCCGCAGTAGCGTGTGCGGGTACAATAGCGGGTATTGAAACGTTTATAACGGGTTTATTCGCGGCCGTTTTCCAGATGGCAATACACCGTGGGAGAAACTGTTCCCTTTCTGTGCTAATAATCGAGGCAATCTCGTTTCCTAATGGCATATCACCGTGAATATTACCGTGAGTTTGACGCGTTGTACGTTCGAACCTCAAATGCGCTTCTTGAGGTGTTTCTTTATGCAACTGTTTGAAACAGGGATTGAATTCGTGCAAGAAATGGTTGATTTCCGTGACAATTTGACGATCTAACCGCAGACCTGCCGCGAGTCTGGCGTTCTTCGTTGTCCTCTATGTAAAGCCCGATAGGATTAGTGGTGTCCGTGTAACCCAAATAAAAAACGCGGTGGTATATTCTATCTTGAATTTTAATAATCGCTAGTTCGGGAAACGTAAACGAAAGGCAAACAAGTTATTGTACGCGAGAGAAGACTTTTTGAAAGAGTCACTGTTATAAAAACTCCGTCAACGGGGGAAAGTTTTGAACGTTATAAGACCCGCTGCCACAACACCACTGCAACTGGATTCGCGATTTTTCTTCGAAAAGCAGACACGTGCCACAATGCAAACATTTAAAAACGTCATCGGCTTTTAACGACGGTTTGCGCAAACTATACAAACGCACCGCATTTAATTCGTCCCCACTTTCAACCGCAATTAAATTTTCTGAATTTCGCAAAGATGGCTCGACATTTTGAACAGCTCGATGACGTTGAGTGGCAAGTCTATTGACATCCGGGTTAGTTTGCGCGTACCAGGCGACCGATTGTCGGTTTATTTCTGGCCCAGAAGAAGAATTCTGGGTTAAGAGCACTCAACGCTGTACGGCTCGTCTGTTTACTTCCGGGTGTTTTATTGTATTTTTCGACCGCTTTTTGATGTGAATTATTATTTGCCCGGATTTGTTTTTTAGGTCGTCCAACCGATGTTTTTCGTAACCGCGTATTTGCAGCGATTATCTCTTTGACAAACACCGGCCGTTTCGCGTTTAATTTTAGGTCGCTTTCGATTATTTTTCTTTTCATTGTCCAATTAAGCGGCATTTTTTCTAAAACAACAACCGGTTTTAACGTGGAGAATTTAGGGTCATTTTTGGCTGCGGTGGGAACCGACGGAATTAAAACTGGGGGAATTTGTTGGATTTCGATATTGAGTACTGTAAATCGATGTATGCTGTACTCGCCTTGATCGAATTGAGCGCTTGTAAACAAAAGTGGTGCTAAAGCATTTATACCGAGACATTGAAATAAACGTGCTACATTTACATTCGGATTTTGGTGGTTGTTCTTGCCGGAGGCGTGACTATTAAACAGAAAATACCTATTATTGCTCTTCCAAAAAGACACGGTGGAATTTTGACCAGTAAACAGGAAGTTCAAGGTATTTTCGATGTATTCCGGATTAAAATACGTTATCAGAATAGTTTTTAGGTTTTCGATGGCATCAAGAACAATTTGTTTATTTGATGGATAAAGCCCATTTGTTACCCACGTTATATTTATATTTGCCGAATAATTTAGAATTTTGACATGGGGAGGCATTTCTTCGGGGTTCAATAAAGCCTCTCCTGTCGGACGTGGGATATTGTAATATAGAATTTCGCCACATGGGAGGAAAATATTATCAATGTCAGACGTTGTGAATGTCTCGCGGTTCTTAACACATGAATAAGTGGACGCAATACATGACATTGCGACGCACTGAACGCCCTTACCCTTGAACCTTATTCCACCTTGATGAGTTGTCCCTGCTGCAATGCACTCTACTCCCGTCGCTCCATCGGCAGCATCTGCTGAGGGTGGAATGAGATGTGCACTTACCTGACCCGATGTGCACTGCTAGTGCGTTGACCACGACGTACCTTCTTCGGACAACCGACGTTTCGAAGCATGACGATGATGACGAAACTTCTATAGATAAAATTTGTTAATTAAAATACGTTTACAAAATGTATTTTTTTGTGCTGTTGACGATTGAAAAGTTGAATTGACTGGACGCAACTCTGGATATACTTTCAAATTAAGCTTGTCGTTTTAAGATATAAATAATATGGCAAGCGGCATTTCGAAAATCTGTGCAGATTTATTTCTTTTTCATCACTTTCAATCAAAGATTTTGTTTTTTTTTAACTAACGATTCCGTATAGTCCATGACACTATCAATAGCGTCTTTAACGATGTATTGTGCATTAATGCCTTTTATTATCCGCTCTCACTATCACTATTAATGTCACTGATATTGTTATTGCTGAGATCGATACCTGATATTTTTATCAGTTTTATCACACGTCGATGCAGTTTACTCAACACGAAAGATTTTGTTGGCTGTTTCTTATGAGAAAGCTTTTCTCAGTGCGGAGAATCGTTGTAAATCATCTCTGATAGTCCTTCGTAAGGATTCTGAGCATACTGGCTAGTTACAATCTCTAAATCGCAAATCTGAAAAACTTGTAAAAAATATTAGCATCTATTTAGTGAAAATAGTATTCTACATTATAAATTTATTTAACATAAATACACTGGTCATCAAAAAAATCGGCCCACCTGCATTTTTATCGGAGATCACGTTTTTTGTTAAGTGAAACAAAAAAATTGTTTAAGAACTAACTTGTTTGATTAAACTTGTTTATTTACACCAATTTAAACACAATTAAAACATTAAAATTATAAAAAACCACCACTTTGTTTAAAAAACAAAAATCGTTAATTTTACCCGAATTTTTAATTAATTTTAAAAACACTGTATTTCTTGAACCTTAAATGTTAGGACCACAATTGTTTTAACTTAATACTCTGTATTCCCTCCTCTTGCTCGAATGACGGCCTGCATTCGCTGTTTTAAAGATCTTATTAAGGTTTTTATCGTTTCTTGAGGAATTCGGGCCCATTCTTCCCTGATGGCGGTTTCCAGGTCTCCCAATGTTGTAGGAGCTGGATTACGAGCTCTAACCTTTTGTTTTAGTGTGTCCCACATGTGCTCTATAGGGTTGAGGTCAGGACTTCTTGCTGGCCACGACATAACCCGAATGCCGACCTCTTCCAGGTACTGCGTGACAATGCGCGCTACATGTGGCCGTGCATTATCATGCATTAACTCAAAGTTTTCTCCAATATAGCCGGCATATGGCACCACATGGTCTTCCAGGATCTCTGTTATGTAGCGTACAGCAGTTAAACCACCCCTTCTTATAAAAACCAGCTCCGTGCGTCCAGTCAAAGAAATCCCAGCCCAAAACATTATAGAGCCCCCACCATAACTGACTGTTTCTCTTATGCAGCACTGGGCATAACGTTCACCTGGCCGTCGTATGACATTACGGCGTCCATCAGAACCGTGTAAAGTCATCCGACTCTCATCACTAAAGAGAACTGACTCCCATTGGCCTATAGTCCAGTTGACGTGATTCCGTGCAAATTGAAGTCTGGCTTGTCGATGAGCTGTGGTCAATTGTGGTCCCGTTGCTGGCTTGTGTGGTCTTAAATTCTGCTCACGAAGTCTCCTTCTTACAGTACTGTCACTTATAGCCACACCCCGAACTTCACGTAAGCGTCGCTGGAGATCAACACCAGAAAGGTGTCGATTTCTTAGAGCTGATACCACAATAAAGCGGTCGTCCCTTTGAGTTGTCACCCTATGTCTTCCAGATCCAGATCTTCTTCGATACTGTCCAGTCTCTAGAAACCTTTGGTAAACTCGCCGAACTGCAGAACGGCTGAGATTTAACCTTCTGGCCACGACACGTTGGCTTAAGCCTTGTTGCAATAAAGCTACAACTTGGGCCGCCTCAGCTTCAGTAGTGTCCATTGTTTTTAGACAGAATTAATCAGAATTACAGCCTCAGTAAATAAACTTAACGTAATTAACAAGAGTTCCCTAGTAAAGTCTGTTTCGGACTGGGAACACAGGTCAAATTTGTCCCGACGTAAACCATCAAATCAACACTCAACAGTATTTCTGTATAAACATTTGATAAGTACCTTCAAGTGCAATAAGATTTACGACAAACAGGATGTCAAACATCATAACTGACCCTTAAAATAAAAAACAACTGTGTGAAACAGCTTACGTGTGAAACAATCGATAAATAATGAACAAAATGTGGGTGGGCCGATTTTTTTGATGACCAGTGTATTTTACTCACCGTAGACATGATTATAACGCACACTGACAGATCAAATTAATATCTCTCATATTGTACAAGTACTCGAGACAGGTAATTTTCTTAAACAACTTAAAAGGTAGCTAATTTAGGTACCGCATAGGAATGTATTAATTCATCGGGTACGCGATCTAAAATGTTTGCATTTATTTCCTTAACGTACATAATATTGTTGCACAAAAATGCTCTGTGGCCGCAAACGTCTGGTTCGTCTAAATTTCTAAAACGTCTAAAAAAAGAAAGGTCTAACGGAAATTTAAATATACTGTGAGCCGCAATACCGCCTTCTTAATTCAGAGCCGCGGTGCCCGATGTTGCCGTACACAAAACTACATTACTACGCGAGCCACGGAGTCTTGTACAAGTCGGTCGACATACTCGAACACTGCGCGCTGATAGCTAGATAAGCGATGCTGCCATTTTCGACGCACGCATTTAACCTGCCCGCACTGAATTCAATCTGCTCTTGTCCTAACGCCCTGTCGCGGTATCATTTGGCATCCGTTCGAGGTAATCCTCGGTTATTTGGTTTTTTAATGTATCCCACCATAAACCGACTAGAGCGCCGTTTACGGCCAAGAGGACGAAAAATCGCCGAAGTCTCGGTCCCGTTAGAAAATTCGCAGCTTCCTCGAGAGCTCTCTCGTATTCGATTTCGTCATCCGCGATGCCTACATTTCGAGCGACTTCCTGAAACGTTCGACAATCCAACCGGTCGATTTTCAAAAGATCTCTATAGCCGCGGCACGGATATAAAACCAATAGCATTCGTAAGTAAAATTGTTCACCCCTATTTAGCGCCACCCAAAAAAGACGAGCAACATTCCCCCGCTTTTGTGACGAATTTGTTTTGTAATCGGTGGACTTTCACATTTTTTGTAGTTGGGCGTGTTATATGTACAATATATTTTTCGTAAAAGTCCAAGTACGTCAGGTTTTCGTACTCAGTCTCCGAATTATTACTTTGAGCGGCGTCAGCTACCGAATCTTGCCTAAAGAAAACGCTTGGGTAGTTTTCGAGGTGGACTGGCAGTTGTTGGACTACGGGTTCGCGCAACGTTAAATCGTACTCAAAAACTCGCCACGCGGCATCTCAAGCACCTATATATCTTTTCGTAACGAATTGCTCTTCTTCGTTGTTTCTATCGTCCTCGGCAACTATCGTGACACGCGCCTCGTCTTTTCCTTTCGTCATGTATTTGAATAAGTATTTGACGATTTTTCGAGCCGAGGAAGCTTCTAAATTCGCATGACAATCGTACTTCAAGAGGATGGCGGCGTTGTAAGGAAAAATCCACAGATCATTAACAGTAACTTCGCGGTTTCTGAATTTAATTATTGCCTCGTTGTTACTGCTTCTACGGAGGTGGATGAAACCCTTGTCAGTATGTTGCGTAACTTCGGTTTCGCGTTTTGGAAAGTATTTGGAGCACTTCTCCTTCGACATTCGGGATATCGGCCCTAACAAACTTGTCTATGTCTGAATTCTGTACGGGTCTCCCTCCTTCCACGCGGAAACATATATGAGCGTGAGGTAAACCTCGTTTTTGAAATTCTATCACATAAATTATATACATGTGCTTACTGAACCATGCGCCCGATCGCAGGTCTTTCAGCAGTTGTGCTAATTTTAATCTAAATACTCGTGCGCATAGACTCGCATGTGGCTTTTGCCTTGGTAATAAGGATTGTTGAATTTCTATCCATTTTGGATTACATGTAATTGTTAGGAAAAATGATGGTGTACCTAGTCTGTTAACTAACGCGATTGCATCCATGTATTTCGTTTTCATGTAACGTGCCCACCCGTAAACGTGTTTGGTAAGTAAATGCGACCTGGAACGACACCACCCTCTCCTTGTACAGTTTCGTCTGTGCTTACTTGCCGAGCCGATGTTTCGACATTGGCGCATCCAATCTTATCGAAAATTGGTTCTGCATGTTACTAACGTAGCGCAATCGTTCTTCCTGGATACTAGAATACATATCCACTAACCATTCGTCTGACAGTTTACCGAAATCATGAAAGCGCGGCTCTGACAACAGCAAACAGCGAACGTATTTATTTTGAGTCAATTTCGCGTTGTTGTTGTCAACTTTGTTTATGTACCACCCCGCAGTAGCGTGTGCGGGTACAATAGCGGGTATTGAAACGTTTATAACGGGTTTATTCGCGGCCGTTTTCCAGATGGCAATACACCGTGGGAGAAACTGTTCCCTTTCTGTGCTAATAATCGAGGCAATCTCGTTTCCTAATGGCATATCACCGTGAATATTACCGTGAGTTTGACGCGTTGTACGTTCGAACCTCAAATGCGCTTCTTGAGGTGTTTCTTTATGCAACTGTTTGAAACAGGGATTGAATTCGTGCAAGAAATGGTTGATTTCCGTGACAATTTGACGATCTAACCGCAGACCTGCCGCGAGTCTGGCGTTCTTCGTTGTCCTCTATGTAAAGCCCGATAGGATTAGTGGTGTCCGTGTAACCCAAATAAAAAACGCGGTGGTATATTCTATCTTGAATTTTAATAATCGCTAGTTCGGGAAACGTAAACGAAAGGCAAACAAGTTATTGTACGCGAGAGAAGACTTTTTGAAAGAGTCACTGTTATAAAAACTCCGTCAACGGGGGAAAGTTTTGAACGTTATAAGACCCGCTGCCACAACACCACTGCAACTGGATTCGCGATTTTTCTTCGAAAAGCAGACACGTGCCACAATGCAAACATTTAAAAACGTCATCGGCTTTTAACGACGGTTTGCGCAAACTATACAAACGCACCGCATTTAATTCGTCCCCACTTTCAACCGCAATTAAATTTTCTGAATTTCGCAAAGATGGCTCGACATTTTGAACAGCTCGATGACGTTGAGTGGCAAGTCTATTGACATCCGGGTTAGTTTGCGCGTACCAGGCGACCGATTGTCGGTTTATTTCTGGCCCAGAAGAAGAATTCTGGGTTAAGAGCACTCAACGCTGTACGGCTCGTCTGTTTACTTCCGGGTGTTTTATTGTATTTTTCGACCGCTTTTTGATGTGAATTATTATTTGCCCGGATTTGTTTTTTAGGTCGTCCAACCGATGTTTTTCGTAACCGCGTATTTGCAGCGATTATCTCTTTGACAAACACCGGCCGTTTCGCGTTTAATTTTAGGTCGCTTTCGATTATTTTTCTTTTCATTGTCCAATTAAGCGGCATTTTTTCTAAAACAACAACCGGTTTTAACGTGGAGAATTTAGGGTCATTTTTGGCTGCGGTGGGAACCGACGGAATTAAAACTGGGGGAATTTGTTGGATTTCGATATTGAGTACTGTAAATCGATGTATGCTGTACTCGCCTTGGTGTAGGCTTCGTTTGCCCCTTGAGTTATGCCCCCGATCGGCTTCGAGTACTCATACGCCCCTTAGGTATTTAGATGGTCTCGTTCGCCCCCGATTGCTATTAAATTAAAAGTACAGTCAGAAACAACGATCTTTGAAAAGTTGTGATTATTCTATTTATTTTCTAACAGGGAGTGTTTTAGAGTTGTTTTTATCAAAGCAATGTCTATCATGTGATGGGAAGAGATAAATGAAACTGCTTTTTAAATAAAATATCTATTTTGAAAACAAAAAGTGCAAATATTTGTAAGGAAAGTCAAAAAACTATTTGTTAAACTTAAATGACTCAAATCAACACATTAAATAACATATTAATAATAAAAAATAAAACAATAAAATCACAGATTATGATCTGACAAAGTCTATAAAATAAATGTAAAATTTTCATAGACTACTTGAGTTATTACTCATATAACTAAGTAAAACAAGCCTTAACAACTAACGAAATCACAGATCAGCAATAATAAAACTTACATTAACCATAAAATATGTAAAATTAAACAAATCACAGATTGGATGAATTATCACTTAAATATCTACGAGTAGGTAAAATGAGCCTTAAAAACTAACAAAATCAAATAAAACTTACACCTATAAAAAAAAGAAAAATCACAGATTAGTTATTACAAGTATAACATTTAGTGAATAATACTGTCAGTCTAATTTTTTCACTTACATAATTATAATCATTTGTATAAGAATAACAATATAAAATCAATGTACGGTAGATTAACACTTCAAATCAATGTACGGTTATATATATGCGCACAGTTTCTCTAAACATAGATTTAGTCCGATTTCCCCATTTAATAATTTTGCCATAATGTAGTTTATCCGTTCGTCTCTTTCAATAAACTCTTTTTTTCTATTTTTTATTTTTACTCCACTCTTCACATTTTCGATTCTTTGTTCCACGAGTTTGCTTTCTTTTAATAAAATCTCGCAAAACTTTAAAATGTTAGGAGACGTTTTTCCGCTAAGATTTCTGTTTAAACGGGAATGCCAGCCTTCAACTTTATTGTTGGTGCGATTTTGTTGCCCATAGAAGTTACACATTCCCTTGACTGATTTATTTTCAAGCCACTGCTCTACAAAATAATTGTTAAATTTTAATGTTTCGCTATCACTTGGACTGTCCTCCATAATGTAAAGCCATCCATCGTCTTTCATTTCTTGTGGAATTAGACTCAATGTCTTGCATAAATCCACGTGTCTTTTAGTGTACCTCCTTTTCAAGAGGTTCAGCTCTTTAGCTTTTTTTTTCAGGGCTTGGGCAAAATGAAAAAAGCAACCCAATATAGTTGTACTTGGAAAGATTTCTGAAATGGCATTAATTATTGCCATCTCAAAATCTAGATGAAATTGATCGGGTTGCCAATCTGGAAGACGACATTTCATCATGTCAAAGAGACGTTTGTAGGTTTTTCCTTTTTTGTCTGGTAATAAAGCGTATGCTAGTGGTACGATATTGTTGCTGTGTATATCGCTTCCCAGATCACCGTGAATAGAAAATAGTTGCAGAAATGGTTGGACCACAAATTTAAAAGTACCATCAACGTACACATTTTTGCATTTTTCTAGTTGCCGACTGCATTCCTTTGTGGCAAAAACAATTATGCGTCCAGATCCATCATTAAAATCACAAAAAAGAAAATTTTCAAATTTCTTTGGTATTTCTAGATCGGTACTTTTGCGATTTCTAATCTTTTTAACTCCATAAGCCTTTTTTCTTGAATTATAAAGACCGCGCCGTACGTTTTTATATTCTGGAAACTTTTTAATAAGTTGGAATCCTTTATCTTTGTAATTTATAACTTCATTTTCATATATTTCATGAACTGATTTAATTGCTTCTGTTGCTGCTTTATTTTTACATATGTCTAGCACTGTTTTAATTTCATTGTTTTCAAAATCTGGAGCACACTCATGATGAGATTCTTTTACAATTGCGTCACCATTAATTGTAAGAGTTCCTTTGCAAGCAGGTCTATTTACACAGTGCCAGTTAGAGCCACCATTCTTATAAGTTCGTTTTATGTGGTAGCTATGACCAGCTCTCAGCAAAACGAGGCCTCCCTTTCGTGACGAAATGTATTTAATACCACTTATCTCACGTCTCGAACAGCTTGCACCGTCTGACATGGTTCTACAATAATAATAAAAAACTAAATTAGAAAAAAGTTCTTTAAACTTAACTTTTAGGTCTTTGCTATTCATTAAACAAACTGATTCGTATATTATACTAGTATATACGTTATATTAAGCCTAAATCTGTATAGGGAGCTATCGATCAAAGCTATAAAAAATAAGCTAAAAGCTCATACCTAGATACAGAATTTAAGACATAAAAATCAAGTATTACATATTTTTATTACGTACATATTAAATTTTTGCAATAATATTTATTTGACACTTACCCAATAAAAATATTTACACATACACACACAATTAAACACTAAATTCAATAAACGTTAATAATTTCACTTAGCAGAAAATATTATGTGTATGTATCGCACTCAAAGATAAGATGTCGACTAATTAGCACTTAACACATATTGCACCCCTACATACCTCATTAATAAGTTAGAAAGAGATAGCATACAATTCTTATGATAAACCAACCCTTTTTTGCCTATTGTTTATAAAACTTGTTTCGCCCAGTGAGTCAGGTAGCAAGGTAGCAAAAGCAGATACATGTGATGGGATTACGAATATAGTAATTTAAATAGGTTATCAATCAAATCGTGTTCTCATAAACACAATTTGATAACTTTTTCAAATCACTTAGAGAGAAAAGTAAAGCACAGTGTGTTATACTTTTTTGTCTAACGGTACTTTGTATAACTACTTTTAAATGATATGAGGCAAGGGGCGAACGGACACACCAAAATAATTAAAAATTAATAAAATATTATACGCCCCGTCACAAGGGTCAAACGGAACCTTCGAAACGGGGCGTATGGAACATTTTCCTCCAAGGGGCATAACCGAAGGGGCGTACGGGGCTTACACCCTCGCCTTGATCGAATTGAGCGCTTGTAAACAAAAGTGGTGCTAAAGCATTTATACCGAGACATTGAAATAAACGTGCTACATTTACATTCGGATTTTGGTGGTTGTTCTTGCCGGAGGCGTGACTATTAAACAGAAAATACCTATTATTGCTCTTCCAAAAAGACACGGTGGAATTTTGACCAGTAAACAGGAAGTTCAAGGTATTTTCGATGTATTCCGGATTAAAATACGTTATCAGAATAGTTTTTAGGTTTTCGATGGCATCAAGAACAATTTGTTTATTTGATGGATAAAGCCCATTTGTTACCCACGTTATATTTATATTTGCCGAATAATTTAGAATTTTGACATGGGGAGGCATTTCTTCGGGGTTCAATAAAGCCTCACTGAGAAAAATTTCCTCTGCCGCGCTACGTAAAATAAGGACAAAAATCGACCACAATGTCGTGTGTAACCCGCTCCATTACGCGTAAGTAGTCAGTCATACGTAGTCGGCATACTGACGCCCAGCATGATATGCTACTTTTACCTCAGTAACGGTAGGGCCAACAAAAATTACGTAGGGTTGAACTGTGCGGCCTAGCCTCTGCAGGTTCTCCTTTTTTTGAATGATCTTGTTGGTAACGTCGGCTTCAGAAGCAGCTTGCGATATATAGCCGTCGCATACCTCTGCTCTGGATGGCTTCCACGCTGGCTTTCCTTTCATTTTCCGTGCAGGTGAAATGTTGATGACATAAGCCAGCAACATCAAAGCAACATTGCTAGATGTTCCTGGTTCATCTTCTGTATTCAAAGGAAAAACAAGATTCGGTTAATTTTTGAGACTTAATTTTATGAAGGTTTAACCTTCAACTAAAATAAAAAAAAAAAACACTATGGGCGTCATCTTTCAATACACTAACTGAGCGGCTCGGTGCTGAGGGGTAAATCGCACAGATTTGTGACTTCCCCCTTGGGAAGTCATAAATCTGTGCGATTTTTAGAATGGGCGGGGGGCCTCTGAGACTCCACTCCATAGTTAAAGCTTAATAATAAGAACTAATATTTGAGCAAAACTTCTTACCGTCAATCAGTGCAACTATATTTGCTATTTTTGTTCTCGTGTCTTGGTATCTAATTTTTCGTAATTTTAATGAAGCATATTTTATAATTTCTTCTTTTTTGAGGGTGATGGAGGAAAATAATTTGTTTTCCTTTCCCGGATACAAACGACGGAAATCGTTCATTAGCTGAAAAAAAGAATACAATAAATGTACGGTATGTTATTTCCACTGGTGAGAAAGGTCCGGATCGCTACCACAGAGGTTATTGGGTTGTTGAGCGAGAACTAGAATAGCTTGTCTCTTTAAGTGCCTGCACAATATCTCGTTCTGCTATGTCGGCAGCGCGCGAGTGTTGCAAGTGACTAGAGTCTGTGCGAAAAGAGAGAATCGTGGCAGATACGGGAACTAACGTTATGAATTTTACATGGCAATCGAAATTCAGATACTTGTCTTATAACCCCTCGTTTTCACCAAGGTATAATACATGTATTTTACAAATTGAATGAAATGTTTTCGTTTTTGCATGTATTAAATATGTTGTATTCAAAACATGTTATGAAACTATATTACATGTATAAAACTTGTTGTAAGTATACAAAACTTGTATGAAACTTGTTGGTTGAAAACTTCTAGTCGCCTACATGTTTATGATCTCATGTACAGAAATTGCAATAAAATAAACAATAATTGTCTAAACCACGTTTGTATTTTGTAGGTGAGAACGCTGTCAATGTATCAGACGAGTTAATACATGTCACAGACTTCAGTGTAAACGAAAATGTGTTTTATACTTGTAAGAACCTCCTCCTTTTTCAGAAGTCGGTTAAAAATACTTGTTGGCTACACAGTTGAACGAAGTAATGTTTGAGACAGTTTTGACAAGTATTCCACAAGTTTTTTTTTTACATAATCCTTGTGGTTTTTATAGAAAAACCACAAGTATTATGTAAAAAATAAGCGGCTGCGGTATATACTTACCAAGGTATAGCCTTGCGATTGTTTTAAGGCTGGGAAATCCTTGAAGTAATCTGCTATATCACCTTTTCCACATTGGATGCGATTTAGGCGGTAATCTGCAGTTTCTGCCCACTTTTCTTCAACAGATTTCCATGGATCAACATTGTTTTTCAGCCATAGTAATGTTTCTTCATAGACAACACCTGTAATTTATATGTGTATGGTGGGATGAGTCAACAAGAGGAAGGGCACCATAGTACAGTCGCCCGTGGTACATTTAAATCACGAAAAAGGTGACTAGCTATTATTTGCTTACCACTTTCCAGAAATTCCAGGCTATAAATGTCATCATCTGTGATAGTTGGCGTGGATCTGAGCGATGATCTGGACGACTTCGAGGATGAACGGCTAGTTCCCGGCAACTGTCCACTTTCTCGCAACTTTCTCCTTCGAGCTATATAGCTCTCGGTAGTGCTTTCCGCTAGCATTTTTATAGCTACTTTATTTGTAGCTGATAAATATGCAGAATAATACACCACAACGCGTTCCTTGTGGAATATTTCCACAATTTCGGTAGCTAGTTTATAAAATTCTTCACTGGAAATTTTCTTCGCACAATTGTTTTCTCGTTGGTGATGTATTAGCAGCTGGCTCAATTTCCTTCGGGAACCCTCCGTGAGTAAGCCTCCTTTTCCTTCTTTGAGTATTGCTCTGCCGTCTAAACTTTCCTGTATGTAAAACACAAACACAATAAGTTGTTGAACAAATTGATAAATGAATAAGTAAATGTTAAGCTAATGATAAATACTAAATACTATTGAATACTAAATATACACTCGAGAGCAATGAATCCGGGTCACTTAAAGAATGTTAAAAATCTCGGAAACTAAAAATGATAGGTTAATGCAATAAATTGTATTTAATAGACTATGTAATACTCCTTAAATGAAAGTAAAAAAAATATGAGTCACCATACATTTTATTAACACAAAATTACATAAAGAAAAGAACTGCTGATCTCTCCTTAAAACAAAAATAGGAAACATGAAATTTTTGAACTTTATTACGATTTTCTTGAATTTTAATACTTCGTATTGCCTCCTCGTGCTTCCATTACTGCGTTTACGCGGTTTGGCATGCTGTACACCAAGTTCCTTATACGATTTTGGGGAATATTCTCCCATTCCTCTGTGAGAGCAATTTTGAGCTCACGAAGCGTGATTGGGGGAGGGTTTCGTTGTTTTACGCATCTGCCTAGCTCGTCCCAAGCATGCTCGATCGGGTTGATATCCGGGCTGCGCGCTGGCCACTCCATACGAGTAATGTTCATCTCTTGAAGGTAGTCATTCACAATCCTACCTGTATGAGGTCGGGCATTGTCATGCATAAATATAGCATCCTCACCTAAATTGACCATAAATGGACCAACGTGATCATTGAGGATTTCTTCCACATATCTTACGCTAGTTAAAGAGCCGTTTTCTATGATCACCAGCTCTGTGCGACTTTCAGAAGAAATTCCGGCCCACACAAGTACAGACCCACCACCGTAAGCTACTTTTTCTTCGATGCATGCTTGCTTGAATCTTTCCCCTGGTCTTCGATACACTCTGTGTCTTCCATCGTGCTTGTAGAGCATAAATTTTGATTCGTCGGAGAACATAACTTTTGACCAATCTTCAATACTCCAATTTACGTGGCTCTGGGCATATCTTAGTCTTGAAATACGATGCCCACGCTCCAGTTTAGGGCCGTTTGCAGGTCTAAGGGGTTTTAAGTTAGATTCAGCAAGCCGAACGTCTTACTGTCCATGCACTTGGGTTACTTCCTCCGAGGCGTCGAAACTGATTTGTGAGTTCAGTTCCTGTGAGAAAGCGATTTCGAAGCATGGTGTTCACCAAGTATCGGTCTTCTCGTGCTGTGGTACACCTGGTTCTGCCCGTTCCTGGTCTGCGTAGGTTAGAACCAGTTTCTTCGTAACGTCGGAGAACTCTTTGTACTGTTGACAGCGACACACCGACAGTCCTGGCTGTATCGCGCTGACTCCGGCCGGTTTCCAGCATTGTAAGTATTCTGGTGCATTCTTCAGGCGTAAGCGACATAATTTCAGCTTGAATAATGAATATAGAGCACTATCAACATGGTTTATGTACCCACATAT
This sequence comes from Xestia c-nigrum, assembly GCA_916618015.1. Lineage (NCBI taxonomy): Eukaryota > Metazoa > Arthropoda > Insecta > Lepidoptera > Noctuidae > Xestia > Xestia c-nigrum. The sequence continues at coordinate 18,458,097 of OU745266.1, read as the reverse complement.
ATGACAGATTACAAACAAAAGCAAAACCAAATGCTGTAATTTCGTAGTTCCATCTTCGAAAGTGGCCCTTTTTCAAATTTGATTTTTTATGATATAACTTTACAATAACTAAGGCTGATTTTATAGTCACGCGTTTCAGCAGCGCCGTCGGAGCGCGCGCGCTCGGATATGTATTGGGGTAGTAGTAGCGTTTCAAATTCGCGCGCTTGAGCAGCGCCGTTCGGTGAACGCGTCCTATTCGCGCGGCGCTGTCGAAGCGCGCGCCGCTCATGCGCTTCTACGGCCATTGTGCGTTTCAGTGTGACGCCGTTGAGACGCGCCGTTAGGTACTGTTGTGTACAAAATGAATCACATCGATACAGGACGAGTAAGAGCGAGGCCCCATTAATGCGTTGCGCTGCGTTGCGTCGCGTCGTCGCAACGGAACAGCGCATTGTATGCCACACCTGCGTTGCGACGACGCACGATGTCGCAGCGCAAGAGCGTCGCAGCAACACTGGCTGCGTCTCAGTCTCAGTTCAGCCTTCGCAATGGATAGATACAAACGTGTTCTTTTGTTGCTTTTATTACGCCACCGCCGAAATAAACGTAGAAACCATAGAAGATTCTGGATATCTCCTTTGATAGCATTAAGAAATAGTGATGGTCAGTTTTTTATGCATGAATATAGGGAGTTGTTGTTAGATGAAAAGAAATTTTTCAATTTTTTTAGGATGAGTGTGGCCAGCTTTAATAATTTGGTTAAAATCTTAGAACCACATCTAAAGAAGCAGTATACCAAATTCAGGAACCCTTTAGTACCAATTGAAATGATTGGTATTACATTGAGGTAAGAAATTTCAAATATAATAATAATGTTCATCAGTTATTCATTTATTATCTTTAAAATCACTTTAATTTAAATATTACTACTAGTCAACTAAGTAAAGTTATATTCTTCTTCTTGACTATCATCAGTCAAATTATTAGCTGTAGTGTTGGCTGAAAAGGTAGCGTCGAATTCATCTGTTCGATACCCCGATGGCGATGGTGACTGGGCATGTTGTGCAGATTGATATCCATACTGTTGTCCAGTTTGATATCCATACTGTTGTCCAGTTTGATATCCGCGTGACTGCAATGGTGTTGATTGAGTCTGTTCCCGGAACCGCATTTCGGTAATGATATTTATAACTTTGCTTTGGAATGTCAAAGTCTGTAATTCCGTAAAGCCGTCCAAAGAAGGCAAAATTCCTTTGAAAAATGATAAGTGGCGGTTTTCTTTCTCATGCAACGCTTGTAACGTTTGCGCCTCGAAATCATCTATTGCTTGGTTTGATCTCTTACGGCTTGCAGGCACGTAGCGAGAAGGTCCTGGGGGTAACGAGGACATTTCTTTTGCATGAGATGGAGAAGATGATGTTGTGTTTTTGTTTCGTTCCGTTTCTTCAGGCACCATTTCAAGACTACTGTCAGTTTTATTTTGGGCAATTGTCAACAAAAACAGCAACTGATTGTAATAATGATATTTTTTAAATTGTTTTGCCCCTGATCCAGACGAGCTGTTTTCTTTTAATTTTTTTACATATCGAAAAAAGTTGTCCCTCACGCTTCTCCATTTTTTTACGACGTCGTTACCTGCAAAGAATTAAAAAAAATGAATATATATGATTGCATATCTAAATGAGCCACCCTGTTTAATGTTTTAATGTGTGGAATGTCCAAGGATATTTATTTATTTTATTATTTATTATTTTTGTGTTTCTATTTCAGGTACCTGGGCAGTGGAAATTCGATAAACGACTTGCATTTCAAATTTAAACGTGGAAGAGCAACAATTTCTAGAACTATTTCGTCAGTTTGTCAAGCTATATGGAAATATCTTCGATCACAGTACATAGAAGAGATCACAGTAGAAAAACTACAAAATATTGCATTAGATTTTGATCTCAAAGCCAACTTTCCTCATTGCTGGGGGGCAATTGATGGGAAACATATAAGTTTAATAAAACCGGACAAAAGTGGCTCTCTGTTTTATAATTACAAGAATTATTTTTCAATTGTTTTGCTGGCGGTTGTTGACTCAAATTATAAGTTTGTTTTTGTCGACGTGGGAGCATATGGAAAGGAAAGTGATTCTACTATTTGGTAAAAATTTCCATTATGGGCCAGTAATTTATGGGTCGGGGAGGGGGGGGGAGGGAGGGGGGGGGAGGGGGGCTACCCCCCTGTCCCATCCCCACACCGCGGAGCCCCATGGTTATGGAGATATCCATGGTTAAAGTTTTGAGGTTATGTTAGGTTAAAACACTAATTTCCATTAATTTTAACTCTAATTTCCATAGATTTATGGGGCGGGGAGGACGAGGGTCACCCCCCCACCCCGCGAAACGTCATGGTTACGGAGATATCCGTGATTAACATTTTGAGGTTAGGTTAGGGTATTTTTCGGATAGTTAGAATAAAACACAAGGAATATTAATAATTATTTATTCATCGTATTTATATACATGTTTAATAGCATCAATTAATTCCTCATAGGGATCTAAGTGTTGCACCATGTTTCTTCTCCTCCATTTATATTCACACAACCATTGGGTAAAGTTTTGTTTATTTTGTTGTTGTCGAAATTTTTGTTTTAGTGCCCTCCACTGGCTCTCTATTCGTTGAGTGTGTGTCCCATCTGGTGCCACAAACTTATTAGTCGGGTCACTATGGTTGACCCGTTTATGTATATAGCCATGCTGAGGAAGGCTCAGATATGCTCTCCAATAGTCTGTATGAATGATGGAACCTTCCTCAACATGTTTTTTTATCAGTGGCACCAACATTTCTGCAGACCTATCATTATCGGGACACACCTCCAGCCGCAAGTCATCGCAGCCATCTTCTATCATGCCTATTACCCAATGGCCCTCGATTTGTCGACCACGATTATATTTTCTTCTTCCAAATTTAGATTCATCAATTTGTACAATTTTATTGGGCCCACCTATCTTTCCTTGGGCCCTTTGGTTTTCCAATTCATAAATTGTGACAGTCTCCCGGCAATAACTGAACCAGTCCGCTATCGTTCTAGTTGAGACAACTGGACCATCATCACATGCCAACTCTTTTCGTGTTTGATGATATGTCAGTCCCTCACTAAAGGCATACATTACTTGAAATATTAATGTGAGGGACAACCGTGCATTCTCGAACCAGGTTCCAGCTGCACGGGAGACTTGCCTTGACCGGCAGTTGCTTTTTCGGCATCTAAACTTGCCGACTTGCCCAGATTCTTTTGATAAGGACATTGGTGATTTGTGGTACGAACATAATTTACCACTAGGGATGAGTCCTCTCTCCTCTGCAAACAGTATACATTGTTCTTTGCTTCCAAGCTTAGAGAAAATCTTTCTCCAGTTCCACATAGATCTGAAACAAATAAAAATAAGATTTAAATAAGAAATTACTTCTGGGTTGTTATTAAAAAATAACCACAAAGGCTAACCTATCCATGTCGGGGTGCCCTAAACACTACTTTCAAGGTAGCTCGACGGAGCCCTACTTCTGGGTGGTTTAAAAAAAAATAACCACGAAGGAGGTGACGGGGTCTATGTTCGCTCGCTTCGCTCGCTCACTTCGACCCCGCCACCTCCTTCTAACCTATATTCGGGGTGCCCAAAACACTACTTCCAAGATAGCTCTACTTCTGGGTGGTTTAAAAAAAAATAACCACGAAGGAGGTGACGGGGTCTATGTTCGCTCGCTTCGCTCGCTCACTTCGACCCCGCCACCTCCTTCTAACCTATATTCGGGGTGCCCAAAACACTACTTCCAAGATAGCTCTACTTCTGGATGGTTTAAAAAAAAATAACCACGAAGGAGGTGACGGGGTCTATGTTCGCTCGCTTCGCTCGCTCACTTCGACCCCGCCACCTCCTTCTAACCTATATTCGGGGTGCCCTAACGTTCTGAGACGATCTTAATCTATTATGAGTGTACTGGTAGATTGTTGATTAGACTAAGTGCCACCTAGCTCCGCGGAGCCCCTACTTCTGGGTAAAAAACCAAAAACTGTTAAACTAACTAACTAAACTAAGATTGTTTCCACTATAACAGACACAATGACAAAATCTGCAGATTAACAACTCACATTAGCAATATCATATCTACAATAATTCAAAACTTACCGTAACTCATCCGAGTAAGGATGGGTTCTTCTCCCAGATGACCCAGTAGGCCAGGGCATCGCAGGAACAATGTCCTCATCCTCGTCCTCCGATGAACTAGCGATAGCTGGTAAGCTATCACTAGCCCCCGCTGCTACTCCACTGGGACCAGCAACCGGTTCGTCAAGGACCGACGACGACACACACGGGAGCACAAGTGGCTCATTTGAGTCCAACACTTGCACTCGCGCAGTAGGCACAAGCGGCTCTATTGAGTCCATCACTCGCGCACTACTAGAAGGCGGCACAGGCGCAGAAGAGGAGGCCGTGACAAGCGGCTCATTAGAGTCCAACACTTGCACTACACTCAACTCTTCAGACGCAGAAGCATGGGGCTTCGGGGACGCCATGGTAGTCATACGAACGCAACTTGCTAGGGCAACAAACGAACGATGACTGACATTGACGACAACACAACAAAATGGCGTCGATTCACGTTTCGTTCCACAGAGAAAAAAAAATTTCGTTATTTTTATGTAAAAATGTCTATGTAATTGCATAGTACAGCGCGTTTTTTGTGCACATTAATGACGTATCAAAGTTACATATATTTTTTTTTAATTTTATTTTAATTTACTGTGTTATTTTATAATTATATTCAAAGACATAATATGATGAAATTGAATGAAACACACTTCTTCCATCTACGGAACGTGAAACGTCAAATTTGACATCTATCATGACAATTTATCTACACAAATTGCGTTTTATTATTCAATTTGAATGGAAAATTTAAAAAAATTTAAAAAATTATATCTCGTAAACCGTGAGCCTGCGCGTCTTAAAAATTTGTGAAAAGCCTCCAGTTAATGAGTAATATCTACAAAAAAAAAATGAACTTCCTACTCGTTGGCCCATAATAGAAATTCTATCCTACTATTTTTAGAAATTCGACGCTTTACAAGATTTTAATGAGAAATGAATTACTATTGCCTGTTGCTCAACCACTTGGAAATGATCATAATAACGAGCCACCAATCCCATACGTACTCATCGGTGATGAAGCTTTTGGTTTAAATAAGCATGTTATGCGCCCATACGGCGGACAAAATCTGAACGTGAAACAAAGGGTTTATAATTATCGCCTTAGCAGAGCTCGTAGATACGTGGAATGTGCATTTGGGATCATGGCAAATAAATGGCGCATTTTACATAGGCCAATTGATACAGCATATGATTTAACTATTAATATCGTGAAAGCATGTTGTGTTTTACACAATTTTGTTACACACCATGATGGTTTACGACAAAAAGACAAAATGGCAATAAGTATGTTCCCACAACTGAGACCCCACGTCAATGAAGAATCATTATCCGTAAATTTTATCAGAGATCAATTTGCTAATTACTTCATGAGTCCGGAAGGGGCTTTACCATGGCAGTTGAAAAAGATATAAAATTAACTTATATAAGATATAAAATAACTTATTAATCATAATAAATAACAACTCACCAATCTTGTTCTTTTTTTGGTCCTCAAATTCCTCGTAATCTTGAAATATTATTTTACAAACAGCTGCCCATTCATTCGCTTTACGAAATTTATCACTGTAGTGTTCGTGTGATTTATCCCATATAATGGGTCTTTCTTGGACCAAGGATATAAGATAATCTATATCAATCTCCTGCACACTCATGATGTTAAAAAATGTCGTTACGCTCGTCTAGCTTCCTCCTCTAGCATTGGATCACTGTCCGTCGTCGCAGCGGAGCTCCGACAACGCAGCGCATCACCCTCCCTCCCGCTTCGTCTTTTGTCCGTCGATCCGTTGAAACGTCGCGCGTGACGACGCAACGGTCTAATGGGACATATCATAAAATATGTATGGAAAACGACGCAGCGACGACGCTGCGACGACGCAACGCAGCGCAACGCATTAATGGGGCCTCGCTCTAATTGAGGAAGTGCGATTTAGAAGATGTTTATGGGACCCGGCCGATAAATTTTATAAGAATAATTTTATAATCTTTCCATAAAAAGTAAATAGCCAGTACTCTAACCGCATTGCCGTTCATTTTGTATGTTTGTCCACGACTGTCTCACAGCAGCGAAACGCGCCTTACTAATGTCGTTTTATAGTGCATCGCTGTTCAAACGCGCGCTGTTTAACAGCGCGCTGCCCAACGGCGCGTCTAGCGGCGTGACTATAAAACCAGCCTAAGAAGTTTTAATACCTTCATTTAAGGAGTATTACATTGTCTATTAAATACAATTTATTGCATTAACCTAGCATTTTTAGTTTCCGAGATTTTTAGGATTCTTTAAGTGACCCGGATTCATTGCTCTCGAGTGTATACTACTAGTAATGCAGGCCATACACGTTCAATTCGATCGTTCAATTGGCATGATACCTACTGCTGATTGGATCCAATCTTGCAGTTCGTCCATATACCTACACCACACACGATTAATTCTAACTGTCCAATCGGACAAATAAAGATAAAGAAAAAACAAAATCGGTCTATATGTCACCGTAAAATTGTCAAATACGTTATATTGTAATATCTCTAGCGATATTGTAAAATCTCGAAATATTGTCAAATGAACATACTGCTTACAACAAAACGCATTATTTTACGTGAAATGCATGCGATGTTAGTCAACTCACGCGGTGTGGAGGGAACGAGGAGCCCCCTTGCACAACAACACAAGTGGTACAACTCTCATGAAAAGATATTGTACCATTCCTGTGAAATACCGATTATTATAACCTAACCTTAAAACACTTTATATTCCCCTAAAAAGCGTAGTAGCGTAGTAAGCGTAGTATTTCCGGGTGCAGGGTTTAAAGGAACCTAACTAACCTGACGGGGGGGTGCCCCAAGTCCCAATTATGGGGGCAGAGATACTTCCCGGGTATGTCCAGTTGACAATAATTCGAGACTTTACAATATCGCTAGAGAGATACACGTCGTTATATTGTAATATAACGTATTTGACAATTTTACGGTGACTTATACATATCGAAGATACACGCAAACAATGATAAAACAAAATATTTTATATGCAATCTAATTAAGAACCTCCTTCTTTTTTGAAGTCGGTTAAGAAAATCATACGATCGATCGCCCACTGTCATACCGGTCCATTCGGCATGATCCAGCCAAAAGAATTGAATTTTGATTGTTCTGTCAATTTGATCTGTCCTGCCTGCCGATCCACGGCCACATACGGTCAATTCGATTGAATCCAATCGGCATCGGCAGTGTCATGCCCATTGGACAATCGAATTGATGGTGTATGGCCTGCATAACTATACGAGTTGTAATAATACGGGTTTTAATAACATTTTTGCTGGTTAAACAATATACCTAAACTACGTATCTTAGCACACTAACTTTGACTAGTGCCTTCTAAATACTCATACAATCTACTAAAGAAAATAACATTACATTTAATAGTTTCAATACCTGAAACAAAAAAAGACGTAATCTTAAGGTGGGTACTGACCAACGTTACGAGGTGTAATGTAACATTCGCATCGAGCGTGTACGCATCGAGCACGTTACGCTGTGTTCTAAAATCGGCGTAACATGCTCGTCAAAACTCTGTGCTCCATATTCGCCGCCAGTTCACTCAAGATGGCCGACAGCGAGGCCGCGTTGGTATCTTTGATTCTACTTAATTATTGTTTTATCCAAATTAAGAAGAAGAAAAAACGTTACTGGACATCAAACTTATTTAAAAACAGAGGCGTATGTGGTGGTTTGTCATTGATAGCAATTTTAAAAAACCAAATGATTACTGGACAGTATAAAAACTTTGTACGTATGTCTCCGATCGAGTTTGAAGAACTCGTGAATTTAATTGGACCAAGTGTACATAAAAAGGATACAAATTATAGAAAAGCAATCAGTGTCACCGAACGATTAGCACTAACGCTTCGTTTTTATGCAACAGGAGATTCCTATACTAGTATGCAATATCTTTTCAAGATATCAAAGCAACGAATAGGATTTATAGTAAAAGAGGTCAGCGAAGCCCTTATTGGAGCATTAAAAGAATATGTAAAGGTATGTAGTGTTTTAATTAATTCAGAAAAGCAGTCATTACATATCAAATTATTTAATCAATTAAATCACCAAATTCTGATAAAAATCGTTCACTCATAGCTGGTGACCCATAGTCACTTTGATGGGACGTATTTGATGCAGGTGTTTCAGGGCTTTGCTGTGGCATCGGTTGGCTTTGTTGTGGCATCGGTGAGGCTCTTGAAATTGTTCGTGTAGAGTATCCTTGTGAATAATAATTGTTCGTATTCATGCCAACATAGTCATATTCTCCGCGATCAGCACTAAACAATATATTAGATATATAATGTTGTACATGCATTTTTGTTGTTTTTGAATACGATCTTAGTTTATTTGCCAAAAAAATACCATAGGCTTCACATTCGTCAATTTTGTGCGAAGTTGATTCCGTTAGCTCGGTTTTCTTTTTTAAAATATTGTAAGTAGATGCCATTATTTCCTCTGGGCTTGGGACGACTGCTTTCTTCCTTTTTTTGGCAGACGGAGGGCAATCATTGTCGCTTTCATTGGCAGGCGGAGGGCAATCACCAAGCGGTTGTTCTGAAGCACCTTCACCTTCACGTAGCTGAAAATAAATATAAATCATTATTTCAGATGCCAGAAACACCAGAGCAATGGCTGGTTGTAGCAAATGACTATGATACTTTGTGGAATTTTCCACATTGCTTAGGCGCAATCGACGGTAAACATATTTTACTGCAGTCACCGATCAACAGTGGAAGTGAATTTTATAATTACAAGGGTTTCTTTAGCATCGTATTACTGGCAGTTGTTGACGCGAAATATAACTTTTTGTATGTAAACATTGGATGTCAAGGAAGAATATCTGATGGAGGGGTTTTCAATAACTGTGAATTAAACGAAAAACTAAAAAATAATGCATTAAACATCCCTCAACCCACTGCGTTGCCAGCAAGAACAGAAGAAATTCCATTTTACTTTGTTGCCGATGAAGCTTTTGCTCTTTCCGGAAATATGATGAAAGTATATGCAGGATATCATGAACGTGGTTCTAAAGAAAGAATATATAACTACCGACTTTGCAGAGCTCGTAGAGTGGTGGAAAATGTGTTCGGCATATTGTCTGCAGTGTTTAGAGTTTTGCGGAAACCTATGTTGTTAGAACCGAAAACCGCGACATCTGTCGTAACAGCAATAACATGCCTTCACAATTTTTTAAGAAAAGGTAATAATGCTCAGGTATATACCCCTGCAGGTAGCTTTGACGAAGAATCGAACGGCCAAGTCAGATTAGGAAACTGGAGAGAAGGTAACAATGATATGACTAGTATGTTACCCTTGCAAATAAGACCGCGAAGGGCTACAAGATCTGCTCACAATGTTCGTGATGAAGTTGCTGAATACTGCATTCAGCAAGGGTCTGTAAGCTGGCAAAATAATTATGCTTAAAATGGACTTACAGTATCTGTTGTAGCACGAGGTGTATTTCTATCAAGTAGAAATATCATGGTTTTGTATGCAAACCAACTACTATGGTACACTTTATCTGCACCTGAAATTAAAGTTGCAATTAACAAACGTCGACCCAAAGTAGTATATTTCGTGAATATCGTTATCTATGCTAGCAAAATAATTGTATTTATTTTTTATAATAATTGTATCTGTCACTTGTGGGCCTATGTACTTAAAAACTTAATAAATAATTACGTACACTGAAAAAAATGTTGGGTTGGATTTAACAGATTTTGCGTAAATGTAACCAAAGTTTGCGGTTGATTTCGGTCCTATCACGAATTTTGGTTGATTTTACCAAACACTTTAAGTTGGTGTTGTACCAAATTTATTTGGTAGATTATACCTATATTTTGTACATTTTTACCAAAGTAATTTAGTAACATTTCTCACCAAAGTACTTTAGTATAATTTTTTACCAAAGTAATTTAGTAACATTTCTCACTAAAGTACTTTAGTATAATTTTTACCAGAATACTTTAGTAACATTTTTCACCAAAGTACTTTAGTAACATTTTTTACCAAAGTAATTTAGTAACATTTCTCACCAAAGTACTTTAGTATAATTTTTACCAAAATACTTTAGTAACATTTTTCACCAAAGTACTTTAGTAACATTTTTTACCATAGTACTTTAGTAACGTTTCTCACTAAAGAACTTTAGTAGATTTTCAACCAAAGTACTTTTGTAACCTTTTCATCAAATTACTTTAGTAAAAAAAGTACAATGTGGTTTGCTGCAATCTACCAAAGAGATATTGTATATTTTACCCAACATACTTGGTTTTTTTTACCAAATACATTTTGTATGTTCTACTGTTACCTTTTTGGTACAAATTACCGAAGGTAGTTTAATAGAAAATGCAAAGGTATTTGGTAAAATCTACAACAAAAATTTGGTGGATAGCACTTAATAAATGGTAGAATGTATTAAATCAGTTTGATAGAGGAAACTAAACTTAACTCGTAAGTATAATCATTTTATTTGGTTAACTCTAACAATCAAAATTTAGCAGTATTTACTAATCACGTTCGGTGTATTTTATCAGCGTTAGTTTGGTAATATTTATCAGATTTAATTTTAGTTACTACCAAAGGTTGTTTGGTAATATCTACCAGATGTGTAATGTAGTTCTTATCAAGGTTAACTTAGTATATTCTATCAGATGTGTTTCGTGTTTTTTAGTAGAGATCATATTGTATTGTCTACCAGACGTGTATCGCAGACTTTATCAAATATAATTAAGTATAATCTATCCTAAGTGTTTCGTATTTTTTCCTAAAATTTGTTTGGTAATATCTACCAGATGTGTATCGTGCTTTTTATCAGAGATAATATTGTATTATCTACCAGAAGTGTATCGTAGATTTTATCAAATCAATTAAGTATTATCTATCATGTTTGTTTTGTATTTTTTCCTAACATTTGTTTGGTAATATCTAACAGATTTATGCTGTAGTTATTACCAAACTTTAACTGGTAATATATACCAATATTTTATCAGTGCTTTTCTGATTGTACCGGTCTTAGTTTAGTAAAACATACCAAATAAATAGTGTAAATTTTAATGGTGTTATTTTGGTTAATTTATCAAACTAACACCAGTAAAATATACACCAGTTTTTGGTATATATTACCAAACATTGATTTCCAGAATATTAATAGGGTGTGTGGTATCATTGAAAATTAGAAACTTAGTACCTTATCTACTAAGTTTCTAATTTTCAATGATACCACACTCAATTATGGCACACCCTAAAAATATTGTAGAAGAAAAAACCTTACAAGAAATACAGGGTCTGAAAAAAAAGGTTTTATGACCGTTTGACAAACACTTCAAAAATATACAGGATTATTGATAATTCAACATATTCCTTTCTATTACAGTAAAGTTCATTATTTGCAGTTAAAAAGGTCATGAGCCTCTAGCCGAAAATCAGCAGTTTCTAGAATACGTCAAATTACTAGAAACTTTATTTAATATGGGCCTAAAAAAGGTGGTTTAAAGAAAAATAAACAGATTTTTGGTACATATCATACAATTTATTTTACCAATCTTAAATACAATTAAATAATCACTAGGTCATCTTAAAATTATATCCGTATAGGATTCAAAACCTTTCTTATTCTATAGGACACAAGGCTGCCAGGTTTTGGCCAGTATGCTGATGAGCTTTACCCAGGCACCAGGGTGCCCGCATTCGACATTTGTATTAAGGCAAGTTTAGCCGCGAAACTAGCGCCACTTCGAAAATGTTCTTATATCTCTTAAATTAGATCAATTTTCAATAATTTCCGCCTGTTAGATACCAGGGAACACCTATAATATGTAGGTATTTAATGTTAATCACTGTATACAATTTGTCGTTATGTAGTTGTTTTAATGTAAGTCGTAATGACACACTCCTTCGAAAATATCGTGCATAATATCAACACAACAGTTATCCACTACGTGAAAGCTAGGAATATCATTAAAACAACAATATTCACTTATTCCTGTTTCTGTAACATTATTTTGCTCAAAGTCATTAGCATAATTATCCTGACCTCTTAATAGTGCATTATCTGCTTTGGTTTGTTTTTTCATTATAGATTTGTGACTTTTACATATTCTACAGTAGTAATTGCTGCTAAAAGATTTAGAAAATCCGAGTATTGTGTTTAGTCCTAGATTGTCTCCTAATATCATTCCAAGTATAAAATAGATTTTCACTTTACCATTTGCAGTATCTATATCTATACCTTCTTCCTCTAAATATTTTAATTCTTTAATCAGTTCGTAGAATGCGGAGTGATTACCGTATATCTTAAAAGAGGAGTTGTACAACATTGCAACAAACACATTATCCAGCAATGAAAGATATTCCTGTGGCATAGTAGGAAATTGATAATATACAGCTGATATTGAATGTACACCGGCGTGGCTACCCAAGGGATTATTACATTCGAAATCATCGAAATATATAAAAAAAGGACAACAGAGTTTACCTTCTTTCCTTGCAATTTTTTTTTGCCAAATTAAACTGTGAGCAAAATTTGGAAAATCAACTTCGTTAGGTTTTAATGTATTTGAAACTAATTTGTAAAAATTGGGTAACTCAAAAATTTTCTTGAATACTGAGCGAAGCGGTAATTTGGCGCCAGTACAGGATTTAGGCGCAAGCATTATTGAAGTGTTGACTGTATTGACAGCGACATTTTCATTAATAATGTACTTTTCAGGAGCAATGTAACAATCAATGTCTGTAAAGTATTTTATAATTTGATATTCTGTGCGTATATTATCAAAAGGATTTGAAATCAGTTTATGTATGTTATCTTTTTCACTTTGACTGAACTCATTATAAATAGGCATTACATGTTTAAAAATATTACCAAGAACTTGGATAATGTGAAGTTGAATATTTTCTAATATTTTAAGAGCAGTTTTCCGGTTAACCCCACCGTCACTGAATAATGAAAGCGCTAACGTAGCGGCAGATTTCTCTAACATACTATGGGCAGTATCCAAAGCGTTCTCACGACAAACATTGTTTAGAGGATGATATTCAGAGGATTCACAAGGATCTAACAAACTACACGTATCATGTACATTTTCACTTAGAGCGCAATCATTTGTAGGGAGATTTTGATTCAAAATTGTTTGTTTATTCAAATGTTGAGAAATTAAGTGGCGTCTAAAAGACCGTACATTTTGATATTCGCGATCACATTGATACTGTTTACAGCGATATGTTGCGTTTGCACTTAAGTTATGGTCTTTTAAATGTTTACAAAAATCTTGGTAATCTTCAACTGAAGCGAGACATTTGAAACAAACAAACATTTTGATTAAATTTAGCAAATAAATCACTTATTCTAAGTCGGAGATAAAAGATGAGACTCCCGAAAGCTTTTTGTCTGATTTTGTGTCAATGTTATAAAAATATTTTTGCAGAAATAGCCAAATGTGAACGGCTTCTGTGGGATATTCTGCGTCCAGGCAGTGAAAAGTTTTGAAGCATACATCCAGCGCTTTCAAGAAGGAGTCTATTTTATAAAGGATGTTATCATACGCAACATAAAACTCCTTTAGGGCATCGATGGTTGGTCCGACAGCAATAATGATGGGTTGGCACCGTAGACCCTTAGCAGTTTGGGCTTTTCGCCGATAGTCCAGCTGGGTGGGCACTTCGCTTTGGTTCTGGAAATTAGAATGAATTCTTTACTTTTAACCATATTTTTTTATAATTCCTAGTCAGTGTTGACACTGAGCATTTTTTATTGCTTAGGTTTTGCAATTAAGTATTTACTAAAAAGGGGTTCGGAACGTAATTCATCCTTATGATTAGTCTGTGCGAAGCTCTCAAGCAAGAAGTGTACATATACAGGCTGTTTCAAGGCTATGCCACATGGAGGGAAAGTATCTTAACTATTGTAGATAAACAGTTTTACTGAAAGAAGACATCATTTTGATTTTAAAAACAATTTGAAACGAGTTAAAAGATTTTTGAATAATCTCCTATCTGAACCGGGAATCGAACCCGCCAAATTGTAAAAAAAATCAAAAGGCTCAATCGGAAGCTTATTTTTTTCCACGTAACATAGCATCTTAAATAAAAGGAAGATCATAAAATTTTACTTTTAATTTCAGGAAAATTAATACATACTTAGCCTTTTCTTTGACTGTGCTGTGTTCTAAATACTGAATTTATCATTTTAAGTATTACTAATAAGTAGGTATTTGAGAAATAAATGAACATGGGACACATTTTGAGGATTTGCTAAATTAAATTAATTTTAAGCAAAATGTAGTATTTTAATTAAATGTAAAATTCGATGTTCTTCCTTTTTATTTAATATGCCATGTTACTTGGAAAAAAATAAAGCTTCCGATTGAACCTTTTGATCGGGGAAGTAAAATTACGGGATTTTTTTTTACAATTTGGCGTGTTTGATTCCCGGTTCAGATAGGCGATTATTCAAAAATCTATGTATGCAGTTCAAATTGTTTTTAAAATCAAAACAATGTCTTCATTTAGTAAAAATGTCTATCTACAATACTTTGTACGTTCCGCTTTTTTTCAATATCATCACTAGATTTAATTATATTCCTGTTTTATTGATATATAATAAATATTTATTAAACTAGATAACGTACAAATTTAGATTTTGGTCTGACTGACGGTATATCACAAATGTGTCAAAATTGGTTAAGGCTTAGGGCGTGGAAATCGTCTAAGTGAAATTATACATACCTTTGCATGAAGAATGAAACTGTTCATAGCTTCTTGAATGCTTGGTTTTATGGTTTTTTTTTTTGCCAGCCGTATCTTGGCACTGTATTCTCACAGTCCCAAGTCTCGAACATCTGAAAAATAAAAATGGAATAAGTTATGATGCATATTCGTTGACTTAATTAGTTTTATTAAGAAGTTTAGCCAGATAACTGGTTATCAGAGATTTTTTTGCTAAACCTCCGAAACTATTTTTGATATTGTACTTAAATATACTTAAGAAATGTAAATGGTTTTATTATCAAAACTTTTACTAATTTCACACTAAAACCGAAACTCCGAGTTCGGCTTTTGTTTGAAATTCTTGAAAGTTTTGATCGATACGAGTATATTTAATAACCAACCTTCACTTGGATTTTCTTCAATCAATTTAATGTAGACAGAAGCAGCTTTAATTGTTTTCAAAAGATTAAGAGCTTTCTCTAAAAATATGGGCCATTTTTTGAACAGTCGGAGCTCTGATCCTTTAAACTTGGATTCGAAATCCAGTTCAATCTGAAAAAAAAAACCATTATAAGTATATAATATATATGTATTCAAACATTGCTCACAAGATTGAAACAAACAAATGTACGGGGTCAAGCTAATAAAAAGCTTGTAAGGTCACAACTTACCAACTTATATCCGAAACTCAATTTATAAGAGGGCCAATCGTTCACTATGTCATGTAAGTTTGCATATTTTTCGGATTGTAGTTCCTTCAGGCGCAATGTGGATGTTTTCCTCCAATTCTTGATTACTTCGGGCACTGGCTCCTTGTTGTATTTTAGCCAAACTTTTAACTCTTCATATTCTTCATTAGATACTGGTAAACAATAGATCAAGTTTAGTCCAGCTTCAGCCTATTAGATATAACTATTCGATCTTGTATAATATTTACAACATTGTTTTTTGTTTCAAAATGATGAGTACAATGACCCCTTTTCGGGTTTAGTGTAAACAAAAAATAATGTTGTATGTTCAAATTTATACCACTTTGATTTTCAACTGCTGCAGCTGTGTCAGCCGGAACATCGTCGGTGCTAGTGTGGGCTCTCCTTTCGTTTGCTATTACCCCACTCTTCCGCAGCAAACGTTTGTGATTGTTATATCTGTCAGCAAGTTTTCCCCTTGCCGGAATATATTTATTTTTTCCAAACTTTTGGCTCGGAATGTAGTATGTCTCCTACGGAAAACAAAACAAATTATAAGGAACTAAGCATGAAAATCAAATAAATCAAAATAACCATTAAGTGTATCTGTCAATGAATACCAACTTAACAACATGGAATTGATAGTTTTTAAAGTTCCGTACCCAAAGGGTAAAACTGGATCCTATTACTAAGACTCTGCTGTCCGTCCGTCCGTCTGTGGTGACAGACAGACGGATGGACTTGGACAGCCGGACAGCAACGGACAGACTGAGATAGAGGGGGGGGGGGGGTAAAAAAAGTTCAACTGTCTAACTATCACGGTACATACACAGTATACAGGCTGGTGAGCCTGTATCTCATGAACCGTGATAGTTAGTCAGTTGAACTTTTTTTACCCCCCCCTCTATTTCCGAAACTACTGGGCCTAAAATTTGGAAAAAAGCACTACACTACATCATACATACCTTACACTACACTACAGGGAGTAAATAAGTGATCATAATTAATTAACTAACTACTGTAAATATATAGGTATCTCATTTCATTACAATTTAAAAACTGGATTTGCATTTTGATACCTTCACTTCAGTTGGGACTAACGAAACAATTTGGGCAGAAATATCTTGAAATTGTTGTTTTTTCATTTCGCCATATTTTTTCATATGGTATTCCACTACTGATTTAACTAAGTAGTTCCGTGCCGCAGTGTCTAATTTACCATTTTTTTTAAAGAAGCTAGACTCATTTCTCCATTAGTATTGCTTTGTAAAATAATCGTTAAATTGTCATTCTAAACAAAAAGAAAATACCATACATTAAAATGGAACAGAATATTTGCATACAGAATAGCTTCGTCCCAGTTAACACCTGAGAGCCCAAATTCACAGGTTAAGATGTAGTCAGGGAACATACGAAATGCACTAAATTTCATTAATCTAGCATTTATACTTTAGGTTTTATTGATACCTAAAATAGGCACCCGATTTTGTCACTGGCTCACTCAAAATAAAGGCAAAACTTACAGAAGATTTCGTGGTCCACTCTTCACTGCTTGTGCTGGCCGTGGAACTGGGAGCAGAAAAATCGCTAGCAATACTTAGAGTTTCATCAGATTCTGTCGCCTGTAACAAGCAATTATTACCCAGTTTTTTAACAAAAAAACCTTACACAACCATTAACAAAATTATACGATTGGGGGATCGCGAAGGAATTTTGATGATCACTATGAGCCGTGACACCAAAGTTTTGAAAAAAAAAATATGAACACTTACGTGAATAATGTTTTGGAGTTTGTTCAGTCCTCGCTTGAATAATATTCTTTCTTTTAAACTCGGAATTAATTCTTTCAATTCCGTTTCTTGTATATCGTCAAGCAATTTGAGCGAAATCTGGGTCAGTGGGTAGCCTTAGGGGCGGCTGATTTACTAAAAAAACAAGAGATAAACATTAAGGCTGCGTTTCCACCAGAGCTGTGGGAGGTTTTCTCATACATTTGAACCTCGTAAACTTTTTCGCAAACAAATAAATATGTCCGTCCGTCCGTCTCGCTATTTTACTATAGCGCTGTCATTCAGTTGCCTAGGAACACGAAGTTATTCGATGCCCATTATTTACTTTGAAGAACTGTTCTCTTTTTCTCGGTCGCAGTCGGATAATTAACCGTTAATAACCGCATTTTATCGGTAGTTAACTATAAATTTGGTTAGGTAAAGGTAGATAACGGGTTTTTACACTGTAGTCGCGGCCATGTAACAATTTATGTACTTAATTAAAGATTTGAATGAATGAAATGTACGCCAACCAAACCAATCTGTATTACTAAAGTTCGTTTTGTAAAATCTATCAAAGTAAAACAGCTAATATGTAGGTACATAACCACTATTTCTAGCTCAATATCTAGGCATCCTATTTATTATGGCCTCCCTTTCCTATACTCTGACCCATTGGCGGCAAAACCGGAACACAATTAAATGTAGAATTAATTATAGTCACACTAAAGTACTCGTACTCGATCACTTTCTTGCTTTTTGTATTGATAGCGATTTACAAAAAAAAACACATGGATTATAGGGCCTTGACAAAAGAGGGGCTTTCAAGTTGAATTCTTCATTAGCCATCCACTCAATCGTTAGTTCACTGCACAATAAGCTATCAATAACACATTGAGCAACCAAAATTAATATAATGAACAATACAACATATAGGCATGGTGCCATCTTGACACGCAAACACAGTTAAACAAACCATTAAAACAATATAAGTATAATTATAATGATCAAAATAGGCACTCACCTTCAAAGTTTGTTATAGTGTCTTCAGATAGTCCCCATTCTGTTAAATATTCGGCAACCCCCACGTTTAAATCTTCTTCTTCACTTTCCATTGCAAGCGAAGCGACAACTTTACGCCGCCGCCCGGCCGGCTGGCCGGGCGGCGTAAAATGAAATGAACGAACCATGAACGCAGAGTCGCAGACGCACGCCACGCGCGCATATAGGTAGGTACCAGTGTTACCAGGTACACGGTAATTACCGCAGATGCATGGTATTTCTGACTAAAACACGGTCTACGGTAATGATTTACTACCGTGTGATTTTCTACGGTATTTTGAACTTTGAATTACCGTGGTATAGTTTTCAAAAACATTATCATTAAATAACAATCGTTTGATAAAAAATTCGTAATACGAAGCGGAATTATAGTTTCGTAAAATGGTAACAATAGTTTTGCTGTAGACCGGCGTAATTCTAAATCAAAACCAAGAAACGCAACAAATTAATAACAAAAACAATGAAGGGGAACATACTTGCTCAACAATCTATTCACCGAAATGGAAATAGCTGTGTTGATTTTAAACCATCCAAAGATATGATATCGAAAATGAATGCTAGTGTCTATGAGAAAGAAGTGACTACTTTAGATTAATTAAGTCAAATATTGATTAAAATTTAAATAAAACTTCGAAATTTTCAATGATGTCTTTTTTTACACGGTAATTAATTACACTGTATTTTTTCAGCTGATGCAAGGTAATTTAAGTATGAAACACGGTATTTTTAATGTGTCAGCACGGTAGTTTACAATTTTAATCTGGTAACACTGGTAGGTACTTTTTGTACTGCTCCTGAGCGCCCCCCCGTGCGCAGGCGCGGTGGCAACGAGCAACGACGCGAGGGCTAGGGTTGCCGACCGTACTTTATTACAAAGTGAAAATAATTTCAACATAGATGACGTTATTGACGATAATGCTAACACTAGCAGTAGTAGCAGTAAAAGAAAAGAAAACGAATGCAAAACTATAAGCCGCTGTGGGAAGTGGAATACCCCTGGAATAAAAGTGGCGGATAGCATACAAAATGAAATATCTATAAAAATGAAATAAGGGAAAAAATCTACAGTAGTACCATGAAGAATTCCTGTGCAGGAAAGGAATGGCAATCCATTTTTAGGGTTCCGTACCTCAATCTGAAAAAAACGGAACCCTTAAAGGATCACTTTGTTGTCCATCCGTCTGTCTGTCTATCTGTCAAGACCCTTTATCTCGAGAACTCAACTCGGCCAATTAAGATGGGATCAGTGAAAGTTTGTACGGAACACTCGGTGCGCGAGTCAGACTCGCACTTGGCCGGTTTTTTAAGAAATTAACTCTTTATTACATTCATGTGTACATTCAGTTATTACTTAAATTATTTATGTAAGTTCCAACTTGAAACTTACTTTTCCGAACATACTTAAAGTGGTGTCACGAATTCACGATTACTGTGCGTTCCCGCCACTTCAGCATTTACAGAAAGAGTGTTTTCTGGAATTAATGCGAAGTGGCGTGACGACATCACAGAAATAAAGTTTCCATTAGGCTTAAATATATTTTAAGCATATACGAAATTGTTATTAGCTGAAAAGTAAAACATAAATTTGTATAAAACAAATATAGTACCTACATTGTTTAACGAATTTTTCATCACATTTGCCAGGAAATAAATAACTACAAAAACTACAACCGCACCAATCAAAAATTGACGAAATTGACAACTTCACTTCCAGATCAGAATAATATTTTATCCGTCGAAGAAAAAGGTGGCAACCCTACGGCAGTGGCCGCAAGGCGGGCGCAAACAAAGGCGACAGCTCCACTACCTATTGCTTAGGGTTTTGTAAATTCTACGATACTATTTAGTAATTTTAACATTTTTAACCACAGCGACAAGTACATAGGTTACTAGACACTGTTTAATGTTTCGTATTAAGGTAAAAGCGTCAGTGTAGCCCGCGAAATTCAAATTTTCTTACGTTTTTTTTCAATTTGCAGGCCAGTGCTAGGTTGAATGTTGATTGAAATGTTGGACGCGGTTGTAAGACGTATGTAGTTACATAATTATAATCATCAAAATCATCAATACAACCCTCCAAGTTCATTTAATTCGAGGAATGACTTTGACCTCGAAAATGGAACTACCTATACCTAGATACCATTGCTTATGGTTTTGTAAATTCTACGATACTACTCGTACCTATTTAGTAATTTTAACATTTTTTTACCACGGCGACAAGTACTTAGGTTACTTTTAAACACTGTTTAATGTTTCGTATTAATATTGTTGGAGAAAATAATATGACTTTGTGCGGCGTGAAAGGTTATAATAACCAAAGCATGTTAAAATAATGTTATTACAAGCTTTTCATTAATTTAATTTGCAATGTACCTACTTAAGTATGTTTCTTCGGGTGGAATCTTGCAACTCAATTTTGAAGCAGATATCCTCAACCGATTGAGCTGAAATTTGGCATATCTAAGTAAGTAGGTAGGTACTTGACTTGGATGACAATACAATAATATGGTAGGTACCATAGGGGTTGGTCTGATGCTGGAGCCGGATGGTGGCCCTAGAAACTCTGTAATAAATAAAGCAATCGTACCGAGTTTGGGCTCTTCAGAATCGTCTTGGTGAGCAATTGCTGGATGTTCAAAGAAAAGTACCTACAGTAAATTAAATTTTTGACAAACATAATCACCGACAAGTAAAGACAAACATCATTATTCACTACATAGTATAAAACAAAGTCGTTTCCCGCTGTCTGTCTGTCCCTATGTAGGACGTAGGTATGCTATCTTTAAAACTACGCAACGGATTTTGATGTGTTTTTTTTAATAGATTAGACAGTGATTCAAGAGTAAGGTTTTTAAGTAGGTATAAATAAAACATGCATAGGTACCTACCTAATATATTTATTTAGTATGAGCATGAGTTGGTTACAATATAATTTACCTATTGTATTAACCACGGATGTAGGTACATATGACTATGCTTTGAAAACCTGTGATTTGCAACCAGATTTTTCAAAAATACAAGTAGGTAGGTATAATTTGCACGCCTAGTATGGTAGACTGTAGCTGATCCCAATAATTTATGCACAACATCTTATACCTGTAAGTACCTACATTCAAAGCAAATAAAGATCTGATTCTAATTCTGATGTAGTCTCAATTTGGACTCGCAAATTACACTTCGAAAGCGTAAAAAACCAGCTGATAGAAAGCGATCTCTTCCACACAACCTTTACTTTATTACTTAATACCTACTACTAACTTTATTATTGTTAGGTTAGTATATATAATGTTATAGTAATGTGTAAGTTATGAAACTGCTAATGGATTTTGAATCTTATAACGTTAACAATAAACGTGCTATTCAAACGGTCTGTTTTGGTACAACTCGGTCAACTTAAGTACCTACCTAGACCTACATACCTACGTACTTCGTATATTAATGAATAAATGTACCTACTACGAACGGATCTTGTTATACTTAAATGTATATTATAATTACTTAGTAATAATGTAAATTATTGTTCCCATGGAAGTAATGTACCAAGGTACCTATAATATCTTATAAGGGAATCAATGTCTTTAAACCTTCTTTTTTTTTACGGATGGGTAATCATCAAATGATTTTTCCCGCTCTGGGCAGAGCAGGAGGGAGTGTCAGACTTTTACTTACTAAAACCCATCCATGTTCCTTCATCGCCCTTTGTGTTTCGGGGCCACGAGGTATTTCTTTCGAACAGCCCGCAGACCCGGCAGGCATGTCTTTAAACCTTTGCCCTTTGCTGTACAATCTGAGATAAAATCACTGTCAGTCAGTATAAAAATAGTGATTTTCAAACTTTAGAATCTCGTGAACGGTAAGAGGGTTTTTATTGAAATTCAGGATTTGGCAAATAGAAGACAGTCTTACAAGACTTGCAAGGATGTAGGTTTGGGGGGTCAAAAGTGGACCGAAATAATTCACAAAACACAGTAACAATGATAAAATCAACCAAACTAAATTGATGTGATTTGTTTTAGTTACAATATACAATACTCGTCAGTCGTTTAAACCACAAGTCTGTTAAATAATAAAAACCGGACAAGTGCGAGTTAAACTCGCGTGGAGAGGGTTCCGTCCGTACCTATGATTGTTACTTTGAAAACCATAGACTTCTTAAGGTAAAGAACTATTTTCTGTATTTTTTCAAAATTGTAGGCCCAGTAGTTTCGAAGATAAGGGGACGAATAATCAATTTTCGCCTATTTTCTAATTTACCCCTTTTTGTAAAGTGACCCTATGTTTACAATTCATTCATTTACGTAACACGTCCGTCTTTGGGTCACCGACTTACATAATATGTGTACCAAATTTTATCCCAATTGGTTTAGTGGTTTCGGAGGAAATTGGCTGTGACAGATGGACGGCCAGGCAGACACACGAGTGATCCTATAAGGGTTCCGTTTTTTCCTTTTGAGGTTCGGGTAACTCAAAAAATTAAAATAATTAAAAGAAACAAGGGAAGGGGCATAATTTCAACAAATAATAAAAACTAGTCAAGCGATATATATGGACTAAATAGATAGATATACTAAACCACCTCATCACGAAGCCGTTAACCAAGCATTCTGTACATCAAACTAGGTAACTTTTTGCAAAAAATATTGCTGGGAAACGTCTTTTTTTTTGTGATGTAAAATCATGTTTAGTGGTAGAACTCAATGTAACGCACTCAAAACATTGTGCTGATGGATGGATTGAATAGTACGGGGAACGTGGAGGTGTGTAAAGTAAAAATTTTACATGAAAAACTTGTATTAAAAAAAAAACGTGTCAAAAAGTTGCAGCTTTGACCCCCAATATCTCCGTAACTAAATAGAAGGTTCCCAGGTATGGTGTAGAACAAAAAAATGTTCGCAATGATGGGGAGAACAAGTGCCTTTCGGCTTCGTGATGAGGTTTTGTACACCCTTTATATATACTTACCTAATCTTCTTCTTCTTATATATAAAAATGAATTGCTGTTCGTTAATCTCGCTAAAACTCGAGAACGGCTGGACCGATTTGGCTAATTTTGGTTTTGAAATATTTGTGGTAGTTCAGGGAAGGTTTAAAAGGTGAGAAATAGGGAAAAAGGGCATTGCAACGCATGCCAGGGTACAGCTAGTTTTAAATAAATATGTAAAAATTATAAAATGTTGATACGGCACCCTCGGTGCGCGAGTTTGACTTGCACTTAACCGAATCATTTTTAGGGTTCCGTACCCGGAGGGTAAAAACGGAACCCTATTACTAAGACTTCGCTGTCTGTCCGTCTGTCTGTCACCCAGGCTGTATCTCATGAACCGTGATAGCTAGAAAGTTGAAATTTTCACAGATGATGTATTTCTGTTGCCGCTATAACAAAAAATACTAAAAACAGAATAAAATTAATATTTAAGGGGGGCTTCCATACAACAAACGTGTTTTTTTGCCGTTTTGTCTAATGTTGTATAGATAATGGTACGGAACCCTTCGTGCGCGAGTCCGACTCGCACTTGGCCGGTTTTTTTATCAAATGAGTCTGCTACTCATTACCAACTGTCCCAGTAAATGTTACTATAAATTGCTTTGAAACTAACACAGTAACAATGATAAAATCAACCGAACTATGCGGTTGTGACTTGTTCAGTAAAATGTACAATATTGTTTGTTAGTTTACACTGTAAACTCTGGTAGAAACTATATTTTGATCGCAACCTGTGTAGTTCTGTAAGTTCAACCAAGAGGTCTTGTTATATGTATTATATTTTTATGATAAAATCAACCAGACTATATTCTTGAGTTTTTTTTTGTAAAATGTACAATATTGTTTGTTAATTTACACTGTAAACTTTGGTAGAAACTATATTTCGATCGCAACCTATGTAGTTTTGTAAGTTCAACCGCGAGGTCTTGATATATTTACCATATTTTTATGATAAAATTAACCAGACTAAATTGTTGAGATTTGTTTGGTAAAATGTACAATATTGTTTGTTAATTTACACTGTAAACTTTGGTAGAAACTATATTTCGATCGCAACCTATGTAGTTTTGTAAGTTCAACCAAGAGGTCTTGTTATATGTATTATATTTTTATGATAAAATCAACTAGACTAAATTGTTGAGATTTGTTTGGTAAAATGTACAATATAATTCTTTGTTAATTTGCACTATGAACTCTGATAAAAACTATACTTTGACCTGAAGTTGTTTAGTCCTGTCGGTTCCACCGCGAGGTCTTGTTATATTTATCATATTTTAATGATAAAATCAACCAGACTAAATTGTTGAGATTTGTTTTAGTAAAATGTACAATAGTCTTTGTTATTAAACACTATGAACTCTAGTAGGGACGATATTTTGACCTCAACCTTTTTTGTTTCGTAAGTTAAACCACGAGTTCTTGTTATATTTATCACATTTTCATTATAAAAATATCCATATAAAATTGGTGAAATTTGTTTGGTAAAATGTATAATATTCTTTGTTAATTTACACCGTAAACTCTGGTAGGGACTATATTTTGATCGCAACCAATGAAGTTTTGTAAGTTCAACCGCGAGGTCTTGATATATTTATCATATTTTTATGATAAAACCAACCAGACTAAATTGTTGAGATTTGTTTGGTAAAATGTACAATATTGTTTGTTAATTTACACTGTAAACTTTGGTAGAAACTATATTTCGATCGCAACCTATGTAGTTTTGTAAGTTCAACCGCGAGGTCTTGATATATTTATCATATTTTTATGATAAAATCAACCAGACTAAATTGTTGAGATTTGTTTGGTAAAATGTACAATATTGTTTGTTAATTTACACTGTAAACTTTGGTAGAAACTATATTTCGATCGCAACCTATGTAGTTTTGTAAGTTCAACCAAGAGGTCTTGTTATATGTATTGTAGGCGATAGAAATAAAACAATTATGTGCAGAGGAAAAAATGGCCGTTCGCGAGCTTCGTCAAAGAAAATTCGACAGCATCAAAAAAAAAAAGAAATATTCTAAGCACCTAATAATTGTCAAAACAGATTATGCTAAAAAATCGATATTTTGCCACAGATTAACCATCATAAATTGCGAGTCGCCATCTGGCGGAACAATGTGCAATTAAATTTGAAAGAGCCCGCGCACGTTGCCTTATTTATTTTGAAAACACAAAAAAGTACGATATTGTTATTTGTTACAATATTAAATCTTAATCTAGTTAAATCTAGAAAGTAATTAACTTATTATTAACTTAAGTTTAAGTTTTATTTATATAAATCAAAAGAAATTACAACTGTGGCGTGTGTCGCCTACATTCTGCCTCCTTAGTGCTAGTTCCTAATAGCACTATCGTCTCGTGGTGTCAATAGAGCGACACGTGTCACAGGGCGACGTAATACCCCTGTCCGGGTACGTACATCTACAACTCGAATGCGTCCGTCCGAGCCCGCAATGGTCGCACTCACTACTCCATGACGCCAGCAGCTACGGTCAAGATTAGGTTCTACTAGGATTACGTAATCACCTACCTGTAATTGAGGGGCCTCACTAGTCCACTTTTGTCGCGGCAGCAAAGTCGGCAAATATTCTTTAGTCCAGCGACTCCAAAACATGTCTGCAAGCCTCTGAGCCACTCGCCAACGTTTTCTTAAGTACAGATCAGAATCGTCATACCTGCCGAATGGAGAACTTGCTGAGGGCACACCTATTAAAAAATGGTTAGGAGTAAGTGCTTCTGGATAGTTAGGATCTGCTGACACATAAGTTATAGGACGACTATTTACTAATGCCTCCACTTCCGCTAACAATGTAGACAAAGTATCGGGATGCGGAGCCCGCTCGTTCAAAATAACCTTAAGGGAAGACTTGACTGTGCGGATCATCCTCTCCCAAGATCCACCCATTTCAGGAGCACCTGGAGGAATAAATCGCCATTCTACTCCACGTACTAAGCCATCTTCGCGAATCGCATTAGTGTTCAGATCAGCCAGACACCGCTTTAATTCTGCATCAGCTCCTCTGAGGTTGGTTCCATTATCTGAGTAGATAACAGTTGGTAAGCCTCGTCGAGCTGCCATTCTCCTAAGGGCCATGATGGTGGAGTCAGCAGACAAATCTTCGGTCAGCTCAATGTGGATTGCTCTCACAGTGAGGCAGGTAAACAGCATTCCATACATTTTATGACGTCTGCGACCCACAGTGACTTCTAAAGGGCCAAAGAAATCTACACCTGTGTAACTAAATGGACGTCTGTTATGTTGTAGTCTGGCTGCTGGCAAGTCAGCCATGCGCTGTGGCTGGGGCGCAGCACGCCTGTGTCGACAAAACAAACAATGTGACGAAACTGACCGAACAGTTGGTCTGAGCCTCAGAATCCAATAGTGTTGTCTCAAGTTATTAACGACAAGTTCGTTAGCTCCGTGAAGTGCCTTTCTATGATAATATTCTACTAGTAAATGTGTAATTCTATGTTTACCATCTAAAATAGCTGGTCGGCATGTTGAGTGCTCAATACCAACAACTTTGTCAATACGACCACCAACACGCAAGTTGCCCATCTCGTCAAGATACGGTGACAACTGTAACAAACGACTACTACGAGGTAAAGCACATTTTAATTTTAAGCAAGATATTTCTGTAGCAAAACAATCTTGTTGACATTTTTTAATTAATAAATCTTCTGCCTCCTTAATCATGAGAAGGTCAAGTTGTGTGGCTTTGTGTTGACATTTTCGAATAAATAGCAAAACTCTTGCGGTGGCGCGCACCAGTGTGATCCAACTCGAGATATTATCTTCATTAGGCAAAGATAATATAGAATTGTTAGCCACCACGACGTGAATGCTTCGTTCCTCACACACAACATCTTCGGACGGCTTGGTGAACTTACGGTCTTGCGGCCACTCTGCCTCCGGCCGTCGTAAGTACGATGGACCTTGGTACCAAACGTCCGAATATGCAAGTGGAGGAGCGTCCTCTCTTGTAGCGACGTCAGCAGCATTCAGTCTGGACGGTATATAGCGCCACTCACAAGCTCTAGACAATTCGTCTATTTCACCCAGACGATGAGCTACAAACGGCTTGTAGTTACGAAGATCACTGCGTATCCATTGCAGCACGGTACTGGAATCACACCAATAAAAACGTTTGGTTGGTTGCAAATCCTTATGTTCCTTTTGAACAGTACTGGCAAGCCTGGCCGCTAACAGTGCTCCTTGCAGTTCTAACCTCGGTATCGACACAGGGCGCAGAGGACTTACTCTGCTTTTACCGGCAACAAAACATACTAGCACACAACCGTCAGAGCGCACAAGACGCCAATAGATAACAGCTGCATACGCCTTTATTGAGGCATCACAAAATATGTGCATCTGTGTATCTACAATGTGACACTTACTTGAGTCCGTCATCCATTGCGCGCCTGAATAGCATGCTGTCCACTCGCCTGCATTCAAATAACAACGCGGAATACTCAGCGACGCCAACTGTTGCAAATCGTTTAACCAGTCCATCCATAGAGAGTGTTCGTCCTTTTGGATGCGGCAATTCCAGTCGACTCCGCTACGATGAACATTCTGAAATATTATTTTTGCTTTTATAATAAAAGGAGTCAAATATCCATGCAAATCATACACGGACATAATAATACTTAGCATTTTAGCTTTAGTAGGCGGTTCAGAACCATTTAATATATTCTCTGGTATACGATCAAGTGAAATTTTGAAACCAAATGAATCACTGTTAGGATGCCACATCAACCCGAGTGTGCGCTCAGTTGTGTTCGTAGCTCCGAGTTTGAATTCCAACGCGGTAGGTGCGAGCGCGTCGGGTGCGATGCTTTGTAATACAGTTTTGCTATTGCTCGACCAACGCGTTATCTCGAACCCGCCCTTTTTATGAATACTTGTTATGTCACGAATTAACTCAATAGCTTTTAGTTCTGTGTTGCATGAGTGTAAACAGTCATCCATGTAATGATTGTTTACAATCACATCAACAGCTTCAGGATACAAATCTTGATATTTTAATGCATTTTTATTGCGTATGTATTGTGCAATAAAGGGAGAACATGTGGCACCAAAAATAAGACTTTGCATAACGCATATCTTTAAAGGGGTGTCTACACTCTCTTGCCATAGAAATCGTAAAACATTTTGGTCTTCAGCGCGAATTTTTATTTGAAGAAACATATCCTTAATGTCTCCAATTAAAACAAACTTGTGCTCGCGAAATCGTAGCATTATACCAAGTAAAGAGCTATACAAGTCAGGTCCCGTGAGTAGATAATCATTTAGGCTCACTCCTTGGACCCTCCCTGCACCATCAAATACTAACCTCAATTTCCCGGGTTTGTTTGGGTTTTGCACTCCAAAATGCGACAGGTACCAAGTGTGGCTTGCTGAAAGTTCATGTACCTGCAGTTCTCGAGCGAAGCCCTGCTGAAAGAGTTTGTGCATCTCCCTTTTGTACCTCTCAGCATACTCACTATCTGCCTGAAATTTTCTCAATAAACCCTGTAGTCGTGACCGCGCGTAGTTATAACTTTCGGGCATAACAAAATCGTCTTTTACAAAAGGTAAACCAACCTCCCACTGATTACCTACTACACGTGATGTTTCATCTAGTATACGTACAGCTCTCAGCTGTTCCGTATTTTCACGGCGTACAGTAGAAATTCCAATAGAATCTAGTTCAAATGACTTTTTTACTAAATCATTTAATTGTTCAGAGTTACTTACTTGTGTTTCAGAGTGAGCGAGATGTAATACGTGCCCATTCATGAGAGAGTGAGTGCGACCATAGCAACCATGAACAGACCATCCTAAACGGCATCTCGTAGCATACAAGTCATGTTTATTATTATTATGTAATATTTCTAAAGGTGCTATAAGAAAATAATTATCTTCACCTATCAGTAGGCGAGGCGTGACACATTCCTTACATACATATTGTTTTACATTACATAAATGTTCACAGTTAATATTATTTATGAATGACAAATTTTGCATAGGTAGTTTCAAACTATCTACCTGACGGAAACAAACATCATATTCCTTATCATTCAGGCCACTTATCTTTGCAGATACTTTAGGTGCATCTGGTTGCAATACCTCGATGCCAAATGCATCAACTAATTTAATGGAATTAGATTGTATGGTGCTGAGACCTAATTGTTGAACTAAATTTTTATCAATTATAGAAATAGATGCACCATCATCTAGTAATGCATAAGTGCTTACAGTACCGTTTGGTCCTTTGAGTTGCACCTTCACAACTTTTAGAGCAACAGAAGCTGGTGTCCTTGTGCTGTCATCATCAATGCAGCTGCTCTGTTGCTGACCCGTAGACGTCGCAATGTGCGCCACTGTAGACGCTTCATCCTCTTTTGGCTTGTCTTTTTCATCGTTAGGCTGTGTGGGCAACGCAGCAGGCTTGCTAAAATGCAAAAGTTTGTGATGAGGCAGTTTGCAGTTATCTATATCACACACTGGTGCCGGACATATTTGGTTGTCATGCTTCTTTAGCAAACAACAGAAACATAAAGAGTTGGTTTTCGCATATCTCCAACGGTCCTTCCTCATCGCTCGCTTGAAGACACGGCAGTCAGGTAGTGGATGTGCAGACTTCTTACAGAAATTACATCTCTCCGGTTCAACTGAGGCAGTAAGTAGTAATGACTTATGTTGTTGATGCTGTTTATCAGATGACCACTTCCTTTGTTTGTCTGGTTCAAACTTCTTGAGTTCACGAGGCTGTGTGATGCCAACAACTGACATAATTTCTGCCTCCTGTTTGAGAAAACTGGCTAGTAATTCAAGCTTTGTCTTACCGGTGTCTAGGTTCTTGAAAGCATAATCCATCCATCGGCTTACTAACACACTTGGTAATTTTGAAACAATTGCTAACAATAGCTCCGGGCTTCTGAGGTAGTCATGTTGGTTAATGGCTCGAATAGCAGCAACACTGTTATTAATTTTTATTGAAAAGTTGACTATGTCTTGTTGATAATTACTTGGCAAACCTGGTAACTTCTTAATTTGTTCAGTTAGCTTCATGATGACCATATCGGAACGACCAAACCTTAACTTCAAGGCAGCCAATACTTGATCTGGTGATGTATTGCCTATAAGTAGGTCTGTCACTGCCTCTTTGGCTTCACCCTTTAAGGCACGACGCAGTCTCCACAGATTTTCCACTTCTGTAAACTTGCATATTTCAGTTGATTCTTTATAAGCATTGAGGAAGTGAAGCCACTCCAAACAATCACCACTGAATGTAGGTAACTCTTTGGGAGCAGATAACCTTGTCAGTAGACGGTTCTCATTGTTGTCATTTGATTTGATTGTTGACGTTGACATAATTTCTTTCAGTGCCTGAGCTAGCTGCATGATGCTGTCGACAGGCTGACCGGAGTTGGGTGCATGGCTTGTGGGAAAATTAGCTGCCAGCGGTGGTTCCGGAACCGTCGCATGCTGCGGACAATGATCAGGATGCGGGGTGTGGTTATTGTCCAACCACTCCTCTACTGCGGATTGTTGATACGATTGTGACGGGTTGTCTTCGTCATCAACGATGGCCAAGTCAGCTTCTAGCTTCTTGTCAATGAGTTCCATCTGTATCTTTGCCTTCGCCTCGGCGGCTTCGAATACAAGTTGCGCACGCCGGGCTTCGGATGATGTCTTAGATTTCGTTGATGCTGGTTTGTGAATATCCTCGATCTCGACCTTAGTTAGTGGTGGCACATTTAAGCTCTGCGCGCTGCGCGCTGGTAATAATTTCTTCTCGTGCTTCATGAGCACGTGTTCTGACGCGCACTCCAAACGTTCATGAAGCTTATTTCGTTCCCGGCTGCGCGGGTTTCTATCGAAATTTGGTGATTTGAACATTGTTATTTATGTTATCACTGGTATTTACTAGATCGGCTCGATGGACCAACGATTGTAGGCGATAGAAATAAAACAATTATGTGCAGAGGAAAAAATGGCCGTTCGCGAGCTTCGTCAAAGAAAATTCGACAGCATCAAAAAAAAAAAAGAAATATTCTAAACACCTAATAATTGTCAAAACAGATTATGCTAAAAAATCGATATTTTGCCACAGATTAACCATCATAAATTGCGAGTCGCCATCTGGCGGAACAATGTGCAATTAAATTTGAAAGAGCCCGCGCACGTTGCCTTATTTATTTTGTAAACACAAAAAAGTACGATATTGTTATTTGTTACAATATTAAATCTTAATCTAGTTAAATCTAGAAAGTAATTAACTTATTATTAACTTAAGTTTAAGTTTTATTTATATAAATCAAAAGAAATTACAACTGTGGCGTGTGTCGCCTACATGTATTATATTTTTATGATAAAATCAACCAGACTAAATTGTTGAGATTTGTTTGGTAAAATGTACAATATTCCTTGTTAATATACACTATGAACTCTAGTAGGGACGATATTTTGACCTCAACCTTTTTTGTTTCGTAAGTTAAACCACGAGTTCTTGTTATATTTATCACATTTTAATTATAAAAATAACCAGATAAAATTGGTAAAATTTGTTTGGTAAAATGTACAATATTCTTTGTTAATTTACACCGTAAACTCTGGTAGGGACTATATTTTGATCGCAACCTATGAAGTTTTGTAAATTCAACCGCGAGGTCTTGTTACATTTATCATATTTTTATGATAAAATCAACCAGACTAAATTGTTGACATTTGTTTGGTAAAATGAACAATACGCTTTGTTGATTTACATCAAAACTCTGGTACCAACTTCAACCTTTTTAGTTTTGTAAGTTCAATAGCGAGGTTTTGTTTTATTTATCGTAGTTTCCTTGTAATTCAGCCAACCTTTGCTAATTTGGTAAATCCAACAAACCTTTTTTTTTCAGTGTACCTTGTCCTGTACTAGTTGATTGTTTAATTTTTTGTTTCTCCCTCCTCAATGATGCCAGTAAACTGGTCATTTTTTTTTTACATGTTTCTCTTTCACTGTCGAGTAACAAAGCCAATCTATTCCAAGCGTCTTCTTTCTTGAGTTTGTTATAATGCTCTGGATGAGCTACATTCCACAACACTTCCTCATCTCTGTATTTTTCTATAAAAAACAAAGTTTTTTCTTTGTCCCACTCCATTTTTTAAAATATAGATGAACGACGTTTGATGATTCGCGACGCGCGTGCGCTCGTGACTACTTGCAAGAGCGTACTGACTGAACCGCGTAACACACAAAGGGTTCGCCAAAAAACCGACAGCCGGGTGGAGCACTCGCAGCGAGCAACGAGCGGCTCGTTGCTCGCTGCGAGCGCCTCGTTGCTCGCTGCGAGCGCCTTGTTTCTACGTACTGACTGCACAAATGCTCGCTGTGTAACACGTTACATTACACCTCGTAACGTTGGTCAGTACCCACCTTTAGAATTATTACAAACATACATAGGTAGGTCATATCTTAATGATATCTTAAGCAAGGTTTACGTGGATTTTAGTCAGTACAAGTCTGACAATCCCTCCCGCCCTGCCCTAGGTGGGAGGACTCAAGCCTCGGCCAAACCTGCGCGTCAGTAAAGCGGGACGCGGGACGCGATGCGGGAGCGTCTGCAAAGCGAAACTGACGTGCATATCTGCGCGACTGCTGCGGCGCGAATCGCCAACTTCATTAATTGATGAACAATCACTGAAGACGCGCGACTTTATCTGGTGTAACTACTAAATTGTTGTGGTGATGACATCCTGGTACTTAACATCAGAGTCTGACTCTGATGAGGAAGACCTTTTATTGCTTGCTCTTGCGGAACAAACAACACGGTAAGTATTGTATTAAGTGATTGAGTAAGAGCTCACAGACGAGCGACAGTGTGTCGGCGACAGTTCGCGACACTTGTCGGCGACGGTCGCCAACTGTCGCTGACCGTCGCCGACCAGTGTCGCGAACTGTTGCTGACAAACTGTCGCTCGTCTGTAAGAGCCCTAAGCCACAAATTAATGTGTGGCGAAGGCCAGGATCGTCTACGTTACTACTACTACTACTCGTTAAACGTATGGTGTTGTATGCGACCGTTTAAGCCACACGCGACGCGCAACGCCCCACGTGTGCATAAACGAGCCCTAGGGGCGTTTGCACAAATAACTTAGGGCACTTTCACGTATAAGGCGCAGACAGCGGCTTACTATGTGCCATCAGTAAGCGCACAATACTATTTTGATTAGACCTTTCACACCTAGCGCATAATTGGCAGTTACGCTTGATGTGAAAGCTCTATTCAAAAAAGAGCATGGCGCGCTTAATGACGGCTCATAGTGAGCCGCTGACTGTGCCTTATAATGTGAAAGCGCCCTAAGTATTATCACAAAGTATTCTTATATTTTAACTTAATTATTATTACTTACAGGAAAAGGTTATGGGTACACGATATTAACAAGGAAAGAAAAAAATATGGGGAATACCATACCCTAATTCTTGAGAGATTTACGAAACAGCCCACAACGGTTTTTTATCTATTTCAGAATGCCAGAAGCATGTTTCGATGAAATTTTAGAATTGATTAAAGAAGACATAACAAAACAAGATACAAAATACCGCGAAGCTATTTCTGCAGAGGAACGGTTAGCAATAACTTTAAGGTTAGTACCTATGTTTTGCATCTGCTCACACCTAATTTTGCAAAATCTCTATAACCAAAATTGTACTTCGACGTTCCATCCTCGAGATTTATGTTTACCATGTAGTCCACTCTTCTATGTACCTGGCATCGAAACACTTTCAGAGCTAATAAAAATAAAAAACTATTAAAAAAGTTACCCATAGCACGTCGTACTGACGTTTGTCATTCGCTTTTCGTGTTTCGGCATCGACACTTTTTTGTTACCCGTATTCAGTGTTAAAGTTGGTGAAAAACGTAGAAAAGCATGGGAAAACGTAAACACACCAAGCACAAGGACTCGGAACATCATATTCGTAAGAAAATACGGAAACTGCAACAAAAATTATCGGTTAAACAAAATTTATCCAGCGTGTCAAGTAAGTGACGTTTGTTTTTTCCCTTTGAAATATTTCAATCCACATTTCGCTATAATGCTTGTCGTACAGATTAATCAGTGATAATGATAAAGAACAATAAATTAAAACTAACAATGACATCGTGCTGAAAATACAAAACCGTCGTTTCGTATGCTATACCCTAAATTTTTTGATATATAGCTGTTTATTTTACAACCTTTTACGACGAATTTGTTTAAATAATAACTATTTACGAAGTCAAGATATAAATACAATTGCACAATTTTCTGTAGTACCGTGACGCGATTACGGTCGTGCTGTTATCTAATCTAGTATCGTGACGAGATTACGATCGATTTCCATATATGCTACTGGTAGTGCTGTGACGAGATTACAGCCTAAGTTAGCAAAATAATCATTATTTCAGATGATGATTCTTTATCCTCGAGAGAACCCTCGCCGATACCGTGGCCTAGCGACTGCGGTTCCAATAAGGAACGAGAGACAATTGACTTACATGAGTCCGATGTTGAAAACGATTTACGATCGGTGGTGACGGTAGCACAAGTACATAACTCCAACCTTCCCCAAAGTACACAAGACACAGTCGACCAACCACTCCGACCAGTAATTACTGCATTGTCTTCGGTATTTCTTAACATTCTTGGAGATTCCAAAGTTAAAGAAATACCACTGGGACCCAGAATACCTGAAGAGGTCTCTAAACGCTGGGGTAGTATCCTGGTTGGCGGCCTCAATAGAGACCATAAAAAGGAGCTTTTATCAACAATTCTGATACCGGAAAATTTTCAATTATTAAAGGCCCCTTTACTTAATCGAGAAATTGCATCAGTAATGACTGAGTCCTCCAGAAATAGAGATAAACGTCTTGAACGAGGCCAAAATCACTTAGGTGTGGGTATTGCAGGGTTAACTGACCTGATGACGTCGTTGATGGAAGGTAAAAACGTTGACAAACTGGAGATGGTTAAGAAACTCTCAGAAGTTGGCCAAATTCTTTTAGACCTTCACTACGAAAATACCGTAAATCGAAGAATGCTAATCATACCGACTCTGGATAAGAAATTCTGGACAATGACCCAGGATGTTAAAAGAGACTCGTACCTTTTCGGAGAGAATTTGGCCGAAAAGATCAACGCAACCAAAGCAGCTGAGAGATCAGGCTTGCAAATAAGGAATCCAACTAACATCGGCCCGCAAACGCCAGGACCTAGGAAATACTCAAACCTAAAACTGAGAGATTATTATTAACCTTTAAAA
Source organism: Xestia c-nigrum (assembly GCA_916618015.1). Classification (NCBI taxonomy): domain Eukaryota; kingdom Metazoa; phylum Arthropoda; class Insecta; order Lepidoptera; family Noctuidae; genus Xestia; species Xestia c-nigrum. The sequence goes on along the minus strand of OU745266.1, from coordinate 18,422,391 downwards.
ACCCGATTCATAATGCGACTAGTTCTACCATTAGCCGCTGGATAAAAAATACGCTATTTAATAGCGGTATTGATACATCAATTTTTTCAGCGCATAGCGTAAGACATGCTTCAACCTCCGCAGCTAAAAGGAAAGGCCTCTCCATTGAAGTCATAAAGAAAACTGCAGGATGGACTGGTAATTCCTTGGTATTCAGCCGATTTTATAACATACCACTTATAGTTGAAGTTGATAACGCTTTTGCAGAGGCAATTTACGATATTAATTAAGTTTTGTTGAGATGTTTTTTATTTAAACTTAAGTTTATTATAAGAATTCAATAATAAACGTTATTTCTTTTTTCGCAAAATACGTGTTCTAAACATCTACATGGTAAACATAAATCTCGAGGATGGAACGTCGAAGTACAATTGATGGTTAAACAAACTTACCTGAAGTGAAGTTTGACCGTAATTGTACAAGACGTTCCATCCGAAGAGATTTATGTAAACTTCCCTCCCTTCCCTAATCATAAGCCCCAATTTAGGAATTATTTTGCGAAATTATCTCTAAAACGAATGACAAACGTCAGTACGACGTGCTATGGGTAACTTTTTTAATAGTTTTTTTATTTTTATTAGCTCTGAAAGTGTTTCGATGCCAGGTACATAGAAGAGTGGACTACATGGTAAACATAAATCTCTTCGGATGGAACGTCTTGTACAATTACGGTCAAACTTCACTTCAGGTAAGTTTGTTTAACCATCAATTATTTCTGACATATAAATGACATAGGTTAAAGAAAAAAGACTAAGATTTAATCATTCAGAGGTTTAATCATTTAAAATTATGAAGTCAATATAATATGAAAATCAGATTTAAGCCGAGAATGTTTTTAAATATTTCGCTGCAGTAGAATCACCATCAGCATTTACTGCCTCTTCATTCAAACCGTGCAGTTCATGTTCAAGAGTTGTAACCACAGCCTCGGCTGTTGTCTCGTCTGAATTATTATTATGAATAATCGGTTGTAAATTAACTGTTGAACTTGTATTAGGAGTGTTGGAATAATCGGCGTAATTAGAAAAGTTTAAAGTTGCCGTAGCCGCAGATGATGTCATTTCTGTGTTACTGTTATTAATTAAGTCCAAAATATTTGGTGCACTTGTATTGTAAGTATTAGAATAATTGCCATCATCGGAAAAGATTGAAGGAGTCGATGAATTAGTGTAAGTGTGCGAGACACGTGTGCTTTCATCGATCTCTGCTAATTCTTGTTCTGCTATGATTTGAGCTAGTTTCATTTTTATAATAGTCTGTCTACGGAGCGACAATCTCTTAACACTCTTTGCATATCCAATAAATATATGTTCCAAATCGTCCATTTGTGATTGTGATCTCTTTTGTGATTTCCTTTCAAAATATTCTAGCACTTGGTTGACTGGCGTGACTTTATTGTTATTTTTTTGCGTAAGAGTGTTAGATCCAGGCGGAGTATTTGAAATAGGTGCATTTCGTGCAGCAATGATCTCAGCCTGTGATGCAGAAGTTTGTGTTACCGGTTGTGATTCATTATTCTCAACTGCAATATTTTGGGCATCGTCGGTTTGATCAATGCTTTCGTTTTCAGAGGGATCATTAATATTATCTATTGTTTTAGCAAAAGTTAAATGTGGTTTTAGAAATTTCATTTGTTCGCACTGCCACTGGCCGTAGTTTTTCTTTGCTGCTTGTCCTGTAGTGGTTTTCGTACTTTTAAGATATTTTGCGAATGTATCACGGAGATTTTTCCACAGCATTTTTCGCAGCATCACCTGGAATTTTAATATAATATATTTATATTTAATTATTTTATGGTATTTCTCTCTTGATGTATATATGTGTGTGTGTGTGTGTGGTGTGTTTGTGTGTGTGTGGTGTGTGTGTGTGTGGTGTGTTTGTGTGTGGTGTGTGTGTGTGTGTGTGTGTGTGTGTGTGCACGCGTATGGGATGTGTGGAGGAGGTGTTGATGTGAGTGTCTATTATAATAATTTGTTTTATTATTCAGATTTCTTGCAACCGGCGATAGCTACAAAACCATTTCTCACAGCTACAGGGTTGGATTTTCTACAGTAGCACACATAGTAAAACAAGTATGTTACTATATTTGCTCGAGACTACAATCCACTTACATGCCCGACACGACAAATTTGGGAAGCATCGGCTAACATGTTCCACGATCGGTGGCAGTTCCCAAATTGCGTGGGTAGTATTGACGGCAAGCATGTTACCATTAAAAGTCCTCCAAACAGTGGATCTAACTATTTCTGTTATTTGAAGAAGTTTTCCATAGTACTTCTGGCAATAGTTGGACCAGACTATAAGTTCATTGGTGTGGACATTGGAGGATATGGAAAAAATAGTGATGGAGGAATACTTGAAGAATCATCAATGGGACAAAAGTTGTCAAACAATTCGCTAAATATTCCGCCACCTAAACCTCTTCTCGAGCAAAATATACCTACGCCTCATGTTTTAATTGGAGATGAAGCATTTGCCTTGAAAACATATTTGATGAGACCTTTTCCAAGGCGGTCAGCAAGGGAGGACAATAGTAAAGACAATTACAATTATCGACTTTGCAGAGCAAGACGTGTCGTAGAAAACGCTTTTGGTATTCTAGCAAAAAAATGGAGGATATATGATAGACCCTTAGAAATAGATGTTGAAACTTCTAAACTTGTTGTAAAAACAACTTGCATTTTACATAACTACTTGATTTGTAAAAAGGCAGATAAGGTCAATGGAGGCTATTGTAACTAAAAAAAAAATTGTTGAAACTTGAACCTTCACCAAAAATGAACATTTGACTTTATGGGGTAATCTATTAAATCTATATAATTAAGCATATTTCTGAGATTACTTTTGATATAATACAATGTCAAAAAGCCATAGGATTTAGTTAAAATCTTATTAAAAGATCCATGCGGTTAGGAAAAGTTACATTAGCCTCATGTTGGGGCAAATGCGACTATTTAAACTAACTCATTGGTTTTTGTAGCTTATATGCTCATAATCGTAGCACATGTCACCCGGTGGGAAATTTACGCAGGTATGTTCTCAGAGTTGAACCAGTACAGTCCAGATCAAACTAAAAGTCAGTTTCGTAATGTTTGGGGCTAATGTGACTATTTTCTATAGAGTTAGTGTTGTGTTGACGTAAAAAATATCGATAAAATTGTAAAATGTGTAAGCAATCGATACTGATAGGTACATAAGTAATATAAAACCATGCTTCGTTTCTATTTTTTATTTGTAATCATGACATCAAAAATTATAAGTTTTAGATACTTCTCAAAACATAATAAAAAAATTCTAAGAACATAACAAAAAATAATCTAAAATTATATAAAATCTTTAAGGTAACATTTTCTCTTAATTGCAATAGGTATTAAGTTTGTCTTTACTTAGAGCTATACTTGAGAGATCCTGAAATAAGTAGAGTAATTAATTCTAAAGACAAATACAAAAATAATAGGAACCTATACTTTGGTTTAACTTCACTTTGTATTTAAACAATGGCACATATTTATCACATTTGGAATGTTTCAATAGTACAATAATATTAAACTTATATACCGTCATTTACAGGATATCTTCTGTGATTGTTTCTTATTTTGAGCTCCCGATATTTAGACGCTGTTGAATCACCCCCGATTCATGGCCCGCAATCATGGCGCTTGCAACAGCGTCGAAAGATCGGGAGCTCAAAATAAGAAACAATCACGGAAGATATCACGTAAGTGACAGTATAAGTTTAATTTTAAACCCTGAAAGCCTAAAATAAAACAGTGTTAAAACAATATTATTAAAATTAACTTCACTTTACAAGTACTAAATCAAAGGCACATATTTATCACATTTTATTATGAGATCCTAAAAAATGACTTATCTTAATTCTAAATGCAGATAGATACACAACAAAAATTACACTTCATACACGTCAATATTATTAAGAAACTTAAATAATTCTCCATCTAGGCGCTCTGGTTGTGGAAGATAAGTAACAATATCTTTCAAATCAATAATTGAGATATCATCTTTGATTATACGAAAGGTGTTTTTTCGTTTGTATGATTTCAGCCCTGTAACTACAATTTTATCATCTAAAATGTCATGTACACGGCATACGTATTTGTAAGTTTTTTTGCCCCGCAGAGAACTAAATTTTGCCAAAATAAAAGTGCCTTCTTCTGGGAATTTTGGGACTTGAGCTTCTTCCGAAAATGATGGCAATTTTGAAACCGATGCAATTTCTGTCGAAGTAGTCGCTATTTCAGAAAATTGCTCATAAGTTTCATCAGTAAAGTCTAAATTATCGGTAACTTCGCTGGTTAGTACGCTTTCCCAAAAAGTTTTTTCGTCTTCATCTGACTTATCATCCAATTGATAGGAACAACTGCTGTTACTGTCAGTTTCACAATGGTTCTTTTTTATTTCAGTATTTCTTTTAATGCCTCTCTTTCTCTTTTTGTTTTGCTTTTCAATTTTTGTTTCTTTAACCTGTTTTGGTTTATTATCTTTTTTTGTTTTTTTTTATTCTTTTTTCTTCTTGTTCCTTTTCCATTCTCTCAATAACCTCCTTATAAGTTAGTATCTCCGCTCCTCTCGTCACGCGTTTTTTTTATTTTTTGAAATATCATTGCGAGCTATTGAATTTAACAGAAGTTCTTCAAATGATACATTAAAGTTCTCTTCATTTATCTGGTTAGTTGTATTTGCTGCCTGAATTAACTCGTTTCCGAAAATCTGAATTTTATTTGAGTAAGTAGTTTTTCTGTTACAATTTGGAAGCGGTAGTTTAAATTTAAGAGGGTCTACAGTTTTTGGAAATGTGATTACTTTTTGTTTTTCTTGTTCATAAATTGTTTTATTTTTGTTACAGGATTCTGTTAACGCGGTCTCTTCCTGCATTTTCTCAATTTGTTTATAGGTTATTGTTTCTTTATTTGTTTCTTTTTTTACTGTTAGTATTTGATTTATTTCAATATTTTTAGTTTTTTTATTCTGGTTAAGACATTGTATTGAATTATCCTGTTGTTCACTATCGTAATTTATTACGTTTTCTTTATTTTGCAACTTGATTTTTGTTTGATTTGAAGCTTTACAATATTTGAGGTTTTTATGTTCCAGTTGAGAGTTTAAAGTTTTAAGTGCCAATGTAGCGAGAGTTGGAATATTGTGAAAAGGTTTGTTGATCAATTCTTGTGTACTGTGATCAGATGTTGATTGGATGATTTCATTAAAATCTTCGCCGTAGTTGCCCTGCTTAGATGCTTGAACATACTGCTCCCATTTAGACCAAGTTAAGGGATCAAACTTTTCTTTTGGTATCACTTGCCGATTTAAGGGATAGATACCGGTTTTTTTAAATCCATTGGATAGGATAACAGGATTCAAGACATCCCATATGTCAGTAAGGATTCTTGCGAACTCACTTTTTGGCAACTTGGCTCCGATATGAAGCCTTTGCCATTTAACCAAGGCATCTTCCCACCGATCTTTCATGGGCTTCATTCCACTTACATCTAGCGGTTGAAGGATGTGCGAAGAATGTGGTGGTAACTTTAAAATGGTAACATTTTCCGAAATGGCGTGTTCAATCACTTTCAAATCGACGTGTGTGGAGTGGCCATCATAAATTAGTAGAACTGGTCGCTCATTTCCGATCGCAGGTAAAAATACATTTGTAAAATATTTCTCGAAGATTGATGTTTCCATCCAGCCCTTTCGGCTGACGGCGTATGCTGTTTTCACAGTATCATTTTTGTAACACCATTCGTTCCACAGGTATTTTCCTTGAAAAATGATAAGTGGTGGGACTTTATCGCCGCGTGCATTAGTTGCCAATAAGACACTCGTGTTATCACGCCCAGGAGAACTAGTTGTCCTGGTAGAACTATATCCTCTTTGACCAAGGACTTTACTCTTTGAAGGATCATTACAAAAACTAGTTTCGTCTAGATTATAGATTCGCTCGGGTTTCTCGGACAGGCCCAATTCATTTATGGCATTTTCCAATAAATCGAAGTATTCATTAATGGTAATAGGCCAGACGACAGGTGGTTTCAGATAGAAAAAGGTCGGAATTTAATGAAACTTGGAGATGTTGTTCAGGGATGGTTAATTAACATTTTGTCAAGTTTTGGACCTCGAGGACCCTGTGCAAAAAGAGGAGGGGGGGGGAGAACTGCAAAAATCTCGACCTTTCGTCAGTTTTTCGTCAATTACCTTTTTTCCTTACATCCTACGACAAAAGCGTTCAGAAACATTTTGTAGTACGTGAAATTATCTACAATTTGAGTACTCACATATGTCTGTATGTCAATTCCTTACTGAGATATGGCGCTTCGCAGAAAATATTTTTTTCCGAAATTCAGTAAAAATACCTTAAAAAAGCAGAAACCAACCTTATTTCTTATTTTAATAATAATAATTGTTGTTATTATGGTCTCTTGTTAGAAAAACTAATTTTGAACCCCCCCCAATCCCCCCTCCCTTCCCCACCTAACCCCAATTCTCAAAAGCTTATTTTCTACTGTAATTTCATACCAACCATATATCATGTCGGTAATATTGGTATTGACATTAGTTACTTTTTAGACCGATATTCCCTCTCCCTCTCCTTCCCTCCACTACATAATTGTTCCAGGGTAGGTAAAAAAAGACGTAGTCCTTTCGTAAACAAAATTATATATTAACAAAATTAAGGTTTTGACAAAGTATACACTAGAGGCAACAGAGATATTGTTGAAAGGTCTCTCGGTACGCATTTGTACTCATTACAGTTCCTGTCGAGATTTTTTAGCCGTTGGTTCTGCTTCTAATTGCTCGTCGTCCTCCTGCACAATCAGGCTGTTAAGGACGTCCTCGCCGTCGTCGTATTCGTCGATTATGTCTGACGAGTCCTCCTCGTTCAAATCAGTTGCAGGGGCGTTTTCGCAGGAGTGGCCTGTGCAGTACTTGCACATAGCTGAGCATCTAAGACCTGCTTTCTTGCAGCTGCAAGCTCCGGTGCTACAGCCTTTGCTGCACTTGCAGGAAACAATTTGGAGGATGTTATCTGGCGCAGCATTTTTCGTTGTGGGGATTGGTAGTACCCCTCGCGTAGTTAGGCTCCAGCCCCAAACTGATGGGCGAAGTTCATTACCTAACCACGCTTGTACTTGCTGGTAAGTGCGGAGGGAGTGGTAATTGGCAGCGTCCCTTGTCGGTGGTAGGCGGGCTAGTTCCAATTTAGCCTTCGTCACTGATCGTGTAAATAATCGGTACCGCAAGTCGTCAAGGTTGTCATTGTCAATATTGCCTCCATAAACTACTACCAGGAACTTTTCTCCAGCATCCTTGATTTGCTGAGGAGTAGCGTTTGATGTAAGAAACGGAGCCACTACTGCAGAGAGGGCGGTATTCTTCATATAGGTGCTGCAAATTTTGTTCTTCCCCAATCCATACGGTGCTGACGTGGTATCACACCCACTCACTGCGTGGAGGAAAAGTATATCTTTGGGAGGAAAGGAACAGGAACTTGGTGAGTAGAGGACACTAGGACCACCACGTCTTCCACTTTTCTGAAGATAGATGTTCTTTATGGACATACCCAATGCCGTCAACAGAATAAGTATGTCCACATCTTCAGCAATAATAATGACGCTGTCGAATTCGCTAGCTTTGGATATGGCGGTGTTGACGATCAACACGTCGGCGTCTTCATGTGCTTGCTTCACTTCGATGCTAGCATTCGCCATTCGTGTCATCAACATTGAAATGAATGCGCTCTTATTGTGATCGTTTGCCAAAAACTTTTCTTGTGCTATAGTCACTTTGGTAGACGAGGAGAACACGATTTTGGTTGCTGTTTGTAATGCAGAACGGCGAGCTCGTTCTGCGGCTTTGGTGCTTTCATAGCCGGCATTAGTTGGGTATCCATCAAACACAACAATCACATTGCCACTGAAGTGTTTTTGCACGTAGTTGATGTATGTAGAGCATAGCATCTCGAATGTGGTTGTGGGAGTTTTGTTCCACACCACTTTATGTAACAAGTAACCTCCATCAATCACGTTACATTTCTTGTTGCCAAGGTTGACTTCCTCTATGGGAGTGAAGAGTGAGTACATTGCAGACTTCGTTCCCTTGCGCATTCCCTCCTCAGTGAAGAGTGCCATAGGAAAAGGTGCGAGTTCAAATTTCAAGAGTTCTTTCAGATCTTCTTCCGATTTTTTGGCAATGCAGACACGTTGGAAGAGAGTGAGAGGATTGACAGTGATTTTTTTACCAGCAATTTTCAACGAGCAGGAAACAGAAGCGAGAGTCACGACCTTATCCTTCCGTTTCAGTTTCAATTCTCCAAAATTCCCCCCCACGACTTTCTTCATGCTTGATATGCCTATCTCTCGTGCTAAGTGACAGTTCACTTCGTCATGACCAATAATTCCTGTACTCAGAGAAACTATTTCCTGGATGTGAAGGAATGGGGGGTGTTCAGTGAACCATGCGCGCAGTTTCCCAATGTCCATGTTGTCTCTCACTACTCGGGTTGGTCTCATGTCCACGTGCTGTTCAGATGTCTCTGAGCGAATATCAGCGAACAATTCTATTTGTTCACAAATGCTTTGAAGGCACAGCATGCCCAATGTCCATCTAGCAAGCACAGAATCGCTTACACCGCGTCCACGAGTAAGTCCACCATAGCTCTTCATAGTCCGCATGAGAACTTGCTCTATGGTCATGTCGGACCAGATGCCCGACCAAAATTTTTCTGATCTGCGAATAGTGAAGTAGCCATCTTTGGTGAACCTCATATATTCGTGAGGATCCATCCTGTCCTGTAGGGTAACCATATCTTGGTAATAGAGATGGGCACTTTTGGCATAATTCAGGTGCCCAGCAGCGTGAAAGTAGGGTATCATTTCCTTGACACAATCTAGATGGAGTTTCCAACTACCCATTCTTTCTGCTTTTATAAAGTTTTTCAGAAGTGTACACATTCTAAAATACTGGACCCATAGAGCAGCCGTTGGGCCTTTTCTTTCAATTGCGGTCAGCATCTCTGGAAATCGCTCAGTCAAAGCATGGAAATCGGGATTATCTGCTTCCCTGAAGATGTTGGATTTATCCGGTAAATTAAGCACTTGGTCTAGCGCTGCCAATTCTTGTTCAGTGAAGTCAACTTGTTCAAAAATTATACCTGCTAAAGCAGCATGTGTCAGGATATGAGCACGAACAGCCCTGGCATACGCATGCCCTGTTAGGATTTTGTCAACACTGTTAGTAGCGTAGATTGTGCTGAATAGCTCCTTCAACCCACTCCCATCCATGATTGTGCCCATCGCCCCCATGAATGACATTAACAGGTGAAATCCACCTAGCCTGACAACCACATTTTTTAGCTCTGGTAGAGTGTCGTTTGCCACTATATCACATGCTTTCCAGTACAATGGCTGGTCAAAAGTCACAATGCAAGTATTCTGTTTATTCAATGTACATTGTTTAAGAGCAGATACAATAGATGTATATACTGTATTATATTCACTAGGTGGAGCATTGATGAACGGGAGGCAAACTACTTTCGAGCATTCATACTTTTCACCACTGGTTCCAAGCTCCATAAAACCATTCCACCCAGGTACGGATGGTGAAGAAGCAGAGTTTTTTCCATATAGCCAAACAATGTCATCGGGCGAGGGTACAACACCTTGTGAATAGCTGATATCGATATCCGCTATTTTAATTGTTTTCAGACCTGCATTGGGTGGTCGGTGGTATGACATCAAATCTACTGTACCAGCGTCAGCAATGACTTTGGCTGCTGACGACACCTTCAATCGAGCTACTTCAGATTCAGTGGCTACAGCTTCCCGGGGAGTCACAGCCATGATGCCTCCCATAGCGTGGAATGTATGATGTCCATCCAAAGTATTAACGTTAAAGTCCGCATTGTCAAATATAAACTGACTGAATGGAACGGCAGACTCCACAATTTTGGCACCTTGCCTAGCTTGCAATACGTACGACCCTTCTAGCCTATTAGCTTCTTCGTAAGATGCTGAAAAGCCCATGGAAGATAGAAGATGCAGGAGATGTTTAGAGCCAAATTTCTTATAGATAAATACGGAAACAGCAGTCATGATGGAGGAAAGAAAAGATTTGGGTCGCACTGCTATCATGATTGCATGAGCCAGAGCGAGGCATTTCTTTTTCCAAGAGTCCAAGGATCCTCGTTTGTTTGTCAAAATCAAGACGTGGAGTAGAAGAAGCAGCGTCTCTGGAACCGCAGTACGTGCACTATCCAAGTAGTTGTCAATCGGAGGATACTCATCTGTGTTGAACACTTTGGCGCGGATGTCCTCAAAGATTATTTTTCCAGCTGCCTCCACAATCCGAAGTCTTTCTTCCTGTTCGTCTCCTTTCTTTTCGTTAGAGTACCAGTTATCATACAGAATTTTGTCACCAACCCTCTTGACACTGACGACAGGCCCTCTCCTTGATTCTGAAATGATGATTTGGTCTCCATATTTCTCCTGAAGACGACTTTTTACAGTTTTGCTATGTGGTCGACTGTCTTCCTCAATCAGCTCCAACAGCTGCTGAATGGAAAATTGGCATTCATCACTGTTCTCGTCGATATATGAAAATATCACCTGCATGGCTTCGTCAACACTCGGCGATGGGCGGAATCCTCTTTTCTGCGCTGACTTAGGTGGATGGTAAAACCTCTTAAGACACTTTTGGTGATACTCAGCATTGACAGCAACTAAATCAGTGTTCAAATTGAGTATCTGGCTGATGCGTTCTTCTATTTTCTTCCCCCACTCGTCTCCACGCATTCTCGCCTTTTCTATAATTTTATTAGCCATTTCAGGTATAGTCACTTTGACCGGAACATTGCGCCTTTCCAAAGGTAACTTTGCCTGATTAGCTCTGTAATCATCAGATATAGCTTCCTCACAAAGAAAACACGCGTTGGTGAAGTCGAATTTTTGAACTTGTGACCGGGTAGGTACAAGAAAACGAGATTCGGATGTGTCATATCCTCGACGTGCAAAGGCAGCAATCAATTTCTCATTGTTATACCTTGTTTGGCAAGCACTGTGCACTCTCACTTCACTCAACCCTCGTAGGAACTGTTCATCTGCCGAAAGTTTCCGTTTCACACTGGACTCCAACAGTCTGTTAACTCCTCTGGCTTTTACTACACTTAGTTCACCAGCTTCAACTCCTCCTTTACAAATAAAACATAAGTCTGATCCACTAGATGTTGACGCCATCTCCGAAAGGCACTCGAATTTGCACTAATACGGATTCACCAGGCTCTCTTGAAACGTGAACTCAACAAATACCTGCAACAAAAGGAAATGAATATTACTACTTTTTTTCAATAATTATTTCATGGGGAAGGGGGAAGGGTGAAGGGAATATGAAGGGTGAAGTAAGAAATAAGGTTGGTTTCTGCTTTTTTGAGGTATTTTTACTGAATTTCGGTAAAAATATTTTCTGCGAAGCGCCATATCTCAGTAAGGAATTGACATACAGACATATGTGAGTACTCAAATTGTAGATAATTTCACGTACTACAAAATGTTTGTGAACGCTTTTGTCGTAGGATGTAAGGAAAAAAGGTAATTGACGAAAAACTGACGAAAGGTCGAGATTTTTGCAGTTCTCCCCCCCCTCCTCTTTTTGCACAGGGTCCTCGAGGTCCAAAACTTGACAAAATGTTAATTAACCATCCCTGAACAACATCTCTAAGTTTCATTAAATTCCGACCTTTTTCTACCCAACTCCACTTCTTGCGACTTGTCGACCGGACTATAAACGGGTTGCAGGCTTTTCTTCTAGCAATTTCGACTGTTTGTGGTTTTTTTAATGATAGATTATTTCTTTTGCAAAAGCGACGAAACCAATCATCTCCAGGAATATTATTCTTAAATGGAGTTATCCATCCGTTTCTTACGACGTATTCCGATACTAATGTTTTGACTTCTTTTTTAGTTAGAGGAAAGCCATACTTTTCTAAAGTATGCAAATACGAAGCAATTTTCTGTTCTACATCAATTGAAAATACAGTCTTCATTCCAGGGTTTACCTGTTTTTGACCACGTGTGCCATATAAATGTGAAATTATAGTAGACCTTGGAATATTAAACGTCTTTGCTGCCTCATAACTATTTAACGTTTTGCTTTTAACCAACTGGAGTGCCTCTAGAAGCTTTTCTTTTGAATAGCTCCTTTCTTTTTTCTTAATATAATTTCGGACCATCTAAAACAAGTCAAATATCAAATTAGTTCAGAGTTTTTAAGTAGTATGGGTTGTTATAGTACCTACGCACGAAGTCATGAACTAAATGCATTATGTCGGACCCCCTATGTAACTACAGTATTTAATCATACAACAGTTGTCATACAAAGATGGAAACATCTTGAAAAGAAAATAGATTAGAATCTTAGTTGAAATAGTAATAAAACTAATTATAACATTTATTTACGCAATTTATCCCAGGCCCGAATGGATTCAGTTCGAGAATTTTCTAAAGTATGCTGTAAGTATATCGATTTACAATTATCGATATTCGACATCACTGGCTTTATTTTATTTTATACAAACACTAGCGGACGTCACGCGGTTTCACCCGCGTAGTTCCCGTTCCCGGGGAACTACGGGGATAAAATATAGCCTATGTTACTCAGGGTGAATGTAGCTTTCCAATGGTGAAAGAATTTTTGAAATCAGCACTGTAGTTTTTGAGTTTATTCATTACAACCAAACAAACAAAGTTTTACTCTTTATAATATTATATAGTGTAGACGAAGGGGCTATTGTAACCAAAAAAACTAGTTGCAATAACCCCGCAAAGAGATAAGTACGAGGCTAATGTAACTACTACATTATCTTACGAAATATAACATATAATATTAAAAACGTAAGTGTTTAGAGTACTTACCCTTATACTTTCTTCGTTTCTGCATAAAACCGTGTTTAAAACGCACGAAAAGTATTTTTTTTTGTTTTAAATTGATGACACGCTCGTCACCAAACACGTGTTCAAAATGGCGACTGACATAAAATCTCTGTAGGTCAAACAGTATTCATCCCTCTGACGCCATCTGTTTATTATAGGTTAAACTATGACTTTTCTCCAGGCCCATAGATGGCATTGTATTTAAAAAACATTAGAATGGAAGATATCGCTATTAGTTGCTTTAGCCCCATAGTTGCAATAGCCTCCATTGACCTTACTTTTTTGCATTTATTACCATCTCCTACGACTACGGTCTTTGTGAACTTTGATGTCGATGTAAGAAGAGCAGCTAACGTTCCTTTCCAAATACGTGACCGTTTTGTAAACTACTTTAATAATAATAATATGAATAATAATGCTGTGTAAAAAAAATATAAGACGTGGATTATTGCGATTTCCTAAACATTTTCGTAGCCGTTTGCAAACGGGCTATTTATACCTACAATATGCCTCTGCGACATGTATACCCAGTTCAAGTACTTGCGAACGTGAGCGACGTTGCCATTTCGTGCAGCGTACCTACGCGCAGAGACTTTGGTTGGTTGTTTATCAATGAATTTAGAAAGAATTGTGCTTCCTTGTTTCAACCTCCCCCGTCCTCATATAATTATAATCGGATATTATATACATATTATAGAGAATATACTATAAAATTAGTAATGAAATGTGTTTTATTTACTTACCATCCATTTTAAACACCGGACCGATCAAATCCCATATTTTATCCTTTTTTCGTAAATTCTTATAGTGTGGATTTTTCAAATCATATAAAATAGGATATTCTCTTACTTTTTCTATAAACAACTCTGTAGTATCTCCTGTTGTAGTCATTGTGGAATTAAATAACAAACAAACTCGCTCACAACACACGTCTGACCACTGGACGCGTGCGTCCCGCTCTGCCGACGCGGCCGTCCCGCGATGCGGTCGCGTAGGTATGCAAAGCGCCATTAGATGTTATGGGTAGCGTCCGTCGCGCGGTAGACGCTCCCGCTTCGCAGTCGCTTTGGTCGCGCAGGTTTGGCCTCAGCTTCTTTCGATGATTTTACCACGAAAAAAAAAAAGCAAGGTTTACATGAGGCTATCGCTGGCTGCCAGTCACATCCATCGCGGCTTGGTATTGGCCTTGTCTAAACAGTTTTTAGGGTTCCGTACCTCAAACGGAAAAACGGAACCCCTTATAGGATCACTCGAGTGTCAGTCTGTCTGTCTGTCCGTCTGTCACAGCCATTTACTCTGAAACTACTGGACCGATCGAGTTGAAATTTGGTACACGTAGGTATGTACATCAATTACCCAAAGATGCACGTGTAACGTAAATTAATTAATAACGTAAATTATGTTTAATTCGATAATTCAGTCACTTATGTAATTACTCAATAAAGTTATAACGTAAATTAATGATTTTTATTTTGACTTTTTGGGGATAAACAAGAAAACGAAACAAAAAAAGTTTTGCGAAATATATCGTGTTACATATCAAATGAAAGGGCTCATTATGAGTATCTCAAATATATAGTTTGTATAATTTACTTTTCAAAAAATTACAATAAATAATTCTTTGCCTAATAGATTACAGGAAAACCTATAAGAAAGCCATAACAACAACCAATAAATTAAAAAAAAAATAAAGGGGATGGCCTACTACGATGGTGCGGAACCCTTCATGCACTAGTCCGACTCGCACTTGGCCGGTTTTTCAAGCCAAGCCACAACGCTGGCGAGAATAGAGCGCCCGTCTATTTTTCAAGCCAGAGGCAGCCAGCGATGGCCTTGTGTAAACAATGCTTTTGGTCCATATCACAAACATAAAGTACCTACCAAATTAAGCTACAAAATAAAAAATTAAGTGAGCACCAAAAAAGGGTAGGGCCGCCTGTCAGTATTGTAGGTATTAAGTACAAATACTGTAAACTATGCAAAAATTGACTTGGTTAACGAATTAGGCCGACGAAATACGTTTTGTTATCAAGCTGAGTAATGTTATGATTATGAGTAACTCACAGTGTTATTAGCTGCAATAGTACAATCTGTAGAGATTTTTGCATTATCACTGACATCAGTGTCCCGTACAGCGTTTTGAGTTGAGTCGTTTAGCTCAGCATTCTTAATTTCAAGGTTCTAGAAAAATAATTTAAAAGCTTTATTACAAAGCATTACAAATGTACGAGTATACGGCATCGGCCCAAGAGTAAAAACAAAGAAACATTTTTATTAGCTAAAATACAAGTTAACAAGTAGGTACGTACATTGACACCGGTCGCTTTTTGATGTTGTAGTAGCCAATTTTTAAATTTTATTCTGGGGCCAATCTTTGGAATCAGTTCTTTCAAATCTTCATCGTTTAACAGAATGGCAGTTTCAAGTGTTGTTATATGATTGTCTGAAAAATACAAATACAAACATGTACAAAACTTGTTATGTAGGTAGGTACCTATAGTGTATTCACGGAGACGAGTTAGTATAGCGCCTTCTCTATCGCACATTATCATACAAATGACAAAGACAAAAAATACTTTTTTAGGGTCAGTGGGCGTTAACAATACCTTAGAAATGTAAATGTGCGTTCACACTGCGCTTCTTAAAAGTACGCTTAGTTTATTCCTGCGGCTTCGTCTGTCGTATTAATTGAGAGACATTGTGATATAATTTGTTTATTGTTACCTACTTTTTATTTAACTGATGGATATGAAGCAAAAGAAATAAAATCGAGAGTTAATAATTATATTTTCTTTATTAAATTGTAATATCTACCTAAACATTTTCATAACATATCATCATCACCATCACTCTCCGTACTATCACTACTGTCGTTTCCTACATTTATTATTAATCTTTCAGTCATTGCCTCCACATTTCTATCCATGGCATCCATTTTGGGCTCAACAATTTCTATGACATGCTTTATACATTTTTTCCATTTCTCTGCGTCAATATTTTGAATTGATTCATTCAATACAATTTTTAATTCTGCCATTTTGTGTGTTTTCATGTGTGAAGCTACATTTCCTTTAACTTGAGCCCACACTAGCTCAATTGGATTTAATTCGCAATGATACGGCGGCAGTCTCAGTACAGTTTTTTTTTGTGATTTTGCCACTTCGTCTATAATACAAGCGTCGTATCGCTGTCTATGGTTTTTAACAATGTTTAATAATTCACGTTTCAACATTTCAGCGTTACAGCTAATATTTTTTTGGCGTAACCAATTAAATATATCCTGTTTTTTAGATTGGGCCGTTGGGATTCGCTCCATTTTCCTAGAGTGATAGGAAGCGTTATCCATGACTATCACAGAATTATCATCTAGCTTATTTAAAACTTCTCTAAACCAATTTTCAAATTCTTCTGCACATAGATATATATGTAACTAGATTAGCAATTACCACGCCAAGGCGTTGCCACGGGACATATGTACAGATACATATGCGTCGCTAACGTCAGTTCAGTGTTCTGTTAGATGCCTACGGAAGTGACACAGGACAAAAAATGTGTAAATGCGTATTGAAAGAGTGCGATTTAAAATCACAAACACATAATTCATTAACCGGAATTACTTTCCATACTTAATTTTATTGTTTCTGAGTTTTTATAATGGTTTACATCAACGTAAAAACGCAATTTATTAATTTACATTTTGAATTTTGACAATTAGGTTCAGTGTTACCAGTAAAACTTAGTTTTAGTTTCCAACATTTGTGGGAGAATTTTTAATTGATGAAATAAGTGCTTTGTATTTTTTTTATAACAACGCTGTAGGGTGCCTAAAGATGTAACACGCCGTGTTTAGTGGGTGGAAATAATCCAATAGCTGAAAAAAGAGACTGACTGACTTTTCATTTACCTTTTATGTAATCGCATAGCCCATATTGTGTGAGTACTATGTACTAGAAAGCTATCATTCACTGGGAACCTACGTCATTTCTTGAATTGAATGTGCCCTTGCGGTTCAGAGTATGTCATGTTCGCTGAAATGTCTCGCTGATAGTGGCGCGTGTGTCGGACCATTTAGTTCCCTTCAAAATGGTTGAGCTGAATGGTGCTGATCCATGCGTCATGTTCGTGAACGGGCGTTGTCAGTTGTGACTGGACATCTCTTAGTTGCCATGGCTAATTTCAACGAATTATTTTGTTTTTACTATGGACACTTTAACGTGCACACCTTGCTACATTGTTCTCGCATAATATACCATCTCAACATGAATGATGTAACCAAGATTTTGTAACATTAATTTTGATTTCAAAGATTGTCCATGGAGTTTCTTGCCCGTTCTTCTCCATAGAGATCTACGCTAGGGAATGGGCAACTACAGTACTGTCACAGTTTTTATTTCTTGTGACTGGGACTGTAGCTATATTCAATTTTCATCTTTGTTTCGAAAATTCAAAAGTGCCTGTAATTGGCCTACTTGCAATAAATGCTTTGATTTTGATTTTTCTCATTTTCGAAGCACTTCCGTGATCAAGACAAAATAGATCCAAAAAGCGAATGTGTTTATAAATTAATAAACGAAATAATAATGTTATAAAGAGAAAAGGTTTTTATTGTTTTTTTGTGTGTTTGTTACGATTTAACTCGAGAACTTCTCACCCGATTTTAAAAATTATTTCACACACAGCTACATCTTTAGCCAGTAACAAAGGCTTTAATTATTTTCGCGGATGAAGTCACAGATGAAGTGCTAGTTAGTTAAAAACTTTTAATATATCCAAAAAGAAATATGCAATTCGAATATTTTCAAGTTAATTTAATTTATAAATGTATTAAATATTTTTAAGGCTTAAAAAAGTTGGGTAACATTTCGCATGAGTAGGCCACCCCATCCCACTATTGGAAGTTTATATTGCCGTCTTTGTCTAATTAAGGCGACGGTATTGTTCTTGTGACTTGTGTAAGCGAGACAAATATACGTTCACTTTGAAATGTTAATGGTTTCAAAGCTACGTCGTCGCGTTTAAATAGTGGTTACGCTTTTTTAGACAATTTTGTTGAGGTTTGCATCTCTAGTATATATAGCTCAATGCTTCTGCATTCATTTCCTTGTGATAATCGCCTTGTTTCTTCGACTCAAACATATTTAGACCACCTTCGACGAATCCATCCTCACTCCCGATATGAGTAATAAATGATAATGATAAATGATAAATGATATTTATTTTGCAAATTGGTTTTCACAAACACTTTTACACGTCCTTATTTTTTAAACTAGATGGGGCCGGTGTTTCGTACCTGACTACTCTGAGAAGAAACAGCCGAAACAAACTCAGAGGTCATAGTCTCTTTTAAAGTCCAGACAATCTTGTTCAACTTACATGAGAACTATGCAGATTAGTGTCTGAGATGGTCTTTTGAAGAAAGAACAATACAGATTTGAGTGGACCTGTCCAGTCAGTGCAAGCATTTGTCAGTTATCGTGTAGCTCGACTTTTAACTCAAGGAGCTCAACGAAACGACGAACAATACGAAAGAAAGGACATTTGGGTAGGTCGCTTATAGTACTCAAACTGCCAGACAGTCGTGGGAAAAAAAACAACAAAAAGTGACCCACAAGGTCCTCACATTCACAATTATTAAATAAAATAAATAATAAATTACAAAAACTAATGTCAATAAAAATACGAAATGTCAAATACAACACATAAAATAAACAAAAAATAAAGTAAAAAATAATAAAATACTGAACTAAGTATTCATGTCAAATCATTAAATGTCATGACAGTCACAAGTAAATATTCATGTCAAATAAACACACACATAAAAAATAAAAATAAGTAAAGTAAAAAAATAAAATACTGAACTAAGTATTCATGTCAAATCATTCAATGTCACAGTGTATAAAGTTAAAGGAATCAATAATAAACAAGCGAAGTCCGAAATTTCATCATTCACAGAGCAAATTGGAGCAGCTTAATCCCAAGCCTTTTTATCTTCGAGATAGTGATTAACATGATAGAAGGCTTTCAGGCAGAGCTTTCGTTTTATAAACAATTTGAATTTATTTAGGCTTAGTGCCTGAATATGGGTCGGAAGTTTATTGTAGAAACGTATACATTGGCATCTGAACGTACCCCCTATTTTTTTGAGCCTCGTTGCAGGAACAACAAATTTATGTTTGTTCCTCGTATTTATGTTGTGGATATCACTGTATTTTTTAAACAATTTAATATTTTTATGCGCGTACAAAAGGTTTTCATAAATAAACTGAGAGGGCACAGTGAGAATATTAATCTCTTTAAATTTTTCTCTGAGGGAGTATCTGGGACTTAATTTATAAACAGAACGAATAGCCCTTTTTTGCAAAACAAATATTGTCTGAATATCGGCGGCATTGCCCCACAAGAGAATACCATACGACATCACGCTGTGGAAATAACTAAAGTAAACTAAACGAGATGTCTCTAAGTCAGTTAGATCACGAATTTTTCTAACGGCGTATGCTGCTGAGCTAAGTTTTTTTGCCAATTTGTCTATATGCGGGCCCCACTGAAGCTTATCATCCAAAGTTATGCCTAAGAACACTGTGTTATCCTCCATTTTTAATTCTTCATCCTTGATTAGTACCCTAGTTTCCACTTGTCTTACGTGGGGTATCGTAAACTTAATACATTTCGTTTTTTTCTCATTAAGGAGTAGATTATTAACATTAAACCAATTAACGACTTTTGCCAGGGCGCTATTAACATCGTCCGTAACTAATTGCTGGCGTTTGAGTTTAAATAAAAGAGAAGTGTCATCTGCAAACAATACTATGTCATGGTTATCCTTTATGAGGTAAGGCAAGTCATTTATATAAATCAAAAACAAAAACGGGCCGAGAATTGAACCCTGGGGCACCCCCATTCTAACTACGGAACCGGGAGATCTTTTCCCGTTAACATCAACTCTCTGAATCCTATCACTCAAATATGAAGTAAGAAGATCCAGAGAGGCATTACGGATCCCGTAGTGGTGTAGTTTCCTGATTAATGTATCATGAAGAACGCAATCGAAAGCCTTAGACAAATCGCAAAAAATGCCCAAAGCATCGCATTTATCTTCCCAGGCATTATAAATATGTCCTAAAAGTTCAACACCGGCATCAGTAGTTGAACGACCCCGTGTAAATCCGAACTGTTTGTTATGCAATAACTTGTGTTTATTAAAAAATCTTTGCATTTGTTCTAAAATTAGTTTTTCAAAAATTTTACTAAATGTGGGTAGTACTGAAATGGGTCTATAATTAGTGGGGTCCGATGTGCTACCCGATTTAAACAGTGGTATTATTTTACTATATTTCATTAGATCAGGAAACTCACCACGGTCAATACAATCATTAAATATAACAGCTAAAGAAGGAGCTACAATGTTTATAATGGATTTAGCAACGTCCACAGAATGACCCCATAGATCGGCGGTCTTTTTAACATTTAATGTGTGAAAAGTTTTAATTATATCTTTACACGTGACATATTCAAAATTAAATTCTGAATCACAGACTGAAACATTTTCCCCTAGTAAAGACTCGGCAGCAGCAGGTGACGAGTTTAGCGATTTAGTAGTCGATACGGGAATATCCGCAAAGAAATTTTCAAAGGCTGTGGCAACCTGTGTGTCTGAATTTAAAATTGTATCGCCAATAGCAAGGCTGTAGTCACTATTTCGGTTGCAAGACCTTCCCGTTTCGCTATTAATAATGTTCCATGTCATTTTAATTATGTTATTGCTGTTTTTAATTTTAGAACTTAAATAACGCGACTTTGCTATAAAACAAACTTTTTTAAATATTTTAGAATAATTCTTAACATATAACTTAAATTCTACAGTGTTTATATAAGTCCGCTCTGCATACAGCTCATAAAGTCGTTTTCGACTCTTATGAATACCAATAGTGGCCCAGTCGTTGAAGGAAGCGTTACTACTAACCGAGATAGTCTTAGGAATAAAAGTCGTATTAAATTGTGTGCAATACATATTAAAAAAGTCGTTATAATGTTGGTTGGGATCATCATTGGTTGACAATAGTGGTAATTTAGACAAAAGTTTAGTTTTAAAATTTTCCAGGCGAGTTTTAGTTTTTGGATTAACAATGATATCCTTTTTAGTGGCTTTGATGCTTACATTTGGAATTTTGATCAATTGCCCACAATGATCTGAATCTATTAAGTTTATAATTTCTTTGTGGGTAGGTAAAACATCTGTGTAAATATTATCTAGGCAAGTGGCACTAGTTGGAGTTATTCTAGTGGGCTCCAGAAATATGTTTTCAAGATTGTATGAATGGAACAGGCTCAAGATTTTAGTACTTAACCCAGAATTTTCTAACAAATTAATATTAAAATCACCGCAAATTATTATAGACTTCCTAGAATTACAGAGTTTATGCAACACTTCATCCATTACCTTTTCAAAACAATCATACAATCCTGAAGGAGGTCTATACACACTTAATATGATAAACTGCTCCAATTCTATACAGGCTATTTCAACTGTTCGCTCAACAGATAGGCTTACAATATCCTTGCGGTCTTTACATTTAAGATGATTATTTACTAGGATTAATGCGCCGCCATGTATAGCATTTACCCTGCTGAATGAACTACCAACCTGGTGATTACTAAAATTGAAAATAAATTGATGACATTTGAGCCAGTGCTCCGTTATGCAGAGAATGTCTATGTTGTTACAATTCAGGAAAAGTTCTACTTCTAATTCTTTGTTCGAAAACCCTTGAATATTTTGATGAACCAGGTTGATACTGTTTGAACTCTCAAAACGTTCGCTCGATTTATTATCTGGCTTCCTTATAATATTGCAAGAGGTTGCCTCTGTTGTCTCAATTTCTAATTTAAATTATTCACTGATTCATTTACTGTAGACAAACTGTTGGAAGAGTAATCTAATTGAGTATTGCATTGCTCAACAGAGGCAACTTGATTAGCCAAGTTCTTGGCTGTAATAGAAAAAAAGTATGATAGCGACACAGCTACTTGTCTTTTACAAAAGTTAGAAAGATAGCACCTGTCTACAAGATATCTATCTTTTGTCAAATAAAAATAGTCACCAATATAATTGTTAATATCAATTAAATGAAATACATTACTATTAAATGTCAGATTATGCAATGTTTTGTTAAGATTATATCTAAAGAAATTTTCTTCCTGTGGCAAACTTTTACTATAGGGAAATGTAAACAATACAATTTTTCTTAGATTTAAGTTTTCCATAGTTCTATAATACTGGAGCAATTCTCCTTTGTTAACATTTCCT
Organism: Xestia c-nigrum; assembly: GCA_916618015.1. Classification (NCBI taxonomy): domain Eukaryota; kingdom Metazoa; phylum Arthropoda; class Insecta; order Lepidoptera; family Noctuidae; genus Xestia; species Xestia c-nigrum. The sequence continues at coordinate 18,400,107 of OU745266.1, read as the reverse complement.
CTATTACCTATAAAAATTAATAATATGGTGTCCTGGTTATACTTACATTTAATAATTTCCTTCATAATATGATATAAAGAACATCCTGGCATACAGTTATTTATTACGGAGTGTCCTGGATATTCATCGGTTAACAAATTACCTAGGTCTTTTCCAATCTCATCACAGAATATGACTATGTCATTATTGACACTTTTACTATGTTGCTTATGGGAACTATTCATAGGAGTGTGCAAAACAACACATGGCTGCGGTAAGGTGGTATTACATGTTGTTAATGAATGGTCTGGTGTGTTAACATGTGCAGTTGATTGACAGTGCTCACAGTTGTTTGTTTGTGAGTTAACCAAATCATTCATCGCCAACACATATTCCCTCATAACATGTTCAGAGGTATTATATTTGCTAGTCATTGAACTTAGCTTCTCCTGTAAGTGATCAAGTTTGGATTGCAGGTGTTCTGTGTCAGTTTTGTACCTCCTAGTGCTTTGTTCCAAATTAGAAGAATATATGTCTAATTGTTTTAATACGTTTAGTCTTTCTCTATTCAATTTGACATTTTTAATAAAATATTTCTGCCGTTTAACCATCTTTTGGGTTTTTTTAATGTATTTATTGATTTTAATATATTTTTTAATTTTATTTTTACTGGCGACTGCCCTCACTAAACCACATAAATTAGAATCATCCTCACCAGTCAAATCTATGTTGAGAGAGGGATTTGTGGCAGAAACCATTGATGGGGCAACAGGCACCAATTCACTGAACAGACTTTGATTCAGCGAGGCAGTGATGTTATGATTGGTAGTCTCAAGTTCTGTTATATGACTTCTAGCCTCATGTAGCCGCTGTTCTAATAGATGTTTATGGTTAAGAGTTTGTTCGTACTCAGCGCTACACTGGCTGAACCCGTCCACAATAACTTGGAGCCTGTCCCGGTCTTCTATGTCGTCAGTGTATTGAGTGTATAGCTGACCCATTTCCTTTTTTAACTTTCTGTTTATTTCGTGGGCTTCAAAGAGAACCCTCTCATTGTCATCCAATTCCCTACTTAGTTGGGCACAGGACTGCTTAGACGCCTTTAATTCGCTCAAAGCCAGTTTGAGTTCTTCCTGGCGAGCGTGTGCGGAACGTGTCAGAGTCATGATTATAGTAAGAAAAAGGATGAGAAATAAAACTGGAAGAGAGTAGGACTGAAGAACAGAGAGTAATTAAAGAAGAAAAAATAAATTTAGTGTTGCAGCGAGTTCTGTGACCGAACCAAGTAAGGTTATGTTTACGTGCCAAAGGTCATTAATATCGCAAGGAACCGAATTAAAAGATGAACTATATGAATGCTGTTATGATTATAGCACGCAAACAATATAATAGCAAGTAAAATATAAAGTATTGTACCTGATACAAGATGACAATGCAAAAATTCCTTGAGCCGGTAACTGTCACTGATTCACTTAGAAAAAAAACACTTAATTTATACTTAATACGTGAATCCAAAACAAAATACACATTATTATGCTTATTATTAGATGAGAAATTGGAAATGTGCTCTAAAAACAAATAAATATAATAATTAAAGTTAAAATCAAAAGGACAATTTAAAATCAGCTGTTAGCTGTAGTGTTGCCACAGGAGGAAAAAAAGTATAATTAGTCTTTTGCCTTTTCCTGTAACGAGAATATAAAACATGTAATAAAACACGTGTTTCAACAATGAGAATATAACTATAACTTAATGATAATAATAACAATGCATGTAGCGCACCTGGGCCAGTTTACTATACAAAAATTGGGAAAAAGTATTTTATTATGATAATGCTCATTTATGACAAAAGAACAATAAACGGGTCATTAGCACACCTGCGCCGCTTAAAAATTATCATTGACCATTATATAAATAAAAATACACACCTGAAGGTGTTTTCAAGCCAGTCGTTAGTCCATTAATAAAAGCGTCTCGCCTGCTTTTCACTGTGGTATCGACCCAAGCTTTTGAGGTAGTGTGACCTTCATTCACCCAAGTTTCATCTAAATAGTAGATTTTTTGATGATTATTTCGTGCATTTTTGATAGCTCGCAGATAATTTCTTCTCCAAAAAAATATGTCATCGCGATCCAGCAATAAGCTATTTCTGCTTATCTTACAGAATTTAAAACCAATTTTTTTCAATATTTTATGTAGCGTCGTTCTCTTTATAATGCCCAAAGTGCCATCATCACTGATTTTCTTTAAAATCTTATCTAGAGTAGGTATTTCATTCTGCGCGAAGAAATTGTGGACTATATTTCTGATGGCACATTTTGTAAAGTTATCAATCGTATCAACAATTGACAAACGTTGCTTCAATTTCTTCGGAGATTTTAGCTCACCACTATCATTCTTCTCTTTTACAATTCTATGAACAGAAGCCCAGTGAACACCTAAGGAAGATGCAACAGCTTTCAGAATGTCACCCTTGGAGGCCGAAGAGTCTGCATTTATCATTGCGTGGTACATATTTAAAATCATAGTCTTCTCGGTAGACAAAAAAGCCCGCCGTTTTCTTTTCTCAGCAGGTTGTTCGATATCCGCCATTAAATCAATCAAAGCAATCAATCATAAAATTATATACACCAGCCGGTTCACAAGTTGAGCGCACAGTCACAAGTAAGAGCACGTCTGCACAATACGGGAAGTATGAGTAGACTAAAAAGTACTCGTACTGTATACACCGCCTTAGCATTTATCACTGACCAATTGCAGTTAAAAAATTGTGAGAGTGAGATAGCGCTCTACTAACTCGTCTCCGTGAATACACTATAAGTACTTATAATTGCTTAGATATTCAGTCGGAGAGGGGCGGTCTCCTGGTTTTCAACAAAAAAAAACCTTTTTAACAAAAAATTGAACCGACGAAAAAGTAACAAAAAAGAAAAAAAATATAAAATTAACGTTTTAGTCCAGCTAAGCTCCACATTAATTTCGAGTCGGCGTCAAAGTTTGTATGGCGCCGGGCGCCGCCTGTACCTACACTGTTGAGGACCTCTTGGAACTGACTTCACTCGTTCATTGTTAACGACACCCCCAAAACGACACCCCTGGGGTGTCGTTAACAAAAAGCATTTGTTGACGACACCACTAACAAATAGTGTTGTTACCCTGCTGTATGTTCGTACCTATACCAAAATAATAAATAAAATAAAAAGAACCTGTAAAGATATTTTTATTTAACTTGATCGAAGCTCAATAATCCTTATTATTTCAAACATTATCTGTCTTCTTTTTACGACAGGTACGTTGTTAAGTTCTTGACCAATCAATTCACCGAATTTACGATTTGCTTCTTGCAGGCTTGCTTCATTAGCCATTTCAGGAGTTTGTGTACTGACATTGTTGTCCTTTCCCCAATTATAATTGTCAGATTGAATGCCAACTTCTTTTTTGTTCTGAACCCTTTGTGAAGTTGAGGGATTAACATCAACAGAACAAACATTTACGTCGTGATATTGCTCATAGAGCATTTGAGTATCTTGAGTATCCCAGGTTTGACTATAGGAAGCGTCAAAATCAGCATTTTTATTTTCAAGCACATGTTTGGATCGTTTCGACATTATTTTGACTATTCAAAAATCAACGATTTCACAATTTTTTCCAAATGGCAAATGTTCGAGAATCGCCTGACACGAGTGACAATTTTCTCTTTTTTCAACGAAGTGTATGAACTTTTTGGGATCCAAAACCAAAAAGTTTTTGCTTACTCGTTATTTATTCACTCATCATAGCAAAGTGAGCGAATGTTAATAAACCAAAACGTAAAATATAATAATAATAGGTTCATTTCCAACTCGACAGATTTTTAAGTCGTTTTTCAGGCTGTCGGTAATTGTACAATTATTGAATACACATTTTATTATTATTTTCCTTATAATATATTTTCTTACAAAGACATTTATTTCTTAATATTTTCACTGTTCTTAGTATCACATAATCCTACTAAGAAACGAAGAAAAGCGGAAGTTGAAAAAAATATGAAAATAGACCGAATTATAGCAGATGGATTGAAGAGCAATAATAATGTGGATAAAATATTATCTACACTATGTAACGCATTAGATTAATAAAATTTTAAATAAGTTTTATTTTTACCCTTTTTATTTTTTTTGTAAATAAACTTCTCTTCTACAATGTACTTTTATTATAATATCATGACATGTCGAGTTGAAAATCTGACGACTTAAAAATCTGTCGAGTTGGAAAAGAGGGTAATAATATTTTATCAGTTGGCAACAAAATAAACTGATAGATACCCTGTGAAGGAAAAGTATCTTTAGTTTCTTAATTGCTCCAAGGCTTGGCCTACTGAGAGACTTCCAGACACTAATCCTATCTGGATTTCCATGATCATATTGTCGTTAGTGATTTGCTTTTTTTTCCTTTGTTTTGTAATGGATCCTGACCCTTGGTATGGCATAATTTTATTCAACAAACGTAACAATGTTTTGTTGCTGGCGTTTATGTTTTTATTCAATTTTGAATGATATCCCTCAAGCACGTTGTTGGTGCGATGCCTTTCTCCGAATACGCTAATCACATCAATCGAATGTTTCTTCAACCAAAAAGTTTCCACGTATTTTGTAAATTGTGACATTTCTATATTGCCTGCACACAACGCCTTTATAAATTGCCACCCTTCCATGATATGTTGTGAAGGCAGCAACGCTAACGCCTTTGTTAACCCTATAATTCTTTTTTCTGCATAAACTTTTGAATGACCTAATTTATCTGCTTTTTTGTTAATGTTTTTGCACCAGTGAAAGTAACAACCTTTCAGGACAATATTGGGGAATAACATTTTTAATGCGTTCATTGATGCCATTTCAAAATCAGAATGTACTTTAATAGGTTTCCAGTTAGCAAGTTGTGACTTAATCATGCTGAACAGTTTAAAATAACTACTCTGCCGCCTGTGGGTCATTAGTGCGAACACTAATGGTACAACATTAGTGTTATCCAATGTGCTGCCAATATCTCCGTGTAGAGAGAAAATCTGAGTAAATGGAGTTGGGCACGTTTTAAAAGTGCCGTCTATAAAAAATTCTGTCACATTTGTTATTGCTTGCCTGCAATTATTAGTACAAAATACTAGAACTTTTTCATCCTTGTCATCTGCTAAAATCTGATCACGGAATTTCAATGGAATTTCTATTTCACTGACAGATTTGTATACCGTTTTTTTTAAATCCAAACTCTTGTTCCGTGCACCATACAAAAAACTAGTTGAATTATTTAATGAGGGTATAGGTATCACTAATTCTAAGCCAGTCTCTTTGATGGAGTTTGTTGCATCGTTGTAAAGTTTCGGTATGGGTTCATCACTTGTTATAACGGTTTCCCTAAGCTCATGCATTATTTTAAGAGCATCATTTTTGTGCACATTTGGCTCACATGTATGTAATTTGCCAAATGCATGTATTTGTTTATCCTGAAACAAGAGCAAACACACAATTCCTCATTTCAGGAGCAAGAAATATGTAGTAGGAAGTGGCCTCTATCTATAGGATGTAGGCCACAATTCGTCAAGTGTCAATTCGTCAAGCGTTTTTTTTTCCCTCGAATTATCGTTCATTGGTCAAGCAGTTGAATGGTGACGATTCGTCTTGACTTGACGAATCGTCACCATTCAACTGCTTGACCTTGACGAATTGTGGCCTACATCATCTATAGCATACCTACCTTAGTAGTAACTGTTCCATGGCATTTCAACTTTTTGTGAGAGGAACATCTCCAATATACTGATCCATCATCTGCATAATTTTTATGTTTATGATATTTATACTTGCCTAAAAGTAAGGCTACTCCGCCATTGGTATTTATTAATCTGAATTCGGACATTGTTATCCTTTTCTTCGAATGTTATTGAAAATGTTAGAAATGTCAATATATTGATTAACTTCACAAATGACACATAATTTATCTCTTGAACGTCATAAACGTTATCAGCCAGTGCATTAGAGAAAGAGATAAAAAGATACAATTGCATATGTTTATTAACCATTGAGAGTATACTAGCTCGATAAAAAATTCTTAAGCGATAAGTTATCCCAACATTACGGTGGTGTCGTCAACAAATGCTTATTGTTAACGACACCCCAGGGGTGTCGTTTTGGGGGTGTCGTTAACAATGAACGACTTCACTACAACATAACAGGGATCTGGAGTTGATCTATTGATGGAGACGCCATCATCAGATCCGTGAGTTGTGGTGTCATCATTAGGTACATCATAAATGATTGGTTAATTTCAACAGAATCGGTTCACAATTGAAAATTTAGTAGGAAAATTATCAATAATTAATAAAAACAAAACCTACTAAAACAATACTTACCTACCTACTTGTCAAAAATACGTCTGTCTGTTGTTTGTGGGTGAAAAAGCTATCAAACAAGTTCAAACATGCCACACTAGAGAAAAAAAATCTTGACTAAATAAAACCGAGAAATTACCTACCTTCAAGGAATGGTATTTTTTCATCTAAACCGGCGTTTAATATCTCTTCCATAAATTCCATGATGGCTACGCTCCGACGCGTTTTAACACAAAATCACTACGTTTTTCTCAGAAGACTGCAGGATCAGACTGCCACGCACGGCCGAGTCGGCCGAATTACCGATGCCGCGAGCCGGGTGGGGGGACCGCCCGCGCCGGTGGGCGGGGCGTCACCGGCTGATGCAACACATTACCTTATTTGGTAACGTTTCGTGACCTTCGCGATGCTTTTTTTTTTCTTACCCTTGCGGGAAGGCAAAGGGATCTAGCCCATGCAGCCTGATCATAAGTTATAAAAGTTATTGATTAAAATATTTTGTAATCAAAGGCAAAATGAAAAGTCTTTTTTTTACGTAAACATTCGTCTCAGAGACGATCTTTTAAAGATATCGTTATAAATTATGATTTTGTCAATAAAAGAAAAATAATGAATTACTTTATTGTTTAACTTCTATAACGAGCTATTTAAAACTCATGAGATAAAACATAAATAATATATTCATTCTGATCATTCCAGACACATCAGGCCACGGTGGTCCATACACATAATTTTTTTACAGTGTAACCAATTGGAACTTCGTCATTCGACTTTTTTTCTAATTACAGAAGCTACAATTTTTTTTTCGTAAGTCTCTTGGTCCAGGCGTATCGCTAGTAGGCAGTTCATTTAAAACTTCTGCCACAGATAACTTCTGCCATCTTCCTTTTTAGGCATCGCCTCAAATTTGGCATTTCGCGAAGCTTGTGTAACCACGGTTCGGTCATTTCCCAAGCTAAGCTCAAGCCCGCATCTCCTCGCTGAATCGAGATAAAACAATCGTCATCATCAAATTCTGATAAACAATTCAAATAATGCGGTTTTTGCCGATCTTTTGCGTCCATTTGTAAAAAAAATATTAGAAGAAAAAATGCGAATAGGTATTTAGTAAATACGTAAATACTATTTACATTTAGGTAGGTACACGATGTTACTAAATAAAATGTGGTTGAACAATTTATGACTAATTTAAAATATTATCACAAACTTTATCTTTTACTTCATCAAACTAGAAATCTTCAAAAATCGTATTTCAAAAATTGCATCCGTACTCGTCAATCGTGTCATCTATTCATAAACATTCGTCCCTCAGTTATACATAAAACTCTGTAACTGCTCAAGGACACGTCATTGTGAGTTAAATGTACTTGTGATACTTATGGTCCTATTAGAGATGAAGCGCATATACTAGAACAGATCCAGACACTAGGTATTTTACGAGACTAGGTCGCTCCTATTCCAACTTTTAAAATACTTGAGTCTCACTGCGTTTGTAAGCAGAACGGCTCCCGCGCCCCGCTCGAGGCGCTCGAATCGAAGTCCGCCGAACTAGCCCGAAGTACACACGGCTACACATTAAGCTATACAAAACCAGTTAATCTTGGCCTCACTTTACTAGATCTTTTCGCACGATGAACGATCAGATTATACTGGTTTTGTATAGCTTGATGTGTAGCCGTGTTTACTGTACCGGGCGGCGCGGGCGCGACGAAGCGAGATAGCATTTTGTTGCCATAGTTACTAGTCTGCTTTGCTGCTCACTCGTGTTTGCTTATAGCATTCGTAAGCCAGTCATTTGAATTTGAACCATATTTCAATGTTGATAAAAGTAACGCGACGCGCACTCATGCCAACCTAAATAAGTCGTGTGTTAGTCATTTGAATTTGAACCATAATGCAACACAAATAATGTTCTTTTTTAACTACATTATTCCACAGTTTTCTAGGTACTTAAGCAATCGATTTTCGTAACAAAGTTAGCTGATTTGTACGTGTATTTAAATAAATAAAAAACAATAATTTGTACAAAGGTAATTTAAAAAAACAATGAAAAAGACAAACATTTGATAAATGTAAAAAGAAATGAAAATGATTTAAAAAGATGACTAAGTAAAAAAAAAACTAAAAAAATATCTGATTGCTTTGAAACATGAATTGAATTTTTCAAATACGCCAACTACCTAGGTATAATGTAGATATATATATATAATATTTATAATATTATATAATATGTAGATATATAAATATAATATAATATTTACGTTCAGTTGACAGTCCTAAACTCATAAATAAGCCTGCATAAAGTATGAAGGGAAGATTACAATTAACGGTGGTACGCAGACTAAACAGGAGCACACTTTAAAATTGCGTACTTAATGGACTAGGTGGAATAGGTATTTGGATCAAGTATTTGTACGGAATCGGACTATTTTATCGTTAGTTAAATTTCTGCACTTCTTTGTATTAAACTGTGACTGGAACGCACCCGCAACGGAAATTATGTAATTTTGCAACAAAATTCATTCATGACACGTCAGCAACTCAGCATGGCAACCTAGGTAACATGTTTGTTTACTTTTTATTTTCATGAACTTTCTTATAATCAATGATATTTTAGTAAACAGATATGTTATGAGCGCGCAAAACGTGAAGACTAGAAAACGTCCTAATTGGGATGTATTGCCTTTAGTCTGTGTCACGCACGACTACGAGTGTCAGTCAATACGTGGCGCGCTGCTACGTAATGACCATCCAAAACGCCATCGTATGTATTTAGAAAGTGTACCAATTATAATACCATAGTAAATAAAACACAAGGGATCTCATAACACACGATAGTACGCTATATACTTCGATTTATTAATATATAATTTCAATTATTTTCCTAATATTCTGATATTTGGAGGTTAGAAAAAAGAAAGAGATGGAAAATACATTTTTTGTCGTAAGAACGACAAGGATGCGTGCACTCCGGACATAGAATAAAAATACAGATGCGAATATTAAGTAGTAAAGTCATCTTTACTCCAGAGTTCTAGTTTCTCCAGAGTTGTAGTATTTTGTTTGATTGAATTAATTACAAATTAAACAGTCATGAATGTCATGTCGTGTCATAAATATCAATAGCTTATCGTTACCATAATAATTGTCACGACAGTGTTAAAATAAAGCTACCATTGAGATCAGGCGTCAAGAATGGATTGCAATTGTTCGTAAACAAATAAATGAATCGTGAAACGTGTTTTATTTTTCACCTAACTACCTTTTAATAGTATTTATTCGTTGCATAGGCACGAATCCTGGCTACAAATTCTATACACGCGGTTTGTACCTTCTGCCTAGTTAGTTTGTTAGTCTATGATCCCAACGTGCGGTGATTGGTGGCTCGAATAATGTTTGTTTACAAACACGCGCAATAGACAACATCTAGCTGTCACTTTTTTTCTTATTGGTTTTATCAAGCTATCCTTTTTCTAACTTTTTTACTTGTAGTGAAATGTAAAATGAATGAAAAGTGTGTATGAGTGCTGCCTCTCGGCGCTTTTTTCTGTTGTTTTGTTAGTGTTTATCATATCTGTTTATTAGAATATCATTGCATATAATACTATATTTTTCCCACTGTTTGAAAAAATACTATTGTCCTTCAAATCAAATCAAATCTCTTTATTGTGGGCATAGGTTATACAGAATGATGATCAAACAATAAATCAAGTTCCACTATGTCCTACCGAGTAACATACAACATGTATATACTTTTTATAAAGCCCATTTATCAGACTACACTACAGAATAAAAGAAAACGTTTTTTAGGCGAAAAATTAACAGCATAATTAAGTAAATTAATTATGCTGTTTTTAACAGTTATGTGAAAAATCAGTAGTCAGTAAAACCACCCATGACGTTATTATCGTTCCTGCAACGGTTTTTCATGCTTTGGATTAAGTTATCCAAGCAAGTCTTGCTGCGGCATTACTTAATGAGACGGATTCAGTACAATGATTTGGCTACCAGTTACTGTTTTAAAGAGCCTGGATACTGAAATAAGGCGGCTGTATAACGTCGTACGTATAGCGCATTCATATTTTATTTTACGGGTTAAGTAAATTACGTATGCTGCTCTGTGCGAAATCAATGAACCGCATACGTAAATGTTAAGGCGCTTAGACTAGCTAAATTAGCAACTCTATTTGTGGTGGTTCAAACTTCGTTTGAAATGCTGTTAGAATAAAGTTCTAATCAGCTTGCACTACAAAGTGGTTGTTACGTCAGCCACTGCGGGCCAAATAGCGCGAAATGAGTGGTTTCGATCGATTTACAAAAAAACTGTTGATTGGATTAAAAAACTAAAACAGTATCATGCTAATATATTGCTTGTAGAATTATTTGCCAAAAAATCAGAACGATCGCATGCATATTAGTATGTTTTTTATTGTTTGAAAGATATTTTTAGAGGTAAGTTCGTGATTTCTTTTTATCGAGCCAAATTAATTGTATTATGTTTTCAAAACAGTATCATGCTAGCATATATCCTGAAGAATGCATATATTTTTCTGGTCTTGTTTATAGCAGTGAATCATATACTTTTAGTAATTATAAAACTCGCGTTTAGCTCGTGTAATCGCCATAAGAGTGCGCCACAGTAATTTCATGATGAGCCAGGATACGTAAATGATAATGTAGGCGGAGACATGACTAATTATCTAGTGTGCGTAAAATGTATCGGCATAATATCCCCGACGCATGCTCGCTCGTACATTATGTACGTAACCGGGACCATTACTTAATGAGTCGGAGTCAGTACAATGATTTGGCAACCAGTTACTGTTGTAAAGAGCCTAGATACTGAAATAATGCGGCTGTATAACTTCGTTCGTATAGCGCATACATTTTTCCTGGTTCCGGGTAAGTAAATTACGTATGCTGCTCTGTTAATACATATGCGGCATCATTAAACCGCATACGTAATCGTTAATAATGCGGGCACAGCAATTTCATGATGCGGCCTCATTACAAGTAACTTGTTTACATTGTCTTTACAGAGCATTATGCCGCATACTTACTTAACATGGTGTCGTTTCATTATAAGTATGGCTCTTATAATTTTCATGTGAAAAGCACATTATACGTATCTGGCTGCCAGTACATTACAAATTTGCCAATTTTAAGTAGCCCGTTTTTCTCAGTGTAATAAGGTGTTAAAACGTTGTTCAACGTAATGTTATTATGAAAATAATAATTAAGTACATAATTATCTTACGAGTAGTTTTTCGTTTACGTTCCAATTTAAAAGCTTATAGTTGGGGTAGAAACTTGAGAGAGTGAGAACCAGAATAAAATCAGATTGAAAGTTGAAATGAGAGTCCAATGAAAGTTATTAGGCTTCTTTCATACGCAGCTTAAGAGTGAAAATAGAAGCGACAGATAGACTAACAGTAAGACACAGAGCGAAAAGATTGAGTGCGCCATTTTAGGCTCCTTGCACGCAGTAAGAGAGAAAATTGAGAGTAACAGAAAGAGTGAAAGACAAAGTGAAAAGAGTTAGTAGTGAGGTAAATTAATAGTGAAAGTAAAAGACAGAGAAAGTCATAGTCTTATTTTCACTCAGACTGCCATTTTGATACGCTCTCTTTGTAATTGTTCACTCGTTTTTTCCAAATTCGACATTTTTTTAACTTGAACTTTAAAGAAAAACATATTTTGTCCGTCTGTTAGAATTGCAATATTTTCATAAAAATCTACTTTTCTATTAATATCATGCAGTTACAATTATTCGGCATTCTTGAATAATTAAAATTTGTCATACATTAAATCATAAAGACATTTAAGATGAGACGATATATTAACATTAATGACGAAAACATCACAAGAAACTGATTATAAAATGTAGGTAGGTAGCCTAGGAAAACGCTAGCATGGGGTCTCATTGCGAAGAAAGAAAAAATAGTTCAAAAAAATCTCAATAGATGGCGTTATATGTATCGATTTGTTTTTGAAGCTTGTTTATCTGTTTAAATTTGACTGTGGGAAAAGTATTTACTTGTTTTAAAAAATCCCCTTAACACAAAAAAAGGAATAATGGGCTCCTAGTTCCCAATTCCATGATTTTACTAAGTAAATTATTGTGTTGCCTCTGGTGAATAGATTATGTACTACGTTGTGGATTAAGGTGGTTTATTTCTACCAATAGATGGCGCTATTTTCATTTTCTGAGTTTTACTACACAGCTCAATATCTATACTTAACACATTACCATTTATCTAGGAATATTTATGAAATGCAAATATATCATATAAAACAAAATATATTTAGACGTGTAAAAAAATATCTGCAATTCTGCGCTCTCAAATTACAATTTTGGACCTTTTTTTTTTTTTTTTTTTTTTTAAGGATGGGAAATCATCAAATGACCCCCCCCACTCTGGGCGGAGCGGGAGGGAGTGTCAGACTCTTACTGACTAAAAACCATCCATGTTCCTTCCTCGCCTTTTACGTTCCGGGGCCGCGGTATCTCTTTCGAACAGGCCCGCAACCCCGGCAGGCTTCGGCCCTTGTAGGCCCCTCTCTTTTTGCTGACACTCTTTGAGGCGCGCGTGGAACACGAACGCGCCGTCGACACGGCCTGTCGTCGTCGTTAGACGGCCGGACGGCTAGCTAGCCCATAGCCAGCCGTCCACAGGCCCGCATCTACGGTGGCCGGTAGCCACCTCGTGGCCCCCGACGCCCGTTGCGTCTCCCGCGGCGGCCGGGAAGAGAGGATCTCTCCCTCTCTCGTTCCGCCACCTCCTTCGCTAGCATAACTGCTTCGCAGAAGGAGGCGACGGCTTCCCATTCCGTCTCGCTCCGGACCATGGATTGAACCAGGGCCGGACGCGAGAGGTCGCCGCCGCCGATCGCCGCCACGAGGACACGGCGGAGCTCCGCCCACGCAGGGCAGACTTCCACCGTGTGCTCCACCGTGTCCTCCGGTCGATCCTCGCAGTGGAGACACCCGGGCGATTCCTCCCGCCCGATTCGGTGCAGGTACCTCCCGAAACATCCGTGTCCGGTGAGGACCTGCGTCAGGCGGAAGGTGAGGACGCCGTGGCGCCTCTCCAGCCACTCCTCAAAGAGGGGACTTACCGCCACTATCGTGGCGTGCCCTGCACGGGGTTGCGACAGTCGCTCTCTCCATGTCGCCATGAGATCGCGCCGGAGGTCAGTCCGCTGAGCGGCAATTTGCCGCGGCAGCGGAGTTTCCCCCCGGCGTAGTACCTCCGCGCGCCACTCATGCAGGCGCGCGAGGACTATCGCCTCCAGATCCCACGGCGGCAATCCGGCAAGCAGGCCCGCCGCCTCGCGAGAGATCGTGCGGTACCCACGGACCATCTTTACGGCCACCACTTTTTGGGGCGCGTTCAAATGGTGAGCGGCTCGCCGCTTCAACGAACGCGCCCACACTGGGGCCCCGTAGAGGGCCATGGACCGCACGACTCCCGCGTAGAGCCTGCGGCAGGAGGCGTTCGGCCCCCCAAGGTTGGGCAAGAGCCGCCTGAAGGCAGCCCCTGTCCGTTCTAGCCTGACAATTTTGGACCTTGAAGCCATTCTAGAAACATTACTTACATAAAAAGAAAATCTAAAATGGAATCAACGATAAAATCTTTTCACATCGCTTAATGAAACTGGAATCCCGAGTCGATATAGTCGTTTATAGTGACCTGAGTTGGCGTGAATTGACTACCATCGCATGCATTTTACGAAAAATAATGCGTTTTATAGCACGTATGTTCGTTTGACAATATTTCGAGAGTTTACAATCTCTCTAGTTATTTTAACTAACGTGTTTGACAATTCAATAGTGACATATACATTGCAAGCCGCGCACACGCGTGTAATGTACACGTCCAAAAACTCCGATTTCTGTTATATTAATTATATATTTTAATAATTATTATTTATAATCGGCACGCAAATCTTCGATCCAGTTTATTGTATGTATTTTACACAATCACGACTGAACCAACTCTGAGGTGAGGTGGTCAATTTTGTATTAAGGGGCCTTTTACAGTCCACTAGCGCCGCCAATCGAAAAAATGTCATAACTCGTAAATAGAATCAAAAATACAAAATGTGGTCTATTATTACTGTAGAAAAGGCAATAACGTATTTTTATAACACATTGTCAACACTTGAAATATAGCTGTTTAGCTAAATCGTGCATTTGTAACAAAAACGGCCGTTTATGTTTTGAATACAAATGCTTTAAATGCTTCTATGAGCGCGAGCGTACAGACGCCAGCAAGTAAACGTAATCAATACTGTAAAGTTGATTTAATCGATTTTCAACTTTATAACAAAAGAAGAAGGTTCATTTTCGACTAGGAAAATTTGACAGATTAGGGTAAGTTGATGTACTGGCGTCTGTGCAATGCGGAAGGTCATCCCCACTCGGTCGTCTATCGCTCAAGATCCGAGCCGGTAAGTATACTTACTAGAAAATGCAAAATCTCTCGTTTATGAATAACAATACCGCGAGATCTCGCGAGATTGGCAGTTTTGTGTGTTTTTTTGCAAATAATCACGTTTGAATAAATTAAAAAAAAAAACATTATAAGTATTATAAGATAAGACAATCCTACTAACTAATTATAAACGTGAAAGTTAGTTTGGATGGATGTTTATTACTCTGTCACTCAAAAACTACTGGACGGATTTAGATGAAATTTGAAAGAAAGAAAGAAAAAGCATTTATTAGCCCGACAGGACAAAACATAAAATAAAAAAATAAATAAAAAAATGGTAAAATTGTGATTACAACACTAGTTAAAAGTAAACATAATGAGATAATAAAAAAAAAAATAACGATTTCATAAGAAAAAAACAATCAAAATACGAAACAGAATTTGTCCTGTACAAGACCAAAAGGCTCCTATCTCAGCATGGTGCTGTAACATTTAAAATAAAACGTCACAGCGCTGATATTCTGATAGGGCCCAAAGTGATGCCACGGTCAGATACGGCTAAGAATAAAAAATAAATAAAGTATAAACAAAGTACTTTATTTATATTTGTACGAGCAAATATAAATAAAAATAAATAGAAAAGCAAAACAAAAATAATAGTTACATCAACACCCCACGCAACCGTAATGTTCGTCAATCTGTGCCATAACTGTACACAATTTGGTACACAGATAGAGTATAACTTGGATTAACACATAGGATAGTTTTATCCCGATTTTATGTTCCTTTCCAATTGTCAAGTTCTAGCGGGAGAAACCACTGGCAACAGCTAGTAGACATAATATATGCATCAAGCATTGTTTCACGTCTCTATCTATATTTTTTTAACTAACTTCTAAGGTTCACCAAAAAGATGACGCTCTGATTATCTAAAAATATCGAATGTTTAACAGAGATTTAAGTATGGGAACATGTCACAGTGACAGCTGTTTTTAAATAATCAGACCGTTATCTTTTCGGTGAACGTGGACCTAAGTAGTAAACTTTGACGTACGTATCTATCAAAATAACAAATGAAAGAAACAACCAGTCTTCTACTAAACCGACAGATCGCAACTCCGTCCGTGTCAGTCCGCGCTTCGAATAAGACGTAAGCTCGAGTACAATCTCGTTAAACTCGCGAGATTGCATTCCCTAATATTTACCTACTCATGTAGGTACCAACACAACATACAAATATTGCGACTTAGTTAAGTAATAACAGCTTGTAATTAAAATAAAATGTTTTCTACACACTCGAAACTGACGCTGTTAAAAACAACTCTCCCTTTAAGTCATGTAATAAAAATAAAAAAAATAATCATACAAATAAAAAAAACAAATAATCATTTCAAGAGCTACGTATTTCCATATTATGAATGATTCTAATTGACTGAACAACTTGTTATTTATAATATTTTGCGTTGACGTTTGACGCCGAACATAACAAATAACTAAGTCGGTCGAAAAACATGTACCTAGCTGTACCATTAAAATGCATAAGAAATCATGCGCTATGGCAAAGTAGGCATGAAATAACGTGAATTTATTATTGTCGATTGCCGAGTGACTAACGACGTAAGCTTCAAGGTCACGGGGCTACCTTAGTTTTAGAGGTAAAAGTAGAGTATGGTTTTAACGCCATCTATTGGTGTAAATTTGTGTAAAATAAACTGATCGCGGCCCACAAGCTGGCGAGTCAACGCTGGTAGCTCCATCTAGAGCCGAGGTTAGTGAAACAAGCCGGGCTCAGCCACTTTAGACCATTGCCCGAATAGCCCGTAGAAATGACGTAGTTACGGCGGTCACGTTTCTTTGTATGGGATGGGGTATCTGTACGCTAGTATTATATTATCTGTGACGCTAGAAAGCATATTGCAAATGTGACATCTAAAAAATACTTTCAAGCCGAGTCAAAATGTAAATGCCTTTTGAATTAAGACTGATTATGTTTTTTTAATTTACCTACAATGTTGAAATGGTACCTACCTATAAAACTTATATTATTAAAGAACTTAATAAAAAGAAAAAGAATTGCATATTGAAGCACTTGTCCTCGCTTGGTACTGAAAACAGCTACATTTTGATCTAAGTATACATTTTTTAGTATGCTTATTTTACTTCACAACTTCACCGTAATTGACCGTAAACTATTATTTATAATTAGAGTTATTATTCGACATAACGCTCAATGAACATCTGCTACAAACACAGGTTATAAAATATTTATTTTCACAGTAAGTGTAATGTAACTAATCTAGATACCAAAACAATCTAATTTTCATTAATATAAAAAACCTAAAACAAATTAAATAAAAAACGCTCATTGAATAGCAATGTCAACATGATTGAATGATTAACTTAATTGAAGAGAGGACGCCCCACCCAGATGGGTTGATTTAAAAAAAAAACTTAATACAATAGTTGCGGAATAACGACATTATTTACAATCGGTCTATTATTGATTACACGATTTTTATTGAGCATTAGTTTTAAATCCCGCCGATTGCGAACCCGACCTAACGCGACGTACAACTGTCCGTGGCTAAAGACATCGGATCTTAAATCTATCCCCACTTTTGTGTATTGTCATCGCGTAACAATTTTGTAAAGGAAATTGACGGCGCATCATTTCTATGGGGATATTTGAATCAATCGGTGCTTTAAGAGTTATGCGCGGAATGAAGAAATCTTCATTATCGTCCGGTTTTCGGAATGAACTACTACAATAACTTAAGTGCCGTTTACTAAGCGATCCGAGAAACTAAGGTTTCGCTTATCATGCAAACGCCTTTCGGTTGCAATCGATTTAGAATGTCTGATCCTAAGAATAATTCGTCCGCGTCATCGGTTGCCGTTTGATCTACCGAATAGGAATGTATTAATTCACCGGGTACGCGATCTAAAATGTTTGCATTTATTTCCTTAACGTTCATAATATAGTTGCATAAAGTTGCTCTGTGGCCGCAAACGTCTGGTTCGTCTAAATTTCTAAAACGTCTAAAAAAACAAAGGTCTAACTGAAATTTAATTTATATACTGTGAGCCGCAATACCGCCTTCTTAATTCTGAGCCGCGATGCCCGATGTTGCCGTACACAAAACTACATTACTACGCGAGCCACGGTAGGTAGATAAGCGAGGCTGCCATTTTTGACGCACGCATTTAACCTGCCCGCACTGAATTCAATCTGCTCTTGTCCTAACGCCCTGTCGCGGTATCATTTGGCATCCGTTCGAGGTAATCCTCGGTTATTTGGTTTTTGAATAAATCCCACCATAAACCGACTAGAGCGCCGTTTACGGCCAAGAGGACGAAAATCGCCGAAGTCGCGGTCCCGTTAGAAAATTCGCAGCTTCCTCGAGAGCTCTTTCGTATTCGATTTCGTCATCCGCGATGCCTACATTTCGAGCGACTTCCTGAAACGTTCGACAATCCAACCGGCCGATTTTCAAAAGATTTCTATAGCTATCTAACCGCAGACCTGCCGCGAGTCTGGCGTTCTTCGTTGTCCTCTATGTAAAGCCCGATAGGATTAGTGGTGTCCGTGTAAACCAAATAAAAAACGCGGTGGTATATTCTACCTTGAATTTTAATAATCGCCAGTTCGGGAAACGTAAACGAAAGGCAAACAAGTTATTGTACGCGCGAGAAGACTTTTTGAAAGAGTCACTGTTATAAAAACTCCGTCAACGGGGGAAAGTTTTGAACGTTATCAAGACCCGCTGCCACAACACCACTGCAACTGGATTCGCGATTTTTCTTCGAAAAGCAGACACGTGCCACAATGCAAACATTTAAAAACGTCATCGGCTATTAACGACGGTTTGCGCAAACTATACAAACGCACCGCATTTAATTCGTCCCCACTTTTAACCGCAATTAAACTTTCTGAATTTCGCAAAGATGGCTCGATATTTTGAACAGCTCGATGACGTTGAGTGGCAAGTCTATTGACATCCGGGTTAGTTTGCGCGTACCAGGCGACCGATTCTCGGTTTATTTCTGGCCCAGAAGAAGAATTCTGGTTTAAGAGCACTCAACGCTGTACGGCTCGTCGGTTTACTTCCGGGTGTTTTATTGTATTTTTCGACCGCTTTTTGATGTGAATTATTATTTGCCCGGATTTGTTTTTTAGGTCGTCCAACCGATGTTTTTCGTAACCGCGTATTTGCAGCGATTATCTCTTTGACAAACACCGGCCGTTTCGCGTTTAATTTTAGGTCGCTTTCGATTATTTTTCTTTTCATTGTCCAATTAAGCGGCACTTTTTCTAAAACAACAACCGGTTTTAACGTGGAGAATTTAGGGTCATTTTTGGCTGCGCTGGGAACCTACGGAATTAAAGTTGAAGGAATTTGTTGGATTTCGATATTGAGTACTGTAAATCGATGTATGCTGTACTCGCCTTGATCGAATTGAGCGCTTGTAAACAAAAGTTTTGCTAAAGCATTTATACCGAGACATTGAAATAAACGTGCTACATACATTTGGATTTTGGTGGTTGTTCTTGCCGGAGGCGTCAACGGCGTGACTATTAAATAGAAAATACCTATTATTGCTCTTCCAAAAAGACACGGTGGAATTTTGACCAGTAAACAGGAAGTTCAATGTATGTATTTTCGATGTATTCCGGATTAAAATACGTTATCAGAGTAGTTTTTAGGTTTTCGATGGCATCAAGAACAATTTGTTTATTTGATGGATAAAGCCCATTTGTTACCCACGTTATATTTATATTTGCCGAATAATTTTGAATTTGACATGGGGAGACATTTCTTCGGGGTTCAATAAAGCCTCTCCCGTCGGACGTGGGATATTGTAATATAGAATATCGCCACATGGGAGGAAAATATTATCAATGTCAGACGTTGTGAATGTCTCGCGGTTCTTAACACATGAATATGTGGACGCAATACATGACATTGCGACGCACTGAACGCCCTTTGAGCAATAGCGCACTAGCGGCTTGACCGCAGCGGCCAGGTCGCGCGGGCAGGCCGCAGGGATCGATTTGCAACGCGGCCAAAACCACGGCTACGATCGTCAGTTGCACGTACAGCGCGCTTCAAAATGGACGTTGAGGAAATAGCAGTGCTTTTGTATCTTATAAGTAAGAAGCGGAAAAAGAAAAGGAAAAAATATTGGGTTCATCCCTTGCTTCGTGAAAGGCGAACAAAAGGATTATTTTATACTTATTTTGACGGACCTTCAGCAATATGATGACAAGTTCTTTAATTATTTACGGATGAGCAAGTCTACGTTTGAAGAACTGTTAAGAATATTAAGACCATCTATCACCGGCACCGTCACTAAATTTCGTCCCTGCATTGCTGCTGAGGAAAAACTTGTTGTAACTTTAAGGTAAGCCTATGCCTATCTACTTTTATTTAAATCATTTCTTTGCGGTCCCTGTGTCTATTTTATGAAAAAGAATGCAGGTAGATAAGTAAAACTAGTAGGTACATAAAAGTATTTAAGTACTGTAATTATCATAATCAAAAGTGCAGTTGCTCAATAATTATCATAACAAGTTTCAATTATTTCTGAATCTTGCGAGGCCTGCGAGTAGTTTGATTCGTGTGATTGGATAGAGTTTTCTGCTCTTTGTGAATCCAAAGGCGGCGCCGCGCCGGTTCACTGGGACGTTACACAGAAGGGCGGCAGCTCATTGTGGCAAGTGGTTCATTATCCAAATTCTTAGTAAAATATCCCTGTTGATATTCTTGATGGCTGGTATAACTGCTTCGAGGGTAAGTAGGTTGGTTGTGCCTTGTCATAGTGGTCATAGGTTCATAGTGGCTGGGATCATATCTTGTATTTTGTGCTCGGTGGATTAGATTAATTATTTCCATCTTAGTTGTCAGCATAGTTGAAATCCTTTACTAAGGAAAGCATAAATAATCTGTCTTCGTCTTCGAGAAATGATTCACGTTGAGTTCTTGAATTAATGCTTTCTTTTAAAACCGAAACAAGGTCTTCTTTTTCCAAATTATTGTCTTCCTTTTTCTTCTTCGATCTTGGTTGTCCTTGAGATACTGATTCGGGGGTGGGAAGGACTATATTTTCCGTATCATTTAAGTTTGATTCTGTTGTATTCGGTTCTACCGTATCTTTAAGGAACATCAGGTTTTGAAAGTATACATAGGGAGATTTACGTTTCGCTGCAGCACCACTTTTTGCGCCTTTGACACGTCGCGTCGTAGCTCCCTGAGGAATGAGTCCCTTATATTTTTCCATTTTTTTTGGAGTGACTTACCTGGAAATAAAAAAAAAGTTATCATAACGTGTTAGTTTGTTCCAGATACCTAGCATCTGGATGCTCCTTCAGAGAACTAAATCATTCATTTCGCATTGGACACACAACTATTCGAGAAATTGTACTTGAGGTCTGCGTCGCCATATGGCAAAATATAAAAGACATTGCCTTTCCACAGCTCAATAGAGACAAATGGCTAGAAATAAGTGAAGGATTCAGGAAGAGTTCGCAGTTTCCTAACTGTATTGGAGCTGTGGACGGAAAGCACATAAGAGTCATTCAGCCGACCCATACAGGGTCACTATATTATAACTACAAAAACTATTTCTCTATTGTGCTGGTGGCTATATGCGATGCCAACTACAAATTTATATGCATAGACGTCGGCGCATATGGAAAATGCAGCGATTCATCGGTATTCAAGAACTCCCATTTTTATGTAAAACTTACAAATAATAATTTAGACATACCAGACAAAAGACCGATAACTGAAACAGGTGTGCCTCTGCCTTTTGTCATAGTTAGCGACGAAGTATTCTCTTTGTCAGAAAATATAATGAGACCATATGCCGGAAGAAATTTGACAGACAAGAAAAGATTTTTTAACTACCGCCTTTCCCGTGCACGCCGGTACATAGAATGTACTTTCGGGATACTAGCCAACAAGTGGCGAATTTTTCATCGTCCTCTTGATGTACACAGAGAATTTGCTGTTGCAATCATAAAAGTATGTTGCGTCCTTCACAACTACGTACGGGAGCGAGATGGGTACAAATTCGAAGACACCTTGTATATTCCTCCGACTATTGAAGAAATACCTCCCTGCCAGCCGTCAAGAGGAAATAGAACATCTACTCAAAACAGAGATCTATTTGCTGACTACTTCGTGGGTGAAGGACAACTCCCGTGGCAAAATCGAGTAGCTTTGAGAACACAATAAAATAAACATTACTTACAGAGTTCCTTTTTTTCAGTTGTCCTTAAGTTTTCATTTCCAAATATTTCAATTATTTCTTCCCACATTATCCTTTTTATATCTCGGTTGGCATAGTCTTCACAGGACATGTCCCACAACGCCCTCCTCGTCTCGATTTCTGTTATAAATCTTTCGGTGTCGAAAGACATCGCGATAATTACAAATCACGCTGTAGCTCTACAACACGTGCGGCCGCCACGGCTAGTGCGCGCACACTGGTGATTTTACTACAATACTATAGATCTCAGTGGCCGCAGCGACCAGCGACTGAACACTGGCCGCAAACGCGCCGCTCCGATCTCGCTCGCCGCTGCGGCTGAGTGTGGCCGCTAGTCGCGTGCGACCAGGTACGCGCGCTCTGTGGCGATTTCATACTAAGGTATCTATCTCGATGGCCGCCGTGACCTGGCCGCTGCGGCCAAGCCGCTAGTGCGCTATTGCTCTTACCCTTGAACCTTATTCCACCTTGATGAGTTGTCCCTGCTGCAATGCACTCTACTCCCGCCGCTCCATCGGCAGCATCCGCTGAGGGTGGAATGAGATCTGCACTTACCTGACCCGATGTGCACTGCTAGTGCGTTGACCACGACGTACCTACTTCGGACGACCGACGTTGCGAAGCATGACGGTGATGACGAAACTTCTATAGATAAAATTAGTTAATTAAAATACGTTTACAAAATGTATTTTTTTGTGCTGTTGACGATTGAAAAGTTTAATTGACTGGACGCAACTCTGGATATACTTTCATATTAAGCTTGTCGTTTTAAGATATAAATAATATGGCAAGCGGCATTTCGAAAATCTGTGCAGATTTATTTCTTTTTCATCACTTTCAATCAAAGATTTTGTTTTTTTTTAACTAACGATTCCGTATAGTCCATGACACTATCACTAGCGTCTTTAACGATGTATTGTGGCACGGATATAAAACCAATAGCATTCGTAAGTAAAATTGTTCACCCCTATTTGGCGCCACCCAAAAAAGACGAGCAACATTCACCCCCCGCTTTTGTGACGAATTTGTTTTGTAATCGGTGGACTTTCACATTTTTTGTAGTTAGGCGTGTTATATGTACAATGTATTTTTCGTAAAAGTCCAAGTACGTCAGGTTTTCGTACTCAGTCTCCGAATTATTACTTTGAGCGGCGTCAGCTGCCGAATCTTGCCTAAAGAAAACGCTTGGGTAGTTTTCGAGGTGGACTGGCAGTTGTTGGACTACGGGTTCGCGCAACGTTAAATCGTACTCAAAAACTCGCCACGCGGCATCTCAAGCACCTATATATCTTTTCGTAACGTATTGCTCTACTTCGTTGTTTCTACTTTCGTGACACGCGCCTCGTCTTTACCTTTCGTCATGTATTTGAATAAGTATTTGACGATTTTTCGAGCCGAGGAAGCTTCTAAATTCGCATGACAATCGTACTTCAAGAGGATGGCGGCGTTGTAAGGAAAAATCCACACATCATTAACAGTAACTTCGCGGTTTCTGAATTTAATTATTTCCTCGTTGTTACTGCTTCTACGGAGGTGGATGAAACCCTTGTCGGTATGGTGCGTAACTTCGGTTTCGCGTTTTGGAAAGTATTTGGAGCACTTCTCCTTCAACATTCGGAATATCGGCCCTAACAAACTTGTCTATGTCTGAATTCTGTACGGGTCTCCCACCTTCCACGCGGAAACATATATGAGCGTGAGGTAAACCTCGTTTTTGAAATTCTATCACATAAATTATATACATGTGCTTATTGAACCATGCGCCCGATCGCAGGTCTTTCAGCAGTTGTGCTAATTTTAATCTAAATACTCGTGCGCATAGACTCGCATGTGGCTTTTGCCTTGGTAATAAGGATTGTTGAATTTCTATCCATTTTGGATTACATGTGATTGTTAGGAAAAATGATGGTGTACCTAGTCTGTTAACTAACGCGATTGCATCCATGTATTTCGTTTTCATGTAAGGTGCCCCCCCCCCCCCGTAAACGTGTTTGGTAAGTAAATGCGACCTGGAACGACACCACCCTCTCCTTGTACAGTTTCGTCTGTGCTTACTTGCCGAGCCGATGTTTCGACATTGGCGCATCCAATCTTATCGAAAATTGGTTCTGCATGTTACTAACGTAGCGCAATCGTTATTTCTGGATACTAGAATACATATCCACTAACCATTCGTCTGACAGTTTACCGAAATCATGAAAGCGCGGCTCTGACAACAGCAAACAGCGAACGTATTTATTTTGAGTCTATTTCGCGTTGTTGTTGTCAACTTTGTTTATGTACCACCCCGCAGTAGCGTGTGCGGGTACAATAGCGGGTATTGAAACGTTTATAACGGGTTTATTCGCGGCCGTTTTCCAGATGGCAATAAACCGGGGGAGAAACTGTTCCCTTTCTGTGCTAATAATCGCGGCAATCTCGTTTCCTAATGGCATATCACCATGAATATTACCGTGAGTTTGACGCGTTGTACGTTCGAACCTCAAATGCGCTTCTTGAGGTGTTTCTTTATGCAACTGTTTGAAACAGGGATTGACTTCGTGCAAGAAATGGTTGATTTCCGTGACAATTTGACGATCTTCATCTAACCGCAGACCTGCCGCGAGTCTGGAGTTCTTCGTTGTCCTCTATGTAAAGCCCGATAGGATAAGTGGTGTCCGTGTAACCCAAATAAAAAACGCGGTGGTATATTCTACCTTGAATTTTAATAATCGCCAGTTCGGGAAACGTAAACGAAAGTCAAACAAGTTATTGTACGCGCGAGAAGACTTTTTGAAAGAGGCACTGTTATAAAAACTCCGTCAACGGGGGAAAGTTTTGAACGTTATAAGACCCGCTGCCACAACGCCACTGCAACTGGATTCGCGATTTTTCTTCGAAAAGCAGACACGTGCCACAATGCAAGCATTTGAAAACGTCATCGGCTTTTAACGACGGTTTGCGCAAACTATACAAACGCACCGCATTTAATTCGTCCCCACTTTTAACCGCAATTAAATTTTCTGAATTTCGCAAAGATGGCTCGATATTTTGAACAGCTCGATGACGTTGAGTGGCAAGTCTATTGACATCCGGGTTAGTTTGCGCGTACCAGGCGACCGATTCTCGGTTTATTTCTGGCCCAGAAGAAGAATTCTGGGTTAAGAGCACTCAACGCTGTACGGCTCGTCTGTTTACTTCCGGGTGTTTTATTGTATTTTTCGACCGCTTTTTGATGTGAATTATTATTTGCCTGGATTTGGTTTTTTAGATCGTCCAACCGATGTTTTTCGTAACCGCGTATTTGCAGCGATTATTTCTTTGACAAACACCGGCCGTTTCGCGTTTAATTTTAGGTCGCTTTCGATTATTTTTCTTTTCATTGTCCAATTAAACGGCATTTTTTCTAAAACAACAACCGGTTTTAACGTGGAGAATTTAGGGTCATTTTTGGCTGCGCTGGGAACCTACGGAATTAAAGCTGAAGGAATTTGTTGGATTTCGATATTGAGTACTGTAAATCGATGTATGCTGTACTCGCCTTGATCGAATTGAGCGCTTGTAAACAAAAGTTTTGCTAAAGCTTTTATGCCGAGACATTGAAATAAACGTGCTACATTTACATTTGGATTTTGGTGGTTGTTTTTGCCGGAGGCGTCAACGGCGTGACTATTAAATAGAAAATACCTATTATTGCTCTTCCAAAAAGACACGGTGGAATTTTGACCAGTAAACAGGAAGTTCAAGGTATTTTCGATGTATTCCGGATTAAAATACGTTATCAGAGTAGTTTTTAGGTTTTCAATGGCATCAAGAACAATTTGTTTATTTGATGGATAAAGCCCATTTGTTACCCACGTTATATTTATATTTGCCGAATAATTTTGAATTTGACATGGGGAGGCATTTCTTCGGGGTTCAATAAAGCCTCTCCCGTCGGACGTGGGATATTGTTATATAGAATATCGCCACATGGGAGGAAAATAATATCAATGTCAGACGTTGTGAATGTCTCGCGGTTTTTAACACATGAATAAGTGGACGCAATACATGACATTGCGACGCACTGAACGCCCTTACCCTTGAACCTTATTCCACCTTGATGAGTTGTCCCTGCTGCAATGCACTCTACTCCCGCCGCTCCATCGGCAGCATCCGCTGAGGTTGGAATGAGATGTGCACTTACCTGACCCGATGTGCACTGCTAGTGCGTTGACCACGACGTACCTTCTTCGGACGACCGACGTTGCGAAGCATGACGATGATGACGAAACTTCTATAGATAAAATTAGTTAATTAAAATACGTTTACAAAATGTATTTTTTTGTGCTGTTGACGATTGAAAAGTTTAATTGACTGGACGCAACTCTGGATATACTTTCATATTAAGCTTGTCGTTTTAAGATATAAATAATATGGCAAGCGGCATTTCGAAAATCTGTGCAGATTTATTTCTTTTTCATCACTTTCAATCAAAGATTTTGTTTTTTTTTAACTAACGATTCCGTATAGTCCATGACACTATCACTAGCGTCTTTAACGATGTATTGTGCATTAATGCCTTTTATTATCCGTTCTCACTATCACTATTAATGTCACTGATATTGTTATTGCAGAGATCATTAACTGATACTTTTATCAGTTTTATCACACGTCGATGCAGTTTACTCAACACGAAAGATTTTGTTGGCTGTTTCTTATGAGAAAGCTTTTCTCAGTGCGGAGACTCGTTGTAAATCATCTCTGATAGTCCTTCGTAAGGATTCTGAGCATACTGGCTAATTACAATTTCTAAATCGCAAATCTGAAAAAATGGTAAAAAATATTAGCATCTATTTAGTGAAAATAATATTCTACATTATAAATTATTCTACATTAAAAAATCACCGTTGACATGATTATACATGATAGATCAAATTAATATCTCTTATATTGTACAAATACTCGAGACAGGTAATATTCATAAACAACTTAAAAGGTAGCTAATTTAGGTACCGAATAGGAATGTATTAATTCACCGGGTACGCGATCTAAAATGTTTGCATTTATTTCCTTAACGTACATAATATAGTTGCACAAAAATGCTCTGTGGCCGCAAACGTCTGGTTCGTCTAAATTTCTAAAACGTCTAAAAAAAAAGGTCTAACGGAAATTTAAATATACTGTGAGCCGCAATACCGCCTTCTTAATTCCGAGCCGCGATGCCCGATGTTGCCGTACATAAAACTACATTACTACGCGAGCCACGGAGTCTTCTACAAGTCGGTCGACATACTCGAACACTGCGCGCTGATAGGTAGATAAGCGAGGGTGCCATTTTCGACGCACGCATTTAACCTGCCCTCACTGAATTCAATCTGCTCTTGTCCTAACGCCCTGTCGCGGTATCATTTGGCATCCGTTCGAGGTAATCCTCGTTTATTTGGTTTTTGAATTTATCCCACCATAAACCGACTAGAGCGCCGTTTACGGCCAAGAGGACGAAAAATCGCCGCAGTCGCGGTCCCGTTAGAAAATTCGCAGCTTCCTCGAGAGCTCGGGTTATTCCCGCTCGGTAACACCCTTTCGTCATTATCATCACAAAGGAGAAATAAACAAATAAATACCTAGCCTTGCCGAAGAAGTCGAAGGACCTGGAGACGAATGCTGCAGTGTGGCACCAGAAAGCACTGCAGAGGATGATGTGCTCGGCGACAATGAAATAAAGTCAAAGTCCGCAGAGACCATGAGGTTCTCGTCTACCTCATGGCCTTCACCCACCAATATAACCCCCGTGGACGGGGTAAATATTAGTGGCTGAATTTCTCTGTGAAATAAAAAATATATTAAGTAGGCTTCCTTTGAAGAATGTTTCAAATTCTTCAATAGAGATTAAGTTTAAACTTACTGCGGGGGAGGCGGCGTGATGTCACGAGGCAGCAGGTCCACGTCTTCAGCAGCCGGCAGCTCCTCCTCAACCCTGGAAGGCCCAGTGTCATCCAGCGCTGTATAGAAAAGTATTAAAATAATATATGTTAGGTTGGAAAAATATTAAAAAGTACTAAAATATGTAGGCAGACAATTTACACACTCGATTTCTGCAGCTCCCACTTTTGCAGGATCCGCGGGGGGGGACGGCTGGCGTGCCCGGCACTAGAGGGCACGGCACCTCTCTCTCCGGTGACAGTTTTCTGGAAACATATAAATTATTTAAACATTTGTGACTGTGAAAAGCATAACTATTATTTTTCTTAATATTTTTCTTACCTTCGGGACTTGGGAGGAGGAGGCAGAGTGTCGGGACAGGCAAATTTGCCGATCTCCCGCTGCCTCCTCGCTGCGTAAAGTTTGCTCCTCTGTGCCGGGCTGAGCTTTCCCTCCCACTTCTTCTCCTGCGCTGCCTTCTTTTTTAGGGTTCTGTGGTATTCCGGCGAGTACCTTGAAAATAAAAAAATCAACGATTAAAAGAAACACCTTCAAATAATTATCAAATTTCAAATAAATGTTTACTTACACAAGTGAGGTCCCAGCCAGTTGTGAGGGTCCCGCTTGCGTATCGCCGGAAATATCAAACCACCTAGAAGTAGAAAAATATTGAATGAAGAAAAAACATAATTATGTGATTAAATTTCAAATTAATGTTTACATACGGCCTCGGTTCTGCCTCTCCAGCAGCAGCTACTGCGGGAGGCGGAACCACAGCAAAAAGCCTAGAAGAAGAAAAACATTGAATGAAAAAAAATAAAACCGACTTCAAAAAAAACAAAACAGTGAAAAATAACTTTAGCTTCTGAAGTCGGTGACCTTTGTTTGAATGCTTTAGTTTTTTTGTCACCGACTTCAGAAGCTAAAGTTATTTTTCACTGTTTTGTTTTTTTTGAAGTCGGTTTTATTTTTTGCAAAAAAGTTTTTATTTTTCACTTTTTAGTGGTTCACATGTGCTTGATACATAGAAAGTGCATACCGTTACAATTATAACAAGCCCAAACACGACTATGGTACATTGTCTCATTATGGAGTTCCGTGACTCTTGGCTTCATCATCAGATCTGATGGTAGAATGGTTCTTATCAAACGCAAATGCTTCACTTGTTGTAGAAAATACCAAAATCGCAACACGTTTTCATATAAAATTTGAAGAGTTCCCTCGATTTCGCCAAGATTCCATCATCAGATCCTGATTTGGTGGCTATGGGACCATTTGGAAAGAATACCCTTTCCAACAAAAAAAGAATTTTCCAAATCGGTTGATAAGCGACGGAGTTATGCCCGAACAAACATAAAAAAAAAAAAAAAATAGAAACATCCGAATTGAGAACCTCCTCCTTTTTTAGAAGTCGGTTAAAAAAAATACATATGATTAAATTTCAAATTAATGTTTACATACGGCGTCGGTCCTGGCTCTGCAGCAGCAGCTGCTTCGGGAGGCGAACCACAGCAAAAAGCCTAGAAGAAGAAAAACATTTAATGAAAAAAAGAAAAAAAAAACACATATGATTAAATTTCAAATTATTGTTTACATACGCCGTCGGATCTGCTCCCTCCAATAAAATGGGCTCACTGTAAAAGATAACATTTTGGTAAGGATCTAAAATAGGTAATCGAATATAATAAATACATAAAAAACAGAAAAAGCACAAACGTTTCGCTGAGCTCCAGGGGGAGTCGGCTGCTGCGTGCGCTCCTGGAAGCACCACGCTTGCCGCGTGGACGCCCGCGTCCGCGCCGCCCACTACCTCCACCACCATTACCCATAGCATCCATTTCTAAATTGAAAGCAAAGTAAGCAAAAAATAAAGAAAAAACAAAAAAAAAAACCTTTCCAACAACATCTTCAAAACAAACAAACAAACAAACAAACATAGTTCAAAATAAGAAATTAATAAAAAAACAACAAAACAAAAAAAAAACGACCGATGTCCGTTACGAAATTTCTCCGGGTGTGTTCCTAGCTTTACGGTGGCGCACAGTGGATCGTCCCCATACAAGAGGTCGGACATAGAATTAAAAATTGAAAAAGTATTTAATTGAAAAAAATGAAATATACAGTTGCATTACTTTATAAAAGAACTACAAAAAATGTTACCACAATTTTTTTATTTGACCAGTACTTTATGAGCAATTCGATGAAAACTGTTATTTTTCTATGGAAATGGTCACAAAAATGTCTGTAGCTCACGATTCCCTCCTTGTTTCGATTTGCGGTTTTCACTACTGTTATTTACCCATTTTATGCCACATTTTCTTCAAGGACTCATTAACGCTTTTGTTGTATGGCAACAGAAGCGTTCATAAGTCATTAAAGTAATCGCAAATGCACCTGTTATTTAAGGAACTACTTAGGGATGACTTATTCTCAGTAATGAATATACTTAATGTACCTCCATTTCACCAGTTATACAATAAAAAGTATAGTTATTAAAAGCAAAATATCTCGGAAGGGGGTCACTGGGGGCACCATGTGTCCTTGAAGAAAATGTGGCATAAAATGAGTAAATAACAGTAGTGAAAACCGCAAATTGAAACAAGGAGGGAATCGTGAGCTACAGACATTTTTGTGACCATTTCCATAGAAAAATAACAGTTTTCATCGAATTGCTCATAAAGTACTGGTCAAATAAAAAAATTGTGGTAACATTTTTTGTAGTTCCTTAATAGTGCAACTGTATATTTCATTTTTTTCAATTAAATACTTTTGCAATTTTTAATTCTATGTCCGACCTCTTGTATGGGGACGATCCACTGTGTGGCGGCCATCTTGACAGTTCATTGAATTTAGGTTTTTCGCCGAACCGTTGAACAAAAACTAAAATCTCATCATAATTTTGTATATTTCGTATATGTTTTGCTTGGAAACTATTATCGAGTAACTATTCAATGCGATAATTGTTACTTTTTACACAAAATTG
The DNA here is from genome assembly GCA_916618015.1 of Xestia c-nigrum. Classification (NCBI taxonomy): domain Eukaryota; kingdom Metazoa; phylum Arthropoda; class Insecta; order Lepidoptera; family Noctuidae; genus Xestia; species Xestia c-nigrum. The sequence continues at coordinate 18,369,191 of OU745266.1, read as the reverse complement.
GTCAAAATTATCAAAAACACTACGAAAGCATTCCGACAAAAGTCCGTTGCGACTTACAAGGCACCGAAAATCACTCAGAAATTAAAATATACTTACCTCTGGGTAAAACCCCGTTGCACACACATTACCTATATTATAATTAACCAATAAATCAGTAATTTACTTAAAAATACTCACCCGTTAGCAAAATATTATTTAATTTCTAAGACAGTAATTCTGCGTGGCGCCGCGAATTCACAGACTGACTTTGACAATTATTTTCTTAACCACAGATACATTTTTGACGGCCTGTGTTGCAAGTTTCTAAGGCGGATATTCTCGATCATTCAAATAAAATTTGTAAAGTAAATTGACGGCGCATCATTTCTATGGGGATATTTGAATCAATCGGTGCTTTAAAAGTTATGCGCGGAATGAAGAAATCTTCATTATCGTCCGGTTTTCGTTCCCTAATCAGACGCGGAGAATGACCTACTACAATAACTTTAAAGCCGTTTACTAAGCGATCCAAGAAACTAAGGTTTCGCATTATCATGCAAACGCATCCTACCTTTAGTTGTAAATCATGCTCGGGAACGCCTTTCGGTTGCAATCTATTTAGAATGTCTGATCCTAAGAATAATTCGTCCGCGTCATCGGTTTGCGTTTGAACTACCGAATAGGAATGTATTAATTCACCTGGTACGCGATCTAAGATGTTTGCATTTATTTCCTTAACGTTCATAATATAGTTGCACAAAATTGCTCTGTGGCCGCAAACGTCTGGTTCGTCTAAATTTCTAAAACGTCTAAAAAAACAAAGGTCTAACAGAAATTTAAATATACTGTGAGCCGCAATACCGCCTTCTTAATTCTGAGCCGCGATGCCCGATGTTGCCGTACACAAAACTACATTACTACGCGAGCCACGGAGTCTTCTACAAGTCGGTCGACATACTCGAACACTGCGCGCTGATAGGTAGATAAGCGAGGCTGCAACATTCACCCCCCGCTTTTGTGACGAATTTGTTTTGTAATCGGTGGACTTTCACATTTTTTGTAGTTGGGCGTGTTATACGTACAATGTATTTTTCGTAAAAGTCCAAGTACGTCAGGTTTTCGTACTCAGTCTCCGAATTATTACTTTGAGCGGCGTTAGCTGCCGAATCTTGCCCAAAGAAAACGCTTGGGTAGTTTTCGAGGTGGACTGGCAGTTGTTGGACTACGGGTTCGCGCAACGTTAAATCGTACTCAAAAAATCGCCACGCGGCATCTCAAGCACCTATATATCTTTTCGTAACGTATTGCTCTACTTCGTTGTTTCTATCTTCCTCGGCAACTATCGTGACACGCGCCTCGTCTTTACCTTTCGTCATGTATTTGAATAAGTATTTGACGATTTTTCGAGCCGAGGAAGCTTCTAAATTCGCATGACAATCGTACTTCAAGAGGATGGCGGCGTTGTAAGGAAAAATCCACAGATCATTAACAGTAACTTCGCGGTTTCTGAATTTAATTATTGCCTCGTTGTTACTGCTTCTACGGAGGTGGATGAAACCCTTGTCGGTATGGTGCGTAACTTCGGTTTCGCGTTTTGGAAAGTATTTGGAGCACTTCTCCTTCGACATTCGGAATATCGGCCCTAACAAACTTGTCTATGTCTGAATTCTACGAGGGTCATTCAATTTATTTTTCAACATAGTCTCCTTTTAGTTCGATACACTTAGCCCAGCGATGCTCCAACTTTTTTAACCCGTCCGAAAAATAGTTTTTGTCAAACTCTGCAAAATAGGCCTCCGTGGCGGCGATGACCTCCTCATTCGATCCATATCTATTCCCGGCGAGTGATTTTTTCAGATTAGGAAACAGAAAAAAGTCACAAGGGGCCAAATCTGGAGAATACGGTGGATGGGGCAGCAATTCGTAGCGTAATTCGACCAATTTGGCCATGGCAACGGCAGACGTGTGAACCGGTGCGTTGTCGTGGTGAAACAGCACTTTTTTCTTCGCCAGATGGGGTCGTTTTTTCTTGAATTCGGCGTCGAATCGGCCCAATAAATCGGCATAGTAAAGCCCTGTAATTGTTTTACCCTTCTCGAGGTAATCGATGTAGATAACACCTTGTGAATCCCAGAAAACGGTGGCCATAACTTTTCCGGCCGACTTTACAGTTTTCGCCTTCTTTGGAGCGCGTTCCCCGGTCTGGATCCATTGTTTTGATTGCTCCTTGGTCTCTGGTGTGTATCAGTGGATCCAGGTTTCATCGACGGTCACAAAACGATGCAATAACTCCGCTGGATTCCGCTTAAACAGCGCCAAACACGTCTCCGATGTGGTCTCACGATTGCGCTTGTTTTCTGGTGTGAGTAAACGCGGCACCCATCGCGCCGACTGCTTTCTCATGCGCAGTTCCTCGGGAAGAATATGATGCACTGTTCCTTTTGAAATGCCTACAGTCTCAGCTAGCTCCCGAACCTTCAATCGGCGATCTGCCAATACGAAATCATGGATTTTTTTAATGTTTTCCTCCGTAGCAGCTGTTTTCGGTGCGCCTGGACGTGGTTCATCAAAAACCGACGTACGGCCACGTGCAAACTCGTTGAACCAATTCTTGACGGTGGCCATCGATGGAGAAGAGTCACCGTACACAGCATCCAAGCGCTCTTTGATTTCGATGCGCGTTTTCCCTTCCAAAAATAGGAATCGAATCACCGAACGATATTGCTCTTTTTCCATTTTTGTAAAACCGATCGACACGTTCGCTTCCATAAGTTGTCAAATTAAAACAAATGAAGGGATTGGAATGAAAATTTGAAAAAAGAATTAAAAAAGAATGGTAAAACTCTTTTGAAACTACAGTGCCCTCTGGCGATCAGGCTAGGTACTTATTGAATGCACCTCGTATGTTGAAATGGTACCTACCTTTAAAACTTATATTATTAAATAACTTAATAAAAAAGAAAAATAATTGCATATTGAAGCACGTGTCCTCGCTTGGTACTGAAAACAGCTACATTTTGATCTAAGTATACATTTTTTAGTATGCTTATTTTACTTCACAACTTCACCGTAAACTATTGTTACGAGCTGGGTATGAGATAAATGAATTACTACCGATTAAACAACACAATAACTTTATTAATCACAAAACAATTTAAACTTAATCACAAGTACACTACTGTTCACTATTTGCTTAGATATCGCTCTTCAAGTTCACTTCGATTCGCTTCGTTGTGTAGCCAAAACAAGACTGACGGTCGCGGGCCTGAGCGGTGTATTTATACTCGCCAACAGACACACCAGAATAACCACGAATATTCCAGAGGGTCATAAAAAACACAAACAAAAGAACAGTAGGTAGGTAATTATTATTACTAGCTACTTGTGCAAACAAATAGGAACCGTACGCCCTGGGTATACGGTCGAAATTCTAATGTCTTTTTATAAATAGGTCGCGAGGTTGTACCTACCTAACTTTAAAACTAATAATAATAGAACGCTCTCGAACTTCTAACGTACACACACTGTAATCACTTGCTTTCTCGAATGTTCTAGTAGGTCCGATGTAACACTATTATTTATAATTATAGACAGCCAGAGTTATTATTCGACATAACGCTCAATGAACATCTGCTACAAACACAGGTTATAAAATATTTATTTTCACAGTTAGTGTAATGTAACTAATCTAGATACCAAAACAATCTAATTAACATTAATGTAAAAAACCTAAAACAAATTAAATAAAAAACGCTCATTGAATAGCAATGTCAACATGATTGAATGATTAACTTAATTGAAGAGAGGACGCCCTAACCAAATGGGGTGATTTAAAAAAGAACTTAATACAATAGTTGCAGAATAACGACATTATTTACAATCGGTCTATTATTGATTACACGATTTTTGTTGAGCATTAGTTTTAAATCCCGCCGATTGCGAACCCGACCTAACGCGACGTACAACTGTCCGTGGCTAAAGACATCGGATCTTAAATCTATCCCCACTTTTGAAATTGTCTGCCCCTGACTTTTGTGTATTGTCATCGCGTAACTAAGTAAAGGAAATTGACGGCGCATCATTTCTATGGGGATATTTGAATCAATCGGTGCTTTAAAAGTTATGCGCGGAATGAAGAAATCTTCATAAGTCCGGTTTTCGTTCCCTAATCAGACGCGGAGAATAACCTACTACAATAACTTTAGTGCCGTTTACTAAGCGATCCAAGAAACTAAGGTTTCGCATTATCATGCAAACGCATCCTACCTTTAGTTGTAAATCATGCTCGGGAACTCCTTTCGGTTGCAATCTATTTAGAATGTCTGATCCTAAGAATAATTCGTCCGCGTCATCGGTTTGCGTTTGAACTACCGAATAGGAATGTATTAATTCACCTGGTACGCAATCTAAGATGTTTGCATTTATTTCCTTAACGTTCATAATATAGTTGCACAAAATTGCTCTGTGGCCGCAAACGTCTGGTTCGTCTAAATTTCTAAAACGTCTAAAAAAACAAAGGTCTAACAGAAATTTAAATATACTGTGAGCCGCAATACCGCCTTCTTAATTCTGAGCCGCGATGCCCGATGTTGCCGTACACAAAACTACATTACTACGCGAGCCACGGAGTCTTCTACAAGTCGGTCGACATACTCGAACACTGCGCGCTGATAGGTAGATAAGCGAGGCTGCCATTTTTGACGCACGCATTTAACCTGCCCGCACTGAATTCAATCTGCTCTTGTCCTAACGCCCTGTCGCGGTATCATTTGGCATCCGTTCGAGGTAATCCTCGTTTATTTGGTTTTTGAATTTATCCCACCATAAACCGACTAGAGCGCCGTTTACGGCCAAGAGGACGAAAAATCGCCGAAGTCGCGGTCCCGTTAGGAAATTCGCAGCTTCCTCGAGAGCTCCGTATTCGATTTCGTCATCCGCGATGCCTACATTTCGAGCGACTTCCTGAAACGTTCGACAATCCAACCGGCCGATTTTCAAAAGATCTCTATAGCTATCTAACCGCAGACCTGCCGCGAGTCTGGCGTTCTTCGTTGTCCTCTATGTAAAGCCCGATAGGATTAGTGAGGTCCGTGTAACCCAAATAAAAAAACGCGGTGGTATATTCTACCTTGAATTTTAATAATCGCCAGTTCGGGAAACGTAAACGAAAGTCAAACAAGTTATTGTACGCGAGAGAAGACTTTTTGAAAGAGTCACTTTTATAAAAACTCCGTCAACGGGGTAAAGTTTTGAACGTTATAAGACCCGCTGCCACAATACCACTGCAACTGGGTTCGCGATTTTTCTTCGAAAAGCAGACACGTGCCACAATGCAAACATTTAAAAACGTTATCGGCTTTTAACGACGGTTTGCGCAAACTATACAAACGCACCGCATTTAATTCGTCCCCACTTTTAACCGCAATTAAATTTTCTGAATTTCGCAAAGATGGCTCGATATTTTGAACAGCTCGATGACGTTGAGTGGCAAGTCTATTGACATCCGGGTTAGTTTGCGCGCGTACCAGGCGACCGATTCTCGGTTTATTTCTGGCCCAGAGGAAGAATTCTGGGTTAAGAGCACTCAACGCTGTACGGCTCGTCTGTTTGCTTCCGGGTGTTTTATTGTATTTTTCGACCGCTTTTTGATGTGAATTATTATTTGCCTGGAATTGTTTTTTCAGTCGTCCAACCGATGTTTTTCGTAACCGCGTATTTGCAGCGATTATCTCTTTGACAAACACCGGCCGTTTCGCGTTTAATTTTAGGTCGCTTTCGATTATTTTTCTTTTCATTGTCCAATTAAGCGGCGTTTTTTCTAAAACAACAATCGGTTTTAACGTGGAGAATTAAGGGTCATTTTTGGCCGCACTGGGAACCGACGGAATTAAAACTGGAGGAATTTGTTGGATTTCGATATTGAGTACTGAAAGTCGATGTATGCTGTACTCGCCTTGATCGAATTGAGCGCTTGTAAACAAAAGTTTTGCTAAAGCATTTATACCGAGACATTGAAATAAACGTGCTACATTTACATTCGGATTTTGGTGGTTGTTCTTGCCGGAGGCATCAACGGCGTGACTATTAAATAGAAAAAACCTATTATTGTTCTTCCAAAAAGACACGGTGGAATTTTGACCAGTAAACAGGAAGTTCAAGATATTTTCGATGTATTCCGGATTAAAATACGTTATCAGAGTAGTTTTTGATTTTTTTTAACTCACGATTCCGTATAGTCCATGACACTTTCAATAGCGTCTTTAACGATGTATTGTGCATTAATACCTTTTATTATCCGTTCTCACTATCACTATTAATGTCACTGATATTGTTATTGCAGAGATCGATAACTGATATTTTTATCAGTTTTATCACACGTCGATGCAGTTTACTCAACACGAAAGATTTTGTTGGCTGTTTCTTATGAGAAAGCTTTTCTCAGTGCGGAGACTCGTTGTAAATCATCTCTGATAGTCCTTCGTAAGGATTCTGAGCATACTGGCTAATTACAATTTCTAAATCGCAAATCTGAAAAAATGGTAAAAAATATTAGCATCTATTTAGTGAAAATAATATTCTACATTATAAATTATTCTACATTAAAAATTCACCGTTGACATGATTACAACGCACACTGATAGATCAAATTAATATCTCTTATATTGTACAAGTACTCGAGACAGGTAATTTTCATAAACAACTTAAAAGGTAGCTATTTTAGGTACCGAATAGGAATGTATTAATTCACCGGGTACGCGATCTAAAATGTTTGCATTTATTTCCTTAACGTACATAATATACACTCGAGAGCAATGAATCCGGGTCACTTAAAGAATGTTAAAAATCTCGGAAACTAAAAATGATAGGTTAATGCAATAAATTGTATTTAATAGACTATGTAATACTCCTTAAATGAAAGTAAAAAAAATATGAGTCACCATACATTTTATTAACACAAAATTACATAAAGAAAAAAACTGCTGATCTCTCCTTAAAACAAAAATAGGAAACATGAAATTTTTGAACTTTATTACGATTTTCTTGATTTCTAATACTTCGTATTGCCTCCTCGTGCTTCCATTACTGCGTTTACGCGGTTTGGCATGCTGTACACCAAGTTCCTTATACGATTTTGGGGAATATTCTCCCATTCCTCTGTGAGAGCAATTTTGAGCTCACGAAGCGTGATTGGGGGAGGGTTTCGTAGTTTTACGCATCTGCCTAGCTCGTCCCAAGCATGCTCGATCGGGTTGATATCCGGGCTGCGCGCTGGCCACTCCATACGAGTAATGTTCATCTCTTGAAGGTAGTCATTCACAATCCTACCTGTATGAGGTCGGGCATTGTCATGCATAAATATAGCATCCTCACCTAAATTGACCATAAATGGACCAACGTGATCATTGAGGATTTCTTCCACATATCTTACGCTAGTTAAAGAGCCGTTTTCTATGATCACCAGCTCTGTGCGACTTTCAGAAGAAATTCCGGCCCAAACAAGTACAGACCCACCACCGTAGGCTACTTTTTCTTCGATGCATGCTTGCTTGAATCTTTCCCCTGGTCTTCGATACACTCTGTGTCTTCCATCGTGCTTGTAGAGCATAAATTTTGATTCGTCGGAGAACATATTTTTTGACCAATCTTCAATACTCCAATTTACGTGGCTCTGGGCATATCTTAGTCTTGAAATACGATGCCCACGCTCCAGTTTAGGGCCGTTTGCAGGTCTAAGGGTTTTTAAGTTAGATTCAGCAAGCCGACGTCTTACTGTCCATGCACTTGGGTTACTTCCTCCGAGGCGTCGAAACTGATTTGTGAGTTCAGTTCCTGTGAGAAAGCGATTTCGAAGCATGGTGTTCACCAAGTATCGGTCTTCTCGTGCTGTGGTACACCTGGTTCTGCCCGTTCCTGGTCTGCGTAGGTTAGAACCAGTTTCTTCGTAACGTCGGAGAACTCTTTGTACTGTTGACAGCGACACACCGACAGTCCTGGCTGTATCGCGCTGACTCCGGCCGGTTTCCAGCATTGTAAGTATTCTGGTGCATTCTTCAGGCGTAAGCGACATAATTTCAGCTTGAATAATGAATATAGAGCACTATCAACATGGTTTATGTACCCACATATATGACAGATTACAAACAAAAGCAAAACCAAATGCTGTAATTTCGTAGTTCCATCTTCGAAAGTGGCCTTTTTTCAAATTTGATTTTTTATGATATAACTTTACAATAACTAAGAAGTTTTAATACCTTCATTTAAGGAGTATTACATTGTCTATTAAATACAATTTATTGCATTAACCTAGCATTTTTAGTTTCCGAGATTTTTAGGATTCTTTAAGTGACCCGGATTCATTGCTCTCGAGTGTAGTTGCACTAAAATGCTCTGTGGCCGCAAACGTCTGGTTCGTCTAAATTTCTAAAACGTCTAAAAAAACAAAGGTCTAACGGAAATTTAAATATACTGTGAGCCGCAATACCGCCTTCTTAATACTAAACCGCGATGCCCGATGTTGCCGTACACAAAACTACATTACTACGCGAGCCACGGAGTCTTCTACAAGTCGGTCGACATACTCGAACACTGCGCGCTGATAGGTAGATAAGCGAGGCGGCCATTTTCGACGCACGCATTTAACCTGCCCGCACTGAATTCAATCTGCTCTTGTCCTAACGCCCTGTCGCGGTATCATTTGGCATCCGTTCGAGGTAATCCTCGGTTATTTGGTTTTTGAATTAATCCCACCATAAACCGACTAGAGCGCCGTTTACGGCCAAGAGGACGAAAAATCGCCGAAGTCGCGGTCCCGTTAGAAAATTCGCAGCTTCCTCGAGAGCTCTCTCGTATTCGATTTCGTCATCCGCGATGCCTACATTTCGAGCGACTTCCTGAAACGTTCGACAATCCAACCGGCCGATGTTCAAAAGATCTCTATAGCCGCGGCACGGATATAAAACCAATAGCATTCGTAAGTAAAATTGTTCACCCCTATTTAGCGCCACCCAAAAAAGACGAGCAACATTCACCCCCCGCTTTTGTGACGAATTTGTTTTGTAATCGGTGGACTTTCACATTTTTTGTAGTTGGGCGTGTTATATGTACAATGTATTTTTCGTAAAAGTCCAAGTTCGTCAGGTTTTCGTACTCAGTCTCCGAATTATTACTTTGAGCGGCGTCAGCTGCCGAATCTTGCCTAAAGAAAACGCTTGGGTAGTTTTCGAGGTGGACTGGCAGTTGTTGGACTACGGGTTCGCGCAACGTTAAATCAACAACAAAGAAATTAACACTAGAGAAGAATTGATACAAAGAATAAATTCAGCGTTTGAGACAATGAAGCAGGAGATGATGTTGAAAATAACGACTACAGAAGTTAGAAGACGGGGCCGTGCTTGTATTAGGAATCACGGCCGTCATTTTGAACATGAAAAATAAATAATTTTAATTCAAATGTTGTTTTAATTAGTCTGCCTAAAATAAAAAAAATTCTCCCTCAAATTGGTTTGTAGGCCCTAATTTCAATAATTTGTAAGATATCCGCATAAATGATACCTCAAAAGAAAGAGCGATTATCAAGCATGTCTTCAAAAAGGTTTGAACAAAAAAAGCACCCTCCGTTTTTTTTTTGAATAAGGTTTAAAAGACGTATTGTACAATTTTTTTATTTTTTTTGATCTTTAAATGTCTGTAAAAAAAATGTCTAATGACACAGAAGCCTAAAACATGTTTTGCTTGATTGCTTACACATTACTTTAATTAAATAAATAAAAAATGAATTCATTTATCATTCAATTTGGCCATAATTATGCAGTTTACATTAAATTTTGAGAATTTCCGAAAAAAAACTTAAAAATTTATTTACCGACAGATGAGAGACCCGGTATTAAATAGAAAATACCTATTATTGCTCTTCCAAAAAGACACGGTGGAATTTTGACCAGTAAACAGGAAGTTCAAGGTATTTTCGATGTATTCCGGATTAAAATACGTTATCAGAGTAGTTTTTAGGTTTTCGATGGCATCAAGACAATTTGTTTATTTGATGGATAAAGCCCATTTGTTACCCAATATTTGCCGAATTATTGCATGATGAAATACATGGGGAGGCAACTCCTCGGGGTTCAATAAAGCCTCTCCCGTCGGACGAGGGGTATTGCAATATAGAATATCGCCACATAGGAGGAAAATATTACCAATGTCAGACGTTGTGAATGTCTCGCGGTTCTTAACACATGAATTAGTGGACGCAATACATGACATTGCGACGCACTGAACGCCCTTACCCTTGAACCTTATTCCACCTTGATGAGTTGTCTCTGCTGCAATGCTCTCCACTCCCGCCGCTCCATCGGCAGCATCCGCTGAGGGTGGAATGAGATGTGCACTTACCTGACCCGATGTGCACTGCTAGTGCGTTGACCGCGACGTACCTTCTTCGGACGACCGACGTTGCGAAGCATGACGATGATGACGAAACTTCTATAGATAAAATTAGTTAATTAAAATACGTTTACAAAATGTAATTTTTTAGTGCCTCCGCGCATTAGGCGGTCAGGTCGCGCGGCCAGGTCGCAAGTTTTGAACGATATAGACCCGCTGCCACAACACCACTGGGTTCGCGGATTTTTCTTCGAAAAGCAGACACGTGCCACAATATAAACATTTAAAAACTTCATCAGCTTTTAACGACGGTTTGCGCAAACTATACAAACGCACCGCATTTAATTCGTCCCCACTTTTAACTGCAATTAAATTTTCAGAATTTTGCAAAGATGGCTCGATATTTCGAACAGATACACTTAGCGGCACGGAATGTGGCCCAAACATAAACAGACCGATAACAGGCGATTTTGGTATCGCGTATGAGAATTTCAAGTGGCAGTTTGTCAGGACATTAATGCTCTTGTTAATTTAAGAGGGTAAGCACAAAAAAGTTAATTTGTTTATTTTCTGTGACGTTTAACGTTAGTTTGTTACTGGAACGCAATGAACACGAGTAAGTTTAACTTCGATATTCAAATGATCGTGCTCTTAATCTTTATTGTTTTATTTTTTAATTAATCTGCAGTAATTAATGCTTCCAGAACTGAGACATAATGCCCCTAACTTCAGCTCAAGTTGCTCAAGCTGTGTTGCTTCGGAACCAGGGGCGAACGCAGCGAGAGATTGCTGAAACTTTAAATGTACCGCGTACAACACTAAGGTATGCCTTAAAAAGGTACGATCAGACCGGCTTATACACAAGGAGGCCAGGAAGTGGCGGTATTAGGTGTACATCAGCACGAGACGACCGATTTATCGTTCTCGCTATTTTGAGAAATCGGTTCCTTACTGCGGTTGAAATACGGCAGCGACTACAAACGGCAAGAGGGGTCAACGTAAGTGAGCGGACAATAAGAAGGAGAATGGAGGAACGGAATCTGCATGCTCGAAGACCAGCTCGAGGTCCAGAATTGTGGCACCATTCGTGGCATTCCTCGGCAGCGGAAATTTCATTTTAATGTAAGACAATGCCCGACCTCATACAGCTCGTTGCGTGGATGATTACCTTTCTGAGGTGAGAATCACGAAATTGGAGTGGCCAGCACGAGGCCCAGACCTGAATCCCATAGAACATGTCTGGGACATGCTTAAAAGACGCATCCGATCCAGTCCTAACCCTCCAGAGACTATCGGTCAATTGAAAACCGCTCTGGAGGCCGCCTGGGACGAATTACCACAAGTGGGCATTAAAAACATAATCCACAGCATGCCTGATCGCATGCAAGCGGTCATCAGGGCCAGAGGTGGAAATACCCGCTATTAATTTTAAGTACCATAGCTTTAATTTGTAAATTTAATTTAAAAACATTTTTTTGAAAACTTCGAGCTTAATGCATTTTCTGGTTTTGTAAAATTTTATTAAAGTTAACTCACTTTTTTGTTAATTAATCGTTAGCATATAAGATCTAAATAAACATTTAAGTTTAACAACAACAAAAAAACCCTGTTTAGCTTTTCATTTTGATAATAAACAACATAACGCACTTGGGCCACATTCCGTGCCGCTGAGTGTATTTACCGGGTTTGCTTGGTATGTATTGCCGAAATGGAGACGGAAACGGCCGCGAGTCTTCTCCAACTTTTCATCGATTGTTACATTTTCGCTGACAGCATAATATTTTTTTTTATATTATTATTGAACTCTTCGAAAATATCGCGAATGGGTGCTAGCTTATCTGTTTGCCTTCTTTCACCTCGTGTACGAATATTGTCAAACCGTAAACTCCGCAGTAAGAAATGGAACCTTTCTCGTGACATAGTGGCTATACAGACGTCGGAACCACTTCCATCTTTTTCCCAGAGATCTTTTGTGTTCAGGTGACCACTTCGCAATCTTCCACAGAAATAAAGTAATCCAAAAAGAGCTCTAAGTTCAACGATATCTGTACATTTACAATCGCGTTCTCTTGAGAATTTAGACTTTAGCTCTTCTATATAAATGTTAGTATACTGGACTATCTTTAGTAAACACGTTTCCGGAAAAATAATAAAATTCCAGGCTTCTAACATAGACGAACAAGATCTGCCTTCCCCAATCGGTCCCGGCAAATGATATATTATGTTATGGGATCTTGTTCGTACACGCGGCGGCTCACGAACTTGCCAGCGAGTTCTTTTGTCTTTTCCAGTAAAACGACCTCGCCTCAAGTACTTCAGCGGTACATCCTCTAAATATTCTTCATCTTCAGTATTCTCAATATGTAAATTCGAAGGAAAACTCTCTTCCGACACTGAAGACACATCTGAATCACTTCCTTCTTGCTCTGTTCCGCTTTCATGATCACTATGCTCCTCAAAATCTTCTATTTCTGACACATTTTCTTCTTCACTATCTTCTTGTTCTAGACATTCTTCTATAATTCGATCCGTCAGTAGGGAACTCATCATGAACCAGCTCTAAAACAAAATATAATAACCAATAACATAACAAAAAAAATGTAACAAGAACCGTCGCTACCGGGTATTTTTCACCCATACTCACTTTACACGTCCGTTGTCGCCAAGCGCCGCGCGCGAACTGTCCGCCCGGTGAAGCACGCGCGTGTTAACTATTGCCCAGAAGGTACTTAAAGTCGTGAGTTGCCACAATGTTTAATAATAAAAATATCACGTGATTTAGGTACTCTGTGGTATTTTTTACCCAGTAGCGAGTGCCGCCGGGTTAACATAAATATTTTACTCACCGTTGACATGATTATAACGCACACTGATAGATCAAATTAATATCTCTTATATTGCACAAGTACTCGAGATAGGTAATTTTCATAAACAACTTAAAAGGTAGCTAATTTAGGTAAATACAGGGTGTGAACCACCTCATCACGAAGACGTCAACCCAGCATTCTGTTCATCAAACTAAGTAACTTTACGCAAAAAAATAATAATAAAATAAGTTATGATAGATTCAGATGTGTAGCAAAGGACTAATCTTGATCATCAATGGGTAGTACAGGTCAATTTAATCAGAGACTAAGGGTGTAAAAGGAACGAAAAAGCTAAATAATAGTTAAAAAAATACCTACAATAGGTTGTAAAACTAAGTGAAATAAAGGGTTTTTTTTATTTATTAATCAATATATTTAGTAAAAAAGTAACAAAAATGTTATTCTATTTAAATCGCAAGTAATCGTTGCGATTCTAAAGAACAACACAATTTTTAGAATAAGCTAATAAACTAATCTAGGTTTTTTTAAATAATTATTAATGAAACAAACAATATTTATCAAAACAGACTTAAACTTAATAATAAAATTAAAATAACCAAAATAATAACATTTTTTTCCATAAAATCTCAAACAATTGACATTCTTAAGTATTAATTAAATGACAAATAACTTCTGTCTTTTAAATTACTAGTAATGAAACTTAAACATTTTTTTCAAAACATAATGGTGTTTTATAATAATAAAATTAAAATAACCACTAAATAAAATATAACTATAAAATCACAAACAATTGACATTCTTAAGTATTAATTAAATGACAAATAACTTCAGTCTTTTAAATTACTAGTACAAATAACTTCAGTCTTTTAATGAAACTTAAACATTTTTTTTCAAAACATAATGGTGTTTTATAATAATAAAATTAAAATAACCACTAAATAAAATATAACTACAAAACTGCATATAGTATTGTACTAATGGCTTTAGTAGATAGTAATTATAATTTTATTTTTGCCGATATCGGTGGACAAGGACGTGTAAGCGATGGAGGAATTTTTCAACATAGCTTTCTGTGGCAAAAAATAGAAAATGACACTCTAAACTTGCCACCAGATTCTCCACCACCGGGAAGAGAAATAAATGTTCCATATGTGTTTGTCGGTGATGGAGCTTTTGCTTTTCATAAAAATATATTGAAGCCTTTTCCTGGTTGTCACGACATTGGCACTGTAGAGCGCACATTTAATCATAAACTTTCCACCAAATACTTTCTCCGGGCGATGCTTTTTAGCTGTATGAGCAGCTCTGCTTTAGTCCAGTCTTCTTCAAATGAGACACCGTGCTCCTGCATCCATATCTTTATGTCCGCTTTGCGGGTTGCAGTCGTTGGCGCTTTATCCAACTGCATACTGTGGTAGGATGCATTATCCATGACGAGAATGGAGTTTTCAGGCAGATTTGGTATTAGTTTTTCTTTTAAATATTTCGTAAAATTATTACCATCCATCTCGTCATGGTAGTCACCTTTTTTGATTTAGCTTTAAATAATAATCCTGCACCCTCCACTCCACAAACCCATCCTCTGAGCCGGCATGAACCATCACCCACCTTTGTCCGGGACTATCATTTTTGCGAACGCCTTTATCGGTGGATGACTGCCAGCACTTGCTGACAGTATAATGGGCATGGATCCACGACTCATCCATATATACAACTTTCTTTTTTTCGCACCCATGGCATCATTTTGTCGGAGGCGGCGTAAATATTTAACTCGCCACGCTTTTATGTTATCGCGTTCTATGAGCACCATTCGGTTCTGGCGGCATTTTTTAAATTGAAATCCGAGCTTTTCTTTTAAAATCTTTCTTAATGTCGTTTTGGAGCCTTTATAGTTAAAATCAGCTCTTGCTGACGCCAGAATCCTGTACAGCGTAGGTACCTCCTTTCGAATTTCTAATGGCACAAAATATCGAAGCTGTCCATGGGGACACGCGTATTATTTTTGCCTTTTCTGCCCTTACTCGGCGTACGGATCTTGGTGTTGGTTTGTTCTGCAAGTTTACCTGAAATAAGAGTAAAATATTACTATTACTGTCAGTTATCGTTATAGAGCGACGCCGTTCGCAGTTTCGCACACGCCGGTGAGTACGATCAACACCATGAATGACTTGATCGATACGGGGGCGTCTGTGGACCCGTATTTTCAGATGCTTCAAACTCAAAGCATTTATTTCAACTAGACCATTACGGCACTTTTGAATGTCAAATTACAAATTAAATCAAAGCTACAGTCACAGTCACAAGGCATAATAACTTGAGAAAGTACTGTAGTTGCCCATTCCCTAGCGTAGATCTCTATGGAGAAGAACGGGCAAGAAACTCCATGGACACTCTTTTTAAATCAATATATTGTTACAAAATCTTGGTTACATCATTCATGTGTGATTATACATATATGTGAGCACGATGTAGAAAGACGTGCACATTAAGAGCGTCCAGAGAAAAGATTAAATCAACAGTGTAAAAAAAAAAGAAATTAAAATTAACCATGGCAGCTAAGAGATGACCAGTCCCAACTGACAGCGCCCGTTCACGAACATGACGCATATATCGGCGCCATTCAACTCGACCATATTGAAGGGAGCTAAATGACCCGACACACCCGCCACCATCAGCGAGACATTTGAGTGAGCATGACAATCTCTCAGCCGCCAAGGCATATTCAAGTCAAAAAAAAAAGAAAAAGATAACTAAATGTAAATGGTGGCTTTACAGTACATGGAACTCACACAAATGTGCTATGCAGTTATATAATACTACGAGATGGAATCTATACAATGCAAGGATATTTTACAATCTTCTGCAGCTTCCACAATAACGTAACCTGGGAATCAGTTAGTTTGCCTATGGTTGTGGAGCAGGACCAGCATTGAGCCAAGCATTTTTATCATTAATGTAATCCCCCAAATTATAATATGCTTGCCTACATAGTGTGCGTTTTATACAAGATTTAAATTTCGTCTCATTCAGTTGTAGAATGTGAGGAGGTATTTTATAGTAACATTTTAAACAGTACCCCATGAAAGATGAATCTACTTTAGCAAGCCTGAAACCTGGCTGAACGAGTTGGTCCCTATTTCTAGTATTATAGTGGTGTCTGTCACCTCTTTTACTGAATAAATGCAGATTTTTCCTAACGTACATGATGTTTTCATAGATGTATTGGCAAGGTACTGTCAAGATGTTAATTTCCTTAAACAGTTCTCTCAGAGAGTCGCGTCTACGTAATTCGTATATGGCCCTGATTGCTCTTTTCTGCAGAATGAATATAGACTCGATGTCTGCCGCACGTCCCCACAGTAAAATACCGTCAAGTTTTGAAGATGATGCTATCTACACTATCTACAGCTATGATGATGGATGAGGATTGATGATGGTGATGGATGATGATGATGGTGGTGGGTGATGATGTCGATGATAATGTATGATAGATGATGATGGTGGTGGATGATGAGGGTGGTGGGTGATGCTGATGATTGTATGATATTGGCGATGTATGATGATGATGGACGATGATGATGATAATGGTGGGCGATGATTATGGTGTTTGATGATGATGAATGTTAATGGTGATGGATGATGACGATGGCTGATGGTCAGCAACACTGAACTTAGTCATACTCGCTGCCTAAGGGACTCGTTTCCAGGCCAGAAACTATTTATACAAAAACCACACTCGTTTCCAGGCCAGAAAATCTATATAAAAAAATCATACTCGATCGAGGTAAGGCTAATCATCTTCAAATAAATTGATTTATCTATCTATCTTGGTCACGCCCATAAAGCAATCGCGTAAAATAATTTGTAGGCACCATGTAATTACCTTCTTTCTTTATTCTCGATATAGTAGCCATCGATAAATTAGTCGCCATCGGTGCGCGTGCGGCGCTATACTTTAAGAGCGGGGGCACACGATGCGTTGCGGCGCCGCACCGCAAAGATTTCACCGTGTCAGTGGGCACACGAGCGGTGCGGCGCCGTAACGTTGTTATGTCGCAGCGGCGCCGTAGCACAACGTTACATTAACAGACTGTCCAACGGGACAGACTGTCCAACGGAACAGTCTGTTAATGAAAATGGATCGTAAAAGACGTCTGTTGTTGGCCCTACTATTACGCCACCGCCGAAATCGACGTAGAAGCGTACGACGATACTGGATCTGTCCTTTTATTGCACTAAGGAACAGTGATGGACAGTTTTTTCTCAAAGAATATAAAGAGTTGCTGTTAGACGAAAAAAAGTTTTACAATTTCTTTCGAATGAGTGTGTTAACTGCTGTTAAGTTTCGAATGTTTATTGAAATCTTTAGAACCACATATACGGAAACAGTACATTAACATGAGGAATCCAGTGGAGCCAATAGAAATGCTGGGTATCACTTTGAGGTAAGTAATGAAAAAATTTTTTTTTAATGCTAGGGGAAGTATGTACAAAATGACATATAGTTTTGTTTTTGTATTATAACTTTTTATTGGAAGTTCACAAAACAGCCATAGTTTACATTAATCATCTTTGGTCCTTAAATTATCGTTACTAATAAACATTTTTAGTAATAAATCAACAGAAAAAAAAACAAACTAAATTAAACTGAGATCAGTCATAATCCATTTTGTCCATATGTTGCGGACAAAATGACATATTGCCATTGGACAAAATGACATATAGATAAAAGCGACGGAATTATTGGCATAATTCGCGAATGAAACGCTTACTTCTTTTGGGCACATCGGCGCAAGAAGCGTGAGCCCAATGCGAACATTGTAAGCACCGCAACCAGTCTTCTCCGGGCTTAGATCTTGAATAAAGGTCGTTGCAATATATACACGCACAGTCATCTTCATCGTCTTGGGAAACATTGGGAAAATCTTCTTCTTCACTACTGTCTTCAAACAATGTTTTGGAGACTATACGTTTTTTCTTTGCTGGAGGAGCTTTAGGCGCATTTTTGGATTTTATTTCCAACATATTAGGAGTACAAGTCAACACCAATGCGCTCTGTCGAGTTTTTGGTTTACGTTTCCCTTGGCCACTAGTTAAACGTCCTTTTGGAGCCGGAGAAAGCACCTCAATAGGAACAGCAAGAGCAGATGACGATGGACGTTCATTGGTAGTAGCAGCAGTTAAAACCGTTTCTTGAAAGTTTGATGTTGGAGCCTGAGGTGAAACTTCAGGCTGTGGGTCGATAGATGCTGTTATTTCGGTCGCATTATTTTCTTCAGGTAGCATTTCAGTGGACCTTGGCTGAACTCGAGGAAGCGCAGCTGCTGGAGCGACCTGAGACGTGTTTGTTGCTGGAATAGAATCATCTCCTTGTTGTGAGGGTTGTGTCAAAATCTGTCCAGACTCGACAGAGCTCATTAGTGTTGCAGGCTGAGGAGGCTGTTCATTGGAGGTGACTTCCAGCGGTATGTTTGTAGTTTCAGCGGGCTCGTACATATAATCCGGAAATATATCAGGGTTCAACGGCCAGATGCCAGTGCTTTTAAATCCATGACATATATTTTGCACTGTAGCTGCCTTGCCATATGCTTCATTGAATAAACTGGCGATCTGAAGATGCGTAACAACTCGTCCAGGATGTGCCTTCAGCCATTTGGATATTTCTTGGTTAAAATAAGTCTTTAATGGCCCAAAAAATGAAACATCGAGAGGCTGCATGCGATGAGTGCAATGTGGAGGCAGACAAATAATGTGAATGCCGTTTTCTTTTGCATATTCCAATGTGTCAATGCCTTTATGACTTGCATGCCCATCGACAATTAGAATCACTTTATCGTCGATACTTGCTTTTACAAAACTTTGGAAATGCTTTATCCATTTTAGAAATATTTCTGTAGTCATCCAGCCTGATTGTTGAGCTACACCTAAGGTACCAGGAGGAGCTTCATCGATAAGTTCATTTTTCATGTTTTTTCTAGGAAAAATTATCATCGGCGGGACGAAAGTACCAATGGCATTAGCACAACAAACGATAGTGGTGTTTGCTCCACGTTCTGCACTGGTTATTGCTCCGACTTGTTTCCTACCAGTGGTAGCTAAAATCTTTTCTGGTTTTTTTACTGTTTATAGCCCGGACTCGTCAGCATTATAAATACGGTGCGGTCTGTAGCCTACAGATTTAGCAAGCTCCCGTACAACTGATAAAACTTTTGGACTTGCGGCCGATTAAAAGCTTGAGCTCGAGCTGCTGAAGTGGCTTCTGGTTTGCGCAATGATATATCTTTATTACGCCTTAGAAATCCATCTAACCAGTCTTGACCAGCCTTTTGTTTTTGGATGCTAAATTTATGAGCGAAACCGTTTTTCTCAGCCATCTGAAAAGCTAGCTCTTGTACGGATTTTCGAGTCAAACCGAACAAACGACTTTCAAGGAATTTTATATGCTCAACTAATTGCCTTTCCACGTCAGGCGGGAAGGTAGCTTTCCAACAGCCAAGGCCTTTTGAGTTTGACTCCAAAGTTTTATTAGTGCCTAAAGCATGTCTGCGAAGGGTAGCTTGAGGGACACCAAATGTATTTGAGGCCAATAACCAGCCCATTTTCTTATCTCGAACTGCCTCGATAGCTTTTTTCATTGACTTTGTACTCCAAGACTGGCGATCAGTCGTTCGTTTGTAGTCACGTGGCATTTTGGTGTCTGAAAAAAAACACATATATTTATTTATTTAAGCAATATGAAAGACTTACAGCTAAAAAAAAACAGATAAGGAACAGTAAGTCAAACAGACAGCCAATAGCAAGTCCTCCTCACTTATAAAAACCATTCCATAGATCAATCGTTCTGTAAGAACCAAGCAGTTATAAGATAATAACAAGTAACAGTACACTGTACTGCAGAATCAACAACAATTCTGCTTACATTAAAATAAACATAAACAAAAAAATAAATATAATACAAAACATAAATATAATACATATTCTCTTTTACATTAAAATAAACATAAACAAAAAAAAAACATAAATATAATACAAAAGCTTTGGACAAAATGACATACATATGTCATTTTGTCCGTTATATACGTATGTCGTTTTGTCCATACAGCGTTTTAAAAAAATAAAATTTGAAAATACATATAAAACAAGCTCTTTTTCTGAAACTAAGTTATTTAGTCTAAAGATAAATGTTCTAAAAATTAAAAAAATACTGCATGAATAGTATCAATAACAAAAAACTTACCATTTGAATAAAAACTTTGACGGAGCGAAAAAAACTTGCAACGCGTGTTTACCTGTCGTCGGCCATGACACTGGGATGAATGAAATGGATGCGTTCAAAATTTGCCAGAATATAGAAAATAGTTATGGCCGCGTGGTGACACTGTCAGTCTTGTGTTAAAGGCCGCCAAATTCAAAATATCCCGCCTGTGTCGTTTTGTACATATATGTCATTTTGTACGTATTTCCTAATACTTTTTAATTTTCAAAACGATCAAAAAAGGAGACAAAAAAATCAACGAGATATCACGGTTCAATTAGGCACAAATCAGTCTCAAAGTTAACCCTAAATCTAAAGCGTAAGTTTACAGTCTTGACATAGTGGAGAAGAACATTGTAGACAAATTGGCTTTTTGCATGCGCAACAGTGGTACCTTGTTTGCCTCTTCAATCTACTGGGGCATATGCTGCATAGTTTCCTTCCAGCAGGACCTGGTAGCTGAGCCACTGGTGGAGGGGGGGGGCAAATCCTTGCCTAAAACTCGCGTTATAGTAAGACGGAGTTCTCTGGGAAATCTGTCATTATAAACGCGTTCTTTTAAGCCAGGAAGAACCAATTCTCTTGCCAAAGATAGTAAAAAGTCCCCTCTTCGCAGCTTGGTGCCTGGACAAGATTGGTATAAGACAAATGAATTATTTCCAGATAAATCCAGAATTCTGTAAAATATAGTCATGGGCCAACGGCGTGTTTTACGACTGCTTGAATAAATTGAGCACTTTTTATCGATTTCGTCGACTCCACCTTTAGTATGGTTATAGTCGGCGATCATAGTTGGTTTCATTGTCTTGTCATCTGTGCTTATAATATGATGAGATGATGAAATCAATATTACAGCCTTATTTTTCTTTGGTACGTGGGAAAGTAATGTATAGTCTTTGGTAAACCCATACAAGGAGCTACCTGGTTCTCTTCTTTTCGCTGGCAAGAACTCTGGTGGAATTTCTCTTTTATTTTTCTTTAGAGTTCCTAGGTAAGTCAACTTCTTGGCTTTTAAAAGCTGCATTAGTTGAATGGAGCTGAACCAGTTATCGGCAGTAATATTTCTGTTGCTATTTTCGATTGGTTTTGACAGTCTTAAGAACCGATTGAGTAGGAACTCCTAGGTTTTTCTCTGCAGGTGAAAGGCCTTCTCCATCTGAACCATTACCGGTGTAAATATAAGCGTTGTACGTATAGTATGTTTGAGCATCAGACAATAGAAGAACTTTATTCCCGTACTTGGCAGGTTTGTTAGGCATGTATATAAGGAACTTGCACCTACCTCTGAACGGAATAAGCATCTCATCAATACATGTGTTTGGTCCAAGGATGTAGTTTTGTTGAGAGTTCGAAACAAATTTGCCAAATAACCATGATACTGCTGCTGATCGATCAGACTTCAAACGTTCTTGGCGATCAGCTCCGTTGTCAAATCTCAAACAATTGAGTAATGTACAGAATCTGTATTTAGACATCACACAGCGGAAAATTTCGTGGCCGGTGCCATCTGTAGCAAACAAGTAGTTAGCGTCTGCGTCATTGCATTTGAATACTGAGCTATAGTACAAAAGGCCAAACAAACTTCGCATTTCAGTTTCATTGGTATCTTTGAGTTCCTGCCTATGTGTATTGCGGAAACGTTCTCGATAGGATTGCAATTTTTGATTGGTGTGCAATACAACAGTTTCTAGCATTTCGCGGTCAAAAAATTTAGACCAAAGTTCTTGGAAACTTCTAAAAGTAAGCTCTTCTGGTGGCCGAGATACTTGAATAATATTATGTGCAGGAGTTCTGCTTGTCCTCGCAATTTCCTTCTTAGACCATAAAAATCCGTTTTTTCCAATGTAGTTTGGACCATCTTGGTCACCAGAAACTAAAGAGCTAAGGGGCTCCTCGTCTTCAGAGTTAAAATCACTCTCACTCGATTGGGTATTCTGTTCCTCGAGGTCTTCCTCTTGCTGTACATTTCCTTCCACATAATTAGGGTCTTCTACCGAACCATCAAAATCGCTAAACTCGTGTTCTTCTTCTAATTCTTCAAGCCATTCCTCAATCTGCTCATCATCATTTGTATATCTTCCACTGCTGTCTCGTTTTGGTGGCCTTCTATCTGTGCTTTGAGTCGCCATCTAAAAAAATATGAATAATATAAGTAAAGCAAATTAAATGTGAGGTTACGTCTGAGAGACACTATACTAAGTATTAATATGTTACTGATGAAACGACTCACAGACACTATGAACCTAAAAAGATATTGGTGAGGTGACGTCTCTCAGAATCAACGTTTATTGCTGTACTTACGTCTGTGAGACACCGGCTGTCGAAAACTCCAAACGTACACACCGCTGCGCTGCCCGCGCCTCACTGACCGTTAGCGCGAGCCGTTACAGGAAGGTACTGAGCGAGACAGAGCTACATCACGCCATGTTACGATCTGGCAACGTGTTTTGTGATTGGTGGTGTCTGATAGACTACCACCTCAGTCGCAGAAGGTTAAGTACACTTTCACACGTCTTGTTCGATGTGCTGCTGCCCTCGGTTTCGAATACATGTTCTTATTCGCTTCCTCACTTCGGTTTTTGTGATTCTTGATGTGATTGTTGCCCTGATCTAGTTCGCCGCATTTGTTATTCTCTCCCTTAGTTCTTCAATTGAATTTACTGGGGTCACATAAACTAGGTCTTTCATATGACCCCAGACGTAAAAGTCTAACGGCGTAAGATCAGGGCTTCGTGGAGGCCACGGAAACGGCCCACCACGCCCTATCCATCGGTTTGGATAGGTTTCATCCAGCAATTGTCGAAATGTGATTCGGAAGTGGGCTGGACATCCGTCATGTTGATAGATCATGTTTGTTCTTCTGTCTTCCGGTACATCCGCGAGCAGTGGTGTTAAATGATTTCTTAGGAAATCTTCATAAATTTCCCCATTTAGTGTTCGGGGTAAAAAATGTGGGCCAATTAATTTGTCGTCGATAATACCCATCCAAACATTAAGCGAGAATCTACGCTGGGATTCGGTTGGTTTCAGTTTCTTAGGATTTCCTTCTGCTTTCGGTGCCCAGTAATGTAAGTTGTGGTAATTTGTGATACCATCACGGTCAAAACATCGGTCCACAGAATGTTTTTCTTAAAAGTTTTCGCCTTCGGCGTCGGCACTTAACATAAAACGACAAAATTCAAGCCGTCTCGGCGGATCTCCCTCTTCTAATCACTGGACAGGTTGATAGTGGTATGGATGTCGGCCTGATAAATGAACTACAGACCAGATTTTCCACTGTGACATACCAAGCTCACGCGCTACGATGTTTGTCGATATGTTGGGGTCGTCAATAAAACGTTGAAGAATCAGCTCCTCCTCCTCAGCCGTATATCTCCGAGAACGACCAGTGTCAATTTGCCTGCTTCTGTGGACGCTGCCAGTTTCAGATAATCGCCGATAAGTCGATCCAAAAACACTAACGTGTGGGAGTCGGCGGTTGGGAAAGCGAAGTTGATATTCTCTCCGCGCCTGAGCAGCGTTACCGTCACTAAGTCCGTAACAGTACATTATGTCAGCGTATTCAGGGTTAGAATACGCAGCCATAGTAAGCACTTACGAAAGCACAGCCCAGCACAAGAGCAAGATACGCGGCAACAGTTAGGGAAATAGCTAGATAATAAGATAGATAGATAGATAGATAGATAAATCATTTATTTAGTGCACACAAAAGACAAAGCACAGCACCCAGAAATACAATTAAATAAAAGCGTCTCAAGGTTACACCAAATGGGAGTCCAGCTCAGCATGTGTCAGGCATGTACCTGACGCTGATATTCTGCTGGATCCCTGTAGTGACGTACGGACGTCGAGCAGACGAGATAAATTCGTGTTGTGATAAAGTGTTTCATGCGCGGAGTGAAATTACGTAAGCATGTCAACTTAAATAAAATATTTTACCAAAAGTTTACTGTGTTGGAAATGTTCGGTTATATCGTATAATGTATAATGTAGGTGCTCAGATGAATAATCTTATTAAATAATATTGTAGTTGTGTAGGTGTGAATAAGAATAAACGATTTGATTTGATTGTCATGAGAAGGTAGTATAATTATAATTATAATTATAATAAAACACGAGCTTGCGCGACGTAGAGTTGAAACTAACTACCGCTGACGATAGTAAGCACTTACGAAAGCACAGCACAGCACAAGAGCAAGATACGCGGCAACAGTTAGGGAAATAGCTAGATAATAAAACACGAGCTTGCGCGACGTCGAGTTGAAACTAACTACCGCTGACGACCAGATTTTGTAAAGTCGCACCCCGTGTCATGCCGAAAGAACAATAGTGACCAATCACAAAGCTTGCCGAGTGTTTGGAGTTTAAGCGCAGATAAAAACTACGAATATCAAAGACAATACTTTTTAGATATCTCCTTTGGATATGCCCATTGACAACTTTTTCAAAGTCTACGTAAAACATATGGCATATAACTACTATGTTTGTTAGTTATATGCGGTTTTCACTGTAAATCTGTATCCTGAGATATTATTAATTGTGTAAATGACACTTGCCGATTTTTTCTTAGATATGGAGTGTTTTCATTAAACAGCTCATGAAATAAAGTTTCTATTATTTCCAAACCTTTTCATTAAGTATTGATACGAGCTAGATGTGGGATAAAGAATTACTACCGATTAAACAACTTGATTAATTAAAAATCCCAAAATACTTAATCAAAAATACCATACTGATCACTATTCACTTAGATATCGCACTTCTACACTCGCGATCTAAAACATGGAATCACTTGGAATTGATTCCCCGCGATCTTGAATAGTTGCACAAAATTGCTCTGGGGCAGCAAACGTCTGGAACTGAGACTATTGAATTGGAGCCGATATTCAATAGCTGTTCCGAGAATTCTTCGTCTTCCCTAGATCTTTGCGCGGTTGATTATTTAAAGATTTTAATCTATTCCTAAATCCAAGACATTTTCACGGAGCAATTGACTACGTCGGCGTTATTTCGCGCGTTCGGAACCACCGGTAAAATTTGACGGAAAACTTCTGCAAAAATTACTATTTTACCGCCGAAAAGTTACGTTGTAGTAACGAACGGTCTAGCGAGTGAATTAGATATTTGTGAGCCATCGGAGCTTCGTCATAAATAATAACCGAAGCGTGGCGTATCAACACTGCGCGTTGGGAACCGTTCGTTATGTTTCAATACCCGTGATCGTCCACAAGGTCTAACGGAAATTTAAACATACTGTGAGCCGTAGTGGCGCCTTCGTAATTCTGAGCTGCGATGCCCGATGTGGCCGTACACAAAACTACTTTATTACGCGAGCCACGGACATGCGCTACGACTAGGGTTACCATTCCTCAGGATTTGTCCTGAGATTTCAGGATTTTTGGACTTTTCTCAGGATTGCGGCCGGATTTTTCAAATCTCATGAAATCTCAGGATTTTTAGAATTTTCAATAAAATACAGCTTACATTTTAATAATTGCACAATTAAAATCAATAATTTAATTATCTATACTAATATTATTAAGCAGAAGAGTTTGTTTGTTTGTTTGTTTGGTTGAACGCGCTAATCTCAGGAACTACCAGGCCGAATTGAAAAATTATTCTCGTGTTGGATAGTCCATTTATCGACGAAGGAGCGGAGCAGGAATGAAAAATGTTGCAAAAACGGTTTTTTTTTTCTTTCGTTTTTCTGTGACGCAGACGAAGTTGCGTGGGTCAACTACACACACCGGCACAATTAGGGGAACACAAAAAAAAGGTTGATTTTTTCTAACATTGTCGGGTATTTTCATAAGTAGTTTTTGTTTAAGTGTTAATAACTTCATAACAGATTGTTTTAAGTACCCCCAACTTTAATTTTAAGTGTTTTGACAAGAATTTATGGTTGTTTAAGAATTTGCTCACTTAACGTCTTGTACTCACTCTGATAAGAACTTTAGTGGATGCTGCGAATAGGGACTGTGGGTCATTTAACTGTTTACATTTGGATAGTGCACATTGTTCTGATACAAAATGAGTGATTTACCAGCAACTTCTGTGGCTAGGGCTGTAACCATGATCGAGGAAGGGCACACCTATCGCTCAGTCAGTCGCGCACTGGGTGTATCGACATCGGTGATTCATCGCGTCGTCTGACGTTATAGGGAGACTGGATCGTTCGTGCGCAGACGAGGACAGGGCAGAAATCGAGCAACTAGCGCCTTGGATGACCGTTTCTTGGTCATGCAGACTTTACGAAATCGTCGTCAAACAGCTGTCCAGACCCGAAATCGTTTAGCAGAAGTCCGTAACGTCAACGTGAGTGAAAGGACTGTTAGAAGACGGTTGAATGAAGTTGGCTTAAACTCGTACGTGCCAGCAAAGGCCCCAAAACTCGAGGTAGCTCATCGTGTAGCAAGATTAGCATTCGCTCGACAGCACCAAGATTGGACTAATGAGTGGGGCCGTGTTTTGTTCAGTGACGAAAGCCGATTTTGTGTAAATTTCGTGGATGGGAGGGAAAGAATGTGGAGACATCGAGGGGAACGTTATCACCAAGCAAATTTCACTGGAACTGTGTCGTATGGGGGAGGGTCAGTTATGGTATGGGGTGGCATATGTTTGGGAGCCCGCACGGAGCTAGTGATCATCAGTAATGGATCGCTAACTGCACAGCGGTACATTACAGAAGTCTTAGAACCCCATGTCATGCCTTTTGCCCCTTTCATAGGCGAAAATTTCATTTTCATGCATGATAACGCACGCCCTCACACTGCGCGTATAGTGAGTGACTACCTTAATGAAGTAGGCATCACTCAGATGAGCTGGCCAGCGCGATCACCGGATATGAACCCGATAGAACATGTCTGGGACTACCTGGGAAGAAAGGTTCGACAAAGAAATCCAGCCCCTAATAATGTGGAGGAACTTAAATTAGCGTTAGTGGAAGAGTGGAACAATTTGTCCCAAGAACTCATTGATAACGTTATCCGAAGCATGGGAAATCGTGTACAGACTTTAATTAGAGCCCGAGGCGGCAATACCCGATTCTAAAACTCCTTTTTTTTTGTCATTTTTGAAAATGTTTTTAGATTTCACTTTTAAGGAAAAAACGTTAAATTCTCATTTTTTGTCATTTTTGTTTATTTCTTCACGTAGAAGTATTGTGTGAGTCACTTTAGCGTTTATTTCAGTTGGTTTGAGTGCAATTAATTATTGATTAACTAAAAAAAATATGTGCTACATAAATTTGTTAAGAAAAACGACCTTTTTTTTGTGTTCCCCTAATTGTGCCGGTGTGTGTAGTTGATTTATAAAATGCCTCACATGTTAAACTCTTCAAATTATAGTGAATTAAAAGTATAGCTCGGACTGCAGACACTTTTAGTCGGTTTGTTTCATTCGACCATTGAGCCCCCATGATAGAAAAAACTCTTTCTACGTTATAATATATTGTATCTCAGATACCTATTGTCTCGAAAATGGTTGCCCACAACGCATGAAGCATTACGTTAAAAAAATGTACGTTAAAGAGAAAATTTTCAAACCAAAAAAATCTCCGGACTTTTCAATGGAAACCAGGCCTTTTCTCCGGATTTTTTTTTCTTATGGTAACCCTAGCTACGACCATGTTGAGTAAAAGCGTTTTTCCCGGCAGGGCCAATAATGAAAATGGAACTGTTGTTTGCACGTTTAAAGACCGGATCTTCTACAAGTCGGTCGACGTACGAATTTAACCTGCCCGCACTGAATTCAATCTGCTCTCGACCTAACTCCGTGGTATCGTCGCGGATATTGGGCAGCCCCTGCTCTACAAGACTGGTCTCGACTGGTCTCGACTGGTCCCGTGTTTACATAAAAGTCTGTCGATTTGGATGAGACTCATTTTATAGGCCCTGTCGGTATCATTTGGCATCCGTTCGAGGTAATCTTCGGTTATTTGTTTTTTTAATTTATTCCACCATAAACCGACTGGAGCGCCGTTTACGGCCAAGAGGACGAAAAATCGACGAAGTCGCGGTCCCGTTAGAAAATTCGCAGCTTTCTCGAGAGCTCTCTCGTATTCGATTTCGTCATTCGCGATGCCTAAATTTTTTCTGAATTCTCAAAAGTGTCCGTTGTTTTAATTCAGGTTCAATCGAATATACAACATTATTTTTTGTTTATACTAAACCCGAAAAGGGATCATTGTACTCATCACTTTGAAGAACTTTTTCTATGGGACGAACCTTGTAATCGCGAAAAAAAAATCAGCTGTTCCCTACATTTTGACGAGTTATGCGAACATAAATGTAGGGAACAGCTGATTTTTTTTCGCGATTTCACGGTTCGTCCCATAGAAAAAGTTGTTCAAAATGATGAGTACAATGACCCCTTTTCGGGTTTAGTGTAAACAAAAAATAACCCTGTATATGTTACTGTAAAACCCCGAAGTGCGGTAAATCTTAGGATTTCCCAGTAAATCCTAAGATTTACCAGCATGAGTTGGTAAATGTCCGAATTTTATAAAAAAGAGACAATATTTCGGGCTTTTACCAGCAGAGTTTGGGAAATGCCAAGATTTCCCAATGATGGTTGGTTAATGTTGGTTATGGGAATAAAATAATGACTTTTTCTTAATCGTTTATTTTAATTATCGGTCAGTCAAAGCTTTACATAGTTTTAATTATAATTATGATGATACAGTTTTAATGTTATTTATTTTTAATAATTTTATTATCATGTGAGTATTTCTTAACCATTTATTTATTATTAATAATCAGTCGCATCATTATAATTTGACTTTTGTTTCTTTAGGCAACGTTGGCAAAGTCTCAAATAGGTCTTGTTACATTTTTATGCTTGCGGTAAGATTCCATTATGATCCACAAGGATCATAATGGAATCTTACCGCACCGTGTCCAACAGTAACGTGTATTTCTTCGAGAACGTTAAACAAGTCTTCGTAACAAATGTAGGTAATGCCTGATTTCACCATTTTCTTCTTTTATTATATTCAATTTCGTATTTAAACGAGCAAAATGATCGAATGAAGCGCGCGGAGGCGAGCGCGCTTTTGAGGGGGCTGCAGACTGCTCGCGAGTACGCCACAGTTATCTGACACGTTTCGATTTGTCATTTTTTTAACATTTCCCGCTTCTCTGGGGTAAATCTTAAGATTTACCAATTGTATGTTGGTACATGTCCGAAATTAACGATGATCATAGAACATTTCGGACATTTACCACTGCAGCTGGTAAAACTTAGGATTTACTGGGAAATCTTAAGATTTACTGCACTTCGGGCTTTTACAGTAACTCATAATAAAAGTTGAAAAAAAAAAAAAAAATGACAAAAATACTTAAATGTAAAGTGACATTTAAAAGTTAAATTTGAAAAGAATAAAATGACTGTGTGGTGGATTCTGTATGTGTGTCTGAAAATCGTATGATTTATTTGCATTGTGTGAGTGCGTGTATGTGTGTGTGTGCGCGTGTGTGTGTGTGCGTGTGTGTGTGACTGAGAGATGGGTGTATCTTTGTATTATGTGAGTAAGATATGAGTAGCCTAAGTATGTGAATATTGTGGTGTGGTATGTAAGACGGAAGAATCAATTGCTTGTTTGGTGTACAGACTGTGTTACACGTTTTGTATGAAATATTGTGAGTTATGTGTGAGTAGTTAATAGTTCCTCAGTTTGAGCGTAGTCTAAGAGGTACAGCATGTCTTTCAGCTTAGTCTTAGCTTCGTGCTTGCTTAACCTTGCTATTTGGGTGGTCTTACAAATATTTCTGAAGACAAGAGAGCTCAGCACATACTGCTGTTTTCTGGCGAAGGCAGTTCTGTGACCAGGAATTGGGCAGACTATTCTCTGACCACGTTTGTTTGCGTCTGGGAGAGGGACTTGGCTATGTTTCCAAAGGGTGGTTCTGAGTACAAATAACTGTCTCACGGTTAAAAGTTTGAGCTCGGTGTACAGGTTATGAGTCGGATAGCGATAAGGCTTTTGCGACATAACCTTAAGTACTGCTCTTTGCGCACGCTCCAGCTCAAGGAACTTTGTTTTGGATGATCCACCCCAAGCTAGAATACAATAGCCGATGATGGACTGGCAAAGTGCAGTGTAAACCATTTTTAGGGTTTCTAAGTCACCTGAATGCCTTAATGTCTTAAATAGATGGATTGTTTTCCTGACTTTGCTGGCAGTAGACTCTATATGGTTGTTCCATTTCAACCCATCATCGATTATTACGCCCAAATATTTTACCGATGTTACTGAGGGGAGTGCTGTACAAGAGCAAGTGGCAGTGTCCAGGCAGGTGTGAGCTCTAATTGAGTATGTTATTGGGGGTTTCGTGCTAGCATGGATAGAAAACGGAATGAAATTAGATTTTTGTAGGTTTTTTTTTTTTTTTTTTTATTTAGTTTTCTACCGCAGACGTGGGGGTCCGCGCTCTTTTTTACATTTTATTTATTGTTTAATTGATTTAGAAATAATTAAAACTACGATCGTGCTCCATCATTGGACACGTTACATTAAACTAAGCTTATTATTAGTAACTTAAGATCTACGTGAGTCCATCAAATATATATATTTTTTTATTTATTTTATTTATTACTAATTTTATTTTAATTTTTGTAGGTTTAGGGTAAGGAGATTTTTGCGAAGCCATTCCATTACTATTTTCAGGGATTCTTCAGCATTATTTTTCACCTGGGCCCAGTTATTCCCGTGTACTATAATGGCCGTATCGTCAGCATAAGTAAATATATTAGCTGATTTTAGGTTAAGAGTGCATAAGTCATTGATGTAGATGAGGAAAAGCGTTGGGCCAAGAACACTACCCTGCGGGGCTCCATATGAC
Organism: Xestia c-nigrum; assembly: GCA_916618015.1. Lineage (NCBI taxonomy): Eukaryota > Metazoa > Arthropoda > Insecta > Lepidoptera > Noctuidae > Xestia > Xestia c-nigrum. The sequence goes on along the minus strand of OU745266.1, from coordinate 18,337,908 downwards.
ATTATCTCATCAGCACTAATATGTGATCCTATTTTCACACAGATTTTCCGGTCTATCAAGTAACTCTTGAAGAGATCATGAACAACGCCTCGTATGCCGATGCTGTGCAACTTGGATAGAAGGGTGGGAACAGAGACTGTGTCAAACGCTTTTGTTAAGTCGAGGAAAAGACCCAAGCATTTGTGTTGTTTATCTAATTTCCTTGCTACAAGTTCAGTTAGGTCTAGAACTGCGTCTTCAGTAGATACTCCTTTTTTGAAACCGTACTGATTACTTGCTAGTATGTTGTGCTTTTGAAGGTATTTAACTAATTGTTTATTTATAATTTTCTCCATTATCTTCGACATAACTGGTAGCACAGCAATGGGTCTATAGTTATTTACACAATCTCTGTTCCCGCTCTTATGTATTGGGTGGATTACGGCTTTTTTGCACGTGTTGGGGAATATACCTGAGGATATTGAACAATTAACTATATGTGTAATAAGTGGGACGAGGATATGTCGACAAAGTTTTATGAGTTTGACGGGTATACCATCCCAGCCAGTGGCACAGTCCTGCTTTAGGCTTGAGATTATAGAGTCCACTTCAGCGTTATCCACTTCAAGAAGGACAAAGGAGCTAGAAGAACATCCGTTTTGAGAGAGAAGTGATAGGGTAGGTTGAGCTGAAGTATTTATCATGGATGCTAACTTTTGTCCAATATTCGCAAAGTAGTTACAGACGAGGTTAGCTGCGTCGCGTTTATCATAGGCTGTACTTAATAACTCATGAGGAGGGTTGCTTTGCTTTTTGGTGTATGTAATTTCTTTGATTTTATTCCACAGTCTTTTAGGGTCGTATTTAGCTTTTTGTAGTTCGTTTTGTTCGTGTAACCTTTTAAGTTTTCTGAGTAGGCTATTGCAGTAGTTTCTATATCTTTTGTAGGTCGTTTGGATTATTAGGTTATCAGGTGATTTTCTTGCTTTTTTGTGAAGTTTATCACGGTGGCGGATGCACCTTAGTAAACCGGGTGTAATCCAAGGTCGAATATTTCTGTCTTTTTTAGGGATAGTTATTATTTTTGTGTGGGTAATTATAGCCGTGTTTAATATTTCCGTGAGTGTGTCAGATGCTAGGTTAGGATCATTTGTTTTCAGTACTTCCGTGAAATCTAGGGTTTCAATATGATTTGTTAAATTGGTGTAGTCTATTTTAGGTATTTTGCAAGCCGGTACCGATCTCCCTGAGAGCGGTTCATTATTAATAGTTAGTAGAATTGGGAGGTGGTCCGTAACATGTGAGTCAATCACAAGTACTGTGGCTGTTTTGTCCGTTTTGAGCATCACGTGGTCTAGGCAGCTATCATTTCTCGTAGGTATCCGATGGGCGGGTAACAGACTGTGTGTTGCATTAAGTGTTAAGTATTCGGTAGCGCGTACATCTAAATCAATAGGTTGGATGTCTATGTTTGTGTCCCCGATTAGGCAAATATTTTTATAGTTTTTTAAGGACAGGAGGATGTTATCCACGCTATTCAAAAAGTTGTCGAACTCACCTTTGGTATTATATGATGGTGAGCGATATATAGCCACAAATGCCAGTTTATTTGTGATCTCACATGTCAAGCAATTTCCGTTTAAAAAGTTGGGTTCTTTTATGGTGCAATTTATGTTATCTTTTATATAAATAACAATACCGTCGTTCTGGTTGGCCGTCCGTTCCGTATAATACGAGTTATAGCCGTTCAACACAGGGAGATTCACCACCTTACTTAGCCAACACTCAGTAAGTACCAATACATCACAGCTAACATTGATTAATTTTAGCAATACCAATAGTTCATCAAAATTTTTATTTAGACTGCGAATATTTCAATGAAAGATTTTAATATGATGATAAGCGCCTACCAAATAGTTAGAGCAATCCAACGGTGGACATATTTGTGATTTTGCTACTTCAAATTCATCTAAGTCCGCTGTAATCATAGATTGAAGAATATTAGCCATCAGTGAAAAACGATTTACTATAGTATGAGACGATACATTGCTCTGGAGTGTTTGAAATGTGTTGTATGGTCAGGTAATAGAAACTAGCGTATTGTGATATAGGACACCAACTTTTATGTAAGTTATACAGGAAAGGTGTGGTGGATAATGTTTCAGAATGTATTATGTTTGTGAGTGTAATGTTTGGGTTTGAATTTTGAGTGTAATGGTTCATTTTACTTAAGTTATACAGGGTGATTGGAAGATGGGTGCAAAGCTTTAAGGTGAAGATAGTATAGACAATTTAGGACCATTTAAGCCATGGTTGTCTTAGACGAAGTCTTACCAAATTTTTTTAAACAAATTTTTAAGTTTTTTTTCGGAAATTCTCAAAATTTAATGTAAACTGCATAATTATGGCCAAATTGAATGATAAATGAATTCATTTTTTATTTATTTAATTAAAGTAATGTGTAAGCAACCAAGCAAAACATGTTTTAGGCTTCTGTGTCATTAGACATTTTTTTTACAGATATTTAAAGCTCAGAAAAAATAAAAAATTTGTACAATACGTCTTTTAAACCTTATTTAAAAAAAAAACGGAGGGTGCTTTTTTTGTTCAAACCTTTTTAAAGACATGCTTGATAATCGCTCTTTCTTTTGAGGTATCATTTATGCGGATATCTTACAAATTATTGAAATTAGGACCTATAAACCAAATCGAGGGAGAAATTTTAAATTTTAGGCAGTCTAACAAAACACAAAATTTTTGCTTAAAAGAATACTTTATGTGCTCGAAATGATAACATTGTTCAATTCTAAGAATTTTTGGCACATGCAGGAACCAATTGAGGGGAACCCATTGAGGGGATTCTCTAAACAATGGCCACCGAGCGCGGTGCGACGGCATTTCCAGGTAGAACGCCCAATGAATAGCAAAAAGCGATAAAGAGTTGGTTTTTACAGCAAAATGGTCTTAGTTACTGAGGCAACAAAGTCGTTTTTCTTTAGTCAGGGTCAGTCGGTCTGTGATGAAGCCGTTACATCTTTTACTTATTAGTCAAACTACTGCCCTTGTGAGTGGACGTTGTCGTGTTGATTCACAATTTACCGTGTTCAGTTGTAGCCCTTTGCGTTCCTGCACGTGTTGTTTGCGTTAGTTTTGAACTTTTTTGTTTCACCGTGTCCAGTCGTAGCCTCGCGCTCCTGCACGTGTTGATTTTTGACTTAATTGTGTTGAGTTGACGTTTAGTGCGCTCCTACGCCGTTTTTCTTAATTGTTAAGTGACTATGGCTACTTTTTCCAATCAAGAATATGCGGATATCGTATTTATGTACGGTAGAGCAGACGGCAATGGATCTTTGGCGCGACGGATGTATCAAGAGCGCTATCCGAATCGCAGGATACCGAATGTCCGAGTGTTTTACAACACGTTTCGTCGTCTTGCCCAAGATGGGTTTCACCGCGTGGAACCTGGAGTCAACCCGGGCAGACACGAAACTGCCGTCGACGAAGACATTTTAGCAGCATTTCAAGCGGATCCTACTACCAGTACTAGAGCAGTAGCTCGAAATTTAAACATTTCTCAATGGAAGGTGTGGCATACAATGCACCAAAATGATAAGTATCCGTTCCATGGCAGGAGTGTGCAAGGTCTAGTAGAGCAAGATCCTCAAAGAAGAATTCAGTTCTGCCGTTTCCTCCTCAACAGAGACATCGAAGATGCGTGGTTTCTGAAATCAATCTTGTGGACGGATGAAAGTAAATTTTCAAGGGAAGGTATTACAAACTTTCACAACATCCATGAATGGGCCGACGTAGACAACAATCCACATTTTAAGAAGCAGGTGTCATTTCAGATGAAATTCTCTGTGAATGTATGGGCTGGAATAATTGGCAGAACATTGATTGGGCCCCACTTTTTGCCTGATCCATTGAATGGCGAAAATTATTTGCAATTTCTGCAAATTGATTTACCACTGCTGGTAGAGGAATCAGGTGTCCCGATCTTCGAAAGAGACCGAACAGTCATCTTTCAGCAAGACGGCTGTCCAGCGCATTGGACTTTAAATGTAAGGGAACACCTCAACAATTGCTTTCCTGATAGCTGGATCGGCAGGGATGGACCCATCCCTTGGCCCGCTCGCTCCCCAGATCTGACCCCGTTGGACTTTTTCGTGTGGGGCCGGGCCAAGGAACTGGTGTATAACAACAAAGAAATTAACACTAGAGAAGAATTGATACAAAGAATAAATTCAGCGTTTGAGACAATGAAGCAGGAGATGATGTTGAAAATAACGACTACAGAAGTTAGAAGACGGGGCCGTGCTTGTATTAGGAATCACGGCCGTCATTTTGAACATGAAAAATAAATAATTTTAATTCAAATGTTGTTTTAATTAGTCTGCCTAAAATAAAAAAAAATTCTCCCTCAAATTGGTTTGTAGGCCCTAATTTCAATAATTTGTAAGATATCCGCATAAGGGCGCTTGTACACGCTAAGAAAATTTACCGTTCCTGCGGCAGACAAGACAAATTCTTCGTGTATACGACAAGAATTTTGTCTGTTCCACACACGAAAACTTTTCGTGTCTTCCGCAGACAAGACCAATGGAAACGTGTACACGACACGATTTTTTTCGTTCAGTCGTCAGTCGGGCGTAGGGCGCGCAAGTAATAACAAGTGTGATAATCAGTGTGAGTTTCGTTTATTTATATACCTAAATGTTAACTACAAAGCAAAAAAGAATGATAATAGCATATTATTATTATAACAAAATAAAAAAAGAAACAAAAAACAAGAGACTTTACTGGGTTCATCCAATTATACAAGAGAAAAATGAGTTTGGTGGGTTCATTACCCTTTACCGTGTCATGCGACAACATGAGGAAAAATTTGTGGATTATTTTCGCATGAAAATATCTACGTTTGACAAGCTTTTGACAAGTATAGAAAATAATATACGACATGAAAATACCAAAATGCGAGAAAGTATTCCTCCATACATTAGATTGGCCGTAACATTAAGGTAAGTAATTTTTTTAAGCATATTGATTTGAACGTTGTACAATAATAAATGTCTTTGAAGTGTTACATGTTTCCAAATTCAACAGACCCCTCATGTTCATATTCTTCAGAAAAGTCAAACTGAAATTCATCTGTATGCGATGTTTCCACACTACTAATAGTTTCGGTGTCAAATTGAATGGATGTAGATTTTTGAGTACTGTAACCTGGTCGAGTCGAGTATGATGGGCCGGCTACGTTAAATGACGACGTAGAAGGCTGCGTTGTTTTGTAATACTCAGTACTCCATTGATGCTGAACATCACTTCCCTTTCGTTGTTGCGTAGCACGCACAAGTTTTAAAACTTCAAACTGGAAATCCACCATTTCCGCATCACCGAACTTATCAACGCTCGGAGCTATACTTTTAAAAAATGACATGGCACGGCTCTCTTCTTCTTTGGTAACAGTCTTTATAAATTCTGCCATATTTTTGTCCACCTCGCTAATATCCTGTTTATTTTTTTTCGCGATCGGTGTATGTTCTACGGGACTTTTTTCCACGTTTGTTGTTTCGGGTATATTTGACTCAGTGTCTCGGCGTGTTACAATTTTTGTCAAAAATAACATTTCGTCGTAAAAATCACATTTACGAATCTTCTTAGCTCCCGATCCCGATTTCATTTCTTTAAGTCTTCTGTGACATTTCATCCACCTATCTCGCAAAGTTGTCCATTTTTTTGCTGTAGACTTTGCTGAAACCAAAAACGAACTACCGTAAGAAAGTAGGTAGGTACCATCTATTGCAAGTAGACATAAATTTCATATAAAAAAGGAAATGACCTCATTGTAAGAGTAAGAACACACTTGCAATTAATCGCACTGCAAGTTGCAAGTGTGTTCTTGCTCTAAGACATTGTTACAATTTTTTACAGATACATGGCAACTGGAGATGCCTTCGCACGTCTTCATTTCGATTTTCGAATCGGAATAAAAACAGTAGCGAACATTGTACGTGAAGTTACTCATCATATTTGGTCAGAATTATCTACAGATTATATGCGAATGCCAACACAAGAAGAATGGTTGAATATAGCACAGGGATATGAAATAAAAGCCAATTTTCCACACTGTCTTGGAGCAGTGGACGGGAAACATATTAGAATAATTAAACCCGAAGAAAGTGGATCAATGTTTTTAAATTATAAACATTTCTTTTCTATTGTTCTCATGGCTATTGTGGATTCCAACTACAATTACATTTTTATTGATGTAGGGTCGTATGGTAAAGAATGTGATTCAAATGTTTTCAAAGAAACACAGTTTTGGAAAAAACTTGTTGACAATACGTTAAACATACCATCCCCATGCTCTATAATAAATATTAACTATATATTACCATATGTTTTTGTAGCTGATGAAGCTTTCGCACTTCATGTTAACGTACTTCGACCCTACGGTGGTAACGAACTCACAAAAGAACAAAAGATATTCAATTATCGCTTGACAAGGGCAAGAAGATACGTCGAGTGTGCATTTGGAATAATGGCCAACAAATGGAGAATTCTGCACCGATCTTTAAACTTAAGTCTCGATTTAACAGTTGCTATTGTAAAAACTACTTGCGTTTTGCAAAATTTTATTCATACAGAAGAAGGTCACGTTGAGCCTTTAATCAATCGAGACCGATTAAATAGTCGATTGCATTTAGAAGGCAATAATCTGACAGCAGACGAAATTCGTCAAAAATATACTGAATATTTTTCCTCTGATGAAGGATCATTGCCATGGCAAGATAAATACACATAAAAAATAAGTTCTAAAACTAAAACCCGACTACTAAATTTTAATCCAAAAAGTGTGAAACAAGGAAGTATTCTTACCTGCCATATTGTTTAAATAAACAATTACATGTCATATTTTATTTCATGTTTATACGTATTTTATTATAAGTATTAGTCATTATCGTTTTTAGCAAAGCCGTGGTCGTATGCTATTTAGCGCTATTGAACTTATGATTGCTTGCAACTTAAATCTTTTATTGTAGATGTATTTAGTGTGGGTAACGACAATGATTAATATTTATAATAATATATAGTTATATAGAATATACCTAGTAATCTGTATTTTTGAAAATTGTAAAAAGATAGTAATATGTTGTAAGTACTTACCATATTCATTTTTTTTGACATTTGTCATTTCGTCGAAGTCTTTGTTTAAGATAATAAATATTTCTCTCCATGCTTCGTATGTGAGTCTTTTATCTTTATATATCTCTAAAGTTTTGTCCCACAATACCGGTCGTCCTTCTACTAAAGTTATAAGTAACTCATCAGCCATTTTGTACTCTACGCTGCAATACACGTCCACACCAAACGCACAACAAAAACTACCTGTTCAACCCTACTACACCGCCCCCCGCCGCTCCGCAACAACGTTCGCCGCGTCGTGTCTTGCGCAGACAAGATTTTTTTCGTGCACCGCTGCGAGCAGTGTACACAGTTATTTTCTAGTTACGACACGAATTCTTAGGTATGCCCGGCGTTTTTTCTTAGCGTGTACAAGCGCCCTAAATGATACCTCAAAAGAAAGAGCGATTATCAAGCATGTCTTCAAAAAGGTTTGAACAAAAAAAGCACCCTCCGTTTTTTTTTTGAATAAGGTTTAAAAGACGTATTGTACAATTTTTTTATTTTTTCTGATCTTTAAATGTCTGTAAAAAAATGTCTAATGACACAGAAGCCTAAAACATGTTTTGCTTGATTGCTTACACATTACTTTAATTAAATAAATAAAAAATGAATTCATTTATCATTCAATTTGGCCATAATTATGCAGTTTACATTAAATTTTGAGAATTTCCGAAAAAAAACTTAAAAATTTGGTTAAAAATATTTGGTAAGACTTCGTCTAAGACAACCATGGCTTAAATGGTTCTAAATTGTCTGTACTATCTTCGCCTTAAAGCTTTGCACCCATCTTCCAATCACCCTGTATATCAAAATTAAAATATAAATATAAAACAGGTTATTACTAAAAATGTAGTATAACGTATTTATAGCAGACATTAAAACAAAAAGGATTAGAGAAGAACTGCTTACTAAAGATGAGCTGTGGCTGTGGTATAGTCATTCTTGTAGCTCCTTCAGTGTTACTTCAGATTTGACGAGGATTTGTTTATCTCGTACGCGAGAGATGAGGTCGAACTTTGTTTGTACGTTAGTAAATTCGGCGATAATAGGTTTATTGGTTGTTCGGTTCCCTGGTGTACGATATACATCTCGGAAGTGGGTGGCCGTTATCGGTAGGTTTACTAAGTTGGCAATGTCTGTTATAATTTTTAATAGGTCTGCCGTCGTTTCCTTTTCCTTGGTAGGTATGTTGCGCACTTCTATGCTAGACGACCGGGACTTATATTGAAGGTCTCTGACAGCCAGTTCCAATGACTCGGAGTGCTTCTTGTAATCTATGCTTTCTTGTTGCAGGCGATTGATATTTTTTTGTAGGTCATCATACTGAGAGCTGAGAAATTCAACTGACTTCATGATCTCTATGTTAGTTCCATGAATTTCGGTATTTGTCTTATGCATTTGCATATTTTGCGTTTTCAATTCAGATATATCGGAAACCAGCTTTGTTATCAACTCAGTTTGCGACGCGGATTGCTTTGCTGCATTCGCATCATGGTCGATCTTTCATTTCCTTGATTTCAGACTTAAACTGGTTGTGCTCACGCGGTGATTCATTTAATCGTGGACGTTTGTTGCGTGAATTAATGTTGACAAACTCCGGGTCGTTCACTGCCTGTGTGATATCGGGTTCCGATTGTGTCTGGTCCATTTGGGTTCCAGGTGTGGATGGTGGAGAACGCTGCATTCGAAATGACATGGTAATAAGTAGTAAGTGTTGGTATTCTTACTAAGTACGGTCGACGCTGTCAGTTTATTGCTACACCGTTCTCACGTAGCACTCGTTACGCGTCTCGTAGCACAGGTGACTTGTGCGCTATGACGTGGTCGGTGTCGTAGCACTCGTAGCGTAACTCGTAGCGGTTGATTATTTCGTCGTAAACGATGACTGTTTCGGTGGAGCAGCGGTTACCGCGCTCTCCCCACTGACGTGCACTGTTGGTCGGAGGTTCGAATCTCACCCAATCACGACAATTTATAAAGTCAGCAATTTTAATGCAGCAACGCGACACTATTTGTCTCACTCTAGGAACGCCCAAAAGGTGAACTGTCTATTTAAACACTTAGAGAGCAACAGAGAATTCAAAATCACGCTTATTAACCAATCACGGCAAAGATAAGGGTTCAGCACAACACACGTCCGCACTCGACCAAAGCTCACAGCAGAATCAATATATACATTATCTAAAACCCAAAAAGTAAATACACCTCCCTGTTGGATCTTAGGCGAGCCATGTATGGACGACGAGCAATGTCCTTTAATAATCTAATTTCAATAGGGGCAGATTGTATTTTAAAAACAATAATTTAGCTGCCTTATCACCCATGAGACGATTTCGTAAAGGCTCATAAATCAAGCCAGCTGCACTAAATAATTGCTCACTTGGTACACTGGCAGGAGGAGCGCTGAGGTACGTACGAGCAAGTTCTGTCAATTTGTCAAATTTGGATTTGGATTTCCACCAGTCCAGAGGATTTTCTTCAAGAGAAATTCGTTTTTCTTTTAAATATGCTTTTAATTGGGATTTTATTTCACACAGTATCATCCCTTCTGGTTCACATTCTACATCGGAACCTTCGCCGCCGCCGTCACTTGAAAAATCCAGAATTCTCGCCAGATTTGTTATGAGGCTTTTAGTAGGGTAATCGGCACTTGTAGACGGCTCATTATTATACAGGGTGAAATTTAATAGATGCGACAAATTTAAATATACAATAATACGTGTTGTCAAGAAAATGTATAAAATATAAAATTAAAAAATAATTGATCAGTGTTACGAAAACCGTTAAAATAATAAAAGTATCAAAAATCTTGCCGACTCATCGCAGTGCTCAATATAGCGGTCATTTACCTAATTTTGCCTTAATTTTTCTTATTTATTTTGCATATTACTGGAATACCGATAATTCGTACTTAAATAAAGATATAACATCAATTGACCTTTTGATAACGATAATCGCGTATTTTTTTTTAACGATTTAGATTGTAGAAAAAACAGTTTATAATTACTATGTTACTGTAACTGAAGCTCCAATTTCATTTTGTCGCATTAATTAAAATTCACCCTGTATATGGATGTCGTGTTTTTCGGCCTTTTACCACTTGAACTGGAAGTTATACGATCGTGATTAAATAAATCAAGCGCAAGTTTGATGATCTCGGTATTAACATTATCCTTCACAATATCAATAAAGAATTTGTTCTTGTATCGCGGGTCCAAAAATGTCGCAATTGTAAGCAAAGGGTAATTTTCCAAATTGCAAAACTTCTTGTTTATTTCAGTCTTTTACACATGAATGAAGTTTTTCATAATACAAGGTGTCTCAGAAGAAAGTTTATATTTAGTGGATGAATAAAAAAAAAAGTAAGCAGTGGATTGAAAAAATGTTTATTAATTATTAAAGTACATAATTTGGGAATTTATTTCTTAAAAATAACATCGTCCAAATGTAGACCGTCGCGTTCACGGCACTCATTTAATCGAACAGTAAAATTGTTTATGACAGATGCTGCCTATATTTATAAGGGCTCCCGCAATACGGAAGTCTTCAAATAAGTGAGGGAGTGTTTTATTGATAACTGTATGCCTAAATATTTTGTAGTCCCTTTTGAACCATCCGTTTATTACTTCAATTACCCAACGCACTATGGTGATTTCTCGAGATTTATTGGCTTGAATATCTGTAAGCTGTGTGGCATGCCTATCTTTACTTGGTGGCATATGGGCAACATAGCCAGCACTTTCTATATCTGGTATAGAGTCTCTAAAACCTGGATCTAATATAAAAACGTCATCTGTTTGTAACGTTATATGCACTGGGGACGTTTGATCATTCATAATCTCAGTCATGATTTGGGCATCAGTCTCTGTTGCAGCGTATGGTCCACATATATCTATAATATAGCCATCTGGGCAAGTAATCACAAAGGGTTTTAACAAGTTTTTATACTTGCATGTTCAGGAACGTACACGCTATGATTAATCAACAAGAATATCTTTATAAACCTGGACACTCTGTGAAGTTCTTGATTGATGCACCCATGAAATAAACAGTGACGCGCCGTATTTGCAACCCTTCTATAAGTTGGAACAGACGTTGGGTGCTCTGGGTTTGCAAGTTCCTGGTTTTGTTCTTGTTCGAACCTAGCTTGCTGTCGTCTTCCAGCTACCCAACGATGACACATAGCCTGAAGTTGATTGAGGGCCATCTAAAAGAAAAACCAAATCCTCAAGTTACACTAAAACAATAAATAACTTAATAAAGAGTGAACAAAAAGACACCGTGTACTCGATGATCAAAAGCTATTGTTATACTAACCTCATTAATGTTAATCCGTGCCATCACATACTCTTTGAAGCCTGGATTGTCTTCCAAATAGGTTCGCGTCAGTATATGCCGGTTTCGGTCACGAATTACTGATCTTGTACATGTAACACACTGTATACGGCGTTCACCTTCCATTTTTTTAAAGCAGATGAGTAATAATAATAATCCAATCGTTAAGTAATACACTGAAGTCCGTTGTGAAAGCCGAGGTTGTTAATAAAAGTAAGAATAAAATAAACTAAGATATGCGCGCGCGCTTAAAATCAGTTCCTAACAGGTACTAACTACTGACGACACACCGACGCTAGCACAAAATAGTTCGAACTACCCACCTAATGGATAAAATCAAAAAAAAATTGAACGTGCGTGGGTCGATTTTACTAAGGATTTTCGGTATTTTCAACATCGAATATCTTTTTTCCTACTTAAGTTACAAAGTTGCTCCCATACAAAAAATATCTACGTTTTCAAAGACCTTTCGAATGCTACCAATTTCAACTTGCTACAAACTGGGTACGTTCAGACCCATGTTCTTTCAAATCATTCAACAGTAGTTTAATTTTGTTTGCAACTTTTATATATAATTCATGGCTATGCTCAGTGAAAAAATTTCGTCCTTTTAATATATATTGTGGCGCCACCAACTGCATTAGCCTTCGGAAACCCACATTCTCAACGAAGTTAAATGGTAAATTTCCTACGAGGACACGGCGGTGCTTCGCCCACGCAGGGCAGACTTCCACCGTGTGCTCCACCGTGTCCTCCGGTCGATCCTCGCAGTGGAGACACCCGGAAGTTTCCTCCCGCCCGATTCGGTGCAGGTACCTCCCGAAACATCCGTGTCCGGTGAGGACCTGCGTCAGGCGTAAGGTGAGGACGCCGTGGCGCATCTCCAGCCACTCCTCAAAGAGATTGTTTGATAGAGAAAGGCATAGTTTGATTGTTATCAATTGAATCTAAAATGGTGCCATCACTATCAAATGTATTTTTAATTTCTGTCATCATCGCAGGTGCAACCTGATAAAAAAGAAAGAAAGAAGTTAAGAAAGCTTTGACATACTAATTAAAAGATGTTTAATATATTCTGGAAGTTAACCATTCAATAATCGTTCAATGAACACAATAATTTAAAATAATGAGCAGAGAATAATAATAAGGTAAATTGAGTCACACAATGGTTTCTGAATAATTTACAGGAATTTATTAAATTATGATACCAATCTCTTCAACCATACTTATTATGGCTTCGTAGCGGCGTTGTTCGTTCGTAGTGGTGGTGGAAGTGAATGTCGTCCATCTCCAGTTTTTAGTATATTCCCTCCTTCTGTAGCCGGAGTTTTATGTTTCAATGCTTTCATGTTATCCCATGCTCTTTTAGCCTCACGCTGAAATAAACAGTATGAAAAATACTATTAGCAAATCATTCATACTCTCGGACTCGAAAAAGTTATTGTCTGTGGAAATTTAAAATACACTATTTCACCAAAATGTAAATAAGTTTTCTTAATAAAATTACATCGATTTGATCTAAAAACTTTTTTCTGCCATCGCAACAAAAACATGTAACATACTCGTAATTCTATTTCGCTACTTCAATGGAGAACACAAATCGCATAACATGTTTTCTTTTTCATGTTTAGTAAATTAGATAGTGTTTATTATAGAAACAACTCAGAGTTACAGACATTGCACACACATAATATATATAAAAATACATTGCACACACATATATAAAAACACATGTAGGTAATTCTGTTTTACGAGATCAAGCTGACACTAAAGTATTCCTGCTCCATCTTCACATTGAAAGGCCCTGACATGTTTTCGCGTGCCTCTTACTCTCATTGAAACTGCTCTTATAACTGAGATTTGTATTTTCACTTTCTACCAGTACACTATTTGAGAATAAGCGTTTCCCCATTTCTCATTAAGCTTTGATGTGGTTTGTTTTAAAAAAAACTGTTATATTCAGTTCCTATGGCTCCATCGCATGAAATGATTAATGATTTTCATGTTTAGTTCTTTTTTCGCGCCCAATATGATGAAACAAAGCTAAGAAAAGTACAAGTGTGAAATACATTGCATGTTGAACTTAATCGTAGTGCAATAAGTGCCAGTTTACGAAGAAGTATAAAAAATTTGATAAGAATTAAAAAGTATTATTCCATGATGTCATCATCAGAAAAAGTTAAAGGTTCTTCCGATGGCAGTGAAAGGGATTCATTATCGGTTTCCATTTCCCTGGTATCACCATCTATGGAACTTATTCGTGCAACGAAATGGAATCTATTATGTTCGCACCATGTATCAGTATTTTGTGCAAGGTTACTAACGTGTAGAACCAGTTATAATGTTCCACATACTTGCAGTAAGATTATGGAAAAAAACTTGAAATTTTGCGGAATCGATAATGCTGGAGGCATTATCATGGGTTGTAAATAGTGTGCAAATCTTCGACTAAACCATTCCTTGATTCCAAAAATCTCTGCAAAAGTTTTGCGGTTAGAATCGGACAATGCAGTGCGCGCAGTATTGCCATCATTCGTCGTACCTGAATTCGGTCGTACGACATCGACAACCAAACCCATTTTTTTCGGATGTCAGCTTGTATACGTTTTTTTCTACTTTCTTTTCTTCGATACCAGCTTCAGAAGAATTTTTTGCTTTTCTACATTTTTGTACGCCTGGGCTGTTTTTATATCCTAAGTTAACCAAAATTTCGAAAATACTGATCCAGACTTGCAATGGGCTAAGTCTATGTAACAGAGCTTCTTTATTTATTGCCTTTTTTGTGACGAGATCTATCTTGTTAAATTCCGTGCAGGTAGCTCCACAACATGCACACAGTAATTGCGAGTTGGTATTTGTTATTATATTATATACCTTGCCATCTATTATTGTTAGATATAATTTTGGATCGCCAGTTATAGTATGTCCAGAGGAGTTTTCTGCAAAAATCGGCGAAAGGCCTTTGATTTCTTCTTCTACACGATGTTTCTCTTTCTAAATTAAGTCCTTGGTTTCTGATGGATTTGTATTGGTCGACAATATCGAAAATATTGAGGGCTAGGATTTTCCCAAAATACAAACCCATCAACTGTTTTTACATGTAATGGGATATATGTGGTATCAAAAAGGCAATGCTCGTCATCGCTATCATCAGAAAGTATCTGCTTATAGTTAAATTGCCCAGTACTGCCATCAAAACCCCAAGAACCTTCAAAAACACAGTTAATTGTATTTAATTGTTTTTTATTGCAGTACTCGGAAAATTTTCGTCGTAGGAATCAATAATGCGGCGGAGTGTGTGTGCATAAGCAAATCGAACAAAGGAACTTTAGCTCATCGTTCTGATATAGAAATTTCGAATTTCGGTAAGATAGTTTTTAGCCGTCTGTATTCTATAACACGGAGGATAAATATTTGAAGTAATTCCTGCACTCGTTGAATTTTATACAGGTGCAATTTCAGATCTTTCAACAAATGTGACGCAAAGATGTTCTGGATACCACAAGTTCGGCTGAACGCTTTCGAATCGATAGAACAGGATTACGTTCAACTGAAGCTCGAACTTTAAAATCACGCCTTTCTGGCCCACTCTGTACCTCCCTTCAATGAAGTTGTCATCAAAGAAGGCCAAATGAACTGATCTTTAGCGCATTCCGGGCCTCTGAACATCTATCGGTTCATATTCTAACAAATTGCGGTTTGGATGTTAGGATGTTAAATGGTGCTATTTTTTTTCTGCCGCTATAATAGAAGCGAAAGCCGCAGATATAGCCCTGAGTTTGGATGACGTCTTCGTTTCATACCCTTATCGCTGCTTCCACCTTCTCCGTAAACCTGGCTTTACGCACGTCGCCATACCCGCTACTGATGCAGCGTCGGATTCCAACCCCGTACATCCCTTCGCGATGCGCTCCGCTTGAAATTCGGAGTAACTTTTTATAGAGGTTTTCTACCTCGCGGTCCGGGTGATTAAGTCGAGACACTGTCCCGATCAAAGTCGCGGGACGTCACCAGAAGAATCTCTTTTAATTTCTTGGGGAAGGGTACTCCGCGTCCATGGTGCCCCGACCCAGCAGCTGCTGTTACCTCCAGACGTATCGAAAGGGGCCGGCAGCCATCAGGCAAACGTGGAGGAATTCTGACATAGCACTCTATGGAGGTCACACCCTAAGCAGAATAGAATAGAATAGAATTTTTTATTTTGCAAATATGGGTATACAATCGTTGTTATACATATCAAAGCTCAGCCATATTTTACCATTCGGCATGCAAACATTTAGCTACATTATTTTATGCAACATGAACTTACATTATTTTCAAATACCAGATCGATTTTAATGTTATTATTACAATTATCACTCAATAGATCAGTTAGTAACTTATTATAATTATCATTACAGTTAACATTAAATAAATAAATAATCATTTTCATTACATCAATTAATTATCATTTACATTACAATTATAATTAAATTACAAAATTATTTTATTACACAAAATTAAAATCAACGTCAACATTAATCAACATTATTAAATTAAGAAAATATCAATATTAAAGTAGTCAACAAATATATTTTTCTCTGTTAGAAACTCATTTATGCTATAGTACACTTTATCTGTCAAAAATTTACGTAGTCTACTTCTAAACATCACCGTATTTAAATCCCTCCAGCCATTTGGCAATTTATTGAAAATAATAGGGGCCATGCAGTAAATACTTTTGCGCATTAAAGTGGTTTGACATGATACTTGGCAAAGTTTGCTATTGTCACGCCTATTCCTTGGGAATACATCAGCAAGGCGTTGAAAACGATTCGGATTTTGCTGTACAAACATAGCTACTTCAAAAATATAAATACCAGGAAGGGTCAAGATACCGTATTGCTTAAAATAAGGCTTGCAACTGTCTGTAGTTTTAAGTTTGAACAATGCTCGCAGACATCTTTTTTGGGCCTTAAATGCTACGTCTCTATCAGTTGAGTTCCCCCAGAAAATGATTCCGTAGCGCAAGTGAGATTCAACTATGCCGTAGTAAGCCGTAAGGAGTGTTTTGGTATCTACTATGGAGGATAATTTATATAAGACATATGCAGATGAACTGAGTTTTTTACACATCATTTCTATATGTGCTTTCCAATTTAAGCTATAGTCTATTTGTAATCCTAAAAATTTTGTATCTCCCGCTTCTATAATATTGTCGTTTTTGTAATCTATGTGAAGATTAGTAACGCCGGGAGTACGCTGTCTAATAAAGTGCATTATCCTTGTCTTACCTAAGTTTATATTTAAATTATTATTGTCTAGCCATTGAATTAGTAAGTCAAGAGAACTATTAATATCATTTTCATATGTCATTGTGTTTCTACAAGGTATCGTCACTGTGCTATCGTCAGCAAACATGGTCAGAGGTTGTTCAAGGGACTTGGGCATGTCATTGACATACAATATGAACAAGAACGGGCCCATAACGGTTCCTTGTGGTACACCGTATGAAATTTTCCGTTCTCGTGATCTTACCACCTCTTCATGTTTAGTAACTACATTAATGCGGCTAATTTCAGTTATTTGTGTTCTATTTTCTAAAAACGATTTTATAAGTTCGAGAACATTGCCTCTTATACCGTAGGCTTCTAGTTTAGTCAGTAAAGTATTATAATGAACATAATCAAACGCCTGCGTCATATCGCAAAATATAGCACATATGGGGGATCGTTTATCCATGTTTCTAATAATAGTAAACAAAAAGTCATAAATTGCCATATTAATGGTTCTGTGCTGTCTGAATCCTTTTTGTTCTTCACAAAGTATATTATTTTTTTCCATGTAGTTATATAATTCTCTGTAGATGAATTTCTCAAATATCTTTGAAATAATAGGTATGAGTGAAATTGGTCTATAATATTCCATCAACTCCCTATCTTCTTTCTTAAATAAAGGTTTAATTATAGACGTTTTCAAAGCATCTGGATATTTTCCAGCGCAAACAATCAGGTTGAGTATGTGACTTAGATGACAACACATTTCAAATATCTCCTTTTGATATGCCTATTGAAAACTTTAACAAAGTCTATGTAAAACATATTACATATAACTACCAACCATTGGTTCACCAGGGGTTCCCAAACTTATTTTGTCTACTCCCCACTTTGAGAATAAATTATTTTTTAGCGCCCCCATTTTTCGGCCTTATAAACCACTATAACTTCAAATTAAATCAATCAATTATTGTGAGCTATTTTAGAGGAGATTAAACATTAATTCTAAACAAGACTTACTAACTCGCAGGAGTTAATTTGAAACCTGAGCGCACAACGACTAAATTGCAAAAACCCGTCGGTGACACAAATTTAGGAAACGAAGTGAGGGTATAAGTGTTAAATGAATTGCCCACCCACCATGAAGATTTGTCAAGTGGGTACCACTTGACAAAAAATAAAACAGTAAACTCTTTCGCGAGCAAATACTATTTACACCTCCGATTTTGGTTTTATTTATTCTAAACATTAACAAAATGAGTGCCTTCCGCTGGTACCTGGTCTCCTACTCGTCAACCTGTCTGGCACACTCACTTATCTGCTTCCTGAGGAGACTCAGCATGTTGAAGATCAGCTCCCTGAAGGCGCGAAACTCCTCGGCTACCCTTGCCACGGTGTTCTTGGCAGGTTGTGCACACTGTATCTGCGCTTCCAACTCACTCATGTTTCGGTTGAAGCTATCCTCAAGGGTCTTCTGTGCAGATATATTATGATCTCTTCAAATTGGAACATTGTGATAGTTCTATTGTCCACTTGTGTTCGGTGATAGTGAAAATACTGTAGTGAGGTGATGAGCTGGCAGGTGGTGTAAAATTATTGTTAGAGTCACTTAAACGTGCTGCAAACGTGACTACCTGTTGCGTTTTTGCTATACACTGTTAATATATAAAAAAGGATTGGAAATACTGCTAATTATTATTTTAAACAAAACCAATACGAGATACGTCTGTTTTTTTTTACACCTACCCGCGAAATCCATTATTAGTATCATGTAATGCGGGTTTGAATAAGTCCCCCGTTGAAACTTACATATTGTATATAGTGATAAACCAAATATTGCACACGTTTTCAAACTTAGTTTGCTCTTACTAACTATTTTTGAAAAGTTTAACTATACAATAGAGAACTTCTAAAATCAGTCTCAAAGTAATTGAATATTTTACTAAAATCAAAATAAAACATGCCAAGAAAACTTTCTTTTTGTTTTCATTGATGGTAAAACTTATAAAAACACGACATCCCCCAAATGATGGTAGCTCTTCGGGCCAGTGTACACCAAGTTGAGAATATCGAATGTCTCGAGGCACACCACTTCTCTTGGAAGCATCACCATCAGGCTGAGATATAGTGGATGTAGAAACATGTCGTTCCCGAAATGTTTGTTGACTTATTTTTTTGCCTTTATGCACGGCTTCATAAAGAATAAATGCATTTATTGATGCAGATTCTTCTAGAAAGAAGAATAAACGCATACACCATTCATTGGGACGAGACGTCCCAATTTATAATGAGATCGAAACTGATCAAATTGACCTACACCGTCCATTCTCTTAGTGTATTGCGCAATGGCAAGAAGGCTTTTTATAAGGCCCTTATTGCCGTCTTTGTGTTTGTTTTACATCATCAACGACTTTTGGGTCAAATCCTGTTGTAAGAACACTAACAGGCTTCGTTTCTTTCCATTGCACATAGCCTGTGTTGCCTGAAGTGGTTTCGACTCGCCATTTGAATTCATGTTTCTGCATAGTTTTTTTTTTCTTTATTATCTTGGGGAGGTTAACCCGATCAGTCCTAACTGTTCCAGTGCTAAAAATACCTTGATTGTAAAGGTCGCGCATCAATGCCACTGACGTTAAAAAAAATATCGAAGGTTACATGGCAACTGTTACGTTTTATGGCTTCTGAGAGACGAAGGACTACGTTAGGACCCAAGCCGACCTCCACGGTTCCTGCAGTTTTGCCTGAGTATATTTCGAATTGGTATCAGTGGGTAGATGGGTGTGGGGTAGAACTTTATGTGCTTTTTACCTGCTTATCGTTTTGTAAATGAACCTATTTGCCTTTAATCTAATTACTCGTACTTCTCTTCGTTTTCCAGGTGACCGATATAAGATCTCTGAAGTATGATCCGGATGGTCAAGTATTCTATAAGCTTCGATTTCGTGATGAATTCGCATTACTTAATCAACGGCGAAATAAGGCATTAAATAAAACTCCTTTTGAAAACATACCACAGCTACATACTGAACGCAGAAAAATAACAAAAAAAAAGTATTTAGATTTGCAACAGTTAAAAAATACGATGCCTGAAGACTACCGAAATTTTTATGACAACTTATCTTATGAAGAATAAACATACCTTGTAACTATGCTATTACTACTATTTTTTATAAATACTATTTTAAAGAAAACAACCTTTTTTATTACTTACCTAAGGCAGTATAATCAGATAACTACAGATTGCTATGTTTTCAGTGTTTAGCAAAAGGGCCAACTCCAAAATAACGCTTTAATTTGCGAATGAAGAGTTATTAAGTAATAAACCTAGTAAAATATTAAACTTTGTGACATAATGCACCAACGGGACTTTTAGTTTCTTTTTATTTTATTCAAAATAAAAACTATTAAGTTTTAAGTGTCTCCTGTAAACTATAGCAAAATGGAGTTGGCTGGTTTGCGGATTAAGGTATCGATATACTTAAATCGATTTTATTGTGGTTCAAAACTTACGAACGAAAGATTGTTGTGATCTTTGACCAGGTATAATTTTTTAATTGCTTTTTATAAATGACGGTTGAAATGGGAGAGTGAAGAAGAGAACGTGTTGCACCAACCCCAAGTAACATGAGACAAACGCGGGCAGGAAGATGATGATTGCTTTTTATAAATAAATTAGTAATAATTAAATGATACCTATCAGTTGATGTTCAAATTAGGAATGGTAAATAATAGGTATATTTTACGAACTTAACGTCATAACTTTAACACTTCTTCAATAATAACTTCGTCAACAATGCTATAAGGGTATGTATTGTTGAGTGCAAGCTCAGGTAAGTTTAAAGTCTCAGCGGGTACTTCAAGCGCGTAACATAATTCAGAGCTGTTGTTGTTAGAAGAAGTATTGTTGAGTGCAAGCTCAGTTGGCTAATTCACGTAACTAAAGACGTGCGGTTGCAGTGCAGCTGCAGTTAAGTTTAGATCAAAACAACGCTTTTCGTATTCTCTACCGCTGTCAGACACGCTCGCGTCAAGTTCGCGTCACGCGAGCGCAATAACGGTATTCTACTGTTGCGCGTCTTTGGTGCGTACTTTGGAACGAAACATGATCGGTATTCTACTATTCATTTGACGTGTCAAAATGACAGCTTAGAAGTTGAAATTCGATCAACGTGCAGTTTTGTTTACGCACAACATAAGTTCATCGTTATTTACTTTTGTTAGCATTAAATTGTATTTTTTGTAAATGTAAGTGTTTAAAATAGTTGTTGTAGGTAGACAAGTTAACTACAAGTCTTTTTAAATGGAATTATAAATGTTTTTGTACCTTTTTAGTAAATATGAGTTTCCAACTTGGTTTGAGATTTTTTTTATAGAAATTGATGAAGAACGTCATCAAGCAATAAGAAGACAAAGGTTTTCTGTGGATCCGTTCCGTATTTCAGTCGGGAATTACAGAGAACAATTAAATCAACGTCAATGAGGTTGAGAGTGCGGAGCGTACGCGTCAGTGGCGCCTCCCCTAACAGTTTGGTCCGCGCGCGGCACCGCCAGCAAGCGTGATATTAACTTGCCTAAGTAAATTCTTCTTATAATCTTGCTAGTTTTATGTTAAACTTGTATTAACTTAATATTTGAGTCCAATAAGACTGAATTATTTCGATTTAAAAGGTAAAAACGAAAAGTCAATTTGAAAATGATATTATTACGTAACTTGCAAAACTGATTTTTTGTTTGTAACGATATCTTATGAAAATCAATGTCAAAAGGTTGGCCTTGGCTTAAAACCATTTTCTGTAAAATAATCATGTAAATCGGTCCAGTAGTTTGAAAGATATTTTTTTCTTTTTTTTGGGACAAGCCCGCCACACACGCCCAAACCACTGTAACTCCTGAAAGCCAGAATCAACAGTGGCGACCACCAGAAAAGCGCCGAGACAATAAAGCTCGACGAAGTCCCAGAGAATGAATTTAACTGTCTTGGATCCCGCAACGAAATTAATCAGAAAGTATAGCGGAGGAGTAGGAAAGAACTGTAATTTACACTTCCCTCCATATCAGCAGGAGACAGAACGAAACAAGGCCAATAGGCACAAAGGGGCGTTTACAACTGGGATAGGCCCAGTTGCCAAGCACCACGGATAAATATTAACGTTAATGGGTCCTAGTTGAGAGCTGTTATACTTGATTCCAATAATAGGTATGGCAAAAACGCTTGAACGCACGGAAATTTGCTCTAGTTTCCACAAGGTCCGTATAGTAAATAACTCCGGATGTAACCTGTACACTATCCAACATAATATTGCGTTCATTTTGCCAAAGACTACACTCCCACAAAATGTGATGAGCAGATTGTTCATATTCGCAGTCAGATGTTGAACATTGACAAAAAGGCGAGTCAACAAGCTTGAAGGAAAATAATTTACTCTTAAAGTTGCCATGGCCCGTGAGAAATTGGGCAACACAGTGATCAACCTCCAGCCATGTCCTGTCCAGCCGCTCACGAACGGATGGAAAGAACTGGTGGAGGTGCCTGCCCTTGATGGAATTGTCCCACCTACATTGCCATTCAGATAAAAGTTCCTCCCAGACGTCGGTCTGTGGTTTGAATAATCTAGAAATCCTAGCACGATCACGTACGGTTAAAAAGTCTGCGTCCGTGGTCTCACGCGCGTTATAGTACATTGCAGCCCGCCGCTGCACCTCCAGATCGACTGGAAGTACACCCGCAAGCACCGGAAGAGCTTCGGTACTAACCGTCCTATACGCTTTGCATAAGAATATCAACGCCAAACGCTGGCTTTGAAGCAATTTACGTCGCACCGCTCCTATGGTGGCCCTATCGGCCCAAACAGGTGCCCCGTAGCACATACAACCCAAGTAAGTAGCCACGTAGATGGTCTTTAAAGTTAAAAATGACAATCCCCACGTAGATTTGGATATCCTCGTTAAGGAATAAAAGTTCTTTTTAGCTTTTTCACCGACATTCTTTATGTGATCTACGAATGAAAAATTCCTCTCTAAGACCAGTCCAAGGTAGCACACGGACTGCTTTCTTTTCACGGGAACGTTATTAAATTTAATGCTCGGCCACGATTTAAGATCACCTTTTAAAATTAGTTGGAATGTTTTATGCGGTGCAAAGGTCAGACGGTTTCGATCGCCCCACTGAGATATTAATCGTAGGCAAGTGTCAGCTAAATTCTCGAGTCCAGCCCGGGTACTTGATTGAATGAGCAGCAGGCCGTCGTCCGCGTAACCGGTTAATGAACAGCCCGGTGGAAGTGGGATCGCGAGGAATCAAAACCTATATTCCATACATACGGAGAGATTACCGAGCCCTGTGGACATCCCATGGTAAGGGACTTTGACATAGAATGATGTCCGAGTTTTAGTTGCGCGGTACCATTTAAAAAGAATGAATGAACAAGATTATATATGTTTTTGTAGCAGCCACGATTTTTCATTTTAAGTAGTAGCATCGGCCACCAAGCGTTATCAAAAGCCCCGGAAATATCTAAAAAGATTCCAACCACGTACTTGTGTTCAGAGTTATTAACAATTTTTCTAACAGAAAGTGCCGCGTCAACAGTAGATTTACCCACGGTGAATCCGAATTGGTTGTTATGAAACTTTGGTCCGTCCGGTAGCAAACGTGGAACGATAAGGCGCTCCAGGAGTTTTCCCAAATTTGGTAGTAGGGTTAAGGGCCTGTACGACTTAGGGTCGTCCGGTGGCTTATCACCACTTTTTGGAATTATTCGTATAAAGCCACGTCGCCATACGCGAGGAAAAACGCCTTCCGCAATACATCGGTTGAAAACAGATAGAATGGTGTCGCCCGCTGTTTTACACGCTTCTATTATCATCCGATTAGACATTTTATCTTCACCTGCTGATTTTTTAAGAGGCAGTTTCCTGACAACATTAATGAATTCGTCAATGGATGGAAGGTCTGACGCTGGTGATTCAGGTGGCACAGCAGCCCACGACCTGATCTGTTGATGGTAGTCATTGTCATTTACCGGCGAATCATCAGGTATCAGAGTATTTAATAGAACTTCGGTCGTTTCCTCAATACCGGTGGTGTGTTTATTATTTACTTTAATGTTTTGGATAAATGCTAGGTCGACCGATCGATTAGCTTTGAACTCGTGATACAAAGGAGACCACGGACCTTCTTTATCTAATTTTTCTACAATTTTTCGCAATAAATTACCCTTAGATTTTTCAGTCGATGCTCTGTAGCGGGACCTGGCAACTCTAAACGCATTTAAAGCAATGGTATATGGGTCTCCGGTGACTTAATGTTTTTTAAGCTTGTTTAAATGTCTACGCGCTCGGCGATAGCTTTTACGTTGTTCAATTAAGTAGTCACACCACCAATCACATCTACGGAGGTTGGTCATAGATGCGCGACCAATAGCGATGTCAGCACAGTAAGTGAAGGTGTCTGACATAATTTAAGCACTTTCTTCAGCTGACAGCCCATCACGAGTGAAGTCTTTGGCGTGACTTGCAAAAAGCGAGCCAAAGAGTTCCCAGTTCGCGCCTTTACTTTTATATCTAAAATTACCAGTGATATGAGACGGACCCTGAGTAGACACCGGAACAAATTCGTACACGATCAGGCGATGATCACTACAAGACGCATCTGGTAAGACACGCCACCTATCCAAGCGAACGTCTGCACTAGAAAGTGTGACGTCAATACAAGATTCGCCCATTAGGCTGCAAAAAGTAGGTGGTGCATCAGGGGTATTATGAATCGATAGGTTCATTTCAGCAATAAAATCTTCAACAGCACAACGTCGGTCGGAATCCGTTGACCTAACCTTGCCATACCACAGAGACGATGACGCGTTAACATCAGCGCCAACGATAACTTTACAGCCCGCGAGTGACTGCAAGACGTGACGGAGGTTATGTATATGAGGAGCAACAGGATCTGAGTATTGAAAGTAACAGCTCACAACGTAAACTTTGAAAGAAGCTGATGAGACTTCCGCAACGGCACAGTGGGGCGTCATGAGGTTACGCAAAGATGTTACTGTAAAGTTAGAAGAACGCGTCACGTAAATTCCGGCTCGTGCTTTGCTGTCCAGCTGAACTACTTTGTGACGTAAGTGTGCATTCTGGTATTGTTCTTGAACAAGTACAATGTCTAAGTTATAATCGATAATTAATTTGTCTAATTCAGAGGTCGCCACCCTATCGTTGTGGAGATTTAATTGTCCTATATTTAAACTATCCATTATTTTAGTAGTTAGTGTTGAGGATTAACTGTTCGAGCTTAAGTTTGTATGTGGTACACTCTGGAGACCCACAACGATGGTCACACGGTTTTTTAAGACGTTTACACGCCACGCAAGTCGGTATATAATTTAAGTTATCCTTGTGCGGGCAGTTATTTGTTTCATGCGCTTCGGAGCAGTTAGCACAGGTAGGTGATTTATTAACGCAATGTTTCTTAACGTGACCGAACTGTTGACAATGTAGACAACGGACTACCTCGACATCATCGATGAAACGGCAAGTCGCCCAATCAATAAATAATTTTTCTTTGGTGGACACCAGATGTTTACGTACTGAGGACTCGATTTCAACACCTATCCACTTGCGACCGTTATCTAAGGAACGCCGACGAATAATTTTAGTTGACTTAATAAAATCATCCTCATTTATTGGCAACTCATCTTTAATGTTTTGACGGTATAACGCGTGCAGAAAAACATTGTCTTCCATTGAGGATGGGACGTCCTTAACTAATATACGGGGCCTTCGGCCTTTCGGTTTTTCAAGTCTTAGACCGGCGGACCTAATAGCTTCGACAGATTGCAATTTTTTTATTTGGTTGTCATTAGCGACACGTAATACAACGCCAGATTTCGCGGTTTTCTTAACGCCTACAATTTGAAATCCGTCGTCACTAGGCTTAATCGCTTTCATAAGCGCTTGTTTAGTCGCGGACGATGACGAGTAATCGGCTGACCGCTCAGCAGTAGGGTAGGCGACGACGCACGGGAGAGGGGCGCGCGACTCCACCGCTGGCACAACTTTAGGTAGACGAAGTTTCAACGAATCCGCATACGAAGATTTGTTACAATCACAAGTATTGACATTATTATGATTATTAATTAGATTGTAGGTAAGTATTGGAATTGAATTTAATTTTATCTAATTCGCGTTCCGTATTGGCTAATTTTGTTTCGTTGGAGGATGATTTTATTGCTAACAAAGAAACGATGGCCGTTACGCGCTGAGTCATGTCCATGATAGCGGATTTATTTGCGACAATAATGCGGGACCCTTGATCATTAACAAGGTCGTTAATTTTGGATAAAAATGCAGACGCCTGTGACACTAAATCGCAATAGTGGTCGCTGCTCGCAGTACTGACGTTTAAAATAGGCGAGGGCTTCTCAATTGAGTTTGATGTGTGAAGCCGTTTTGACCTATCTTCGGGCGAGATGTACGAAGGTGACATTTCGCGAAACAAACGTTTTGTCGAGATATTAGCGGAGGTCGTCGGCGACCCGGGTGTATGGAATGCATCTCTGCCACGGTCAGGCGGGTCATCATAAATGGACAACATATTAAAAATTATGTAATTCACACAAACTATTAAAACGTAAGAAAAGTAACAGAATTACCAAACGACAAAATTATATCGAGGTACCCACACACCAAAGAAAGTAAATGTACTCACCGAATGTAAACGAAATGAACTAATTACCAGTAATAACCGACGTAAAAACACTAAAAAACTTACGATACCAGTACTTAGCACAATAGCACACACCTAGAAACAACTCACGAGCCGAAAATCGATCACGGAACACGAAAATCGTAATTAAAAACAACAGCAAAATAAATTGCATCCAGCCCGAACGAGTGCGCGGAGGGAAGAAAGTTTTTTTTTATTTTTTTTTATTAGCCTGTATTGTCCCACTGCTGGGCAAAGGCCTCCCCCATAGTCTTCCACTCCTCCCTACGTGCGGCTCTCTCAGGCCAATCTATCGCAAACGCTTCTAAGTCGTCACGCCAGCGTTTTCTAGGCCTCCCTCGGCGACGCTGCCCGTCTTCTGGCACCCACTGAGTGGCGACTTTGGCCCATCGGTCCTGATGCATTCTACAGACATGGCTCGCCCAATCCCACTTCAACCCAGCAGTCTTACTGCCCACATCAGCGATTCCTGTTTTTGAGCGTATTGTGGTATTGTGTGTGAAGAAAGATATTTATCTAAAAATCGAAACTAAAATTTTCACACTCATATCTATGGGGTGCCAGGAGGCGTATGCCACCAGCGTGTATGGCAAAGAGCCCCCGTCTACCCAAGTGGGAGATTGTCACAGGCTGACTGAACCCCAGGTCTCCGAAACAGGTTTTATGAGGCAATGACAGACCATTATTTAGGCAAATTTTAGCAAAATTGGTTTGATAGTGAATCAAAGCATAATTGTTTGTTTATATAGTAAGATAAAGCACTACAACCCGTACTGGGGTATTATTTTGATATTAAAATAACGTCATATTCGTTGAAATGTAATCGATTCTATTCGATTATTTAGTGAGTAATTTTTTTTCTCTCATATGGCCACACTATAGGGAAGTTTGACAGTCGTACAGTTGACGTGCAGTTCACGCGCAGCTTACGCGCATTTCAAAGAACCGTTACCGTTTGTCACTCGAACTTAAACTTAACTGCAGCTGCACTACAACTTCATCGATGTGTCATAAAATTACGTGAATTAGCCTTCAGGTAAGTTTAAAGTCTCAGCGGGTACTTCAAGCGCGTAACATAATTCAGAGCTGTTGTTGTTAGAAGAAGTATTGTTGAGTGCAAGCTCAGGTAAGTTTAAAGTCTCAGCGGGTACTTCAAGCGCGTAACATAATTCAGAGCTGTTGTTGTTAGAAGAAGTATTGTTGAGTGCAAGCTCAGGTAAGTTTAAAGTCTCAGCGGTTACTTCAAGCGCGTAACATAATTCAGAGCTGTTGTTGTTAGAAGAAGTATTGTTGAGTGCAAGCTCAGGTAAGTTTAAAGTCTCAGCGGGTACTTCAAGCGCGTAACATAATTCAGAGCTGTTGTTGTTAGAAGAAGTATTGTTGAGTGCAAGCTCAGGTAAGCTTAAAGTCTCAGCGGGTACTTCAAGCGCGTAACATAATTCAGAGCCGTTGTTGTTAGAAGGAGAAGCAGTTGAAGGCAAAGTATATTCATCATAGGCTGTAGGAAACTGGTTATTCACAAATAAAGCAGAGTCTGGGTTATTTTGTTCATCTGTAATTTCTTTTTGCATACTATTAAATATTTTTTTCAAGCGTGATTTTTGGGCAGCCATCTAGCGTAATAAGTACACTACATGAAACAAAAACAAAAAGGTTTTAACACACACACAAGCAGAGAAAACAAAAAAATATGTATGCATTTTTATGACAATTAAGGTTTTTACTTTTCTGCTGCTAGCGAAGCGGACACATTAACCTTTTTACTTAGTCATACAATATGATGACGGTATACCATGCAGTTTGTATTCTGCCGTACATTGTTTAAAATACGGTTAAACCCATAAAGTAGTTTCAGAGATATCGGACAAAAACCTGCGAAATGATGTCTCTTCCAAACGAATAAAGATATAAAAATCTTTCTAAGAGACAAATGTCACTGGTTTATCAACGATTTTTTTTTGGGGTATGAAAACTGAAAACATCTTTCAGTCTTACAATAAAACAGATATTTGTAATTAAGCTTAGCATTTCTTTCCAGTTTAGTAATTAAATACTGCATAATAATAGGGCTAACCCTACTCTAACGGTATTATAACGTAGTAATTGCTTTAGAATTGTACTACTAAAAATTTTATTTAAGGTTATCAAAAAATACGTCATTACAATACGGCTAAGCTGCATAACTATGATATAATCAAGTAATGACTGTAAAATTAAGGTTTAGCCCCTTGGTTTATAAACAAGTTAAGGCACTTAGTGATCATTATAATCAAGTAATTGTGTAATAATATATTAAGCGGCGTCAAGTTAAACGGTATTGCTTACTTAAAACAAGGCTACTCATACTTCGCTCGCGGTTAGCCGTTTTATAGATAAGCAATGACTTACAATTATTCGAGAAAAAAAAAGAAAACAAGCAAGCAAATTAAACAAATTATTTATTAATCATTTATTTCAAACAATTTTAAATGGTTATCAATAACATAAATAATTATTTTTGACATTTGGGCTTAGTAATATTCATAATTAAATCACAATATTATCTTAATATCAAAACATTCTCTAACTTAAAACCCTGGAGTGAAAAGTGTCTTAAGATAATAAAAAAATATAACCATCTATCTCACTAGCTGCAGTTGTCATAAAACAACCTGCTATAACAATTTTCTTCAGTCTTAAGACTATTATATAGCTTTCTAAATTTTACAATATAATCAGTCTTTAACTAAAAAATTATCACAATCATGTAATCAACTGAGTCCTCTATATAGAATTAAATCTAATAGGGGTCCCTATTAGGTTTAATATGTAATATAATTAATAATTAGTAATAAATATATAATTATTAATAATAAAGACTAAATAATTTAATATATAATATAATTATTTAGTCTTATGGCACTAAGTAATATATACATTTAAGTAGTTATATTAAAATAAAAAAAGAATTGTAGGTACTTGGGTATTTAAAATGGCTTTCTTAGGTTTAGGTAGTCCTCCTTGAATTTTTGGTCGTTTCTGTGTTATTGTTTGTAGGCAATCCATTCCAAAATACCATTTTATGTTTTGGAATGATAGGCGACAATTTAGTTATTAAGTTAGATTTACGTTCCTCATCAATGCCTTTCGGCTGTGTCCGGAAGCTTATGTTGGTACGTGGATTTCTTAAGTACTTGTCATTTAAAAATTTAAAACTTGAGTATTCATCACTAAAATCATTTTTATACAACATGTCATAACTTGACCTCTTAAACGAGACTTGTGTTATATTTTTCAGATAGACTCTAGGGCATGCTTGCTGAATTCGCCGCTCAGAGACATTATTGGGTAAATTGAGAAATTCATTTGCTTGTAGCGCTTTGACAGTTACTCTGCCATTGTTTGCAGAGGCTACAGCTTCCTCAAAATCTGAAAAGTCATATATTTTACCCTTCTTTTTCATTGCAAGTTCCACTTGATGGTGGAACTGGTCGCAGCTCATGAAGGTGTGGCCGGGTTCGAAGTAGTGTAAAGTTATTGTTTCTGTACTTATAACGTCACTGTTTACTAGGTCGACTAACATGGAATAAAACAGCCAATTCTTGTTCTGTGATGTACAATTATCTAACCAGATATTAACATTCTGAACGTCTCGATGACGAAGGAAAAAACTGTAGTACGCGCTCATAATATCCTCTTGTTTTCTACCGGTTATTCCGTCGTGCCAAATTGCAGCAAGAGGTTTCGATTCCTTTGATATTTTTCCAACCGGTGCAAAGGATTGGTTAAAGAGCGTCAAACGGGGACAAAATATAACCGCTTTGAACATCTCCATTCTAGGCAGCATGATAACTTTTTCTAGATCGCCGCTAAAATAAATACTATTTTCGTTTTGCTTTATAGCTTTGTGAGCATCATAAAGGGCTCTAGCTTTTTTGTATCGATCATGATGCTTAGCCCAAGCCAAGCAAGTGTCACAATCAGGAAAACATTGCTTACGAACATCATGGCTTGTTTCTTTAGTGTGATGTTTGTATGATTCGCACTGTTCGCACTCCTCATTCCCGAGCCGAGTGAAAGATATATTCATTGATTTTAAGTGAGATCGATATAAGTCATAACTGAGTTTTGACTCGGGATTTTTTGAACAAAAGTCTTTATACATAAAATTTATATTAATGTCATTGGGCAAATAACGCCGATTTGGTGCGTGCTCTCTACGGTAATGAGGAGCGCTGGGATTGAATGATTCAACATGTTGGTTGAGTAAATCACGATTAAACGCCGGTTTCTTGGTATGTTTACCACGTTTATCTGTATCTTTTTCAGTATCGAGACAGGTGGTAAGTATAAGATCATTGTTTCTATTGAAACCTAAAGTTGTTAAAAAAAAAATTTTACATACTTGTCTTACGGTTCCGTCATTTTTCTGCAGCGTAAAAGTTCTTTTGGGGTTTCTTTTAGGGTCAGATGTGTACTTACGCTTGGGAATGGCTACAATATAGTTTGACCTTATAAACATTCTCATTTCCCCGCGTTGCAGACTCCAATATGTTTTATTTATATTCTCACGTTCAGATTCATCAAATACAGAACTACATTTTTTTATACATTTCTCGTCACATCCAGGTTTTACAGTATATTTCAAAAGTTTTTGTTTTTTTCTTTGGATTTCTCGCTGTTTCACACTGCTATTGTACTTTTTTCGTTTCCGCGCTGTTGAACCTTCTTCACCTTCATTATCACTGGTGGCTGGGTTGTCAAATGGTGGCATTGATATAATAACAGCAGCATCAGTCGACGCTCGTCTCTTTTTGAAAACAGGATCGTGAACAGCAGCTCTTTCGCCATTGTTAAATGAGTGACGTCGAGATATAACTTTATTGGGAAAGGAAGGCACACATTTTTCTTTCTCTGCTTTAGAGCTTCTCTTACCTTTTCTTTGAGATATGCATTTTATTTGGGACTTATGAGCAAGTGTTTTTTTAATATTCCTGTCCGTATCACTCTCTTCACTTGAATCGACGTAATTAGATGTAACCTCGTAGTCCTTGTCCTTAACCGAATCATCCGAATCAAAGTCACAGAAGATTGGAGACAGAGAATGTAAAGACGGCGGTATAGTTTCATCGCAGTACAGGAAACTGGAATCCGAAACTTTTGATGTACCAGGTTGAGGATTTGCATATAAATCGATGCCATTATTAGCTGAAGGACTAGAAGGATCACTTTCATTTAATGAATTTGGCATGCTTGTTAAGCCAATGATTTGTTCTTGAATACGTAATTTGGGTGGTTCGACAGGTACGACCTCTCTATTCACAATGCTCATCATGTTCTGAATTCTTTGTGGAACCCCGGAGCGTCTACAATAATGACAGACACAATTAGTTAAATACCTAATTTTAAAAAAAAAATAATTTAAAAAAAACTTTATTATTTTATCATATTTATATCATTTATTATTTAACTTTATTATTCTATATCCTCGTCGTCAACGCAATAATGCGTAAGAATAGGAAAGAAGGTAAAAAGCAAAAAAGCGCGCGAAAGCCCATGTCCGATAGGTATTCGTTTCAAACATACCGCCCCAACGCGCTGCACCTACTCATCGTTGACCCTGACTCGAGATGCGTGTGATTTCATAGCGGCTTCAGAACGATAAGAAAAAGGATTATTTCGTTCCAATCAAATATTTATAAGCTAAAGGTTATATACCTGTCACCTACCACTACGTAATTGAATGAATGTAATACTTATTTTAAGAAAATATTATAAATATCGATTATCTACATACTAATTACATAGGTTATTAAATTCACTGATGCATCTATTCTATTTAGTGAAATTATAAAAAGCTTACCTTGAGTACGTATGACGCGACATGGTAAAACATTTATGGCGCGCCGCCGCTCCGCTCCACACACACACGAGCGCTCCCCGTCGTCGCTGGTAGCGAAATGGCCGAGGAAACCGGGAACGCGGGGGACCGCGGTTCAAAAATGTTTCTGGGTTTAACTAGATTTTAATCTAGCATATCTGTATAGTCGTATTTTAGTAAAGAATTTTACACTTTAATCCATCGATAAACTTTATTGAAAAAAGGCTAAATGCCTATAACTATAATGTAATGTATTATTCTATAGTAACTTTATTATAACATAGTTTTTGTTCTCAGACACACCTGTAAGTACTTGATTATAACACGGTTATGGTCGTATAGCTTAATTTAAGTGCAGCATTGTGTGATAACTGTATTATAATAAATTAATATCGCTTGGAACGATCCGTGATAATAACGTTACCATCCTTTTGCCGTGTTATAACATAAATTTGAGGAATAGCTGTTAAATAATAAAGTAAACTGTAAAAAATATGTTACTTAACGGTTCACACCCGCTCTATATCTCGGAAAGTAAAAGTCGTACAGTAATGGGACCCAGCACAAAAGATAGAGAATTTTTCAAAACGTAATGTGTGATTCAAAACTAAAAAATGGCAGTTTGAGGCTTAACCGTGTTTTAAGTAACGTACGGCAGTATTGAAATTAGAACTTTTAATTGCAAGGTACATTATTGCAAAATAAAATGAATAAGACAAGCTAACTCCCACCACATATACAAAAACCACTAGGAAAATCGGCCAACTCCAAGCAAAAAATAAAAACACTAAAGAGGAATGGGTGATATCCTCAGGGTGTTGAGAGGACTAAAACGCGGTATCTTGATGTATAGTGGACTGTATAATATTAATAAGAATTTACAAAGGAAAACAAACGGTAATTTAACTTGAAATAGGCGAGAAAAAAAGAAGTAATAAGTCGCTCGGTGGACGATGATGCAGTGCCGGGCCGGCCGGTGCGCGCTCGCAGATCGAGTGCCCCCTCCGCGGCCTCAGCTCCCCGCCCGCGGTCGCCCGGCGGCGTCCGCGCGGCGTGATATTCTCGACATGCTCCCGGCGTTGAAGACTTGTCTTCAAAGGTTAGACTGGAAGAGGACAGATGGTTGTAAGCACGTCGGACTATTCCCTTCTTCGTTCTTACGTCCGCGACTCTGCTTATTCCGTCCCTCCCAGGAATGAGACGTACGATACGACCGAGTGGCCACATCAGTGGTGGTGATTGTTGCTCTTTGAGCACCACCATGGCTCCCTCTTCAAGCACCCCATCGGAGTCCGTCCACTTGGTTCTCTGTTGGAGGTAAAAGATATACTCGTTAGAGAATCTATTCCAGAACTGTTGCTTCAGGTGCTCAATACGCTGGAAACGTTTCAGGCTGGAGATGTTCTGGTTGATGACTTGCGGATGCGGCAGGGATGTAAGAGATCTCCCAATAAGGAAATGGGCAGGAGTTAAGGGGTATAGGTCTGATGGATCAGTGGAAAGAGGAGTGAGAGGACGAGAGTTTAGAATTGCCTCAACCTGAATCAGACACGTAGACATCTCTTCGTAAGTGAGATGTGCGAGGCCTAATATACGCCTCAGGTGATGTTTTACCGATTTCACGGCAGATTCCCATAAGCCACCGAAGTGTGGCGTGTATGCCGGAATAAAGTGGAAGTGAATACCTGTATCTGCCATTTCTGAAGAAAAGTCCTGTTGTAATATGCCAGCTATTTCGTTACAAGTGCCAATAAAGGTTGTACCATTGTCTGAGTAGATGGTCTTTGGTTTACCACGACGAGCAATAAACCTATTCAGTGCTGCAATAAAAGCATGTTTCGTTAGGTCTGAGACAAGCTCCAGATGAACCGCCCTGGTGGCTAGACAAACAAAGACACATATGTATGCTTTTACTAATCTACATCCTCTACCTTTGCGGTCAGCTAGGAGGATGGGTCCGGCATAGTCTGTGCCAGTCTCTAGGAAGGGAAACTCTAGTTGAACTCGTTCCTTAGGCAAATTACCCATGATGAGTTGAACGCTAGTATGCTAATAGGCGTTGTAAATGTGAGTAATTAGATGAATTTTATTGATTAAAATTTGAAATAAAATATCGTGTATACTAGGATAAGTGATAGGTAATGATTGATTAATTTATCGTAATGGATTGTGATTTTAATAGTTCTGGTAGGATTGTGTTCACATCTGTGTTAGGCATTGAAGGCCAAAGAGATGGGTCTGTAAGTAAGACTGAAGGCCCTGACCACCACATGGTAGATTGACCTATAAGATCAGCGCTCCGACCACGGCAGACAAGATCTGCAGGATTGTCTTTGGACGGCACATAGTGCCAGGTATAAGCACCAAAGCCTTCCCGTATCTCCGAAACTCGATGCCTGACAAACGGCGTGAGCGTGCCTGGTGAACCAGACATCGTGTACTAATGAACGGAGCTGATGCTGTTCCGTAAGTAACGATGTTTAATGAGTAAGTTTTAAGAGGTAATGATGGATCAGAGCGCCACAATATCTGCTGTAGATGTCGCTGCGATTCTTCAACTGAGTTTTGACGAAAGAACTTCTCGATATCTGATGATATGACGTATTTATGCTGCCGAAACCTCAACAATATGGATATTAAGTCATCCTGAACTGTGGGTCCTATGCCTTGAATGTCGTTGAACGACTTACCAGAAGTTGTGACGGCTGATGCGTCGAAGACAACTCGAAGCTTGGTCGTTGTACTGGACTCTCTGAAAACACCATGATGTGGAAGGTAATATGCGTGAGATGAAGAAGGCTGAGTTACTTCGCTCATGTGACCCAATGCTTCATACTCCTGCAGGAATTCTACGTAGCGATGCTTAAGTATTGGATCTCTCTCAAGTCTGCGCTCTAACGACAGAAAGCGACGTTTAGCCATCTCAAACGAGTTACCTAATGCTTCAAGAGGTTGCTTTAATGGTATGGTGACTATAAAACGACCATCTGCATCACGCCTAGTAGTTTTCACGTAGTTCTCTTCACAGGCTCGCTCTTCGGCTGTGAAATTGAACTTAGGTGGGATAGAGTCAAGTTCCCAGAATCTTGTCAGATCCATGGGTTCCTGTACGTGTGTAGTGTGCTTGTCATGCACGAACATGCACACTGATGAATGAGCTATGTTAGGTTGAGGCATAGTGCCTGATATGAGCCATCCGAGCTTAGTCTCGAAGAGCGTCGGCATGTGCCTACCTAGCTGTATACGATTGCGACCAATCACACCCCAAAAGATGTCGGCTCCAACAAGTATGTCGATGGAAGAAGGGACATTGAAAGATGGATCAGCCAGACTTAAACCTGCTGGTAGTTGCAAGTCAGTTAAGTCTATGTATGTATGAGGTATATGAGTAGTTATATTGGGCAAGACAAAACAATCTATGTCAATGTGATACGACCCATCACACGATTGTAAATGAATTATAGAAGATTGAGTAATGGTAGACACTTGACTGTTTATGCCTGCAACGTGTGAGCTTACACTACGAATGGGCAAATGTAGCTTACCACAAAGGTCCTTGGTAACAAAGTTCGCCGTGCTTCCATTGTCAAGTAAGACTCTGGCGCTATGCGGCATCCCGGAATGGTCCGTGACTCTGACCAAAGCTGTGGAAAGCAATACATGAAGAGATGAAAATTCATGATTACTACCAGTTAACGTTACATGCTCCCTACTGGAGTTAGGATCATCATCATGAGAATGCAACATTGTATTATGCCTTTTTTTGCAATACTTGCAGTGACCAAGTGGACAAGTAGCCTCCAAATGACCTGGTCGTAAACAATTCAAACAAAGATTAAAGTCTTTCACCTTTGATAGGCGTGCAGCGATTGTGAGTGCCTTAAATTGATCACAACTAAATATGTAGTGACTTTGTTTACACAGGGGACATGAAATATTAAATTTTCCCTTACTTGCTGTGACAGAAAAACTTTTTTGCTTACTGTGCGATGACTCTGGCTTCGATTTTATACTCTGAGCCTCCTCAAGCGTTTCTAAAAGATTGCAGCGGTTAGATATAAATTTCGTGAACATATCTAAGGATGGATACTCAGTCAGAGTGTTCCTATACTCTTCCCACTGTCTACTAGAAACCGGGTCCAATTTTGATGCCATTAAATGTATGACCATGTCACCCCAATGCTGTACGAACCGCCCTAGCGTTGCCAGTGACCGCAGGTTTTTGTTGGTTACATCAACAATCTGACGTAAATCCTGACTACTTTCCTTTTGAAGAGGTTCCACATTAAATAAGGCTTGAAGATGATTATTTATTAATAATTGCTTATTATCGTACCTTTCACACAACAATTGCCATGCATTGTCGTAGTTGTCCCCTCTGAAATCTAAACTTTTAATAACGAGTGCTGCGCTGCCATTAAGTGACGAGCGTAAGTAGTGGAATTTGTTTATGTTATCTATACTTTTCTCTTCATGAATCAATGACATGTAAATATCTTTAAACTCCAACCAATCCTTATAGCCGCCGCTAAAGTGAGGTAAATTTATTTTAGGAAGTCTAACATTATTATGTCTAGTAACCATCGAAAGTTGCTCATTGGAGCTTACCTTAGATGCCAGTTGAGCGCGATGCTGTGACAGAAGAGCGCGAGCAGATGCAAGTTGCCTGTAGTAGTTGCCCTCGAATTTCTCACGTTCAGAATATTGCTCGTCGGGTTGTGCAGACAGGTACTCCAATTGACTCTGAAACTGATCATAGGTGACATATAAGGAAACTATTTTCTCAATTCTTATCTCTAACTCGACAAGTTGTTCCTCGCTAAGCTGTTCGCAAGACTTAGTGGTAGTTATGAACGTTGTGAATTGAGTAAGCTGCGATTTTACTGAGGCACGTTTTTTTGTAAGCTCTTTAATCTTCATTTCTTCTGCCATGGCTAAATACGTAGGTAGCTGTTAGCGCTAAAGGATAGCAAGTGGGCAAGAAAAGCTCGAAAATTGAAAAGAAATAAAGAATATATGCTAAAAGCACTGAAATATGCGATATAATGCGCCTGTATAACAACAAAGAGCAAACAGCTGATTGAAGAAAGCGTTGCTATTCAAAACCAGTAGGCGGTTGGAAAAAAAATTGTTTGAATTCTAACTGTCAAACTGTGAAGAGAAAAAAAACGGTGAAGGTGAACTTATGGCACTATCTTACAATCTAATTATAAACTAGATTAATAAGCACTAATTACTGGTTATTAATGGGTGATAATCTACTTATATGGGACAAATGTACTTGAATGGTTTGAAATATGACAACAAACTACAATGAAAAAAACAACACGGACTGAAAGTGTATGATGAATTATACAAGTTAAACAAGATATTAACTGATAGTATGCAATGGGTAATACTCACTAAGACGAAAAGGTACTACTAATGTATGATTTACTGGTCTAATGCACTAACTAATACTCTAGTGGAATGAAAGTTAGTAAGTATGTACAAATGTTAGTAAGAATATGGAAAGATCTCACGAAGTCCGTTGACTGCTCGTCCAAACCAAACGTTTTCTTGCTTCAAATGGATTGCGAAGTTCTTGGGCTCTGCTTGGGCTGCTACGCTGCGATGACCCAGCTACGATGACCGCTGAAGAACTGCTTGCTCCACCAAATACGCCTCTTCCCAAGGCGCTGAAGATGATGACCGAAGACTGGAACCAGATTCACACGAAGGGCGAGAAGTCGTCTTGATCTTGAAGTCCAATTTTCTAACGGCCGTTTTCAAAATTTTGAAAAACCGCTTGTCACTCCCAGTAACTGGTCAATAACACGTCGAAGGACCATAAAGAGGAATGGGTGATATCCTCAGGGTGTTGAGAGGACTAAAACGCGGTATCTTGATGTATAGTGGACTGTATAATATTAATAAGAATTTACAAAGGAAAACAAACGGTAATTTAACTTGAAATAGGCGAGAAAAAAAGAAGTAATAAGTCGCTCGGTGGACGATGATGCAGTGCCGGGCCGGCCGGTGCGCGCTCGCAGATCGAGTGCCCCCTCCGCGGCCTCAGCTCCCCGCCCGCGGTCGCCCGGCGGCGTCCGCGCGGCGTGATATTCTCGACAACACAAATTACCCAAAATTACCTACAATGCATTTAGACAAATAAAAGTGATTAACACTTACCTTGAATCCTAATAATATTATTCTGCACTCGTTTTCAATCTTATACACTGTTTTTGTTCAATTTACGAAAATAGCACCGTTTTCCCCCCAAAGGGTAGAAAACGGATATTTAGGTTCCAGCGTAGCTAGACCCACCTTGAGATTACCCCTTGGATTTTCGCGTGTGACAACACTAAATTCCTATCCTACCTACACCCCGCGCGCGTCCCCCCCCCTACCACAGCACGCCTGCCGCCATGTTACGCCGGGCGATCGCTTCGCTTGTTCTTCAGTACTCTCTCTCAAGCCGGCAAGGCCTAAAGTGGTGGGTCTAGCTACGCTGGAACCTAAATATCCGTTTTCTACCCTTTGGGGGGAAAACGGTGCTATTTAGGTGTCCGAGCTACGCTAGACCCACCTTGAGATGTGTTTATTTTCTGCCGGCGCTACATGACGTGCTGTGATCGGATTATACATTGAAAAGCAATTGAGGTGTAGCTTTATGATTCATTAGGTTCTGTAATTAATTAAGAAAACTTTGCAATTTTGCAAAAATGTTTATTTTTCAGTAAAGCAAATGAGATCAAAGAAAACGTAACATAACTTTTCTTCCTAGTATAACAAAATTATTGAATCTTAATATATAGCTTTTCTTAAAGCTTTTAATTTATTACCTCCATTCATGAGGAGAAAAATCACACTGGTGAAAATAAATCAGTAAGATTTGTACCGCCTAAATCTCTATTTCGATTGGTTACCTCTTTAAAGTAATATTTAAGGAATGTGTCTCTACTTTTCCAATTACCTCTTCTTAA
Organism: Xestia c-nigrum; assembly: GCA_916618015.1. Classification (NCBI taxonomy): domain Eukaryota; kingdom Metazoa; phylum Arthropoda; class Insecta; order Lepidoptera; family Noctuidae; genus Xestia; species Xestia c-nigrum. The sequence goes on along the minus strand of OU745266.1, from coordinate 18,298,602 downwards.
CACTTCGTCAATGTTAATGTTTCTGTTAATCCACATGTCAGAGTTCACTGCAGCTCTAAAACTGCCGGGGGAGTCTTGAATGTTGGCCTCCCGGAAAAGAGTCCTAATCCATCCAGCTATAACTGTTCGAGAAGCTGCATTCACTTTTCCTCTAGTTGTGATAAACAGGCTGTTTAAGTTTTCTCTAGCTCTTCTTCGCTCATGTGATACGCTAATTAGTTTTTGAATCCATTGGAAAGGGTTTAATCTTTCCGGTCCTTTATTTGATAAGTGCCACCCGGATTGTCGGTGGGTAGCCGAGTCAGTTTTAGATCCAAATCTGGGCCAGAATATCACATGATCGCCATTATTTTCGAAAAATTCCGGGCTTATATCCAATAAAGTTAAGTCATGTATCCTTCTTCCCGTGGATAGTAATAAAAGTGCCGTGACATGACGCGATATTTGAAATAAGCTATCAACATCGATGGAATAATGTTGTAGATATTCAATTAAACTGCCAGCCTCCCAAGTGGATGGTTTTCGAGGTGGCGGTTTTGTTATGGCTACAGCTTTCATTATTTGCTTAACTAATGGATGTCTGGCTAAGGCTTCAGATTTTTCAGGGTTTGCAAAAGTGGCAACTACAGATTTGTGTACGGCTATAGTGCTAGGTGCCAATTTGACATCATTGTGCAAGAAGCAAATGAATTTTGAGAGGTCATCAGGTTTGGGGTTATCAATTTGGCACTTTCCTCTGGACCATACACGCCACCTTTCCCAGGCAATCTTATATGTCCTCAAAGTCGATTTGCGCCATGCGGACCCTAGGAGTATTTTGTTTTCTTCATGCCAGGTCTCCACTAAACTGGCCCAGCCTGAACCCTCCATACCTGCAAAAACAGCTTTTCCACTTCTGGTGGAGGTCTCCCCGTTTTCAGGTCCGTTAGGTGCTGTCGCAAGTTGTGGATCGTAAATGGGGGACTTAGTGCCCGCTGTTTCAATTCCGCTTTCCAAAAGGTCTTTTCCCAATTCGGGACCACGAATAAGTATGTTCCTGTGCTCTTCTCCAAGTGTCGTAACACTCGTGGTATCAGTGACGGTGGGGGAAAGAGCCAACCGAGGTCGTAATGCCATGTTTTGCTGAAGGCGTTCACGAAAGCACATACCTGATCTCGTGCATCTTCGCTCACATATCGTTTTACAACTGCTGAGTGAGAGCTCGCGAAAAGGTCTATTGATGGTGTGCCCCATTTGTTGAATATTATTTGCATCAACTGCTTCGACAGTGTCCATTCTGGTGCTTGGCGAAATCTCGAGAGGCTGTCGGCCAGCAGGTTGTATCTTCCTGGCAAGTAGCGGACTACAAGGTGTATTTGATGTTGATGTGCAATTTCCAGTATATCTGTCGTCAACTGTAGTAGTTTTAAGGAGTTTTTCCCCCCTTGTTTGGTGATGTATGCTGCCACGGATCTGTTGTCCGTTTGAGCTAAGACTGTTTGATATCTGTAAAGATGTGCCACTTTTTGAAGAACCATCTTTAATGTCCATAGCTCCTTTCGGTTGCTGTGCCAAGGTTGTTGATCGGTGGTCCAGGTGCCACTTAGGCTCCTGTCGTTTACTGTGGCTCCCCATCCTTGATCTGATGCATCGGTTGTAATAAATATTGAGGGATCTCTGTGGTGAATCGGTGATGTCTGATCGACATGATCTAACCACCACTGAAGCTCCTTCACGACGCATTGTGGAAGGCTGAATTTTTTGTTTCTGTCGTCCTCTGGGAGCAAATTTGCTTGTCTTTGGATTTGCCTGCAATGAAGTCTTCCCAAGGGAACAACAAATGACGCAAAGCTGATGTTTCCTAGGATAACTTTTGCTTTGTGCCACGTCCACCAGTTTTTCTTCAACGTGTCTTCTAATAGTGTTATAATTTTTTGTGTTTTGGATCCTGGGAGGCATTTGAGGTTTTGTTCTGTCTTCCATATTATTCCTAAATATTCTATTACTCTTGTTGGAGTTGTAATCGACTTTTTTAAGTTGACACACCATCCCAGGTCTACCAGACGTCGCAGTACATGTTGAGTCTGTTGTAATAAAACATGCTGATTCGTGTGCATTATTAAAAAGTCGTCCAGATACACAATAATTCTGATGCCTTCTTTCCTGAAATAATTAGCCAGCCAATTAGAGATATTTGCAAAAGTGTATGGGGCTGTGGCCAGCCCAAAAGGCAAACATGTCATTTCGTAAATATTGTTGTCATAAGCAAAAGCTAGGAATCTGCGGTGTGTGTTAGAAATGGGTATGTGGAAATATGCTTGTGACAAATCTAATTTTGTCATGAAATCTGACGTATTCAAGCTAAGCGGTATTTTGAAATGAGTAATCAGCCGAAATTTTGGAGGTTTCAAAAAGTTATTCAAATTTCTTAAATCAAATATAGGGCGGTTGGATCCATCAGATTTCTGACGCAGGAATAAGGGCGATAAGAAGCCTGATTTGTGGGAACACTTTTGAGCGGCGCCTGAATCCAACATTTTTTCTATTTCTTGTGACATCTCTTTGGAAGTTTTTATTTGATAACGTTGGCAGGTATTTTTACTAAATCTGTATGATGGTGGAACGCTTACAAATGGGATCCGGTAGCCTGATAATATTGATAAAATATTCTTCGGTGCCCCTAGTGTTTCCCAAACGTGAAGTTTTTTACTAACCTGCCCTGCACGAAAATTAGAACCTTTTATTCCTATTTTGTTTAATGGGGGCGCGTTTTGTTTGAAAACGAGGCCTTTCCGGCTTTCGATTAGCCGAGTTTCTACCCTGGTAGTTTTGTTGAGATCTTTCTCTGATTTGTGTCGTTGTTCCCGGCAGTGTTCGTCTATCTCTAAACGTCGGACGGGTCGTGGACGCTGAAGCTGATGTGATTTTCCGAAACTTGCCGGGAAAAAACTTAAAAATGCCTCCTTGTTCTTTTATCAGGTCTGATAGTTGGGGTTCAGCGAATAAGTGGCTTTCTGATGGAGGAATTGAATGGAGTAATTCATTTATTATTTTATTTTGTGGTTTGTATATGGCTCTTCTTTGTTGGATTACCTCCGAGTGTTTGCCACAGGTATATTGTAGGAGCGAATCCGAAACTTTTCTAAAAGATGAGTCTGAATCCAAGAATTTCTTGCTTATATATGCTTTAACTGAGGCGGGAGCGTCTTGGTAAATGTCTTGAAATGCTCGTCGTTGTTGTAATAGCCCATGTGTTATCGCGCCGAGACATAGATCTATTTTTTCCAGTACTGAAACCAGTTGCCAAGGTGGGGTCACTGTTGCCAGATTACTATTAACTTTCAGAGCTGTGAATGCTGGAGATGCCTGAAACGTCTTCTGCACTTCAGCATAACGGATGTTTTGCCAACTTTCGGAATTAAACCTCTGGCAGTCAATCCCTTGTTTCACATACGTTTCGTCGGCTTTTGTGACCTTGGCTTCGGTCTCTTTCGTTCCCGGGGTGAAATCCTGCAGTGGTTCCTCGGCAATTTCCAGTTCGTCTGCATTAGTGCATCCCAGTGGATCTGTGATAATAGGTGGTGCATTCCAACTGTCTTCTGGTGCTGAGGGCTCTTCATTTTCGCTATAATTGGAGTGCATACTTGGAGACAATGGGCCCTGAGCTGAACACGGAGAATGGGCTTGATTATCTCGATTGATCATCAGTCTGACATTTTCATTCGTAGTTTGTGCTAACATACAGAGTTTTTCTAAGATGAGGTTTTGTTGTGCCATGAATTCACTCATCTTTGGTTCTTTAGCAGCAGTAGCAGGCGCATCTGGACTGTGGCTTCTTTTAGAGGCCCGCGAGCTGCTTGAGATTGAGGCAATCTCTGTGTTGTTACCTTCTGCTTTCAGTATTTCAGAAGCCTCGTGTCTAGAAACGAGCTCTGCTTTAATCATATTAATCGCCTCTGGAAACTGGTTGTAAGCTTGAACTGGATGTATTTTTGCCATTATTGCTAATGGAGTATAAATTAATGCGCGGCCCAATGGCCAGGTTAATAATATTCTTTTTATATTTTTATAGCGTCGCTCGCTGAGTGTATTTTCTGGGCTGTGGGCCTTTGCAAGTCTGACCGTTGGAATTGCAAAGCGTAGTCTGCATTCCGTATCCGAAGAGATTGTTTCCCCGAAGAGGTCTTTATAGGTAGCTGTATTGATTACCCAGGCCCTCCATTGGTCTGGGTAAACTTCATCCAAGAGGTTCACAATATTATTAAAGAACCTTTCTTCTTTTGCCGGAGGTCTCCACTCGGTAAGCGTGCCTAGTGTTGTTTGCTCCATCTGGAAGCATTACAGTGTGTCAGCTTTCATATTTATGTTTTATAATGCTGGTATGATGCACGCAGCTGACATTTGACAGTTGGTAGTCTGTTAGGCAGAACACAAATAACCCGCTCGGCAAAAGAAATGACGGCTGCCCGGCAGACGACATTTACTAGCCCGCAGCCGACGTGTCGTCTGCTGATGAACAGACGACGTCGTGTGCACAGCCGACCGTCGGCTGCGGACAATACACAGGGCTTTCCTGTTAAATTTTTGCAGACGCATTCTAAGCCGTCTGTTGGCTTCAATATTATGGATGTAATACCTAAGTACGACAACTTAAGGGCTCTCCTTATTGTCGTACTTACATTTGTAAGTAATAACAGGGCTTTCCTGTTTAACACTTACGGAACATTTATAATAAACGACGCAATAATTTAAAAACAAATTAGATAGGACTTACCTTTATTTTAGTACAAAACAGAAGTAAACTAATGTAATATCACTAACACTGTTTCTAGTCTCGATATAATGTTATCACTTCGAAAATCCAAGACGTACTGAAGAACAAGCGAAGCGATCGCCCGGCGTAACATGGCGGCAGGCGTGCTGTGGTAGGGGGGGGGACGCGCGCGGGGTGTAGGTAGGATAGGAATTTAGTGTTGTCACACGCGAAAATCCAAGGGGTAATCTCAAGGTGGGTCTAGCGTAGCTCGGACACCTAAATACAACGCAACTACAACGTACTCGTGCTGTACCACCATACAAAATGGCCGACTAAGCGGAGTTAGCTGTCAAAATTGGCGCGTTCCGAAACGCTTGGAGTTGTCTGATTTTCGAACAAAAATAGACTTTAAATGGAGTTACTGCTTTTTCCAGATTACGCGAAATTATTGTAGGAAAATAACGACATCATAATATTTTTTTTGACAAAAATGGAGTTGGCTGGTTTGCGGATTAAGGTATCGATATGTGTCACCGTAAAATTGTCAAACACGTTATTGTTTTTCTCGCGATATTGTAATGTCTCGAATTATTGTCAACTGAACATATGGAAGTATCTCTGCCCTCATAATCGGGACTTGGGGCACCCCCCCGTTAGGTTAGTTAAGTTCCTTTTAACCCTGTACTCGGAAATAGGGGCCCCGCGAAGCGGGGCTCCGTCGACTACGCTTTTTAGGGAGAATATAAAGTGTTTAAGGTTATGTTATATTAATCGATATTTCTCAGGAATGATGCATTATCTTTTCATGAGAGTTGTGCCACTGGGCAAGGGGGACCCCTCCTTCCCTCCACACCGCGTAAGTTGACTACCATCGCATGCATATCACGAAAAATAATGCGTTTTGTTGTAAGCAGTATGTTCCTTTGACAATAATTCGAGACTTAACAATATCGCTAGAGATATTACAATATAACGTATTTGACAATTTTACGGTGACATATGCATCTCATCATTAAATACATCGTTCTATGAAATATCGTTACAAAAAACCCAAAATAGGTTGGTTCTAAAACGATTGTTAGACCACGATAGTTGGACCATAGAAACCACACGATGGAAAGGTCCACAGGGAAAGAGGAATACTGGCAGACCTGTAAGACGGTTGGCTGATGACATTCTCCAGGTATCAGGAAACAACTGGACGAATACAGGCAAGGACAGGGATTTGTGGAAAGAGCTGGAGGAGGCCTTTATCCAAAAAGGGGTCCATATTTCAAAGGAAGAAGACTAACCACACTAACTATATACAATAAGTAAATTTACTAATAACGTGCTAACACTATGTTATTGTTCATGGAAATATGGAATAAATGGCTTTTTTGTTTCATTTATTAATTGCAGCCGAGAAATAGGTAGAGAGCTAACTAGAGCAAACATTTTCTTCCAGAAAATATTTTGTCATCGAACCTACTTCCTACTAGTATTATAAATACGAAACTTTATGAGTCCCTACTCATATGTGTATATGTTTGTTACTCTTTCACGCGAAAACTACTGAACGGCTTAGGATGAAATTTTGTGCACAGATAGTTTATACCCTAGATTAAAACATTCAATACTTTTTATCCCGGTAATAAGTTCTCATGGCACATTTACCTAGCTTGACGCGGGCGAAGCCGCTAGCACGAGCTAGTTTTACTTTTCTTAATTCAATTTGATTGAGTTTAAAGTGCCTCATTTTTAGGGTTCCGTAGCCAAATGGCAAAAACGGAACCCCTAAAGATTTGTCATGTCTGTCTGTCTGTCTGTCCGTCCGTATATCACAGCCACTTTTTTCCGAAACTATAAGAACTATGCTGTTGAAACTTGGTAAGTAGATGTATTCTGTGAACCGCATTAAGATTTTCACACAAAAATAGAAAAAAAACAATACATTTTTGGGGTTCCCTATATTTAGAATTGAAACTCAGAATAAAATTTTCATCAAACCCATACGTGTGGGGTATCGATGGATAGGTCTTAAAAATTGTATTGAGGTTTCCAACATATTTTTTTTTCTAAACTGAATAGTTTGCGCTAGAGATACTTCCAAAGTGGAAAAATGTGTCCCCCCCTCCTGTAACTTCTTAAATGCGAGAATGATAAAACTAAAAAAAATATTTGATGTATATTACCATGTAAACTTCCACCGAAAATTGGTTTGAACAAGATCTGTTAAGTAGTTTTTTTAAAACGTCATAAATCGTAAACAGCAATTTACCTTTCATTAAATCTGCTTCGGAAGCCTTCATGGACGAGTCCGTTTCGCAGCTTTTTTTTTAATATCTCACAACCATGCCATGAGCACGGATCTAAGTAGAGCATTTATTGCACAAAAAAAGTGCATTCGAGCAATTACCAGGCTTCGACCTGACGAATCCTGTAGACCGATGTTTAAAAAGCTTGGTTTGTTACCGCTACCGTCTCTATACATATACGAAGATGTATGTTTGTGAGGAATCATACAGAACTATTTAATAATGCAGGTGATTTATATCCGGATGTGTAAAAAGCTTGGTTTGTTACCGCTACCGTCTCTATACATATACGAAACATGTATGTTTGTGAGGAAGCATACAGAACTGTTTAATAATGCAGGTGATTTATATTCGCGTAACCGGCGAGACCCCTTTAAACTAGTTCTGGATAGCCTTCCGAGACTAGCTAAATACAAAAAAAGTTGTTTATCAATGTGTGTGCGTATATATAATAAGATGCAGTTTTATATAACTATAATACCAAGTTATCTCAAAATGTTAAATGTAAGGTTATTTAAGGATAAATTGTATGAATTTTTGTGTAGTCGTGGTTTTTATAGTGTCAAAGACTTCTTTGACAGTAAATGTTAAATGTATACAAAATTTTTACGCTTATCACTGTTAAGCAAAAACATGTATGCACTTGTTTTTTTTTTGTATTTGACCATCTTTTATACCATGTTTTTAAGCAAATAAATGTTATTCTATTCTATTCTAACTCGGATTTGGCCAGTGTCGTGGTTCTTGTAAAATCCACTATTATAAAATCTGATGACGGATCATCATCACCGTCTTTCTCATCCTCATTACAGCCATCTTCATCGTTGTTAATAGACCCTTCGTCATCATTGTCAGCAGACCCGTCTCGTATGTATTCTGTATTTTGAGCCATATTTTGATTTCCTTCTTAGTGTGCCGCATTGTTACGATATCAACGTCGTTTAGCTTTCGTTTTAAACCGCAGCTTTCGCCTTCCACCATCACCGGCACTACTTCGCCCCCTGGCGGTGCTACTGGGGCTTCATTTCTACTTTCATTCTCTTCAGAATTGTGATCTTTTGGACTCCAGCTTCCACCTTCCCACACCGTCACCGGTTCTTTTTCTGGCGGGGGTAGATAACGATTTAGTCCCATTCAAGAAATCTTTTTCTGAAATCGTCGTAAGGTCATAGTATTTGGAAGGTTTGATTCGCCAGTTAATGCGGCACCGCACTGATTCTGAGTAGGCTTCTTCTTCTTCTCCACACAAAAGAAGCTTTCTTCATCAGTCTATCTTCGGCTCGTTACCGGTGGCTACGAGCTCCGAACTTGCTTGGCGAACTTGGGCCCTTGAGCACCCCTGTGCTGTTATGCGTGTTGGTTGCCGCTAATGTTTTGTAACAAGTTATTCTCACTCATAAAATTGAGAAACTAGCCTCTATTTGCGCACGTGAGTTGCTGCTAGAGCGGTTGAGTCCATTTCACAAAAGTTTCAGCCTCGTATGAATATATTAATATGAACATTTTTTATTTATTTATTTAACAATTTATGTACACACTAAATACAGAAAAGAAGAAAGGAATAGAAAATAGTTTTTAGAAACCTCCAGTCTTCAGCAGAGTTGCGGTTGTCGAGAGAATTGTGGAAGTAGCGTCTCTTAGCATCTCTACACAGGCGACTGCAGCGATTACGCAACAATTTGTATGCTGATAAATTGCGTTCGGAAGGACATCGTTTCAACCTTCTCTTGGCTTTATTCCTACTTGCCATCGCATCTTTAATAGCAGGAGTAAGCCAGGGAGCCGGAACATACTTTATTTTCACATCGCGCAACCCTGTCGCCATGGATCATTGGTAATTCCGTTCGAAAGTTAGGAACCCGTAATCAATCGGGGGGTTTACTCCATCGCGACGGACTGCTTACGGACGGACCCGTTCGTCCGTTGACGGACTTACATAGAAGACCTCCAGGTTCAGCATTTTTGTTTCGGGTAGTTTTGTTTCCATTTTGCCGTGAGTTTGCGCTATCATCAAGAACAATCTGAAAGAGAAAAAAAACGAAATCAAATTATTTGATGCATGCACTACTTGTGACATTTTAAAATCACTCGTCTTGGGAGCGTGGTGTAGATAGAGCAGAAGACTTGTCTTCCTAGCTGTTTCAATGTCCACATATAAGCCTCTTAGTAGGCAGCGGAAACGTTACTTCCACAGACCGAAGCATCTTTCCACAGTGTTCCGTGTACGGATATGGCTCCGGTTGTATCTTTGTTCTGCTTCTGTTCTTGGGTTCAGCAGTGGGGTAAACAAGTACGGAGTACACGGATATCCGCTGTCTCCTAAGAGGATGGCCAGTAAACGCACCAGCTTCAAATCTTTGCTTCAAGCGACACTCCCTGAAGATTCTAGAATCATGGACACTACCACACCATCGAGTTACAATGTCCATGATTTTTAAATCACCATCGCAAACCACCTGAAAGATGAATTTTCATTTATTTACTCTATTTTACAATTTATTTCATTTGAATAATAGCAGTGGAACAGTGCGTTACCAACAGTTAAAATAAAATAAAATAGTTTTGTATGTATCCAATAAAGGTTCGTAAAATTGTTCAAAGTTACCTGCACATTGATTGATGGAAATCCTTTTCTATTAATGTACAGCTGACCCTCATCAGTTCTTATTTTTTTGTTACTTGAATGTGAGTGCAATCAATTGCACCTATTACTGTTGGGAAATCGGCAATACTGCGAAATTTCCTCATCGCTGCTTCTTGTTGATTTATAGTACTAGGCATTTTTATAAACCTATGCGACATCCGCGCTAAAATTCCTGCCACTTTCTTGCAGGTCTTGCTTATTACTGGCTGAGATACGCCATGCAAGTCACCAGTATCGTCTTGTATCTGTAAAAAAAAACAATTTTATAGTAATACTTAATAATAATTGATGCCGCACAGATTGGCCATAATTGCATTACAAGGTACCAACTTACTTCATGGCGAGATCAGTTGCGTAGTGCGCAAACTACTTGCATTTCGGGGCTTAAAGGATGTCCTCGAGGATCGTGGGATAAATCATCACGTAGCAGATCGACAATCTTTTGGCCAAAACGTTTTGTAAATCTGTATTTACATCGAAAATCTTCGTCCGATAATTGAAATGGATTTCGTCGCTGATGAACTCGGTTGGGTCCCATCTTACAAATCAATCGTATCAATCATATTAATCCTATTAATACTATCCATTTTTGTTTAAATCACAAAAACTTTCCAAAAATTAACCACAAAACTAAAAAAGGATTTGATGTTTGACAATTTAGTACCATAGTTAAACTAGGGGTCACAATGGTCTAACTTTGGTACCATACCATAGTTCTAGGACTAGCGATAAACTTCGTTTTGCAATAACGTTTTTTCAAGTTCATGGTTTAAACCTAGTACTAAACCCGGTACTATTTTTAAGACCACGTTTTGTAATAAGACGAAATGAAACCAAATTTAAAACTTGCATTGAACGCACACTGTGTCAGCAAGCATATTACAAATTGGACGGTTATATCGCTGATAAAAATGCTTGGCTCAATGCCGGTCCTGCTTCACAAGGACAGGGGGCGCATAAATGGATAGCATTAAATGGTATTGTTGGAGCTGCTGAAGATTGTACAACTATCTTTGCATTGTATAAATTCAATATCTTTAGTATTATATAACCTCATATCCCATATTGTGTGAGTGCTATATACTAGAATGCTATCATTCGCTGGAAACCTACGTTTTTATTTTTCTATTTTTTTACTTGAATGTGCCCTGGCGGTTAAGAGTATGTCATGCTCACTCAAATGTCCCGCTGATGGTGGCGCGTGTTTCGGGTCATTTAGTTCCCTTCAAAATGGTTGAGTTGAATGGTGCTGATACATGCGTCATGATCGCGAGCCACGCTGTCGGTTGGGACTGGTCAGCTCTTGGTTGCCACGGCTTTTGTTTTTATTTTTTAATCAATTATTTTATTTTTGAATTGTTTTTGTTAGTTTTAACTATGGACACTTTTATCGTGCACATCTTGCTACATTGTTCTCACATAATGTACCATCTCAACAGGAATGATGTAACCAAGATTTTGTAACAACATTATGATTTAAAAGAGTGTCTGTGGAGTTTCTTGCCCGTTCTTCTCCATAGAGATCTACGCTAGGGAATGGGCAACTACAGTACTTTCACAGTTTTTATGTCTTGTGACTGGGACTGTAGCTACATTTAATTTTCATCTTTGTTTCGACAATTCAAAAGCGCCTGTAACTGGCCTACTTGAAATAAATGCTTTGATTTTGATTTTGCAACCTGGTGATTACTGAAATTGAAAATTAATTGATCATTTTTTAGCCAATGCTTCGTTATACAAAAAATATCTATGTTATTACAATTCAAAAAAAGTTCTCTAATTCCTTGTTTAAAAATCCTTGAATATTTTGGTGAACCAGGTTTAAATTCTCAAAACATTCGCCTGATTCATTACCTGGCTTCCTTATAATGTTGCAAGAGGTTGCCTCTGTTGTCTCAATTTCTAATTTAAATGATTGACTAATTCATTCACTGTCATCAAACTACACACATCAAAAGTGTCTAGGGATCAACATATATTTTTGCAATAACTTTTCTCCTGATTGATATTAATTAAAATTTTCTTTAAGGATTCATCAAATAAAGTGTTTTCGTTTGTCACAGTAACGATAAACCAAGTCACCTTTGCATTAATAAAGAAATTTGCCATTTTCCTAATAAAGGGATTTTTGACATTTGAACCACTAACACAAAAGTTCGAAAAAAGACTGATATAACAGTTTTCTTTAAAATTTTATTGGGTAACTTAAACAATTAATAATCCGTGTTTCTACCGCGAACACTAACAACACAAGAACATCGGTTTGGCATACTCAAAATGAGTTCATCCAAATCACGCTGTGGAATGGCCGCCCATGTTCGTTGCAACAACAAAAAAAGGTCTTCTTGCGACTGGATACCCTCCATATTCGGCAGAGCTCTTCTCTGTAGCATATCCCATGCATGCTCAATCGGATTCAAGTCTGGCGACTGAGCAGGCCAGGGCAGGACATTGATGTTAGCTGCGGCGAGAGTCTGTCTTACAACTCTTGCGGTGTGCGGTCGTGCATTATCATGCATTAACTGAAATAAGGGACCGATTTGCACTTGTAGAGGAACGATGACGTCTGATACAATCGTCTCAGCATAAATTTGAGCGTTGAGGTTGCCTCTGATCCAAATCAACTCAGTTCTTCCGCCGATCCAAATACCCGCCCATACCATGATGGTTCCACCACTATAAGGATGGACTTCCTGGCAGGATTTTAATCGCTGTTGGCGTCCAGGGGTTCTCCAGTGTCGTATACGTCTTGTATCCGGTCTCATACCAAAACGAGACTCATCAGAAAAGCACACGAAACGCCATTGTTCTTCTGCCCAATTTCTGTGTTCAAGAGCCCATTTATATCGAATCCTACGATTGTGCATTACTATAGGTGGTACCCGTAGCGGTCTTCGGGAATGAAGGTTCACTTCATGCAAGCGGTTTCTGACTGTTTGGTCGCTAATTAAGTTCCTTGAAGAGTGATGAAGCCTCACGGCTAACATCATGGCGGTTATTGTTGGAGCTCTTCGAGTTAAGATTTGAATGTATCGGTCTTGTCTCCGTGTGGTGCAGCGATACCGTCCTCCATGGCGCTCAGCCACGGTACCAGTGCTTCGGTAACGTGTCCAAAGTCGACTGATAACACTCTGACTTGTATTCAGAGCTAAAGCCACAGTACGTTGCCGGGAACCAGCTTTTATCATTCCCACGGCTCTGAGCATTTCTTCCCTGCTTAAATGACGTCGCCGCTCCATAATAACGTTGGTTTTAATCAGTAGTAGGGAAACAGTAGCACTAAAAATGTCTTCAATGCGTTGTATGTTTTTATAGGGAAAATATTGACAGCTGATTTTCATCTTTTACTCGAATTTGATTCACAGTTCCTGATTCAAATTATGAAATGCACCAAAAAGGATCCATATAAATTTATAAAATCATAAATTTATTACAAAGCCACATCTCAATCTCAAGAAATCCGCATAAAAATGCTTGATCCCTAGACACTTTTGATGTGTGTACTAACAGAGTTATTTAACTGAACATTGTATTGTTCAATAGAGGCAACTCGATTAGCCAAGTTCTTGGCTGTAATATAATAAAATGATAGCGACACAGCTACTTGTCTTTTACAATAGTTTGAAAGATAGCACCTGTCCATAAGATATCTATCTTTTGTCAAATAAAAATTGTCACCAATATAATTGTTAATGTCAATTAATTGAAATACATTACTATTATATGTCAGATCATGCAATGTATTGTTAATATTATATCTAAAGTAATTTTCTTCCTGTGGCAAACTTCTATTAAAAGGAAATGTGAACATTCCAATTTTCCTTAAACTCAGGTTACTTAGTGATCTATAATATTGGAGCATTTCTCCTTTATTCAGATTACCCCTATTACCAACAAATCTTATGAGTATAGAATCCTGATTGAAGTTGTAATTAATAATTTTCTTCATGATGTCATATAAGGAACAACCAGGCATACAAAAGTTCATAATTGAATGTCCCGGGTACTTATTGGTCAATATTTGGCCTAAACCCTTTCCAATTTCATCAGAGAAGATGACAATTTCTTTGATGACAATCTGTTCAGTTAGGCAATGACTAATTTCTAATGGTAAACTAACACAGGACTGCGGTGAGATTGTATGAGACATAGACAATGAATGGGCCGGTGTCGACTCAACACATGGGGGTGTGCAATGCTCACAGTTGTTAGTTTCTGTACTTACCAGCTCATTCATAGCCAATACATATTCCCTCATTTGGTTTTCGGAGGCTGTATATTTAATATTGAGTGAAGTTAATTTCTGTTGTAGGTGGTCAACTTCACACTGCAAATTCTGTGTCAATTTGGTACTTCCTATTACTTTTATCTAAGTTTTCAGAACACATATCTAATTATTTTAGAAGGTTCAACCTTTCCCTATTTAATTTTACATTTTTAATGAAAAACTTTTGTTTTTTTACCATTTTTTTAGTTTTAATTATGAATTTGTTTTTTAAATATATTTTTTTAGTTTATTTCTACTCGTGATCACTTGCACTGATTTAATAGACGTATACGGCCGAGTACAATGTGTTATTTTTTATAATGTTCGATTCTGCATTAAGTGCTTCTAAGCAATTATGAATTACTTTTCTAAGTCTTTTGCTGGCTTCGATGGTATTGAAGCATCGTTCACGGAAATAGATGTAATAAAAGATTTAACTTTTTTAGTTAGAGGCTTGTTTGGAGCTTTCGACGCGATTTTAATTGCTGCCGATCACTTTAATTCGCGAATGATACTTTTAGGTGAAAATGTTAATCTTTAGTTACTTTGAGTTGTCCGCTAATCATTATTTCACTTAACCAGGCTTTATATTTGTGTGTGAAATATTTTATAGAATAAGAACGTTGTTTGTATTTAATGTTGCTTTTGGCAATAAATGTCGACAGAATAGGTCTAAATTCTTCCTTAGTTATTACATGGTAATTGTTCCCAAAGTAATCAAATATTTTATTTACTATATCGGATGTTGACACATTTTTTAACTTATTCGTAAATAATTTAAATTCGTCAAATCTTGTCCACGTTTTGGTGGTAGGCTTCCTATCAACGCGGATACTTCTGGAAAATAAACAGTGCCGGCATCGGGGCTATCCGAACCTCCGTCTATACAAGTGGTAGTTTCCTGGCTAGCGTGCGGGGTAACAACCACATGCTCAAGTATCGAAGAGCCCAGAAAGACATACCCCAGTAGAGCAGGTCAGGCTCTGCTGAGGTAAAGCATGAATCTCGTCTGGCTCCATGAATACAAAAAATAGTGCTAACTGAACACAAACTCACGACGAACTCAAAGAACACAAACTGGTGGATGGCGGCTGCTCTCCTGCGTTACCGCTTAGGCTACCGTGACGCCAAACAGACTAAAGCGAAAGACTAGGAAAACTACATAAGCCCGAAGTAATTTAAGGTCAAGTATACACTGTGATTTTTTAGTCGTCTTACAAAAGCGGTCCACTCATTTCACATTTTTTTATCATTAAGTAATTAAGATAATAGGTACGAAGAAAAATAAATAATACATTAGAAATATGAAACACTCTTAAAAATATTTACGTATCCAACTATAGAGTATACCTACCTAGCGCACGAGTCAAGCAGATCATTCCATCACCATTTTCAACGAGACAAAACTGCCTTGCGTCATAATAATGAAAAAAAAAAAAAAATTATTCAAATCTCATAAATACCTATTTTGTAATCATGAATGTTTACTAGTCATTGGATACATGAACTGGACTGCCTTTGTAAGACGACAAAAAAAAATCACGGTGTACAAATAATATTGGGAGTTTTAGCCAGTAAAAACTTACCGCCTTCACCGCTTGGATAACTCCAAGCGGTACTCCCAGTTTATGTTATTATTATTTCGAACCTAATTATATTTTGGCTAGCATGTAGTAAGGGATGATTCTCATTAGAGCGGGCCGTGCCAGGGCCGGGGCCCGTCCGTGCTACGCAATTTATATTACAACGAGTGTTAAACGGGTTAATACGCCGCCACAGTCGCTTCGAGGTAGTGTAATGATGTAAATAACTCCCGATTATTGTTTTTTAGTGATGGAGTTTTCTTTACTGGAGATGGCTGCTATTGCGATAGCTATTGATGAGGAGGAAGCAGAAACTAGGAGTAAGAAGAAATGGGCTAAACGAAAGTGGAGTGTGCATCCTCTTTCGAGAATGCGTAATTAACGGAGAATTTAACACCTTATGCATATACTTAGCAGACGATGAAGATAAATTCTTTGGATATTTTAGAATGTCCAAAGAAAACTTTGACATTTTACTATATGAGCTGAAGCCCGCCCTTAGAAGACATCAGACGAGATTAAAGACACCAATAGAACCTAAACAACGTTTAGCAGTATGTCTCAGGTAATCACTATAAAATAAATAGATAATGTTATTGTACTTATTTATGTATTACAACACAAATAATTACTAAGTACTTTTGTTGTGGAGCGTCAGAAACCCCTTTTAACAATATATTAAACTACTCAGGATTTTTACTGAGGATAAAAATGAGAACACGTACTGCCGATTTGGAGGCTAGTTTTATTCTAATCTAAAGCGTACAGGCTCATGCGGCGAGCGTAGACCGCTGAGTTTGCAAGATAGACATTACATGTACTTAATCTAGAGCAGACGGGCGAGGTGTATCCATAACTCCTCCGACCCTAAGAGCGAAATTATCGGAAGGTTCGATTTGAGAGTCACTCCGATAATTTTGCCAGAACCATAAAGATTTCGGCGATTTTAGCCAAGTTATATAAACTAAAAACGTAAGAAAACTAAACCTAAGGTGACATATCCTAAATTTTCACTGAAGTTAAAGTCTTTCCTTTTATTCAAAACACTTTCGATCACTTCACTATGTTTTAACGAAAAGGCCATATATTTCACTTCGTCTAAACTGATCCCTTCCATATTAACTGCACTTGATTTGGAGAGAGTGGCATTCACGTGCAACTGAGGTAATGTGACAATGGGGATCTTCTCTACAACTTCCAACGTAACTGAAATACGACGGTGAATATGAATTCCATAGATTTCCAGGTCACAAGGCTCGTCCAATGTCATCAGGTAAGTGCCGAATACAAGTTGGTTACTGATCTCTTCGCCGCATCGCTTAGTCAGGGTTGTTCTTAATCTACTATAAAGGAGCCAGCTGGCTGCGTTAACTTGCTGGACCCTGACTTTCTCGATTTGGATTTCTCGTTGTTTACAGGGAGTATAGTCATCTTCAAATTTCATCAACTGTTCTGCACAGGTAAGTTCATAGTATAAGGCTTGATTTTCTGCAGTGCATAAAAACTGATCCCCAGCAGAGAGTGGTCGACATGGTTTTATTAGCGGTAAGTATTTCATCCCTTTCGCCAGAAGGTAAGGATATTTGGGAATAATAGCCAAGGTTTTATTTTCGGATTCATGGAAGATTGGTAAGGAATACATCTTAAAATAGTTATATGATGAGTTATCCGTAAGTGGAATTTCCATTATAAATGTTATCTGATTATCTTTAATAAATGACTTTACACTAATGGTCTCCTCTATTTTCAATAAATTTGTTTCTAGTGGAGGATACACTAAGTTTCTAGAATAAGAAATCAGTTCTAAATGATACAATAATTCCGTAGAGTTCACAATTGATTGATGTAACACAGATAGTTTACTTAACGCTAATGCTGTTTCAATTTCACTTAGCCTAGCAAAGATAGTACGAAAACTGCTCGTGAATACAGAAAATAATCCCGTCAGGTAAGTTAAAAAAATCCAATTGTTTTGCTTAGCAGATAAATCTTTCAGAAGCAGTTCAATCTTTGTCAGGCGATTATGAAAATCTATAGTGTTCTGATTTATTGTTTCAGTTACATTAATGAAACTATCAAACATCTTGGAGACAATTGTTAATTTTTTGGAAACAATTATCTGATTATGATTTAATTTGGAAATAAGTTCTTCGTACCTAACGGCGTCATCATGATCCAGGTTACCAGTTATTAATTTTATAATAGAACCCAATGGATTTATAAGGCCTCTTTTAGAACGTTTCTGCGGAACTAGTTGTCGATATTTTTCTATAGTTATATCGCGTATAAACTCTGTATGTATTTTCATACTTGTGAATTCTTGAGTATATGATGCATTCCAATCGATAATTTTACACATTTGTTGGTAGTTACTGGATATGTAACTTAAATCATTATAAATCTTATCTAAACTAATGAGCTTAATTATAGTCCAGTGATCAGTTTGAATGTGTGCCAGACCTTCTTTTACCGGGAATATACCTGGGTTTCCTTCAAGATTTTGCAGATGAAGGGCCAGCGAGGGCACCACTACCGACAGGATGCCACACCACCTGCGGAGGGCGTTTTACATTTTTAATAGGGGTTGTAGTGATTCTTTCTCCTATTTTAATTGGTAAAATATTTCTTTTAGCCTGACCTATAACTTTCGCTTTTACGTATCTTGGTTTGTCTTTACTTTTACGCTTGTTCACGTCTTTCGCAAAAATAATCTCGCCTTCATTAAACTCAATTTCGACTTCATCACCCTTTCTTACTCCGCGTTTTTCTTTAATTGCTAACATTCTATCTGTCAAATGTGTGTACATGACTCTGATTCGTTTTGCATGATCCTTGACCATTTTTTGAAAATATTGTTTTTCTAACTCAATACTAAACGGGTTATTTGTATCGGTATGTCCGAAAACAACTTCGAATGGAGTGAGTTCGGTAACAGAGTGAATGGAATGATTATATGCCATAACTGAGTACGTCATTACTGATGCCGCATCAGTACATCGTTTTTCGTACTTCGCCAATCTGTATATTTCAATTATAGTAGAATGAAATCGTTCTATCAAACCCATTGAATTAGGGTTATTGGGTGTGCCAATGTGGAGTTCAACCTTATGTAAATTTAAAAATTCCCTCATGAACTCGTTATTGAACTCAGAACCTGGGTCGGAACTTATCCTTTTAGGAACACCGTAATATGAAAAATACTTCATTAGAGCACGGACAACTTCTGGGGTAGATTTGTTCTGAATTTCGATAGCCTGACCTAGTTTACTAAAGGCATCTATAAGGGTTAGATAAGTTTTACCTTCAATACTAAAGAGATCTATAAATAATTCCTGAAACGGAGCATTCTGTGTTTGTGTCAGCTGTAGGGTAGGTTTAATGGGCTTTCTATCATATTTCATTTTCTGGCATGCCTCGCAAGTATTTATAACTGCCGCTACTGTCTCCTGCATTCTATCCCAATAATAATTCCTATGAAGCCTAACTAATGTCTCTTTGATGCCGCGATGGCATGTGTGTCCTTCATGATGCTTAGCTATTATAGCTCTCTGTTCTCCTTCATCTTCTACATAAATTACTCGTTCTGTGCATTCATAAAAATTGATCAAATCTTTGTTAGCGTCAGAATGGCTGGTTGTCTATGGCAATCAGCTCTGAAAGTATATTCAAGAATTGCTACACAATTGCTTATATTTGCTATATGTGTTCGATAATTGCTACATATGATACATTCAGAGAAATACGAATATTTTTTTGACCAGCCGTTCTGACGTCAGGATGGATGGTCGCCTCCGTGATCAGCATGAAAAACGCAGAATTTCTAAAAGTATGTAGTATCAATAATTGCTTACTAATTGCTACTTTCACGAATTTAAGTTTGAGCTTCGTACATACATTAGGTAAAAAAATATAGCTTTTATTAAAATTTGTATGAAAGAGCGCCTAATAATTTGGAAAGGCAATGTTTTACTACAGCAGCGTCTTGTTCAAATCGTACAGGCGTTCACAATTATGGGTCACCTACCCCATCTGTTGACGCGGAATCGAATTAGTTAATTGAAATTATTAATGACAAACAAAAAGACAACATATTATGCGTGTAACTGACAATGGTTTGACCACCATCAGGGTTCATTGGTGGATAAGCCATTGTCAGCTACACAACTTATGCTTAATCAAGCAGTACATACCTACCTACAAAAGCATAAATATGAAACACGGGAAATGTATGAAAGAAAACAATCGTAATACTTCGTTAAATCTTTATATAATATTATTTCTACGTGTACACAAAATCAACAAATTACTATTTTTTAACATATAAAATACAATGAGGGATCATCTTCTTTGGACTTTTTGTTATCTTTGTAGATTGATCATCGTAACAATTCCACTGTAAATTTCGCCTGCAGTGAGCTTTATAGTGACCAATTTGTATTCCAGGTGACGGAGGAATAAATTCTATTATTGACAATAAACGAAATTCAGTGTTGTGCAATAACAGGTGGATCGGTGGATCATCTACTGAAATAAAATCATTTGAATTAAATTCAAATGCAATTAGGTCTCGTAAGGCTATAGTAAACGATTTAATACCATGACAGTTATGTCGACGGCATTGTGTAATTTCTTCACAATTAATAAGTGTATTTGCGGCTTCTTGTAACTCCTTAACAGTTTTATTAACGTCTATATGTAGAACAGGTATTTTCCGCTGAACATTATTGATCGGGCATTCTAATTCTGTGCAATGTTCTCTTTCGTCCGCACTATATATGCAATCAATTAATATGCGTTCAAACACATTATTGACATTACACTCGCAACTAATCTCCACAGTATTAGCCTGTTCAACTTTGTTAAAATATACTTGAGCCATTTCTGATCTAACTTTGTACAATTCTTCTGTATTTTTCTCTGTCATTAGCCTAATAAGTTTACAAAACAAATGTTTGCTGTCCTGTATTGTTCTACTTATACGGTAATCGTCGACGTATGCTATAGCCAAAGCTTGACATATAGAATCCATAGCGCATGTGTTCCTCAAAATATATTTTTTATCACCAATCTGTAATCTGCTTCCGTTAGACAAAAGTACAATAGATTTTAACTTTCTTTTTCTTTTTTTAACGTCTTTTCCTTTTCCTCTCCAGTTTTCAATAAAGGTCGGATTCTCAGCAAAAATCGAATCATCTGTAAACTCTTCGTTTGTTTGTAGCTTTTTTTTCTGAACCAAAGTTTTTGAGACCTTTTTCAGCGTGTTTTTTGAATTATTGACCTCGACCTTTCTTTGGTGAGCTAATTTATTAGCAGCAACTTTTATTTCTCCTTTTAGGAATTCTAAATGTTTGGATATGAATTCGTCTGTCCGCAGTCTATGAGATTTTGTGCTCATTTGTAATAAAAGCCTTTTAATGTTTTTAAAATAGGCCTCTACATTTGAGGAAGATGGTGTGGTGATGTTGGAATCATAAATATTTTTCATTATGTTAGACCATAACGGAAACTGTGTCAGTAAACGCGATAAAGTTCCAATAATAGCGGGAAAATAGTAAAGGTTCTCATGGTCGCCAAAACTCTCAGTATCCAGTGTCACCAATAATTTTTCTGTATCAATTTTGTTTCTAAACCATTTATAGAAATTACTTTCTGTATTTTGTTTTTCTAATTTGATGGGATGTTCCGATACATCTTCAAAAACCGACTTTAGGTCAACTTTAAGCGTATCAAGTAATTTATCATTATCCACAATTTCTATTTCATTGTCCGAAGTCTGAAATTGATCCAGTGACTTTAATCGATTTTTAGCTGTAGCACATCTAGAACGAGTGTTATTTTTGTCTAATCCATCATATTCATTTAAGCAAACTGTAATTATATCTGCCAAAATATCTTTAGCTTTTTCATAAGATTCGCATTTTTTTAACTCTAATAAACATTTAATATAAAAAATTTTTACTCTGCTGTCGACATTTTTAAAACATGACAGATTAAATAATATTTTTACAAAATGACTGGTGTCTATTCTTATGTAACAATCATCACTACTTTTCTCTTGTTCCAGTTTTCTGTACGATTCTTCGACATAATCTTTTGTCGAGTTATGTTTCGTAAATGCTTTCACGCAAGCGCCAATTAGTGCCGATGAATCGTCGACATTGACCTCATCTGGTTTTGGATTGCATTCTTGCCAAGCTTCTAACCATTTATATATTGTCTCCAAAGATTGACTTTCCGACAACATCTGTGTAAGCGGGACGCTACTTTCATTTTCGATTGTCTTCATGACACATACATAAATGAAAATGTGTTTAGTAATTACGACTTTATGTGTTGGACCAAATGGTTTAAAAATACTACCGGTGGCATCCAGACTAAGGATTAACTTGCCAGTTTTCTTAAACAGTTTATAATAATTATCTTGGCAAGGATCCCAATAATACACATAAAAAGGATAAACTGAAATATGCTTAATGGCTTCTTTATAAGGCGATATTAGTGTCATTAACCATAATGAAAGAATTTGATTTTTATCTAAATATGAACTCTTGTTTACTTCGTGTTTTATTTGACGTAGGCAACCAACTGTCGGCAGATGAGCAGGCTCAGGATCATCGGAATCCATAATTTTATTAGCCATTGTGTTACGGTATGTTATAGCAGCAACATGTTTGAGATCATCAGATATTTCTGTTCGCTTCGTAGGCGATAGTTTTGTTTTTCTAGCAAAAGTATGAACAAAATTTTCATCGTAATTTGCTATAATGCATTTGCATTGAGCAATTTTATTAGAAGGCCAGCTAATTATAACCTTCACTTTAGCCTCACATTGTTTACAAAATCCAACGCACGTTATGTTATTATTCTTATTAATAGAATATTGTTTAAATATCCAATTGTGTGCAATGGGATGAACCTCCCAAATTTTTTCACGCATTAGATGCGCCCACTGATGCTTAGGCAAAAGATTTTTCATTCTAAATACAGTTTCTGCACCCTTATTTAATTTAATGCGTTTACTTATTGGTTGCATTCGTTCCCATTGATACGTGTCAATCATAAAATCGTAACATACTGTTTTTTTACCTTTGTATTTTTTTTTTAATTCATCACTATTCGAAAGAATTTGTTTTGGTTCTTGGTTATCACAAACCTCAAGATCATCAGAGTCACCAAAGAAATAGTCAAAATTTTTCTTTACAGAAAGGAACAGTGCTTGTTGCTTCGTAATTTTATTTGATAAAAAGGCACTTATTTCACTGAATAATGGATCGGTAGATGATGGTAAATGGGATTTATTGGAAAAATACTTTTTGTATTGCAGGAACGCATTTTTTTGATCATTTAGTGGCACAGTAAACTTTCTTCCTCTTTTCATTGTCACCAAACGTAAATCACAAAACACAGACGTAAGCACTAAGTTTCACTATTGTTACATTTTTCTTTTGATGTACTTATCAAAAAAGTCAGAACAGTTTCAACGTTTAACTGATACTAGTAAATATTATGTTATGGAGGGTAGGTACCTACGTTTATTAAATACTCACCAAACGTCATTAAAGTCGAAGTGAACGCCTGCAAGATTTGAACAAGACACCTCTGGTAAAAAGAATTTGTTGCCTTTCTAAATTATTAGGCGCTTTTTCGTACAAATTTTAATACAAGCTATATTTTTTTACCTAATGTATGTACGAAGCTCAAACTTAAATTCGTGAAAGTAGCAATTAGTAAGCAATTATTGATACTACATACTTTTAGAAATTCTGCGTTTTTCATGCTGATCACGGAGGCGACCATCCATCCTGACGTCAGAACGGCTGGTCAAAAAAATATTCGTATTTCTCTGAATGTATCATATGTAGCAATTATCGAACACATATAGCAAATATAAGCAATTGTGTAGCAATTCTTGAATATACTTTCAGAGCTGATTGCCATAGACAACCAGCCATTCTGACGCTAACAAATCTTTCCTAAAAAGCTGAATTATTATATTACCGAATAATTTGCGATGTTCATTTTCTTCAAAAAAAATGAAGTACTTAATTTTTGGTTTAATGTATTGTTTCAAAAATTCTTTTATCAATTCTGGATTATCAATTGGTAAGAAAACTTCTAATACTTTCTGTTTGGCACGCGAGAGGTCCTTCACTTGCATTTCATTTTTGAGCCATGAGAACACTAAAATTTGATTTGGTTTGGTATCTATTGCTTCGTGTAAAATTGGCATTCCAGTGGACTCGTTTAAAGCCGAATGAATTGTATTCGATTTACTATTTCCTAACGGAACAGGGTGTTTATTAATTATTTCGTCGGGAAACTCTATAGAACTAGCAGTCGCTGTTCTACTTGTGTCAGATATTGTTATAGTTGATGAATTGCTGCGTTGTCTTTTCATTTTACCCGTGTACCTTTCTGTAGCTACTCGATCTAGGTATTTTGTCCCTTCTTCATCAACGTTAACTGCTAGTGATTCGTTATCATCGTCAGAGTCTAAAGCATTAATTTTAATTCTAGAAAAGGCATCGGCATTAGTATTTTGTTTGCCATTTTTGTAAATCAATTCAAAGTCATAGTCTTGTAAACGGAGTCCCCAACGTGTAAGTTTACTACTTGGATCTTTTAGAGATCGGAGCCATACTAATGGACGGTGGTCCGTGTATATGTAAAACTTTCGACCATAATTATAAGTATGGTCTGAAATGTTTTACTGCCCAAATTATAGCAAGCAATTCCCGCTCGATTGTACTATAACGTGATTCGGAGTCGCTAAGTGTGCGACTGGCGTAAGCAATAGGTTTGTCACTTCCAATTTGTCCTTGTGACAAAACTGCACCCAGAGCTATGTTTGACGCATCAGTCGTAAGAATGAAGGGCTTGTCATAGTCGGGGTATTGTAAAAGAGGGGCGTGTGTCAAAAGTTCTTTACATTTGTTAAATGCGTCAATGTATTTTTGGTCGATTATAATTTTGTTTCGTTTTTTCAAACAAGTTGTCAATGGTTGTGTAATTTTTGCCAAGTCCTTGATGAAACGTCGGTAGTATCCTACTAGTCCAAGAAAACTTTTAATCTCAGTCGTGGTTTTAGGTAGGGGATAGTTTAGTACAGCCGTGATTTTGTCGTCATTAGGTTTTAGTCCTTCTTTGGTAATTGTGTGTCCTAGGTAAAGTACTTCTTTGCGTAGAAACTCTGATTTATCTAGTTGAATTTTCATATTAGTGGCCCTGATTCTGTCAAAAACAGTCCGTAAGTTCTGTATCATATTATCAAGGCTATTTCCATAAATTATAATGTCATCTAAGTATACCATACAGTGTAGTCCTTGCAATCCACGTAACACGTTATCCATTGTCCTTTGGAATGTGGCTGGCGCGGTTTTTAAACCAAACGGCATTCTGAGGAACTCAAAATGACCGTTTTGAGTGGAAAAAGCAGTCTTTTGTCTGCCCCTTTCGTCTAACTCTATCTGATGATATCCACTGGCTAAATCAAGCGTAGTATAATAAGTGCTCTTTCCTAGCTTGTCAAAAAGGTCATGAATGTTTGGTAGAGGGTATCTGTCATCAATAGTAATTTCGTTAAGTCGTCTAAAGTCAATAACCATCCTATATTTAATTTCACCAGATGCGTCCATCTTCTTAGGCACCAGGTGGACAGGAGCATTCCAAGGAGAATGGGACTCTTGTATTACATTGTCTTTTATTAGTTGGTCAACTTGTCTGTTAATTTCGTTTTGAACAAACGGAGCCTGTCTATACGGTTTCACATATATAGGATCTTCATTTTTAGTCCTTATGTGATGTTTTACCGAATTAGTGAATGTCAAGGGGATTTGGTCACAGTAAAATATGTCTTTGAACTCCTCGCAAAGTCTATAAATCTTTTCATGTTCTTCCTCGTTGGTATGGTCTAGTCTGAGTTTCCTCAAATTGTCTTCAAGTAACTTGTCTATCTCTATGTCAGTATTGTTTTTAGTAAAATTTATATTACATTCATTATTCTCATATTTGGTCACTGTAAAGGGTTGTTTTATATTTAATCGTTTTGGACTATCTGAAGTATTTTGGATGACTGTGTATGCGTGTCCATTTACGCAATTTACTATAGCACTAGGCATACGCAGACCATTCTCAAATTCTTGAAAATCAAGAATAGCTTCGTTCGAATATTGATTGACAGGTAACTTAACTCGTTGTTCTGTTCGTGACGGTATATCGATAATATAATTTAAGTTGTTATTAATTATTGGAATACAAGTAGTGTCAGTTGTTAATACTTGGTTTTTTAAATCAATTACTGCGTTTAATTGTAGTAAAAGGTCATTACCAATAAGTCCGTCATATCGTGCGTCAACGTCATACAAATAAAATTTATGCCAAGTGTTAGTTACAAAAGAAGGTAACGGAGGAATTTCCATTACTTCATCGTGTCTACTCGAAGCATGGGTGCTTACCACTTGAAAATATTCTTTTCTAATAAAATCACGGAAAAATTCATAAGCCTTTCGAGGACTAATGAATGATCTCATGCTACCAGTGTCAATCATCATTCTTGCGTCTATTTCTTCTAAGTAAATGTAGGGAAGTTTTAAATTTGGATCGCAATTTAGTTCTAAGACTTCTTGTCGTTCAACGAGGCTTTTTCCTGAAAATCCGCTTTATTACTGTCATTTGTTGGTTCTAATTTTTCATCAGGTACTTTAGTATCGTTCACGCAACCATCGTAACCATAATAATAGTTAATGTCGTTTGAATAGTCATAGTGATTTGTTAGATTATGATAGTACGAGTAAAATTCGTCATAATATGGATCGTTTTCGTATACGTAATCGTTCATAGTGAGCTCATTTAAATTAAAACCGTGTTGCTGTTTAGGTTGGGCTGTTCTCATGGATACGTCACTGTCTTGATTTTGGGGTTTTAATACCTGGGGAAGATTTGATGCTGTCTGTTGCGGTGGTTTGTAGCCGAACTGTAGGGGTGGTCTATAACCAAACGGTTGAGGTGGCCTATAGCCAAACGGTTGAGGTGGCCTATAGCCAAACGGTTGAGGTGGCCTATAGCCAAACGTTTGAGGTGGCTTATGGCCAAACGGTTGTGATGGTCTATAACCAAACTGTTGAACTGGCCTATAACCAAACGGTTGCAAACCCGCTTGGGGACGATACCCGAATACTGGCTTAAATGATTGACCTTGACCCGTTTGAGGTATCTTAATTTGTGTAGGCTGAAAAGGTACGGTAGGTTTGCTCGCGTCTGGTTGAGTTACCGATGACCTTAAAGTTGATCCCAAAATTTGACTATTACCATGAATGCGGTTACGCATATTATATTGTTCTAAGAAATTGACTTCTTCAAGTACGATACTCAAAGCTGCTTCTAGGGTTGTAGGCGATTTAAGCCTAACGATACGCACCATATTTTCAGGAAGGTTGTATAAAAATACATTTAGAGCCGTATTGTTGTAAATAATTGCCTTAGCACGTCTTAATTCCATATCATCAATTGTATTCACCTTCGACATTAATAACGAACGAACATTTTGGATTCTATTACAAAAGTCTAAAAAGTTTTCACCGGACTTAATTTTTAACGATTCTAATTCAATATTAATACACGCTTCACTACGTGGGTCTCCAAAATGTTGAATCAGCAATTCTTGGAATGCCGACCATGTAACAATATCTTCACGTTCTGATAAGAGCGCAGCTGCGTCCTCTTTCAATCTACTTGTTAAAACATTAAAAACATAAAGATTTTGTTCCACACTGCCCTTATATCGATCAACTACGTACTGACATTTTCTCAAATAAAGGTTTAACTGTCTTTTGTCACCGTTAAACAGTGGGATTAAGTTTACAATTTCGTTTGGTATTGGTGCAACTGCGACTATTGTGGGCGTGGGCGTCGTCATGACTATAGAGTAATGAATTGATCAGAGGCAGCAGCTCGCTTTAAAACAATTTTATTAAAATTCGCACACACACATAAAATACAATGAACACACAATTAAAGCACTATTATAATCGGGAATACTGGATACATTTAGAAAATAAAATTTATAAAATTTGTTATGTAGAATTTGAAAAACTGTTTTTCCTTAAAAATACTTTAGATTACTACTTTTCATAGAATTAATAATTAATACAGTTTATTTAATTCAATAAAAATTTTCAAGACTTAGAACATTATATTAAAATGTGAACTCTCTAACATTAACACTACTCTATGTTTTATGTTCTGTGAATTGAACAGAGATAAGACCATATAATTTGATACAGAGTTATCAACTAGACTAAACACTGTTATAATGAGCAAGATTTGATCTCGAAAATAACATTTAAAACTTACGAAAAATAAAGGAGGAATAGGGGAACATAGGATTGACGAAAAGGTTTACTCACCAACCACCTGCGACTCCCATACTCGAAGATTTCTGCACTCACGAAAAGAATATTTATTTGGTTCGAGGATTTCCTCTGCTTTCGCAGGTTTACGCCTGGTCGAATTTGGACGACGGAAAACGCGAAACTACGGCAAGGAGGAAATCTTAACGGCTGCGCCACTTTTGTTGTGGAGCGTCAGAAACCCCTTTTAACAATATATTAAACTACTCAGGATTTTTACTGAGGATAAAAATGAGAACACGTACTGCCGATTTGGAGGCTAGTTTTATTCTAATCTAAAGCGTACAGGCTCATGCGGCGAGCGTAGACCGCTGAGTTTGCAAGATAGACATTACATGTACTTAATCTAGAGCAGACGGGCGAGGTGTATCCATAACTAAGTATGTTAGAAATGAATTATTTATTTAACTTTTTTATTATGTAAGATATTTATATTATTTTATGATTCTTCAACCCCTTCAAGTCGGATTTTGGGGAAAACTACTTGAGGGATTAAACTCCGTAAAAAATGTTGATAGATCTGTGTCTAAAGAATTATCCTCTTGTTGTGTCAATGGTGGTGGCGGTGGCGGCGGGGGTGTCGGAGTAGATGCTGCTGGAAATACTGAACCCGATGTTGGTGACGTGTAAGATTGGGGATCAGAGCTCAACCATTCCCATTCTAATTCCTGAACAACTTGGAATATTCTTCCTTTTGCTAAGTGTTGATAATAGGGGGATACTCTTTTGACCGTCGGTACCAAGCCCTTGAAAAAAGCATCGATATGATCAACTTCCTTCTTGTTTTTTTTGTTATCAATAATATATTTCATTAGTGAAGCAGAAGCCGAAAGTTCTGATGATGAAGATGAAGGTTGTGAGGTCGTTTTCTTCTGCGGACGAACACAAGCTTGACTTTTTTTAATGTACTTGTACGTTGAGATAAATTACGTGAAGTTGTTGGTGTTTAATTTGCTGGAGTATAATTTAGTACGTTTGTTGGAGTATAATTTAGTACGTTTGTTGGAGTATAATTTCGTTTGTTGGAGTATCATTTAATGGAGCAGTTGGAGTTTCATTTAATGCAGTAGTTGGAGTTTCATTTATTGCAGTTGTTGGAGTGTTCGTATAATCTTGAGACGTCTCTTCAGATTCATTGTCGTTAGAAATATTTTCGAACACTTCCTCTAAATGGACAGCCAAAAATTGTAGCATATCCTCTTATTTATATTTCCTTAATTTTACAGCTGCTTAGCCGCTTTTCAATTGTCTTTATTTATATTTTTAAATTGGTCCCTTATATTCGTCCATCTTGATCTACAAGCGGTAGCTGAAACAAACGATCATAAACATAACATTTTGATAATTTTTATGAATGTCGAGTTAATAGACGTTAAATAGATTAATAATGATAAATGATAAATGATCTTTATTTTGTAAGTAGGTTTTCACAAACACTTGTACACGTCAATTTTTTTTTAAACTCGATGGGGCCGGTGTTTCGTACCTGACACACCCGAACCTGAAACAGCCGAAACAAACTCAGAGGTCATAGTCTCTTTTGAAGTCCAGACATAATCTTGCTCAATTCACATGAGGATCATGTAGATATTAGTGTCTGAGATGGTCTTTTGAAGAAAGAACCATACAGATTTGAGTAAACCTGTCCAGTCAGTGCAAGCATTTGTCAGTTATCGTGTAGCTCGACTTATAACACAAGGAGCTAACGAACGAAACGACGAACAATACCAAAGAAAGGACATTTGGGTAGGTCGCTTATAGAACTCAAACTGTCAGACGGTTGAGGGGTAAAAAAATAAAAAAATAAATAAAAAAAAATGTAACCCACATGGTCCTCATATTCACAAAAAACACACAAAAAATAAAATAAAATTAATAATAATTTACAAAATGAATGTCAATAAAATTACGATATGTCAAATACACATACATAAAACAATAAAAAATAAACTAAAAATGTAAAAAATAATAAAATACTGAACTAAGTATTCATGTCAAGTCATTAAATGTCAAAAGCCACAAGTAAATATTCATGTCAAATACACACACACACACACACAAAATAATAAACAATAAAGTAAAAAAATAATAACCATTCATGTCAAAGTGTATAAAAGAAAGGAATCAATATATAACAATATATATCAATATATAACGTATTGAACTTATATATCAATATTGAAGTTATATATCAATATATAACGTATTGAACAAACGGAGTCTTGTAGAGATCATTTTAAGAAATTGCAAATTCTCACCGTACCATGCCTATATATTCTGGTCCTGCTGAGTCATTTCACTAAAAATATCCATAAGTTTGAGACAGAAGAACAGAGACATATCAGAGCAAAAACGCGGAGAAAGGATCTACCTAACTTCATACAGCCTAAGCTTAATGTCGTTAAACATGCCTCAAGAGTCCAATCAGTAAAATTGTTCAATAAATTGCCCGTACAACTTAAACACTCCTTGAATCCAAACGAATTCAAGAGAAAACTAAAGTCATTGTTGTTGAAGAAATGTTATTACAGCATAGAAGAGTTTCATAAAGATAATAGTGGTTTGAACTAATAATTATGTGATTATACTTTTGTTTTTAGGTGATGTATTTCAGCGTTCTATCATAATATTACAACTTATTATTTTATGTCACACATTTATTTGAATTTATATTAACAATTGACATTATCTAGTTTTATGACATTCAGTTTAAGTACGATTATTTTTATTTTTATTTTTAATTCTTATATTCTTTTATTATGACTCATAATGTTGTGAACAATGTAAAATGCATGATTACTAAATTATTTTCTTTTCTTTCTGACTTCGTGATGGTTAAGTGTTTGTTTTTGTGTTACAATTATTGTCAAAACCCACTGTTCGACACAAATGTAAATTTGTTGAAGAATAAATAAAAAAAAAATAATAATAATAATAATAATAATAAACAAGCGAAGTTTGAAATTACTATATTCGCAGAGCAAATTTCATTGGAGCAGCTTAATCCCAAGCCGTTTTATCATCGAGGTAGTGATTAACGTGATAGTAAGCTTTCAGGCATAGCTTCTGTTTTATAATAGTTACGTCACAGATGATACGTAGACGACCTCCATAGTGAAAAGGAAAAACATGCTCGATGTACCATTCGGAAGTCCTCGATTTGAATCTCGGTTGAGCAAGTTGGAAAAAATTTCAGCATTTTAGACGTTTATCTGTATACAGGGTGTATTTCACCTCACCACAAAGCCGTTAACCAAGCATTCTGTATATCAAACTAAGTAACTTTACGCAAAAAATATTGCTGGGAAACAACTTTTTTTTTTGAGGTTATAAATCATGTTTTGAGGTATAACTCAATGTAACACACTCAAAACATTGTGCAGATGGATGGATTGAATAGTACGGGGGTCGTAGAGATATTTAAAGTAAAAACCATGCGATAAAAAGTGGTATTTAAAGAAAAGCTTGTCAAAATCTTGCAACTTTGACCCCCAATATCTCCGTAACTAGAAGGTTCCCAGGTATAGTGTAGAACAAAAAAATGATCAGAATGACGAGTAGAACAAGTGCCTTTCGTATTCGTTAAGACGTGTTTTACACCCTTTATGTACATGTCACCGTAAAATTGTCAAATACGTTATATTGTAATATCTCTAGCGATATTGTAAAGTCTCGAATTATTGTCAAATGAACATACTGCTTACAACAAAACGCATTATTTTTCGTGAAATGCATGCGATGGTTGTCAACTTACGCGGTGTGGAGGGAAGGAGGGGTCCCCCTTGCCCAGTGGCACAACTCTCATGAAAAGATAATGCAGCATTCCTGAGAAATACCGATTAATATAACATAACCTCTAAACACTTTATATTCCCTCTAAAAAGCGTAGTCGACGGAGCCCCGCTTCGCGGGGCCCGTGCAGGGTTTAAAGGAACCTAACTAACCTAACGGGGGTGTGCCCCAAGTCCCGATTATGGGGGCAGAGATACTTCCGTATGTTCAGTTGACAATAATTCGAGACATTATAATATCGCGAGAAAAAACACGTTATATTGTAATATAACGTGTTTGACATATTTGCGGTGACATATATAAGGTATTTTCCTAAGTTTTAGGCGACACAAAACACAATTGAGTTTCTCTGTAAGTAAAGTTTTTATTGCAATTAGTTTACATAGGTATATGATTTACAATTTCACATAGTACTAAGATAAGATCGTACCTGTAAGTAAAGAAACAACATTTAATGTTTATAATTGTGTCGTTTCTTATTTAAATCACAATAAAGGATCAATAGTAATTTTATCCACAATGACGAGCGCTTTTTGGTGAGGTCCATAGATTACCTTCAAGTTTTCTTTGCCACAGATTAGACTTAAACATAGAACTATAAACTGTTTTGATGTTGCGGTCAGCTCAAGAACCATTATTATGCGGGAATCCAAATTAATGAAAAATATATTTTTCATTACATCTCCCCTACAAAGAGAAAATAAAATAATGAGCTTGCTCATACATACTCTTCAAGTGCAGTCAGGGGCTGGCGTTAGTTTCGAGATGTGGAAAAAATTTTACTCTGACTTCCTTTTGTAAACCGTACTGGTTCAACACTCAGAAGCAGGGACTAAGAATTTAAAATACTTCATAACAACTTCAAAATTCAGCTTTATTATTATAGTCACAGCAATACATTAATACAGTTAATACAATTGATTATAAAGATACAAGGCAAGTGACTGGCACCGAGGTCGAAGTACGAATGACCGAGGATGGCCGGTCTAACGCTCAAATGCACGTCGACTATTATTTGATTCCCGCCATTTTACTTGCTAGTGATTGGTGGACTTTGACATTTGGCGACCCAATCACATGAAGTTCCTAGAAATTATCGTAAATAGTTGCCAACATAAATTACTATTATAGGTATAATTTAAATATTTATAACACTATGATCCGTGTTTATCCTGTAAATTGACTTTGTTATTTTTTCTATAATTTTGTAGGGTCCAAGTTATAATTCATCAAGCTTCTTCCTATTAAGTCTGTTTCCATTTTCCACGGTATCAGGATTAAAGCAGTCTATTCTTAATCCACTAGGACCACAACATCACAGACAATATACTAACGATGCATTTGCGGTCAGAGAAAATTTTAAGAACTACGTTTCATCACCATCCGAATATTTTTAATAAGTACAGTTGGTTATAGGATTTATATGTACCCAGGTTGCCATACTAAACAGTATACCAGTCTGGACTCATATATCCCATAATTGATTGTACAAAAAAGATAACAAACAAACAAAAAGAAACAATCATAAGTACTCGTATTATAGTTTTCTATAAAGGTACATAAAAAGCATGTTTGCTAGTAGTACATAATAATATGTTGCAAGTAATAAATAAAACTGATACGACATTGAATTTCATGTCAAATGATTTATTTCTAGTGGGGGCAGCACTTTCACATAGATCCTCGTCTTAGTGACAAAAAATAAATAAAAAATCTTAAAAATAAACAAATAATAAACTCCGTTCAAAATGCAGTGATACAAAATGAAAACAAAGAAGCAACTTTTTTGATACGACGTCGTGCAGATTTGAATAAAATCTTGTTTTCTTTCTCTTAAGTAGTCTTTCTAATATGATCTGATATACAGAGTGGAGAAGACAATACGACAATAAATGAAATCACGCGTAATACTAGTACATAGGAATAATTCTACACGACGACGAACCCTGAAATCGCGAAAAAAAAATCAGCTGTTCCCTACATTTTGACGAGTTATGCGAACACAAATGTAGGGAACAGCTGATTTTTTTTCCCGGACGGGACACGGATAAAGGTCGATTTATATCTACAGACATTGAGTGTGGCACACACGTGCCGTGACAGACACCGACAGACACCATTTATTTATAATTATGTAACGTATAGAAACGTGCCGTGACAGACACCTCGGATACCGACAGACACCGTCATCGGCGTCCGCTCTCACTGGCAGTTACTGCATAGCTTTAGAAGAAAAAGCATGTTAATGAAAATGTTCAAACACTTCTCTATTGAAGATTTGTCCATAATTGCATTATTGTTAGAAGAAGATAATACTAAAAAAAGAGCAAAACGCATGGCTGTACATCCTATGCTTAAGAAAAGAAAATTAGAAGGAGAATACTGGACACTCTTTAAATAACTTGTTGACGATGAAAAAAAATGTTTCATATATTTTCGTATGAGCCGGTATCATGTTGATATTTTACTAAACAAAATTGAATTGCTGATAACCAAATAAGATCCAGTTTTTAAGGAAGCCCTGTCACCAAAAGAAAAACTAGCAGTACTCGTATGTCTCAGGTAAGATTTATTACAGAATTATTTATTATTGTGTAAACAAAGTGGAATACTATTCTAAGTGCCGATACACCCTTTCGTCAGAAAGGTCTGGCTGAAAACCTTGGTAAAAATCTTGTATTGTTTCGGGCATAGGAGTATTGTCTTCATAAGTGTCAAATGTTGATGGCGTGGATACCGTAGAACTCGTTGATGGCCTGCTCAGTATATCTATTTCCATGTCAGATACTATTTTAAATATCTTTGCTTTTGCAATAGCCCTCTCTCTGGGCGGAAAAGATCGCAATGTAGTTACAACTCCAGCCATAACTTGTTTGATGTCGTCCGGCGGTGGAGTATTACAGGAGCCCTTTTGCTTGAGTATGTTGTTGTATGTGAAGATGTGTTGCTTCCCCAGTGGGTCCCCGGAGTAACAGGAGCATGAATGATCATATCATTTGAGTAGTTTGATGTACGTGAAGATGTGTTTCTTTCAGCCTCAAGATTATTAAGCTCAGCTTCCATCAATATTTTTGCGATACTGAATTTAACGTTTGCTTGTGTCCGTTTGCGTAGTTTTTTAAAAGAGTCTGCATTACCCAGAAATAACAAATCAACACCGTCACATTTAACCGCGACTTTCTCATCATTAGAGTTTTGTTTCCTTCTATTTTTTAAGTAGTCAACCATTCTGTCTGTAGGATTCATGTTTATTCTTCGCTGTCGCCTGTATATTTGATGTGATGAGCCGGTTTGTTGTGTATTTTCTGGTACGGTTGTTGCGTCGCAAGAAGTGGAGGTTGATTTCCTGACTCTTCATTAACCACCGAGGACATTGTACGGCTTGTTTCTTCGTGTTAAGAAGATTCATTACCCAGAATAGTGCTGCTTACCGTTTGATTGGGGGTAGTAAATGATTTCAGAAATGACATTTGTTCAGCCCAGGCCCAATTCTGTAGTTTATTTTTGCTTGGCCACTAGAGCTTTGTTTTGATGGCTTGAATTTTCTGAAAGTATATTTTAAATTATCCATTTTGCTTTTAAAGACCACTTTAAGAAAGTACTCTTCCAAAAACTACCCAAATCACATCAAGTGTGCCTATAAAATTTGAAGAGTTCTCTCAAAATCTCCAAGATCCCATCATCAGATCCCTTGATGATTATGGGACCACCTGGTAAGTATACCCTTTCAAACAAAAATAAAAGAATAATTCAAATTCATATCGCTCCAGCCATCTTCGAGTAATCGGGAACAATACATTAGAAAAAAAATATATATAAATCATGATGCCTACCTTCTTCGTTTAACTGTCTCTGGATATCAATGTTTGTAGTATGGTGTGGTACGTGGTATATACCACACCAAGGTTATACGGGAATTTAACCCGTATAGTAAGGCAGTTAAGCGCTATATAGCGAGCAAGCGAAGCGGGAAGAATGAAGGCGATAGACGTCGAAATGAATTATGTTATTGCGAATTTATGAAAATTATTATAATGAGTAAGCACTATTAAATTATATTTACACAAGTAGTTACAAGTATATGATTTAGCGTAAGTACAATATTATGAGCGCGGCGCGACCGGTAAGCTAGCTAGTTGGAAGACCACTGTTGTCCGCAGCACGGCGCACGCGCAGGCAGAGTCTTGATCACGCCGTCGTCCCAACGCTCGAGGTCATAGCTGGCCGCCGCGGTACAATTATCACGCGCCCGTCGTGTGCTTGCGGCGCGTGTAAGCGGCAGTGCACGCGCACTCGGAGACAAACAAGACATCACCTGATTTAAGACCGCGGTACAAGATCATAGGCGGTAGCGGTTTATCTCCGATTGTAAGGTGGTGGTCCATGTGAATAGACCGCCACAGTAGTTTTTTTTTTGTGTTGTTTTTGTAGTCAGTGTGATATAGTAAGTACAAAACTGGTCTATGTCTCACTGCTTGCATACGTTTTTCCGTAATTCCAAATCCATCTTTCCTATTTCACTCTCATGAGGGGCAACGCAAATAGAAGACGGCGAGAAAGAGGCGCGGTACAAGATCATAGGCGGTAGCGGTTTATCTCCGATTGTAAGGTGGTGGTCCATGTGAATAGACCGCCACATATTCCCCCCGGCCAGACCGTAACTACGGTCGATAATAATCGGGGAATCTTACTCGCCGTCCGCTTCTAGTCCGCCTCTCTTCTGTCGTAGTGGTTGTTGGAGCGGCTGTTGGTGTTGGCGCGGCCGTTGGCTGCTTTTCCTCTTCGCGCGTTTTGTAGGCTGGTTTGAGTCGGTCGACCGATACGTTGTTTGGCTTGCCTTGTATCTCGATCGTGAAATATTTTGCATGCCTCTGTAGAACCTTGTAGGGTCCTGCATACGGTGGTTCCAGCGAGCGCCGTACGTAGTCTCTTCGGAGGAAGACGTGAGAGGAAGACTGAAGTTCTCGTGGCACGTAGAAAGGCGATGTAGTATGCCACGAAGTAGGTTTAGGAGTGAGGTTGGCCATGTGACGTCGTAGCCGGTTTGCGTACTCAGTGACGTCTGCTGTTGTGTACTCTGCCTTTGATGATAGGAACTGGCCAGGAAGCTGAAGTGGTTCCCCGTAGACAAGTTCGGCCGGCGTAGCTTGGATGTCTTCTTTCCATGAATTACGCATGCCGAGAAGTACCAGTGGGAGAGCTTCGGTCCACTGGGAGGTGGTGTGGCACATGATGGCAGCCTTCAGCTGCCGGTGCAGTCGTTCCACGATGCCGTTCGCTGCGGGGTGGTAAGCTGTGGTGCGGAAGTGGTCTGCCCCCAACAAGGCAGTGAGAGCCTTGAACAGGTGGCTCTCGAATTGGCGACCGCGGTTGGTGGTAACCCGGGTAGGACAGCCGAACCTGGCTATCCAGCCAGACACCAAGGCAGCAGCACAGGCCTCAGCGGTGATCTCCTTAAGCGGGTACGCCTCAGGCCATCGAGTAAATCGGTCGATGACGGTGAGGCAGTATCTGTAATCATAAGAAGGGGTTAGGGGCCCTATGATGTCGAGGTGAATGTGGGAGAAACGAGAGGATGGGGTTTGGTATGAGGAAAGTGGGGATTTTGTGTGACGTGTGATCTTACACGTCTGGCATTGTACACATTGCCTTGCCCACTCTCTACAGTCTCTGCGTATCCCTGGCCACACAAAATATTGTGAGACCAGTCGTGCTGTAGCGGTACGTCCAGGATGATGTATATTGTGCAATGATGTGAAGGCTTGCTTTCTTAGTTGTGGTGTCACGTATGGGCGGGGCGTCGGCGTTGAAGTGTCGCATACAATGTTTGCGTTTCCCGTCAGTGTGGCGACCTTTTCCAGCTTGAGTGAAGAGCCGTTTCGAATCAGGTCTTGCAGTTCTGGATCTGTTTCCTGAAGTTTTGCAAGTTCCTCAAAGTTTATTGCTGCTGACACCTCTTCGACCCGTGACAATGCATCTGCGACGACGTTTTCTCTGCCAGGTATGTACCGTATATCAGTAGTGAATTGCCCTATGAAGTCTAGGTACCTGAACTGTCTTGGCGAATGGCTGTCTCTGTTGGTCTTGAAGGCGAATACCAGTGGTTTATGGTCGGTCAAGATGGCAAAGTTTCTCGCCTCAACCATGTGTCGAAAGTATTTTACTGCTTCGTACGCCGCTAACAATTCGCGGTCGTATGGGCTGTATTTCTTTTGAGCACCACTAAGTCTGTGGGAGTAAAATGCTAGAGGTTCCCAGTCGTCTCCTTTTCGCTGCTGAAGCACTGCGCCGATAGCGGTGTCAGACGCATCAGTGACTATAGTTAACTCTGCTGATGTATCTGGATGAGCGAGGAGGGTTGCGTTGCATAAGGAAGTCTTGGTGTCTTCGAAAGCCTTAAGTAGTTCCGGAGTCATGTCGACTGGATGTGATCCTTTTATTTTGGCGCCACCCAGGACTGCATTCAATGGGGCTTGGAGTTTTGCTGCGTTTGGAACAAATCTGCGATAAAAATTTATCATTCCCATGAATCGTCGTAGTTCCTTGACTGTTTTTGGAACTGGATACTCCTGGATAGCCTGTATCTTGGTCTCGAGAGGCTTCGTGCCTGCGGCTGACACACTGTATCCCAGGAAGGTTACCTCAGAGTGTCCTATATTACACTTTGATGTGTTTACTACTATTCCGTAGTTCTTCAAGCGGTCGAATAGCTGTCGTAAATGCTGTTTGTGCTGGTTTGGTGTTTGTGAAAATACGAGGATGTCGTCGATGTATCCGTAGCAGAAGTCCAAACCAAGCAAAACTTCGTCGATGAACCTTTGGAAGGTTTGGGCAGCGTTTCTCAGACCGAAGGTCATATAAGGGAACTCGTATAGACCAAATGGTGTAGTGATGGCAGTCTTGGGAATGTCGTCTGGGTTGATGGCTATTTGGTTGTACGCTTTGACCAGGTCTATGGTGGAAAATACTGCACACCCAGATAGCTGGTAGGAGAAGTCATGTATATGGCGGATGGGGTACCTGTCTGGTATCGTTCTTGCGTTAAGTGCTCTGTAGTCGCCGCATGGTCTCCATCCGTCGTCCTTCTTCCTGACCAGGTGTAGTGGAGCAGACCAGGCACTCTCCGATCGTCTGGCCACGCCACTCGCCAGCATGTCTTCAAACTCTTTCTTTGCAGCTAACGTTCGAGCAGGATCAAGGCGTCGTGGTTTGCTTGCTACTGGTGGTCCTGGAGTTGTCCTTATATGGTGCAACGTGTTGTGTTTGCTTATTGTGTGTGTTCCTGGTGGTCGCGTGATTTCTGGATACTCGCGGAGGATTCCGTGGTAGTCTGTGTCACCAACTACAGCCTTCACGGATGCAATGTCGTCCGCTGATTTGCAGTGAGCTCCTGAAACCGATAGTGTCGTTGTGCTGTCTATCAAGCGCTGGTTTCTGCAATCTATTAGTAAGTTATAGTAACTAAGGAAGTCGACCCCTATGATAGGTCGTGACACATCTGCTACTGTGAACTTCCAAGTGTAGTCTCTTCTGAGGCCTAAGTTAAGTCGTAGCTGTATTGGTCCGTACGTGTGTATCACCGTGTTATTGGCAGCGATTAAATCGAATTTTGATTGGATGACAGGCGTCTTTACTGCCGATCGAGGGAAAACGCACAGGTCTGAGCCAGTGTCCACCAGGAACTGCATTTTCGTAGTCCGGTCGGTTATGAATAAACGGCCTGTTGAAGTGGGACAGTCGTTAGCCGCTACTTGCGACCGCCCTTTGAGTTTTCCGACGAGAATGTGCAGGGTTGCTTACATTTGTTTGCTTTCTCCCCGAAAGTGTAGTGGTAGTAGCAATGTGGGTGATTGGGTGGTGGCTGCTGTGTTTTAGAGCGACTGCGATCATACCTTTTTTGGTTATGGCGGAATTGTGAGCGTGAGCGGGAACGTCCTCTCCAGTTCCTGTTCCTCTGTGATGTCAATAGTTCCACTTGCCTTGTGAGCTCGTTTATTTGCTTGAGCAAATCTGGTGAAGTGCTCGTTGTGGCTGAGGTGGCAGCGACTTGTGGAGTGGTCGGCACAATCTCGTACACCCTGTCTGCAATCTCGGCCAGTTGTTCTACCTGTAGGTCAGCTATCTGTGAAGCAATTACGGTTTGTATATTTTGTGGCAAGCGGTTAGTCCACAGACTCTTCACAAAATCCGAAGCTCCAGCAGGTCCAGCAAGGTTTTGCAGGTGACGAAGAAACTGTGATGGCCTGCGGTCACCTAGCTCCTCATGAAGTAATAGTTGCTGAATCCGCTTCTCCTGTGAGGCTGACAGGCGATTTATTAGCTCACTTTTTAATTTACCGTACTTGTCGGTTTCCGGTGGTTTTGTGATGATGTCCTTCACTTGGAGTGCATATTTCGTTTCCAGCTGTGTGGTCACGAAATAGAATTTTGTTGTGTCGCTGGTTATCCTTGACAGGATAAATTGGCCTTCTAATTGTGCGAACCATAATGCCGGCTCCTCTGGACAGAATGGTGGACAGCGTAATGGTAGTCCTACTTTCGACACCTCTCCAAGCACAGCAGGGGATGCTGCTTTAGCGTCAGCATCAGCATAAGCCTCCGTATCGGACATGCTTCAATGTAATATAAAATCGCTCACCGCTTATGATTTTGGACCACAGCCTACTTTTTCCTTCGCTCCGATGTAAACAACCCGGCCACCAGTCTTCTTGTTTCACTGTTACTGCTTGTTCCTTCCTTGCAGCACTCGAGTCTTGAATATGCGCGATAGTCGAGGGTCACCACTATGGTGTGGTACGTGGTATATACCACACCAAGGTTATACGGGAATTTAACCCGTATAGTAAGGCAGTTAAGCGCTATATAGCGAGCAAGCGAAGCGGGAAGAATGAAGGCGATAGACGTCGAAATGAATTATGTTATTGCGAATTTATGAAAATTATTATAATGAGTAAGCACTATTAAATTATATTTACACAAGTAGTTACAAGTATATGATTTAGCGTAAGTACAATATTATGAGCGCGGCGCGACCGGTAAGCTAGCTAGTTGGAAGACCACTGTTGTCCGCAGCACGGCGCACGCGCAGGCAGAGTCTTGATCACGCCGTCGTCCCAACGCTCGAGGTCATAGCTGGCCGCCGCGGTACAATTATCACGCGCCCGTCGTGTGCTTGCGGCGCGTGTAAGCGGCAGTGCACGCGCACTCGGAGACAAACAAGACATCACCTGATTTAAGACCGCGGTACAAGATCATAGGCGGTAGCGGTTTATCTCCGATTGTAAGGTGGTGGTCCATGTGAATAGACCGCCACAGTAGTTTTTTTTTTGTGTTGTTTTTGTAGTCAGTGTGATATAGTAAGTACAAAACTGGTCTATGTCTCACTGCTTGCATACGTTTTTCCGTAATTCCAAATCCATCTTTCCTATTTCACTCTCATGAGGGGCAACGCAAATAGAAGACGGCGAGACGAAGGTACGGTACAGACACGGCGCAGATACGGTGCAGGCGCGATATCTGCGCAAACAGACGCGGGGACGATACGGCAAGTTAAGTCATTATAGAGCGTGATATTGACGGGATAAGACATGTATTCCTCTTCAGACGAAGATGAAGATGCACTGGCTTTGCTACAGATTATTAATTTACAGCAAAGACCAAGAAGGTATTGGATACATCCAGTGTGGAGAAATGCAGAAGAGCACAGGTACTATAAAATAATGGAAACATTATATGAATATCCTGATCGTTTTCGCACAGTTTATTAAATGTCACTGGAATGTTACCATATCGTATTGTCAAAAGTAAGAGAAGGACTTCGGAAGCAAGTTACAAATTGGAGAAAACCAATCAGCCCTGAAGAAAGACTACTGATAACTTTAAGGTAAGTGAAGCTATTTTTTACAGATCAAACTTTTATTGACAAATCAAAAGATAATATTCATTGAAAATGTTTTTGGTTTAGCATCTTTGCTACAATTAGTATTTATAAATTGCTCTCAGTGTTACAGCTAATTTGAGTATCTGTCAAGCTGCCATCATGTGCTGTCCTTATCTCACAATACAGAATCAGCGCATGCGGACAGGGACAGCACATGACTACTCAAGCTAGCTGTCGCACTAAGAGCCATTTATAAATAAAGTTCAAGGCATTGGATAGTTCTCATTAAAATCACTTATTTCGTCTTCATGAGATTGGATAGATGTCTCTGGATTCGGGTGGAGTTATTGGTGAAAATATTGGCAAACATAATGTAGTTGGAGTTGCCGGAGGTGCTAAGGATTGTGCTCTTTCATAAGCTCCCGGTGTCCGCGTTTGCTGATATTCTGAAATGCTGAGTTGATAATAAGCTTTCTCATCATAAGTTCGGTGTCTTGAAGGCCCAGCTATTTGTTCAATTACAGCCACTGCCGCCGGTGGTGCTGGATTTATATACTCTCCGGATATCAAAGTCAGCTGAGTTTCCGGATTCTTGTTAGCTGCTGCAGTATGTTTAGCTGTCTGCTGAGTCGAGGTAAACGAAGGTGCTGGACTTGTATTAGCTCTGGATGTAAGAGTCTGCTGGGTTGCACCTTCATTAGGATCATAATCTGTCTCTCGAGAAGGTGTTCGTGGATAATACGGCTGTGTCCTAGGATAACTAGGTACTGGGTCATTTAAAATTTGCTCTGATAAATTGAGAACGCCCATTTTAAATCTTCGTTTTTGGGCTGGTGTCATTGATTTCATATCTGGAAGCATGCTTTGAAAAAAAGCTAGATCGCTGTCTGTTTCAGGCTCAGCTCTATGTATGGTCTTCATTTGTAATCTTGTAGAACGGATATTGGATTTTGTATTAGAATACTTCAAAAGTTAAATGAATATAAAGGTGGCACCTCAATCTAACTGTTTGGATTGAGGTACCACTCAGAACTGGGAATATTATGGATGAGTTTTCATCAAAATTTCGTAGTACTCCAGAATTCTGGAGTACTACAAAATAATACAAAATTTTGATAAAATTTCATCCATAATTTTCCCAGTTCTGAGTGGCACCTCAATGCAAACAGTTAGATTGAGGTGCCACCTTTATATTCATTTAACTTTTGAAGTATTCTAATACAAAATCCAATATCCGTTCTACAAAATTTTCTAAACTACTACTAACAAACTCCATTAGCCACTTTACGATGCGAAAAGTGGCACCTCAATCTAAACACACAAATGTTACATACTTATTGCTATTTTATTTTTGTTACAGATACTACTCAGATGGCTGTTCGTTTACATCACTTTCTGGATATGTATTGAGAGGAGGCAGTACCGTCCGGCAAATTGTGCATGAAACCTCTAGCGTTTTGTGGGAATGCCTACAGCCGGAATATATGCCTGTACCTACACGACAAAAATGGGTAGAAGTTGCTGAACGGTTTTACACTCTCTGGAATTTACCGAATTGTGTTGGGAGTTTAGATGGAAAGCATATTAGAATTACAGCGCCCATCAACTCGGGTTCGACTTTCATAAATTATAAGGGATATTTCTCTATTGTATTGTTAGCAGTTGTAGATGCAGATGGTTTCTTTTTAACTATAGATGGAAGTCCATGGAGGATGTCTTCGTTTGTTGCTATTCCGCCCGTGTTCCGAGTGTGCCTCTCCCTGACATTTCTGAAGTCCTTATTACGGGCTTCCGATAAGGTACCTAAAACGAATAAGTGCATACATTTTGATTTTAAAACACATTCGAGGCAAGTATTACATCAAACTATATTTATTTTTTACTTATCGATTAGCAAAACATCAACAAAAGTGGTACAGTGATATATGTCTGCACCGCGCATTAGAAGTTTATGTTCACCAACCGGCATGTAGTACCACGAATAGTGTTGCACGTAAAACATCAGCTGTTTCTCTTCTGTTTCTTCTATTTTTTTCTGAAAATCAGATTTTCGTCAATTTCTGTTATTCTGGATGATCTTTTGTATCTTGGAAAAAGCGCCTCGCAGTATTCCCGTCATTGGTACGAGTACCAATGACGGGACCCATATACCCTAAAATAGGAAAACAATACTTTCAATAATTTCTTTTTTGTAAGTCTGAATATTTTATAACAGTGAAACTTATTATTTTTTACAATGTACAATTATTTTGCAGGAGACTCGGGATACCCTTTGAGGGTAACTATGATGATTCCCATCACAAACCCCAGTCCAGGTACTCCAGAGGAGTATTACCGGAACCTCCACCTGTCTGCCAGAAGTGTAGTT
This sequence comes from Xestia c-nigrum, assembly GCA_916618015.1. Taxonomy (NCBI): domain Eukaryota; kingdom Metazoa; phylum Arthropoda; class Insecta; order Lepidoptera; family Noctuidae; genus Xestia; species Xestia c-nigrum. Next base: position 18,254,629 of record OU745266.1, on the reverse strand, counting down.
GAGCGTTGCATAGGAGTTTTAAAAGCTCGCTTCAGGTAATTAAAGGTGTTCCAAAGTCAATTTTTGAATTTATAAAACAACACAAATAGATGAACCTAACAGTAGCTATCTTTTTCTCCTTTTCACAGGTGCCTGTTGGTAGACAGGAAGATGCATTTCGCACCGCACATGGCTGCGCGAATAACAAATGCTTGTTGTGTGCTACATAACATAGCTCACAGAGGGGTCCACCCTTTATAGCAGAACTTTTTATGCCATATTATTACTTTGCATAACAGCGGATAGCATAAACTTCATTTCGCAGAAAATCGTTTGGCAGACACGCATTTATCATACATTCAAACTCATAATTTTGTAAGTCAGAATCATCTAAAGGCATAAATTTCATATGCATAAAAATTAAAAGTCGAACCATCTTGTCGCAGATAGTTGGAGGTCAGTATCATCGTTTTGCATAAATTTCATATGCATAAACATTAAACGTTGAACCATCCTATCGCAGAAATTTTAGGGTTAGAATCATCTATTGGCATAAATTTCATATCAATAGTCATTGAATGGCATAACTTATTAGTTAATCACTTTTACCAATGTTATTAATTTTGTACAATTTTATTGTTTTTTCTTAGTATATTTACGTCACTAATTTTATTACTGTTATGAATTTTATCCATTTCCCTATTTTGTAATTTTTGCATGTATTTTATGAATATATTTTATAAATTTTATACGTTATTCAATTATACCAGTGTTATTAATTTAATAAAATATACAATAATTTTACTTAGTTGGTACTAGTGCAAAATCTTTCGACGATATTATGTGTTTCTTTATGTTTTTCGAGCGTATGGCACTCGTGGCCTGCAGGTGAAAATCATAATATTTTGGGTTTAACGGCTAAATAAACATAATTTTCTTTCTTTCTTTTATTAAAACAGTAGATTGAGATCATGTGGTTTTTATTTTCCTGTAAGAAGCAGGCAGACATACAAACAAACATACACCATGCATGCAGCAAGCATGCAGCAAACATGCAAACCTGCATACACCATGCATGCAGTAAGCATACAGCAAGCATGCAGCAAGCCTGCAGCAAGCATGCATCAAACGTGCAGCAAGCATGCAGCAAGCATGCAGTAAGCATGCAGCAAGCATGCAGCAAACGAGAATGCAACATGCAGCAAACGAGAATGCAACATGCAGCAGGCATGGTTTCTGTCACGGCTCCGGCGCTGCGGGGCCCCGGCGGTCCCACGCGAGCTTCTCGTCGCAGATGTGTTTCAACGCTCACCACCGCAGCTTCGGCTTGCTGGCCGGCTTAGCCGGCCAGCCTCAGCCGCGGCGGCGAGTGTTAAAACCACCTGCTCCTCAGCTCGCGGCCCGCCTCGCCCCTCCGCGCCTACGCGATTTTAAATTACACTCTAGGGGTAGGGCAGACAAGACTACGTGGAGTCGGTTTTGGAGCGATTCGTTTCTGTCACTAACTTTTCTAGCACAACATATTGACTTTTTAAGAAAATATTTTAATTTTAAATTAAGGTTAAAATGCTATTTTGTGGCATTAAAAAATGGCAATACTGCCAAATAAAATTATTCCAAATGAAATTCTGCAATCTTCATAGTATGCCAAGTGAAATTATATCAAATAATCGTCGTTCTAAATAAACATTATTCTAAACGAAATTATGCGAAATTTGAACAATGCCAAAGGTAATTATGCCAAATAAAAAACTGCCATCTAAAAGTATGCCATTCGAAATTCGGTCATACACAGATTCACCCAAACAATAAGTATATTTAAAAAAAAAAATGCCTTTAATATATTCGTTTAAAGAAAATTATGCCAAGTGTGTTATGCTAAATGAATTTCGGAGCAACAAGATTCTGCCAGATAGATGGAACCCCTCACAGAGCTCATGTGGCATACACTCGGCTGACGGACGAGGAGGCGGCTCGTGAGCGCAGCCTGACGGAGGGCGCAAGCGGAGGCCTTGCGCAGCGCTCTGCAGCACGCCGCCACCTCTCCGAGTTGGAGCTGGGCCGCGCGCGGAGGAACGCCATTATTAGTCAGTTGTGGAATAATAGGACATAAAATAAATCAAATTGAACTAAGTAAATGAGTTTAATTAATATGTATATTAATATGTGTAATGAGTTAAATTAATATGTATTAATATAAAGTATGGGTTATCAATATTATTATTGATCTTCTCTTCTTTGTTGGGAACAATACTGAAAAAGAAATAGATTATAAAAAATAGAGAAAAGTATACATATTTACCTAATCTAGTCTAGAAGTTTATTATATGATAGTCTTAGAGACCAGAAGCGGAATATATTAAAAAAAAACAAATCGCACAATAACCTAGAAAGTTATATTTCTTACAAACGATTTATAATTAACAATTAGCACACAGGTAAAACGATCCTAATCAACACTATGACACCTCTAAAACACGTCCGTCGTGTCCGAAGGCCAGCAGCAGAAAAGGGACGCTGTCAGCGCGCCACCTCTTTTTATACGCTTCCACTCGAAACGTGTAGGTCAGAAGGGGGAACATCTAAGACGGCCGTTCCTGACTGCGTGGCGTCCTCGACCGCAGCATCATTCCCATCAGATCCATCTTCTGTAACCTGGTCGTCATCATTGTTTGGATCATCAGCATTATCTGAAAATACACAAGACCACACGGGTAATTTTAAATAATACGACCACTGTGGTTTGAAGCTAATTCAACCCGAAACAGTTACAGGCGCAAGCGTGCACTCAAGCGCCGGCAACAAAAGCCATCAATGATGATTTATGAAATTGAAACAGCTTCAAACCAGAGATGCTCAAATTCACTTAACCAATGCATCGCAAATGACAGAATCCGGATTTCCATCACTCGCCATACATCGATATTGACAGAGGCCCAAACGTTTGCTTGTCTTTTCACAAATACATAGTAGAGGCCCAAAGGTTATGCTTGCTATGAATTCGTGACACATTGCGTCATTGAGACAGAGGCCCAAAAGTTCTGCATGTCTCAGCTATGACCGCAAAACAGAGCAGAGGCCCAAACGTTAGCATGCTCAAAACAGAACAAAACAAAGCAGAGGCCCAAACGTTAGCATGCTTAAAGCAAAACGACTCACCACTCTCAAAGAAAGCTGAGCACGTGTCCGGCGTCCACTCGCCACGCCATAACATCATGTGTTCGGCGGCGGCTTGGGTCTTTTTTCCATATGACCCAGCTAGTAACTCTAGCTCATATCGATGATGTGGCAGCGCCCGGACAACCTTATACGGGCCACGCATGCCGGAGTCAAGTTTCCCGGTAGTCTGGGCAACTTTACTTACAAAGACAAAGTCACCAACGGCAAATGTACGTGGTTCCCTTCGATCTTCATTAATATAAGCATCCTGATAATGCTGATTCGCTGCGAGAAGCTCAGAAGCTCGTTGCCTCCTCAAGGTTAACAAGGCTTCTCTGTTGGACTGGGAGCTTTCAAGTGCCACGTCTCGCACCAAGGATCTGATAACGGGGGTAGCTGCGTCTATGCCCACCAGCAGCTGGAGCGGTGAAGTCTGGGTAGTGGCTTGTTTAGAGATGTTGAGGGTGAGCTGCACCTTCCAGAGCACATCGGACCATTGCGAGCCTTTATTGCCCACCTCGATGCTCAGCATGTTAAGAACGGTTCGGCAGTACCTTTCTGCTTGACCATTCTCGCGATGAATACCCGGCGTGATAAAGTGTATGCAGGATCCCAGCTCTGAAACCCAATCTTGAAAAGCCCTACTATCAAACATTCTACCACGGTCACATATTATCATAGATGGGGTACCAAATAATGATACTACGTTAGAGAATACACGCTTTAACTCATTGGCGTCTTGTCTATATAAGGAGTAAAGCAGACAATACTTGGAAAAGGCATCTATTACAATTAAAACGTATTTAAAACCATTTGAATCTGGAAGGGGTCCAAGAACATCGGTATGTACAATGGAAAAAGGGATTTCTGGCTTAGACCATGATTGGATTGGTTGAGACGGAGCCCTAGGAACCCTTTTATGTGCCAAACATACAAGACAATGGCCTATATACTTCCTCACAAATTGCCGGAGGCTCGGAAACCAAAAATGGCGCAAAATTAAGTCAGTAGTTTTGTCAATACCAATGTGATCATGGTCGTCATGGAAAACCCTTAACAAACTGAGTCTATGACCCTTCGGGATAAAGCACAAGAGTCGCAGCTCTTCCCCAGTAGGTGTAAATTTGTAAAACAATAAATCATTTTTGATCGTGTACCTCGTCTGATCTAATTGCCCTTCTCTTAATTTAGACATCAATTCCTGAGTCTCTTCATCAGCGGTTTGAGCAATCTTTGCCCAGTTATTCGGATTTCGGATATGAGAGACACTATCGGTAACAGGAAGAGGGTTACGGCTTAAAAAATCCGCGTGTTGCATTAAGGAACCCTTCCTATAGATTAGAGTGAACGTAAAATCCTGCATGTAAACCCACCAGCGCGCGACCCGAGGCAACAAGTCTTTCTTTCGCTCTGTTAGCTTTAAAGAATTACAATCCGTCACTATCTTGAAGTTAATACCAATAAGATAGTGGCGAAAATGCTGGAGCGCACGTACAACAGCCAACGTTTCCAATTCATAGCTGTGGTACCGAGGCTCCGCGCCCTGAGTGGACTTACTAAAGTACCCAACAACCCTCTTTCTCCCACCGCTGTGCTCTTGGATCAAAATAGCACCAAATCCGACAGCACTAGCGTCTGTGTGAAGTTCCGTAGGCAATTGGGGGTCAAATATTGCTAAAACCGGTTCGTTGGTAAGGCAATTTATAACATAACTGCGAGCAGCGTCCTGCTCAGAGCCCCACAAAAAAGGTTCACCCTTCCTCAGCAGCCTTGCTATACTTGCTGTCTTAGAGGCATAACCAGCAATATAACGGCGAAAATACCCCGCGAGCCCGAGAAACTGGTGAACCTCTTTCACACTTGTAGGTTTAGGGGAACGTACAAGCGCGTCTACTTTACCCGGACTCGGCCGTACCTGACCATGGCCAATCAGTCGTCCTAGGTACTCAATTTCTATGTCTAGAAAAGTACACTTTTTAAAATTTATGGAAAATCCCGCGGCTTTAAGAATCCGTAAGACTTCTTTTAATGTTTTAAGACCTTCATCTACCGAGTTGGACAGGATCAGTACATCATCAATATATGTTAGGACCCTGCCAGTGTCAATGAGAGGTTTTAATGTTTTGGATATAATCCTCTGATAGACGATCGGGGCATTGGCCAGGCCATATGGCATTTTTAAATATTCATACTGCCCTTCAGGCGTTAAGAAAGCAGTTTTACTTATTGAATCATCATCCTTCATAGGCACCTGGTGAAAACCAGTGGCCATATCAAGGCTGGTGAAGATCCTGAAGCTACCAAGTCTATCGATATGATCGTCTATCAGTGGCAAGGGAAACCTCTCTTTAATGGTAATGGCATTAAGTGCTCGATAGTCGACGCACATCCTATCGCTCCCATCCTTCTTTTTGACGAGGATAATTGGACTCGCATAATCGGATTGCGATTCACGAATTATTCCCTTGCTGAGCAAATCACTGATAATATCGCGAACCCTATTTTTCTCGTCTACCGAAAGCTTATAAGGGCGATGGCTTATCGGGGCGTTAGATGTTAGTTTTATCTCCATGTTACCTGTGTTCACCGTGGACGTTGCTGTGCCGGAAATAAACAAATCGGAAAACTCTTTGATAATTCCCAGTAAACGATCTCTATCGGCACCCACTAATGGGGTTTTGATACACTCATCATCCACAGTGCTCACAAGCTGCACAGATGACTGAACGTCTGACCTAGTAAGCCGCTGCTCACTACTGGTACGAGTGTAAATCAACCCTTCGCGATTCAGGACATCAGTTCCAATTAGAATAGGTGCATTGATGCATTCAGAAGGGACAACGTATAAATCAATTTCCAGAGACACCTCTGGGAACTCTACGACAGTCGTAATGACAGAGGTTGATTCAACTACCTGACTTCCGATCCCGCGCATCAAGCGATAAACTGGTAAACGATTAAAATTAAAATGTTTAAGTGCCTTTTCAGAAATCAAAGAAATATCAGAGCCGCTGTCTATTAAAACGTCAACAGGTACCTTCTGTATAACGGCTGAAATTACGTTAATTTGCCTGGGGTCGATTCGGAGCAAAAATTTATCTCACTCGTTTTCTTATCTTTACTCTCAGAGCGCTGTTTTTGGAAACACGAGTCGATTAAATGCCCATCACGTTTACAAAAAGTACAGCGTTGAACGGGTTTCTTGGATTTATCGCTTGATGTCGGTTGAGCCGCTTTAGAGCTACTGGGATCCCGATCAGAGCTACTTTTAGACTTTTTGGGACAGTACCATTTCTTATGACCCGTTTTGCCGCAAAGGTGGCAAGTGATATTGCTATCGTTTGACTTAGGAGCCTCACGTTTACGTTGGTTAGACGAGTTATTAGAGGAGACTCGAGCAGTATTATTGTCGGTTTTGGGTTTGACGTAAGCTGATAGATATTCCACAAGATCTTTACATGCTAGCTTAGCGTTGGTTGCCGCAGCCTTGACTTGGGGATCACTGATACCTCTTATAACAATGGCGGATTTTAACTCATCAGATAAACCTTGAACTATATTGAGACGCAGCTTACTGCGTCTCAATAAATCCTTAGATTTACGTGCGTATTCTGCATAGGTTGGGTATTTGTTTGAGTTCGAACACATAGTCTCGTAAAGTATGGATGCATGATCTATGTTACGGGGACAAAGGGATCTAAATTCAACCTTGAAATTACTCCAAGATCTATCATTCGTCACCCAGTCATTCAACCACGACCCTGCATCACCACGCAAACAAGAACCTATCCGTCCTAGGCACTCCCGATCATCCCAATTATTCATCAGTCGGGCACGGTCAACCTCAGCGCACCAGACATCGAAATCTTGGACACATGGATCAAATGGTGATATGTAAAAGTTATGAGACCTTGATTTTAAAAGCGCACCCAAAGCACCAACAATGCTGTTCGCTACATCATTATTCTGGCTTTGCACGTCAGTTGTACACGTGTTATTCCCTGCGATAACCTCGTCGGTTACCCCCGAACCTAGCTCACTAGCAGGGATTGGTGCGACCGGAAGGGAGGACGATAACTGGCTTTCACTAGTTGGGCGCAACGGAATATCACTGCTAGTTGCTGCTGGTAGTCTACGCTCAATTACTTCTAACCTCGTAAGAATTTGATCAAGACCTACATCACGCGAGTTGTCGTGGCGGTTATTAGAATTTCCACGATATCTACGAGAGCGAGAGCGACTATGCGGGCTACGCGAAATACAACGACGGCTAAATGATTCATCTCTACGGTCTATTGAGCTGCTTCTACGGCGGTGTACAACAATCGGCGGCGTCTTACGATTATTCGAATTATCACGACGTTTCCTACGAGAACCGCCACTAGATTGTTGTTTACAAGATTGCCTACGTCCTTTAGACCGAGACGAATGCCCTGGCATTTTGTAAGAAATATAACTTTGTTACTTACGGTTGAAAGTCTACACACAATAATCACAACACTTTTACTTGAACACTGTTATTGAATATTTGAACAGGATAGCAAACAGATTTAAGCGCGTGGCGATCCCACTTCTGATCTTAGAGACCAGAAGCGGAATATATTAAAAAAAAACAAATCGCACAATAACCTAGAAAGTTATATTTCTTACAAACGATTTATAATTAACAATTAGCACACAGGTAAAACGATCCTAATCAACACTATGACACCTCTAAAACACGTCCGTCGTGTCCGAAGGCCAGCAGCAGAAAAGGGACGCTGTCTTTTTTTTTTTTTTTGGATATGGCATCTCGCAGTTCAGTCTGAGAAGACTGGCTTCTGCTTAACCGGGCTAATCCTGTGGATGCCTTGAATCTAAGGCCTCCAGCCAGGGCGAAAATAACTATAAACTAAGCGACAGCGCTCTAAGGGCACCCCCTGTGGGGTACGAACCTCGGCTTAGGGCGTCGCTGGGGGCAGCAAAGGGACAGGCTGGATCTGATTGTCCTTATTTAGGGACTGATTTAATACTACAGGCTCAGCGTCGCGGGCTGGCTCGAGCAAGGGTCGGGGAGGGATTGATCGGGGATTTCGCGCCGGACCTCTGCGGCGAGGTCGGTATGTTTTCGGTCTGTATTTGTACGCTCTGCGAACATTGAAGGCCTTTTAGATTCCCGGATGCTGTTTAACTTTTGTTAAATATTCCTTTTGTTTTACATTTTTTGTATAGCAAGCAACGACCTTTTGTCGGGCCTACGCTGTCCCCCCATACTTTAGTACTAATGCTGTAATGAAACATAATAATATTGTAATACCAAATGATTTGAAAAGAGTAACCATGGAGTTTCTTGCCGGTTCTTCTCCATGGAATCGACCAACGCGAACCGTGCACCTTTTTCGACGTTTTATAAGTGCCCATCCAGGCCTATGTGAAATAAAATATTTTGATTTTGATTTTGAACCGTACTGGTATCTTTCCTACTCTCTTGCAAGATAGTGATCGGATCGTCGGGGGCGACTAGGGTGTGACGCGGACGTTGGACGGAGCTAATACGCGATGGGTCGTACCGGGCGGCCGATGCGATTAGGGGATTCCTATGCTTAATAGCAGAGTCGAAGTAACGCTTGGAAAGGCGTTTCATGAACTGCTTAACGGTGGGGATTCTGAGGTCTACGTGAAGACTATCGTTACGGACGTAAGGGGGGGCACCGGTGATCTTACGGAGATATCGGTTCTGCAAGGTCTGCATCGTGTGGATATGACGCGGGTGGGCATGCGCGAATACTATGCAAGCATAGGTCATGATGGGGCGGATGACTGCGGTGAAAAGACGCAATTTGCACTTGAGTGACAATTTGCTCTTCCTAGTGATCATGAAGTGGAGCCGGCCCATAGCAAAGGCAGCCCGGTCGCGAGCTGCTTTGATGTGGGCCTTGAACGACAGATGGTCGTCCAGAATAACTCCGAGATACTTGGCTTGCCTCTCCCAAGGGATAGGCTTACCGAACATAGTGATGGGGGGACCTGGCGAACGCTTAAGGCGTGCCTTATAGTATAAAACTGCCTGGCTTTTTTCGGGATTAACTTCTATTCTCCACTTACGGAACCAAGCGCCGAGCGAGTCGGCAGCTTTCTGGAGAATGCGGCGGATGTTATCCGGAGAACGGCCGGTGTAATAAATCGCGGTGTCGTCAGCGAAAAGTGCTGTTTGAACCTTCTGGTTCCTCGGAATGTCGCTGGTGTACAGCGTGAACGCGAGGGGAGAGATAACGGAGCCCTGAGGGACTCCGGCGCGAATCGGATGAGGAGAAGATAACGTCTTACCCACACGGTAGCGGAAGGTACGGTTTGACAAAAAGTCTCGTAAGATGAGCACGAGACGGTCGGGCACACCGAGCTGGTATAGCTTGTATATCAGCCCGTTGTGCCAGACCTTGTCAAAGGCTTTCGCGATATCGAAATACATCACCCCCGTCATCGCTCCGCGCTGGAAACCAGCGCTAACGTGTTCGACGATGCGGTGGACTTGATGTATGCAAGAATGTTCGGTCCTGAAGCCGAACTGTTCTTTCGGGATGAGGCCCTTTGTCTCGGCATAATCTCTGAGACGCTTATAAATAAGCCTTTCATAGATTTTGCCGAGAGCACTCAGGAGACTGATCGGCCTGTAGCTGGAGGGCTGGGCTTTCGGTTTCCCAGGTTTGGGAATACCTATAACAGTGGCCTCTTTCCACGTTTGGGGGAAAATATTATTGCTCAGGGCGCCATTGAAGATGGCAGCCAAAAGGACTATGAGCCTAGCGGGGAGGGCTTTAAAAACTCTATTCGTGAAACCGTCGGCGCCTGGGGCTTTCCGAGGCTTTAGCTTATCTATAATATCCTTGACCTCTTCCGGGGTGATGGCGGGGAGGGGGTCATCGGGATCTTCAAAAGGGGGAAGCGATGCTCTACGTTCAACTTCTGCATCCACCTCATCGAGGTGCTGCTTGTCTACTGGTAGAGTGCTTGGCGAACATTGAGATTCCAAGCTGTCGGCTAGGCATTCTGCTTTTTCAGAGTCGTCAAAAGCGACGCTCTTGTCAGGACGTATGAGGGGTGGAGAAGAGACCTCTTCCGAGGTGCGCAACTTCCTTTGAAGCTGCCAGAAGGCTTGATGAGTGGGCTCGAGTTCGCTAAGCGTCTTGTCCCATTGACTCGAGCGAAACTCACTAGTGCGTTTCTTTACAGCACGCTGTAAGGAACGCATGTGAGCTTTGTTCGCATCGCAGGGCCAGGAGCTGTAGGCACGTATGGCCGCGTTCTTCTCGGTTATCAGTTCACGTATATCGTCGGGAAGTATCCAGCGGCGATCACTCACCGCTGGTACTTCACGAGAACAATCCTTCAGTACGGATTGTACGTGTTCTGTAAACGAGTCGATTGCAGCCTCGGTGTCTGCGACTGAGACGATATGGTCGGGAATACCATCTAGAAGTGGTGACGTTTCGGATTTCAGCATATCGCTTACTTTCCTCCAGTCGGTAGTGAGAATAGTGGGAAGGGGCTGGCTGGGGTCAATGATACCCGAGCGAGGAATTAAGTGCATGAGCACTGGACGGTGATCGGAGTGGAGCTCGTGTAACGTCTCAATCATGTGTAACCGAAGGTTCACATTCTTGAGCAGCGCTATATCGAGAACGTCGGGAAGATGACTGACAGTGTCAGGATAGTGCGTGTGCTCCATAGGAGCGACCGCGTCGAAACTAAGAGATTGGCCTAGATCGTAGAGGACTTTCCCTCTCGGGTTCGTCGTTCTACTGTTCCAGGCCGGGTGTTTGGCGTTGAGATCGCCCGCGATGATCACGGAGTCACTCAAGCCGAAAAGAAGGGTGAGATCGCTAACCAGGAGGTTGTGATCTTCCCAAGTATTAGTGGGGGCCAAATAAGCAGAAACTAAATGTACCGGTTGATGACCGGTCATAGCAAGCCGACAGATTGAAACCTCAAGTAGGGACTTTAAAGGACGATCGATGGGAATACAATGCAATTCTTTGCGGAAGTAAATGAGGGTGCCGCCCTTGTGACAACGTAGCCTATCGTTGCGAACTATGCGGTAGTTGGCAATCTTGGGGTCGCGGTGGCTGGGTTTGAGGAACGTCTCCTGGATGAGGAGAACGTCAACGTTATGGTCACGGAGGAAGGCGGCGATCTCGTCGCGCTGTCCTCTCATGCCATTGGCGTTAAAATAACCTAATCTAAGGGACCGGGGTTGGGTGCAAGAGGGATTTGGTGTGATATCCATTACGGCGCGAAGTTGAGGTTACGAAGAGTGGCCTTGATGACTGGATAGGCATCAATGATGTCGACGACCTGCTGGAGGTCCGTTGCCGCTTTGAGCTCAGCGACCATGCGGTCGGCCTCAGCGGTGCAGAGAGGTTGGAACCTCATCAAGTAATTCAGATTGGAATTCTGAGAAGCAGGAGCGCGGGTAGGAGCAGCGGGAGCTCGGGTTTGCGGAGGGGCCTGAGGGGCGGCCACAGGAGTGGGCGCTGGGACAGGGTTGTCCAAAAGACCGGGCATGGGGGGGTTGGGTTTACCCTTCGCGAGGGCAGGGAACGCTTGCTGATGGTTCAGCATGTTCCAAGGAGAAGGCCTCTGCGGGCTGAGACGCTCTGGGAGGACATTGGACGGGACTTTGAAGGAAGAGGGAGCTTCCCTCTGCTGGCGTTGGTTGGCGCGATTCGCCAACTTGCCAGCGGACTGTTTCGGGGCTTTGGGGCAGCCCCTGTAGTTTGCCGGGTGGCCAGACTGTCCGCATAGCACGCAACTAGGCGGCTCTGTGCAGAGACTCCTGTCCTTGGGACGGGTGCAGTCTGCCGTGGCGTGGTCGCCGAGGCACTTTACACACCTATGCGGTGCGTAACAGTACTTCTGGCTGTGGCCATAGAGTTGGCAGCGATGACACTGCCCTACAATCTTGAGTTTTTTGGGCCTCTCGATGATGATGCCCGATAACGAGCACACCGATCGGACCTTGAAAATAGGGTGGTGCCCTTCAACCGGGTCACATATTACGAGTACCATATCGTACTCGTCACCCCCTTGGGACCTATTTTTGTGGAGGCGGTGGACCGCCGAAACAGGGATGCCCTGGGATGTCAGATCATCCAGGATGTCGGAGGAGGGAATCTCCTTGGGGATCCGCTTGATGACCACACGGGTCGGCTTCTCCTCAGGGAGGCTATAAGTGTGGAAGGCGACGTTCCTTCCACGAAGCGCGTTAACCAGATTACGGAAATCCGTAGAGGTGGGGGTTTTGACTTTGATACCATGGAGGGTAGAAGTGGCGTTAGTGTATTGGATCTTGCGATCCACACACATTTTGGAGATTTCTGTCCACCTGGATTTCTCCTGGATGTACAGAGCGGGTGGCTTTAACTGCTTCTTTGAAGAAGGAGCAGCTGAGGAGGGGGCTGGCTGTGAAGCAGCCGTGGGGCTTGCAGGGCGGCTGACAGGAGCCGCACCTTGCGGTTGCGAAATAGCCATAGGGCTAGGCGGGCGACTGCCCTGGGAGGCAGCTTGAGGGGCGGTGGGGGCTATCGGGGATGGGGAGGCTTGAGGAGCAAGGGGAGGCGCATTGAGGGCTGTAACAGCCTTCTTGGCCTTATTGGCCTTAGCTTTCCTGCCCTTCTTCCTCTTGCCCTTTTGCACCAGCTGAAAGTCCTCCGATTCAGAGGACGAGGAGGTGGTGTTGGGGGAGTCGGGGGAGCTCTCAGCGGCAGAGGGCGCGGACTCAACAATCTCCATATCGGAGGAGGAAGGCTGAGTGATCGGAGCGGGGGAGGGCGAACGCGACGGACTTTCCCTCTCAGGGGTGCGAATGGCCTTGCGGAGGGCCCTAAATCTATCTTCCCTAAAAGGAGCAAGGAGATCCGCATACTTCTCCTTTATATAGTCGCTTTCGTCACAAATAAGATGCGCTACTAGCTCATTGAACTGACTGTTCAGTAAGACATTGCGTTCTTCCGCCATCTTGGCATGGGGAACCTAACCCTATTTAACCTAATTTTGGTAGCCTAACTAGAGCTAACTACCTAGTCCCGAGGAGACACGTAAAACGTGAGCTCCCCGGGCAGACAGTTCCCCGTTAAAAACGAACCCACCCTTGTGTTTTTCGTAGTGCTAACTGGCAAGAAGAAAAACACAAACAAACTTGCCAGCGACACGACTGTCGAGAATTGCCTGAAGGGCCTAATCTGAATTCCTATCTAACGATACCAGTACCTAGGTCCCCGGGTAGGTGCGCCCGGGGATGTGTGGCCTCTCCTGAACTTGTGCGAACAGTGAGGTGAGTACCTAAGGTGTGCCCTAAGCTTGTAAACCTGTCGCCAGTCTTATTGTGCGACAGGGCCCTAGTCCCGCAAGGGGCTCTAGTGCGAAGGGGTAGACACTCCCAACCGACACTAGGTGTGTAGCTGTGAACGAAGTCGAAGACTAGGTTTGACGAGGGAAGCCCCCAAGGCCAAGGTCCTAGCTCAGGATGCCAATGGAATGCCTCGCCCTGAAGGGGTCCGGCGGGTAGGATTGGGTCACCACCCTCTTGACTTCGTTAACACCGTTAGGTTTCCCGTCAAGAACCACAAAACCGTGGCTTTTCCCTGAAGGGGCAACAAAAACGCGGACGATACGACGATAAGGAAATATAGCCTCGAAAGAGGCTGTTTTTTTGCCACTGAGTAACACCGGTTAGAATGTGTACTAATACGAGTATCAGACACAAACTAACGATGCACTACGGGACGGTAGGCACTGGGCCTTGATGCTCGGCGAAGCTGCGACGAACAGGACGGGAGGCGCGGTGGGGCGCGGAGAATCGACGGAGCGGGGCGGAGCGCACGTCTGCACGCTACGGTGGCCGAGCGTCGAATGTTTTTCATTTCAAAGGGACGCTGTCAGCGCGCCACCTCTTTTTATACGCTTCCACTCGAAACGTGTAGGTCAGAAGGGGGAACATCTAAGAATAGCATAAATAAATCAATTACAAGTACTTAATTATTTTCAAATAACAATTATAGAAAAACAATGTAGGTACTCATGAGGAATATATAGAAATATTAAAAATAAAAAATATTAATTTAGGGCACATTTCTTAGTTGACTATACTTCTTTTTTCTTACCTAAATTGATAGAAAAATAGATATTACCTGCTGCGTCAATCTATCCATACTTTCAGACATTAATTTAAATGCTTCGGCTACAGTTCTTAAAGCATTAGCATTTTGTAGAGCAGCTTGGGAGTTATTCAGAGTAGCCTCTGCTCTCAGCTGCTCAATTTTCAGCACCATTTCCCTTGACTGATCCAACATGCTTCTGCTAGCTGAAATAAATAAAAATGTTGTTGTTTTATAGTGAAAATAAATAATATATATTTGATATTAGGCACATTAACTACAAAGCATTATTACATTGTGCTTGGTGTGGAGCTTGTTCCTGTGCTGAAGTTGAAGCGTGTGTCATTCGGCTCTCAGCCCTACGACGGCCACGCGCCTGAAAGACAACTCTGTCTGTTAATAAAATACAATTAATTACTTTCATTAAAAGTTAATATAAATAGTGCGTAGTACATATATATATGTACATATATATATGTACAACGCACTATTTCTATGGTTTTCGCATGATGTTAAAAACAATCACAAACAGTATTAAACTATGTACTAACCTGTTGTAGATGCCCTTGGCGTATCTATAGAGTCTGTCATATCAACAGCAGCTTGGTGGGCTGATGTTTCTATTGCTACTTCAGAGTTTGAAGCAGCAGCATTTACTGTCTCACCAAATGGAATTTCAAAGCTGAAAATAAATAGTTATTAGTCTGAGCCTGATAAATACAGGCATTAAAATAAAATATTTAGTGCTTGAACAGCCAATGACCCTATTATTTAATACCACTTACACTATGTTTTGTGGTGAAATATTTCCTGCCTCAACCTCATTTTCTTCTATGATGTGTTACTCAATAATTTCTAAGTCTAAACCATCATCCTATAATGAATAGAAATAATAATTAAAGCATGAAAAGCTATAAATAGGATAGGATTAAGTGCAGTGCATGAGAGAATAATATTATCGGAAAATGTGCATAAGTACAACCTTAGGAAACAGACAATGACAAGGTGAGAATGTTTGCACTGTATGTTAGGTATATGTTAGCTATATTTAACTTATTTCAATAAATAATACTTACACCTCTTGAAGGTAATAATTGGTCTTGCATTACATCAGGTAGAGGGCCAACATCCATGCCTATAATACAGGCCACTTTATTCTCCAGCGGGCTCAAAATGGATTCTTTACTAGGCCCACCACCAGTAGCCCGTTGGCCAGAATTGATGGCAACCAATTTAGCCCTTACTTTGCACTTTTGATCATTCCACACCTAAAACAAGTTAGTTGGTATTGTTATACTTACTTAAACTTTATGCAGCACCAAATGAAAGTATTATTTCTATAAGCTAGAAAGTTTAAAGATAAAGAGAACTACAAACCTTGGCCCATTCCTTTGCCGTCCTAACTGCTCCAAAAGGATTTAGAATCTCGGCGCACTCCCTCCACAGACGGTCTGCTGTCGCACGAAATTCTTTAGATTTTATTCTACCTAAAGCAAGGTCTCTGTGGCCTTCTAAAAACTCCAACATCATCTCCAGTTGGCGAACAGTCGTGGACCTGCGACGCTGTTGCTCCATTTTCTATAAAATTCGATGAATAAACTCAGAAATAATATAAATACATTATCAGTAACAGACTTAAACTGAGGAGGCCGCTAGTGGCGCATAGTTGACATCGACTCCGTATTCGAAATCAGTAAATAAATTGTAATTGTGCATTAATTAACTAATTATTTATCTAAAATTGTTCAGTGGGTCATCTTATTCATAAATCAATTATTTTACAGAATTACTAAAAGTATCTTTGTGTATTTATAATTAACTAGCTGACCCACGCAACTTCGTCTGCGTCACATAAGAGGGAAAAAGCTACTACTACTACCTACCAACTACTACCTACCTACTACTACCTACCGACTACTACCTACCTACTACTACCTACCGACTACTACCTACCGACTATTACCTACTACCTACTACTACCTACTACTACCTACCTACTACTATACTATTTTTTTTCATAAAAACCTTCTTTTGACTATAACAAACACAACAAAAAAAGAATTAGTGAAATCGGTCCAGGCGTTGTTGAGTTATGCGCTTACCAACACATTTTGTGATTCATTTTTTTATAATACACTAGCGGACGTCACGCGGTTTCACCCGCGTAATTCCCGTTCCCGTGGGAGTACGGGGATAAAATATATCCTATGTTACTCGTGGATAATGTAGCTTTCCAATGGTGAAAGAATTTTTAAAAACGGTCCAGTAGTTTTTAAGCAAAATCAAAATCAAAGCATTTATTTCAAGTAGGCCAGTTACAGGCGCTTTTGAATTGTCGAAACAAAGATGATAATTAAATGTAGCTACAGTCCCAGTCACAAGACATAAAAACTGTGAAAGTACTGTAGTTGCCCATTCCCTAGCGTAGATCTCTATGGAGAAGAACGGGCAAGAAACTCCATGGACACTCTTTTAAATCATAATGTTGTTACAAAATCTTGGTTACATCATTCCTGTTGAGATGGTGCATTATGTGAGAACAATGTAGCAAGATGTGCACGATAAAAGTGTCCATAGTTAAAACTAACAATATTAATTAAAAAATAAAAACAAAAGCCGTGGCAACCAAGAGCTGACCAGTCCCAACCGACAGCGCCCGTTCACGAACATGACGCATGTATCAGCACCATTCAACTCAACCATTTTGAAGGGAACTAAATGACCCGACACACGCGCCACCATCAGCGGGACATTTGAGTGAGCATGACATACTCTTAACCGCCAGGGCACATTCAAGTCAAAAAATTAAAAAAAAAACGTAGGTTTCCAGCGAATGATAGCATTCTAGTACATGGCACTCACACAATATGGGATATGAGGTTATATAATACTAAAGATATTGAATTTATACAATGCAAAGATAGTTGTACAATCTTCAGCAGCTCCAACAATACCATTTAATGCTATCCATTTATGCGCCCCCGTCCTTGTGGAGCAGGACTGGCATTGAGCCAAGCATTTTTATCAGCGATATAATCGTCCAATTTGTAATATGCTTACTTACACAGTGTGCGTTTAATGCAAGTTTTAAATTTGGTTTCATTTAGTTCAAGAATGCTTTGTGGAATTTTATTATAGCATTTCAAACAGTACCCCATGAAAGACGAGTCTACTTTAGCGAGTCTGAAGCCAGGCTGAACTAATTGGTCTCTATTTCTAGTACTGTAATTGTGTCTGTCACCTCTTTTACCAAAAAGATGCAGATTTTTTCTGACATACATTATGTTTTCGTAGATGTATTGACAATATACAGTCATGATGTTAATTTCCTTAAACAGTTCCCTTAGAGAATCGCGCCTACGAAGATTGTATATGGCTCTGATGGCTCTTTTCTGCAGAATAAATATAGACTCAATATCAGCAGCCCGTCCCCACAGCAAAATGCCGTAAGACATTATGCTGTGGAAGTAACTAAAATAGACTAGTCTAGCGGTATCTACATCAGTGAATTGACGGATTTTTCTAATGGCATATGCTGCTGAACTTAAGCGCCCCGCAAGAGATGTTAAATGAGAACCCCATTGAAGCCTTGAATCAAGCGTAAGCCCCAGGAAAACCGTTTTATCTACGAATTCGAGTTTCTCTTTATTCAATATTATCTCACAATCACTACTTTTAACATTCGGTAAAGCAAATCTTATGCATTTCGTTTTTTTTTCATTTAATACCAAGTTGTTTGCTGTGAACCAATTATGGACTTCAAGTAAGGCATTATTCACGTCATTTAGATTTTGGGCTCGTCTATTTATCTTAAAAATTAAGGAAGTGTCATCGGCAAATAATACCATATTTTGAGGTTGGTTTTTCAGTAAATAGGGTAGATCATTTATATACACTAAAAAGAGGAAAGGACCCAATATTGAGCCTTGTGGAACCCCCATTTTTACTTTCAAGCCCTGTGAATTAACACCATTTATTTGAACATATTGCAGTCTATCACTTAAATAAGATTTTACCAAACTAAGTGCAAGTTTACCTAGTCCGTAATGCTCAAGTTTCAAAAGCAATGTGTCGTGATTTACACAATCAAATGCTTTGGAGAGGTCACAAAATATTCCTACAGCGTCTTGGGAGTCTTCCCACGCCATGAATATGTGCTTTAATAAGGTTACACCGGCGTCAGTTGTACAACGTCCCTTGGTGAAGCCATACTGTTGATCGTGTAAGATTCTGTTGGTGTTGAAATGATTGAGCATTTGATTAAGCATTATCTTTTCGAACACCTTACTAAAAACCGGCAACACGGATACAGGTCTATAATTATTAGTATCTTTACTATCCCCGGATTTGAAAAGCGGAATGACTTTACTGTATTTCATTAAATCAGGGAAAACTCCTTGGTCTACGCACAAATTAAAAATTAAAGCTAAGTATGGAGCTATCGTCTCAAGTATGGAAGTACAAACTTTGATAGACATTCCCCATAGATCTTCGGTCAGTTTGATTTTTATTTGCCGGAAAGCTTTAATAACCGTCATCGGGTTTATATGTTTAAATTTAAATTCAGCCTGGCATCCAGATACATTCGCTTTTAATAAACCAATTGAGACTTCAGAAGAGGAATTTAGAGCCTCCGTAGTTTTTAACGGTATATTGGTGAAGAAATTTACAAATTCCTGAGCTACTTCCTGATTGGAGCTTGATTGGAGCTTAAGCTTGCTTGAAGCCTATTCATTACAACCAAACAAACAAACAAACAAAGTTTTCCTCTTTATAATATTATATTATATAGTGTAGAAGTGTAGATAAAATAAATGCTATTATTTCAAGAGAATTAAAATACTCACCAATACAAAATATTTCACAGATTTTTTGATATATTTAAAACACGTATTCACTCCCGAGATGTTGAAAGGATACAAGTAACTTTCTAAGCTAAATAGGTAACCACTTGAAATCATATCTCGACATTTTTTCAGTCACCACTTCAAATTCTTCGAAATTCCCACCTAAACTCCAACCAAAGCAACATAACTCATAGACAAGTGCTGTCAAAACTAGAGATACAACAATTTAAACGCTGAGTCGACGGTCGATTATGCTAACAATACTAGGTTACATTGTTAATACTAGGATACACCTCTAATGTTTTGATTATGAGAATGGTTCACTTTCAGTTCGACTTTGGTCATCACATAAACTTTAGCGCAATACCAAATTTCGTTATAACTGAATTACAGTCAGAGTTGAACCAAAACCGATCTTTAGACATTTGTTCATTTTACAAAATAGCGCGATCGCCCCCCAGGTTTAAAACTGCATCAACAGTTTTTGTTCAATCTAGCCATCATATTTCGGTAGGGGCCATCCGAACCTAAACTCTAAGGTAGGCCAATAGATGTGTCCAGAAGTGTAATTTATTCCGTGAAAAGACTGTAAAATCTCTGACGTGAGTGGTGGCGCTCTTGCGTCCCCAATCATATACTTACTCGTATTTAGCTCGCGCGCGTCTCACGTGATTCTTACGAGTATTGTCCCATCTCGTTTCTTAGTGAAAGTGAGTGGACTACAGTACGGAGTTGCCTCCTGTCTGATCACGCCTAATTTTTATAATTCACTTAATTCCGCTTTAACTTGTTCCCTATAAGCCAAAGGTATAACTATGCTTCACAAAAGGGATTTCATCTACTAACTTAATTACGTGC
Organism: Xestia c-nigrum; assembly: GCA_916618015.1. Taxonomy (NCBI): domain Eukaryota; kingdom Metazoa; phylum Arthropoda; class Insecta; order Lepidoptera; family Noctuidae; genus Xestia; species Xestia c-nigrum. The sequence goes on along the minus strand of OU745266.1, from coordinate 18,234,654 downwards.
TCATACCTATTTGTCAATCCTAGCTTGTCTGCAAATACTTTACAATGTTTGTCTAGTACAGGTAGGTAATATTAGTTCCTTTTGTTCACAACTTAAAGTTGAATCGTCTGGGTGATTTTCTTTATTGTTTTCACTTTATGTTTCTTTACTTGACTTGTTATGCTCTACCGGTTTAGTGCTTTTGTTTAGTATCAAGTAAATCCCATTGCAATCCCCTGCATTGGTCTCTCCCCCAAACCTGCAATCTGAATTCAGTCTTACGCAAGACCTAACTCCTAAATGCTCTATTGTTAACGTCCGTTTCTTCCACCGTTCACTACTCCTTTTACTCCTTCTAGCCAGTCATATCCTAGTATTAATGATCTAGGTAACCGCCGCATAATTAAAACAGGTGCTAGGACTAAGGTACTACCTAATTTGTATTCTATTAAAACCATCCGATTCGTACTTTTGCTCCGCGATCCGAACGTAATCAATCTCTACGTCGATCGACTTGTCGAGCTCGTGAATCATTGTATACGTATGTAATTTTCTCACCACGCAAAGCTCACACACAATACCTATCTCGATGCACTCGGCTACGTTGCCAAACTGATTTCCTAAAAAGATTCCTATGCTTTGAATTACTGAGTGATAATCATATCCGTCACCGCCTGTGTTAGTTTTTAGTAGTCCTTTAAGGCCTCCTTCGCCAACTCTTAAACTCTGTCCCGGCTTCCATCCTTTGTTAGTTAAAATTTTGTAAGCTACTCTTATCCTGTTGCGTTCTGAGGTCCCTTAATTTCCCGTGCTACACAATATTTACTGCCCTTATATACTTCTTTAATCGCTTTAAAAATGCAATAGGATTAGTGAATGGCTTTCCATCAAATTTTGGTTGGCTAAATGATGGTTGAATTACATATAAATTCCGTGTTTCGGAAGGTTTACGTTAGGACTCGCGGACGTAGGACGCCTCAATTCGAGCCATTCGCTGCATGAGCTTTGAAGGATGCTTTTCCGCTGTATTTTTTCTTTTTCTTCTTTAGTTTTTCTTAAATGCATTAGAAAGGTTTTTTTGTTTCTTTCGAACATTTCAGGGGAAGCATCGGGTTTTTCACAAGAATTCCCATAATTTGAATCTTCCCTTTGGGTAAATGCTTTCTATTTTTCTTTGTTTTAAGATTCCTCATAAGAATTTTCCTCTGCATCCTTCTTTTCTCTAATTTTGCGAGACTTCCTCTAGGGCTACGACCTGTCATGGATTTGTACAAAGATGACATCACTTTGTGTGTGTTAAATGATACCACAGCAACATGGCATCTTGTCTGGTATGACCCTCTCTTACTCAAATTAATCCTTTTGCCCCCAACCAGCTTTGCTATTATACTATTATAGCTTTCGACGGTATTACTGTCTATGTCATGAATCAAGCTGGGGGCTTGCGAGACTAAATTTTGTCATAAGACCACAAATTCTGAACCAAAGCGTGCTTGTATAGAAGTCTCTATCTATTGTTTCTTTATGAGGTGTCTCTGCACTGACATCACAGAAAAACGGTTTACACCTACTGTGTTCGTTAAAAGTGTGGAAATGTGCTAAAAGGATATCATTATAGAGTAGTTCAACGTTAGCCCGCCGGATTGATTCAGATTCAGTTTTATAGTTTTTTATAATTTTCCTGATAGTACATTTCAGAATCATGATTTTTTTCTGTGTTATAAGTTTTCTAAACTTTAATATGTATTTCGTGTCAGTTTGGAGAGCTGCAAGTTTGTTGCATAGATTTCGTAGAATATGGTTTCGACATTCAATTTTTTCAATAGTTATATGAGGTCTACTTTTCAATAATTTAGAGTGGGTACTTGAATCTCCATCAGAAACCATTCTACCGTAAATCAAATTATGCATTTCAATGGAACTCTTAAAACCTTCAACGAGGATTTCTGATTCCCTCGCCGTTGAAGATCCGTTATAGTTTTTGTAACATTTATGATTTTTTGGTTCATTGCTTGAATGGTGACAGCCGGAGGACTTAAAAAAAAAACAAAGTTTATTTAAAGAAACGTTTAATTACGTTTAAATTACAATATTTGACTTATGTTAAATCTTACGTCTAGACTTGGACGTTGCTAGTTCCGAAGTATCTAAAATAATTATTACAAAAATATAATTTTAAACGATTACGTAATTGCGGATGCGCTGTCAGCAGAATTAGGTGGCCGACGGCTGCGTGAGGCGTCGAGTCAGCAGAGTCGGCGTATTGCAATTTTGCGTGGAAACATCCGTTGTACGTAAACAGCTATCATGGCGCTATTCGGTCCATTTGGTGTAGGCAGGGCACGTAACACGTTTGATACTTTTTTTAACCCTTATTCAAACGCTGTTCTCTCTTGTAAAAAAGTTGGAAATGTAGGAACTATAGCTCCCAGTGTCCAGTAAGACATCAATATTTTAAAACACTTGCTAGTTGCCCTGGCTCTACTTGTGAATTAAATTTTAACTTAAAAAAATAAATAGTTTGTGTTTTTTTAATAAAGTATGTAAAAGTACTCATCAATGCAAGATTCTTGATTTACTAAGGGAAGAACTCGAAAATTTAAAAATGAATGACTTCACAATACATTTTTAGTTGTGTAACTCTAGCTAGATATGAATTTGTAGTAGCAAGTTACTTGTATTGGTGAGTACTTTTCGGCATTCGGGTAATCAATATTTTTTTTTTCTAATTTAAGTTTTTATTCATATTGTTTGAAATTATACTTAAGTGTACTTATTACGTATTAGGGACTGTTTCTATCACATTGATCAGACTATCCTTTTCATGTCAGTCTTTCATTTAGGTATCATTTAAAAAGTAAAATACAAAGTAATTCTAGTCTATTCAGTTCCAGTGGTATGAAACTTTTCAAAACATTCCTTAATGCATAGAGGTACGGTGCACGTGGAGCAAACAATTTTTATCCTTTTCTCCCGTTTTCTTGTGCTACAGAACCGGCATCTCTTATAAGTGTTACTTTCTTGGGGCATGTGTATACCTACATTCGATAACCGAATCTCTTCCGGCACTCCGAATGGGCCCCCTTTCTTGCTTGTAAAGGGTATATTTGGGCGTGCTTTTTTTGAGAGTAATTGTTTATTAGTGCACGTGCCAAACGTAGTCTAAATTCACGATGTGAATGTGGTGTTACGGCATGTGTTACACTGTACGTTATGTATGAAGTAATGATGGATGCATCAAAAATAAAAAAGAAAAGACGCATCCAAAACTTGCGAGATTTCCTATTGATTGGGTAAGAGAATCTATAATGATCAAATAGATCCACCCCGCCCATGCTCATTGTGTAAGAAGCAATTGCTTTTGGGCAAAGAACTTCCACTCTTGACCCATCTTTTTGAGTTCTTTTTACATACATGATGTCCAATGGTTGATGTGCTGTGGTAAGCAATGTGACTTCTTTTGTGTCAAGCCATTTTATTGCGGTGATAGGTTCTGATGTCATAGCCGAGAATTGATGCTTTTGTAGTCTTAACTCTTTTGGTTGCTTCTTCATTATTTCTGGGAGGTCTTTTCGATTTGATCTTACCGTTTTCTAGTAAATTGCAACCAGTAAAGAAATAGTCATAAGCTACAAGTGTATTCATGGGAAGGTTGTCGCTGAGTTTCATTACGACATTGTAGCCCAGACCTTCGTTTTCGATACTGTCCCCTTTTCCCGTATACAGGGTGTCCGCTAATGAATGGATAACCTTGAAATGTCTTATAGTAGGGTTTCTCAATTCTCGACCTTTTTTATTTCCCTAAGCACGAGAATTCTCGACCGCTATTTCCCGGGAATTCCCGGGTTGTCGAGAAATATTTTTTTTTTTAATATGTGTGTTTTAACAATAAAACTACGCGTTTTATGCAACATTTATTAATCAATAACATTTATTTTTAGTTTCATGTGACTTTTACTTAAGCAAGTATACATATAAAACCTTAATTAAGCGAAATAAACTCTAGCGAGATCTTTTATCATTATTTCCACAAACAATTTTACGACTAAACAGTCTTCTTCTTTGGAAAAAAACAAATAAAATATCTTCTAAAAACAATGTCATCATGTCACCACAATAAAATTTAGTACCTTATAACCTTACATACTAAATAATATACTTTAGTCTCTGTCTGTACTACAAACTTTTCAATTATGTAACATGAAAAGACAGTTTTTCAATTAGGTTTAAAATATAACAATCAGACAAGCTTCATAATTACGAATAACAATAAAGTACAGGTAACTTATTTTAGTCAAACTTTTCAATACTTATATTGTCACTTACGGGATATCTTCCGTGATTATTTTTAATGTTGAGCACCAAACCGTGAAAGCCTAAAACAGTGTTTAAACTTTTCAATATTTGTTTTATATGGAGTTTTTTCGTTACGTGAGTAAATAAACTTATGAACCTAATAAATAATGAATAATCTTAGACTAGTTACAATCACAATTTAAAGCGGAAACTGCTTCAAAAGCTAGCCCACTGTGTCTTGTTATTATTAAGGAAATAAGCCTTTAAAAATACGAGGGCATTTATAGCATCATCTGATAATCGGTTTCGTATTTTTGTCACAAAGTTTCCTAACAAGGAGAAAACCCGTTCATTTTCTGTCGACGTAGGCTTTACTGACATAACAGCTTTATACAAGTTTTCCAGATTTGGTGTTCTTTTGCTGGTTGATTCATATAACTGAAACTCTTTTCTGATCAAGCTTCTTGTTAAAACAGTTTCAATGTTGCTCGGAGTGTCTGTGGCTGCCATTTCAATAGCCTGTTTTAATTTCAGCTCAAAGGATGTGGCTTGCTCGAGTTGCTCGTTTTCTGATGTCTGTATTAGAGTGTCATCTACATCTAAATTAGAGCTGCTAGGAAATAATCTTTGAATACTTCCTCAAATTCCATTTAAAATTAATTTCATCAAAAAAACAGATAGCTTCAGAATCGAGCAGTGAGATCCTGGGTTATAAGCACCACATTAAAACGATTACGAACACATTAAGTATTTAAAATTAAATTAAAATCATGTGTAATAAAAGTTTGACAATCACTGCCGTTTTCGAAACGGGTTGAGACCGGATACTTTTGTCCGATCTTTACTCGAGATGGGTAACACCGGATTTCAGCCTACAGAGGTAGTAGACATATCTGGATTAATTTTATCATGTTATCACTGCTTAAAACTTAGTATTTAGGCAAAACAATACCAAATTATAAGCTATACCTTTGCTAAAATATGCAAATACGAATGAAGGTGAAAGACCGGATAAACAAATATTTTATAAAACTTACCTTGTTTTCCGTAACGGCGCGTGGTACACGTCCGAGTTGCCGGAGCGACTGGCGGTCACTGCGGGGCGCGGGGCGGAACATAATGACGTGGCGCGCAATGTGGCTAGCATTAAAAAATATAGCCAAATAAGTGGGATATTTGATGTCTACGTTCTTACCCCTGCGCCGATCTTACCCCAACGCACCTTAATTGAAATGTCTGCAAATAATACACATTTATGATTAGTCACTAGCGGTAAGTCGTTTATGTATACAGGGTGTAAACCACCTCATCACGAAGCCGTCAACCAAGCATTCTGTACATCAAACTAAGTAACTTTACGCAAAAATTATTGCTGGGAAACAACTTTTTTTTTTGAGGTTATAAATTATATTTTGTGGTATAACTCAATGTAACGCACTTAAAACATTGTGCTGATGGATGGATTGAATAGTACGGGGGTCGTAGAGGTGTGATAAGTCAAAATCTTCCAAAAAAAACTCGTATTTAAAAAAAGTTTAGTCAAAAAGTTGGAACTTTGACCCCTCATATCTCCGTAACTAGAAGGTACCCAGGTATGGTGTAGAACAAAAAAATGATCGCAATGATGGCGAGAACAAGTGCCTTTCGGCTTCGTGAAGAGGTGTTTTACACCCTTTATAACAGAAACAATATGGGTCTAGGTCTGTAATTTTTTCGTGTATCAATGTAACATGAAATTTAACGTTTTTTGAGTAATTAGAGTGTATATTTTAATAAATAGCTCAAAATTGTACTTATATATTTTTTTTTTAAATTTGAGTTTTTTTTTTCATTTTTTTTGCATTTTCTGAGAACATTTACCGTAGTAATGTATTTTTTTTTACACCATCAGAAAGTAAAGATTTAAACGAACAAAAAGCCCCCCGAGTTTTTGGAAAAAGCAAAAATGTTGTCACGAGAATTTTCGATTGAAAATTAGGGTGACTTTTTAAAATTAAGTTAAAATAAGGCGAAATAATAAATATTTTTAATCAAATAAATTACAGTGCATTTGGGACATAATAAGGTACGTTTTCACCAAATTTCATAAACAAAAAAAATGTTAGAAAAAGATAAAAATAAAAAACCAAAAACTTTGTTTTTTGAATTTTCCACCAAAATTTTGAGGATACGTGAAAAAATTGTCTATGGAAAAGTTATAGATCGTTTTATTGCCTACAACTTTGCCATTAAATTTTTTTCCATAGGACTTGCAGTTTTGCCGGAAATCGAGATAAACCATTTTTTTCCCTTAAAAGCCCCCCCTCCCCACTTCCCGAACTCGGATCGACCGTAATTTATTTTTCCTTTCATTTTTATCATGTCCCCTCCTTTTCTAATAGGTTTCATCCTCCTATATTTTTTTTTCGTTTAAAAAATTATAGACCCTGGTCTATAACCAATGACCTGATATATAAATCCTTGAGCTTCATATCCGAGTCCCCAAAATAATTTATTTATTCTGGCGTTCAGATTCTATAAAATGCAACGAACATTTTTTCACACAAGTTAAAATGAGCGTAAAGCCTGGATGCACCATCCAGGCTTTACGCTCATTTTCTCTAAATTTAACTTTTTCTTGTTTTCGTTTTTTGTACTCGGAGATTCTTCGTATTTGCGTCTAAGCCTTGATTTTCCATTTTTCGTTTTTCCCAGGTCGTTTGGATCAAGGTCAACATCATTTACTTGTAGTACTTGATTAGTTATATTTTGTGTATTATCCGTAGTTTCTTCATTTATATTCATACGGTTATCCATGTTTTCTTCATTAGTTTTCTTCGCCTCATCCATATTTTCTTCATTAGCGTTGTTTGCCTCATCCATGTTTTTTTCATTAGCGTTGTTTGCTTCATCCACGTTTTCTTGATTAGTCTGCTTTGCCTCATCTAGGTTTTCCTGAGATTCATTCTTTGTGTCACCCATGTTTTCTGTCTGGTCAAGCTTAGTATCTTCTTTGTTTTCTTCATATATTTGACACATTTCTTCTAATTCTATTGTTACGAGTATATCGACTAAAGACATGTCCATCACTGAACTTGCTAATGTTTCGTCACACAGCAAACTTAAGTAATCTTCCTTTTCGTGAAAATCAAATGCTTTATTTAATAAATCAAGCTGTTTCTGTAAATTAGTTTGGGTCATATCCAATGTCGAAGCATATTCGGCGTAAGTATATGACTGTAGTTATCAGAGCTAAAGTTATGTCCTATAAGCTACCAAAATCGTGAATATTACATATTTATTAATTAATTTAGGTTAGCCAACAATTGTATACACAGAAACTACCAACAATTGTATATACAAAAACTTACCAAAACAGAACGAAAAAAACAAATTATTAGCACTACGGAGTGGTTGAGCCACACGTGTTCCGTCCGCGAACGACGTCAACGCACTGATGTATAGCGCGAAACGCGGCACTTTACCTTGCGGCTTCTGTGTGTAATACTTTTGTTTCGCTACCCTCAAACGCAGCACTGTAGAATACTACGTTCAGTGTTAGTGGTGCAATAGAAGCTATTTATTATACTTGCTACGCTCAAACGCGGCATTGTCGAATACTGCATGTAGTTTTAGTGGCGCAAGAAAAGCTCTATAATACTCGTATACTTGCTACTCTCACACGCAGCAATGTTTAATGCTGCGTTAAGCTTTAGTTAGTATTCGTTGCAATGTACTACAACGTTAAATAAAGTTGCAGTAATCATAGCAAGTACTGCGTATCTTGTTATATGAAAAACATGTTTCTAATAAAAAAAAACATGTTTTTTTTCAAGGCCCGCATCAAGGGGCTAATCTATACAAAAAAAAAACATGTTTTTTTTATATGTATAGATTAGCCCCTTGATGCGGGCCTGTTCGAAAGAGATACCGGGGCCCCGGAAGATAAAGGGCGAGGAAGGAACATGGATGGGTTTTAGTCAGTAAGAATCTGACACTCCCTCCCGCTCCGCCTAGAGTGGGAGAAGTCATTTGATGATTTCCCATCCTAAAAAAAAATGTGTCATTTTTGCAAAAAGGGAAAATCGCAAAAATGTCGAATACTGCACTTACAATTATGACGGCAGCACTGTTATAGTGACATGTTGTGATTTAATCATACGTAATTTCGTCATCAGATGAACGCTCATCGGTATTACGTGTGCTTGACCGAGTTGGAATATCTATGGGAAGATTTTTGTAAATAATGATGGTAAATTGGCGGAATGTTTGGTAGAAGATCAAGCATATCTTTCTTCTTTGCGTTCGTAACTGGTCTTCTTGATGCATAGAGTGGGTCTTGACAAATATTGTATAAGTAAGCCGGTCGTCCTTGGTTTTTTTTCATAAATCTACTTTATAAAAGGGTGTGTCGGGATTTAGTGTTTCTTTAAATTGAAATTGTAAAGTATAATTTCTCTCAAACCTCAGCCATCTAATATGTAGCCAATTAAAATCATGTTATTTTCTATTTGTTATTTATTTCTAAGGCAGTGGTACTTAAAAATTCTGCATTTTTCATTTCGGTAACTACAAAATAAGGTTCTTTGCGTTTGGCTGTTTTTATAATATCGACCCATTGGTCTGGGCTATAAATTCGTCCAAGGCGGCGACTAGCGCTCTCTATTGTTCCAAATTCCCCATCATTGGGAAGATAAGAATGTCCTGATACTAAGAACTTGTGGTCTATGGTGTCAATACTAGTGTCAGTGGTGATAAGCCACCGGACGACCCTAAGTCGTACAGGCCCCTAACCCTACTACCAAATTTGGGAAAACTCCTGGAGCGTCTTATCGTTCCGCGTTTGCTACCGGACGGACCAAAGTTTCATAACAACCAATTCGGATTCACCGTGGGTAAATCTACTGTTGACGCGGCACTTTCTGTTAGAAAAATTGTTAATAACTCTGAACACAAGTACGTGGTTGGAATCTTTTTAGATATTTCCGGGGCTTTTGATAACGCCTGGTGGCCGATGCTACTACTTAAAATGAAAAATCGTGGCTGCTACAAAAACATATATAATCTTGTTCATTCATTCTTTTTAAATGGTACCGCGCAACTAAAACTCGGACATCATTCTATGTCAAAGTCCCTTACCATGGGATGTCCACAGGGCTCGGTAATCTCTCCGTATGTATGGAATATAGGTTTTGATGATTTCCTCGCGATCCCACTCCCACCGGGCTGTTCATTAACCTGCTGCCCATTCAGTCAAGTACCCGGGCTGGACTCGAGAATTTAGCTGACACTTGCCTACGATTAATATCTCAGTGAGGCGATCGAAACCGTCTGACCTTTGCACCGCATAAAACATTCCAACTAATTTTAAAAGGTGATCTTAAATCGTGGCCGAGCATTTAATTTAAGGCTTATGTTTAACTTACCACCAGATTTAGTAACAAATAGCAGACAAAAATAGTAAATGATCACCAAAATTAAACTCGCATTTTAATGTAAAATTATAACCAAAGTTTTAACACTTTGCTATCCTATTTAAGTAAAATGACTCCAAGTAAATCATGAGTAACCCAAAAATAGTAAATGATCACCAAAATTAAACCAACATTTTAAAGTAAAATTATAACCAAAGTTTTTAAATTCTGCTATCCTATTTAAGAAAAATGAGTCCAAATAAATCATTGTTATCCCAAAAGTAGTAAATGATCACCAAAAGTAGTAAATGATCACCAAAATTATACCAGCGTTTTACGATAAAATTATAATCAAAGTTTTTACATCTTGCTATCCTTGCTATATTTTTTTGGAGTCAGTTTAAGTAAACTGTAAAATTGTCAAATACGTTATATTGTAATATCTCTAGCGATATTGTTAAGTCTCGAATTATTGTCAAATGAACATACTGCTTACAACAAAACGCATTATTTTTCGTGAAATGCATGCGATAGTAGTCAACGTACGCGGTGTGTAGGGAAGGAGGGGTCCCCCTTGCCCAGTGGCACAACTCTCATGAAAAGATAATGCACCATTCCTGAGAAATACCGATTAATAAAACATAACCTTAAAACACTTTATATTCCCCCTAAAAAGCGTAGTCGACGGAGCCCCGCGTCGCGGGGCCCCTATTTCCGAGTGCAAGGTTTAAAGGAACCTAACTAACCTATCGGGGGGGTGCCCCAAGTTCCGATTATGGGGCAGAGATACTTCCGTATGTTCAGTTGACAATAATTCGAGACATTACAATATCGCGAGAAAAAACACGTTATATTGTAATATAACGTGTTTGACAATTTTACGGTGACAGACATAACCATCATAATACTTTATTTGATAATAAGCCTACATTTTATGGCAATCACAGTGATTTATTTAGGCAAAAATAATACATTAATTTGGTCGTCAAGATTTGGTGATCATTTACTAAATTTGGTGGTCGAATACAATTTAAAGTGGAGTCGTGACTAAAATAGCTGGTACTATTGTATTTTTAGACTTTATTTTTCTGGTGTTAAGTAGATATTTTTGGTTACAAAACTAAGGGTATCAAAGCATTTTATGGTGGTCATTATATTTATCCCCTTAATTTAATAACGTTCCCGTGAAAAGAAAGCAGTCCGTGTGCTACCTTGGACTGGTCTTAGAGAGAAATTTTTCATTCGTAGATCACATAAAAAATGTCGGTGAAAAAGCTAAAAAGAACTTTTATTCCTTAACGAGGATATCCAAATCTACGTGGGGATTGTCATTTTTAACTTTAAAGACCATCTACGTGGCTACTTACTTGGGTTGTATGTGCTACGGGGCACCTGTTTGGGCCGATAGGGCCACCATAGGAGCGGTGCGACGTAAATTGCTTCAAAGCCAGCGTTTGGCGTTGATATTCTTATGCAAAGCGTATAGGACGGTTAGTACCGAAGCTCTTCCGGTGCTTGCGGGTGTACTTCCAGTCGATCTGGAGGTGCAGCGGCGGGCTGCAATGTACTATAATGCGCGTGAGACCACGGACGCAGACATTTTAACCGTACGTGATCGTGCTAGGATTTCTAGATTATTCAAACCACAGACCGACGTCTGGGAGGAACTTTTATCTGAATGGCAATGTAGGTGGGACAATTCCATCAAGGGCAGGCACCTCCACCAGTTCTTTCCATCCGTTCGTGAGCGGCTAGACAGGACATGGCTGGTGGTTGATCACTGTGTTGCCCAATTTCTCACGGGCCATGGCAACTTTAAGAGTAAATTATTTTCCTTCAAGCTTGTTGACTCGCCTTTTTGTCAATGTTCAACATCTGACTGCGAATATGAACAATCTGCTCATCACATTTTGTGGGAGTGTAGTCTTTGGCAAAATGAACGCAATATTATGTTGGATAGTGTACAGGTTACATCCGGAGTTATTTACTATACGGACCTTGTGGAAACTAGAGCAAATTTCCGTGCGTTCAAGCGTTTTTGCCATACCTATTATTGGAATCAAATATAACAGCTCTCAACTGTTGCGGGATCCAAGACAGTTAAATTCATTCTCTGGGACTTCGTCGAGCTTCATTGTCTTGGCGCTTTTCTGGTGGTCGCCACTGTTGATTCTGGCTTTCAGGAGTTTCAGTGGTTTGGGCGTGTGTGGCGGTCTTGTCCCAATTAAAAAAAAAAAAATACTAGTGTCAGGGTCTTTTACAAGCTTCAAAAGGGAAAGAGTGGTCTTGATATTCCGGTTTTGTCCAGTGCATGAATCGGAATACATAATGACATGCATGCTTTTGTAATGCCGCATGAGTTTTTAAGTGCTTAATAAGACATGCTGCTATGTCTTGAGAACCTCTTCTACCTTCATTTTCGTCCCAGACATTCATGTATCCTGTGTTATTATTAAAGCAATGTATTCCCAGAATATATTTATAGTATGCTACTGCGGTAGTTAGGCTAAGGTCCATTCCAGGTTCACCAAAAATATGACGGCATGATTACCTAAAAACAGCTGTTTAAAACACGTTTTTGTATGGGAACATGTCACAGTCAGAGCTGTTTAAAAAATATGATAAAATAATTTGATGATATAAAAAAGGCGTAAAATATTTCGGAGTCCTTCGTTTTTGAGAAGAATGAACTCGGGTGTTTCTTTTTGTGTATAATCATGACTAATAGAACCTATATCCGGCAATAAAACCGGGACTTGCAAATTGAAATCCCTAAGTCTATGAAAGCCGATTTCCAGATACCGTGCGACGCGGCGACGGTGCGAAGTTGCGAACTAGTTCATTTACTACCGTCGTCCCGCGCCCGCACATGCCCCCCTCACATCCAAAGTCGTACATGACAGAACTAGACATTATTTTTTATCTGTGCAATTGAATGATAATTTTGAGTAACGTTCCGTTACAGTATTTATGAGATTTGAATAATTTAAAAATAAACATTTTATTCATTATTATGAGGCAAGGCGTAGTTTTGTCTCGTTAAAAATGGTGATGGAATGATCTGCTCGACTCGTGCGCTAGGTAGGTATACTCTACAATTTGATACGTAAATACTGTCAATAGGGTGTTTCATTTTTCTAATGTATTATTTTTTTTTTTCGTACCTATTATCTTACACCTAATGACAAAAAAAAATCGCGCTTAGAGATATTTTATGTCGGGTATATAGAGTGGACCGCTTTTGTAAGACGACTAAAAAGTCACGGTGTATAAATGTGAATTAATGTTTGTATTTTTTTAACGCGAATCACTTTAGTAATAATGTCGTCTTAACACTCCCATTCTGAATTACGGCGGTAACAATATGTTTTATAATGACCCAATCCTCCATTTTCATTTGAAGTACATCCTATTACTGCTTCAAGTTTAAAATTGTTGTCAAGAAGTAACATTTCTAAAGGAACATTGTCCAAAGATATACGAGTATTTATATCCAATGAAAAAAATATAAAATTGTCCGAAATTACATAATTTGTACATACTTTTCCATTACAAGCCCTAACTTTACAATCAGTTATTGTTACATCTTCAATCAAAGATAATTTGCTGATTTGTTCAATGAACTTACACCATAGTCAGATACTGTACTTAAGCAAATTTAATGGTAGAATACAACATTTTCTGGTTTCAGTTTTTTCGTATAAGTACTGAACAAATTTTTGACACACCTGCGCTGAAAATTTCATCATATAGAATTTTTTCTATGACAAAAGTTACATTACAACCGCAATCACTTCTAGGTTTCCTTGGACTGACAATTCGTAATATTTTTCGATTTAATCCTTTAAAAATGAGAATTTCGGTTCTCATTTTCAATGGATTAACTGAAACATCTTTAGGTCGCAATGTACTTTAGGGTGATAAATCACCGTCCTCCGACTTCACTGGCGCGGTCGGCTGCGTTGATGCCTTCGTTTGCGGTGGTAACACTGGTTGCAACATTTTTAGTAGTTCGTACTACGTGGCAAGTACTATGAACGCGCACTATAGTATTCTGCCCACCATACACTAAAGTGCAGTAACAGCAAAATCACGATTTCGAGTAAAACGCATTTAAAGTTAAGAATTGATTTTAAAAAATCAACAGAATGTTTAAGCAAAAAAATTTGAATGCAGAAAGGTTGTAAAGGCATAGGTTCACACGTTAAAGCAATAAAAAAAAATATATCTTAATAACTGAATTTATTATGGCCATTTATTCTTTTTGGTGCCTATTACTGCATAGCCTTTTTTGTAAAAAATACCATTTTAAACTTAGTAAAATGCAGCAAAAAGCCCTATTACTGCGTTTGGATCAGTTATTTTGTCAAGAAACCCAACTAACATGCAGTAAGGTCAAAAAAATACTGCATTTTAGTTAGTTTTTTAAGAAAAAAGTGTTCAATTTACTAGTGCAGTAAGAAAAATAGCTAGTTCACATTTTAAAGACCGTTTATTTCTTATTATTTAATCACAATAATTCAACTCACTTATGTAAAATTTACATATCAAAAATAAAAAAAAACATCTAATTAATAAAGGACCCTGCGCAGAATGCACAACCTCCTTTGACAGTTTTCTCTTAATATTAACATATATAACATAATGTATCTTTATGTTTAACAATAAAATATAGATAGTAAATGTAGGTGAGTATTATAAAGGTGGACATAAACTTGAGATCAACATTACAGTAAAACAATCATCACACACAAAGCATTACAAGCCTTGGTAAGTCTTAGGTAGGTACATAATTAGTTTCTAAAAGTAATTTTTAACAGTATAACGCGCTTTAAAATAACATTGGTTTAGTTTAGCTTTTGAAGCCTCTTATTATTCTTACTACTAGACAGTCATAATCTTGAGATCAACATTAAAGTAAAACAATCATCACACACAAAGCATTACAAGCCTTGGTTATTAGGTAGGTACATAATTAGTTTCTAAAAGTAATTTTTAACAGTATATTAACGCGCTTTAAAAATAACATTGGTTTAGTTTAGCTTTTGAAGCCTCTTATTATTCTTACTACTAGATTTAAAATAATAAAAATGTATGTATCATACAATTATCAAAACAGATCAGAAAAATATTTACTTAGTTCTTTTGTTTTACTTATTAATAATCAGTCTTAAGTTAACTTAAAGGCACATTGTTTCTTAGAATTTGAAGATAAAAAATACAGACTATTAAAAATAAATTCAAAACACATTAACAGTTTAAGATTATTCATCAATATCAAAATTAAATTCTTCTGGTTCTTGTGACGTAGAACCAACAGAAAGATTTTTCCAGAAGATTAATCTATTTGGTGGAATAAGCGGCCCTAATAGTAAAATTAGGCAAGTTCTTTGATTTGAGACAATATAGTTCTTTGAATTCTATATCATCAAAGTTCTTTTTGTAAAAGAAACTATGACTTCCCTTTTTTACCATAAGATGTACAATATCTTTGATGTATACCCGGTTTCCATCTATATCTTTGTTTTTTTTTATGTGAAATATGAGATTTAAAATTAACAAAATCTATTATTTCCATACTTTTGACTTCTACCTTCCCCGATTTCAATGATGTTTCAACAGCTTCTAAAAAGTCTTGATAATCGTACAGCTTACCCTTTTTGTCCATCGACTGCTCTACAAAATGGTGGAAGGAATCGGCGGACATAAAAGTATGGCCCGGTTCAAAAAACTTGAGTTCAATTGTTGTGGCAGAAATCTCTAAGTTGTTAATTATACTTATCAAGAAAGTAAAAAAACACCAGTTTTTATTTTGTGCCGAGCAATTATCAAGCCATAAAACGATGTGCTCTGCATCACGATTATTTAGTAAGAATGCTTTAAATGTACTAGTGATGTCTTCTTGCTTTCTCCCTGCCACTCCTTCATGCCAAACTGCTGCAAATACGTGACCTTTCTTGAAGTTTCCTAGAGGTACAAAGGTTTCATTGTACGCCACAAGCCTGGGGCAAAACAGAGCTGCTTTAAAGGTATCAATGCGAGGTAACATTATTACTTTTTGGAGGTCCACAGAAACAATTACAGTATTACGCTGACTATTAGCCTTTGTATCTGCATCGTACATCTCTCGGGCTAGTGTATACTTAATTTTATGATGAGCGTAGGTCTTACAAATTTGGCAATCAGTACACGGTTCTTTTACATGATCAAGGTTATGGAGGTTGAAGGTTTCACATGTCTCGCATTGTTCATGGCCGAGCTTAGCAAAAGAAATGTTCATTTTGTTTGTCAAGTGATCTCTGTAAGTTTCAAGACTGCATTTGAATTCGGGGTACTTCTCTTGGAAGTTTCCATACATATCAACAATTGTAAGGTCACTGGGCAAGTATCTCTTATTGGGTGCATGCACTCGTCTATAATGATGCACACATGGATTGAACGATTCAATATGAGCTGTGATCAAAGTACGATCTATAGCATGACAATTTGTCAAATTACGGCCATCCCTATTATCCTTTTGCTCTAAAATTGACTTTTTCAGGACAGAATTTACACGCCTGTCATTTTTTTTGTCATATCCTAAAGTGCCTAAAAAAAATACTTTGCATACCTCATGCGATAGTTCTTCTGTATCTCTTTTTGTTAAACTGTACTTGTAAGTTACGTTTCGTGGTCGTTTCAAATTCTTTGTACTTTTCTTGCAAGCCTCCTCCGTCACAAGATTTTTGATAAATATTCCTTGATGTTCCCAATTCAAAGACTAATAATATTTGTTAATTTTTTTTCTATCTTCTTC
Organism: Xestia c-nigrum; assembly: GCA_916618015.1. Classification (NCBI taxonomy): domain Eukaryota; kingdom Metazoa; phylum Arthropoda; class Insecta; order Lepidoptera; family Noctuidae; genus Xestia; species Xestia c-nigrum. Next base: position 18,218,190 of record OU745266.1, on the reverse strand, counting down.
AGTAAAATGTATAGTACATCGTTTTTTACATAAATTTTGACAGGGTTCTCGCACCGGATATTTCTGTATGTTTTTGGCATATTGAAGTTCACTTTTACGTTTCCTACATGACTTATTCCGTATTTTCACAACAGGTAATTGTGCTGGCTGGGTATTGACATTGTTGACCTGAATTTCTGCTGGATCGTTTGTGATATCTAAATCTCTTAAACTCGACGATGTTGAAGATGGCTCAGGAACATAGTTTTTATCTTTTACAGAATCATCTGAATCTTCTATGAATGAATCACAGAATGATGTTGAAGGCAGCGTTTCATTACATAAAAGATCAAAGGTCGCTGTATCCACGAGATTACTAATTAAGCTGTCCTGGTGAGCTTCTGGCAGATTTATAGAGTGGTGTTGTGTTGCTTCAGAGATTTTGCTCAAATCAATATTTTGGACGACAGAGTCGTTGTTTTTATGCACATCCCTTAATATTGCTTTTGGAGGCGAGTCATTGTTATCGTGATGAGGTAGCTGCGATATCATTCTATCCGGTGGTAAGACGTCATTTTCCAAATAGCTTAGCAGTGACATAATTTGTTTTGATCTCACATTCATATTGATGAACCTGCACAGAAAGATAAACGAGAATTGGTAAGTACTTACTGACTAGTATAGGTACATTAAAACTAATTTTAATTTACATTTATACTAAAGTTTTAAATTATTTTGAAATCGAAAATGGACTGAAACTTGATTAAAATGCTAAAACGGCAAAACGGTATATCAACCAAACATAAATTTGACGCAAGTGTATGGCCGTTAAGTTTGCAATGAGATTGTAGACAGGTACCTAGAATAATTTGAATTTAGAATGAGATCATAGCGACACTGAACTGTATTAATGTATGGTTAGGTGAATACCTACCCTATCTATTTTTAGTCTATTCAAAATATAATCTCAATTCTAACTCAGTTCGTTAAAAGTCAAACCATAGGTTACCATTAGTTACGAGTTACGAGAATAATTGGCCTACTGATTGATATAGGTACATAGATACTACTTTTTAAAGTCAATAAATACTTATAATACATAAATAGAAAACCATCCAAACACAAACAAATGATAGTTATTCAACACACGAAACATTTTATGTAAGGATAGAAAATAACCTATTAGTTAAAGTATCTGTTTAAAGTACGTCTTAATACTATAAAAGTTTTATTAATCATAATAAACTTAAGTAATATAATTATGTAATCTTACCCGCCAAATCCTGTCGCCAAAAAAACGTAAGCAGTGCGAGCGACGCCGACGGGCACGTCCACACTGGCACGGTTCACTGGAGCGACTGATTAATTAAGTCAAATCGCATGCAATCTAGCAGTAAATCCTTTGCACACTCTGTCTCACAAATAAAGTTTTATCAATTCAAACCGACTAAAATGCAGTATCAGCTTGATACTGCGTTTAAATTAGTTTAATTTACTATAATTTGTTAAACTTGATCCCAATTAAAATGCAGTATTTAAAACATTAACTGCACTTTAGCTAGGAATAATCATATCTTTGTCATTATGCTATCCAAACTAATCTGCAGTAATGCTGTATTTTACTGCGTGTTAGTCAGTTTATAATGATAAAAGAATGTTAAGTATTCACAACTAAAATGCGACAAGCTTTGATTTTACTGCATTTTAGTTGGGAGTTCGTGACAATAAATTGTATTTTCTTAATTTGCAGTAAAAATAGCTTGTATGGCGGTAAATTTTACTGCGTATTAATTTTTTTTTAATTTTTTTCCAGAAATATAAAACTATCTAAAGAACTGTAAAATTATATTGCTTACTGCATTTTAGTTATGAAACCTAAAAATTTAATCTGCAGTATAATTTATACTGTATTTTAGTTGGGAAATCACGCCAAATTGTTAATTTTTTTCGTTTGCAGTAAGTGAAAACTGTTAAATAAAAACCATTCTAATAGTCTTAGAAATAAGTAAGTTAATTCAATAGAAAGCTTAAGAAACCCGCTTTCAGAATCACTAATAAAACGAAAAATCACAAAAGGGCTGTTACTGCTCTTTAGTCTCTGGTGGGCAGAATTAGTGAGACGTGTATAGTTTTTTTTTTTTTTGTTTCTTTCGGGGTCACCACTTTAGGGATTATACAACACGGTGAGTGTCCACAGTAATCCCTACTTGAGTACTGCTCCTTCTGGATACGGGTTCTGGAGTCAATGAAAATCGGGTTGCGTTAACCGAATATATTTCGGGTGATCCCAGAGAGAGAGGACCGTTCGCCCGGACCAGTGCGCAGTAACTGGTCGTTCCCATGCATACATCACGCGCGCATACAATTTGCTAACCTTGCACTCTGCCTTACGTACATACATGTGTCCCTACAGTACTAACCAGATTAGAAAAAGGCTTATTCAATGAAGTTATAAAAGCTGAAATATTAACGTAGTCTGAACAAATAACTACCAAAGCAGTGAGTACAGCATCGAACGCACAAGTGTTATTAAGTACAAATTTTTCAACATCAGAAGAACAAATGTTTCCATTTGGCAAAGTCTCTATTGTATTTGCTTCTACTTTAGGTTTGACTTTGTCAATCAAGCGTATGTGTTTTTGATTCTCTGTTTTATTACGCCAGTTTTCTTCAAGTTGAGGATTTTTAGTAAAACCTGATTCTTTAGGAAAACCATCTTTGTTATTATTAGTCTTGTCAGTAATGTTTTCCAAATAAATTTTAACATTATTGTCAGTTTTTGAATCATCCAAACAACTGGATAGGGCTAACTTTACTTCCCCTGATAACTATTCCGTATGTTGCATTATAAAATTGTCTACTCTCATTGTGCCACTACGACTACGAAAAAGTAACTTTTTTGTATTTTTAAAGTAGCTTTCTACATTACTACTACTTGGAGCATTAAAAGAGCACTGAAGATACTGACACATAATGTTTGACCATAGTGGTAATCGAAGTATCAGTTTGCGGAAGCTATCTATAAATCTTGGTAAGTAATACATATTAAAGTTCAGGGAATATTAAAAGAAGTATCAGAATATCACACAATATTTATTAAGTATTCTACAAAATCACTTTACACTTGTGTACACTTCAACTGTTCGATGTCGACTGCCCAACGATCGTGCGCACTACTTCCCACCACGTGTTATTTCTTTACCGGAAACAGTCTAGGTTGACATTTCTATTAAAACATGATGGTATCACCGGAAGTAGTGCGTGCGATAATACTCAATTTATTATAAATGTAACAGTATTTAAATATTATTATTAATATTTAAATAAATATAATTATTTAAAATAAACAATGTCTATGATTGATCAAATTAAATAAATAAAAATAATGAGTCGTTTCCGGAAATCCGACTATCAAAGAAAGAGTTTCTAACAGTCGGCCTTTCCTGATACATTTCCCGTCCCGGGAAATTAATTCGCAAAAAAAAAAAAAGACAGAAAAATAATAATATGAATAATAAAATAATAAAATGTTATCGACTACAAATCAGATTCAAGAGCTCATTTTAATCCTTAACACCTGTCTTAACTGGGACCTCATACATATTCCCAGATAAGCCACTTAACTTAAGATGTTAAGGCCTCAGACATATCCTTAACACCTGTCTTAACTGGGACCTCAGACATATTCCCAGATAAGCCACTTAACTTAAGATGTTAAGGCCTCAGACATATCCTTAACACCTGTCTTAACTGGGACCTCAGACATATTCCCAGATAAGCCACTTAACTTAAGATGTTAAGGCCTCAGACATATCCTTAACACCTGTCCTAACTGGGACCTCAGACATATTCCCAGATAAGCCACTTAACTTAAGATGTTAAGGCCTCAGACATATCCTTAACACCTGTCTTAACTGGGACCTCAGACATATTCCCAGATAAGCCACTTAACTTAAGATGTTAAGGCCTCAGACATATCCTTAACACCTGTCTTAACTGGGACCTCAGACATATCCTTAACACCTGTCTTAACTGGGACCTCAGACACATTCCCAGATAAGCCACTTATTTTAAAATGTTAAGGCCTCCGACATATCCTTAACAACTGTCTTAGCTGGGACCTCAGACATATTCCCAGATAAGATATTAGACTTAACTTTAATATTATAGCATCATTATCAAACAATCTTAAATAATAATTAGTCGGTGTTGTCATTTTCTGGCACCTCAGATTCTGAATCTGATCTATTAAAAACTACCCAGGGGTGAATTTTATCTACTGAAAAGATACCGTTAAATCTTCTATTTCCCTTTTTGGAAAGTGGTGTATCTTCAATTACGTATCGGTCATTATCAAGAATTTCTGCAATACGATACGGACCTCTGAGTTTAGGAACTAATTTCCTACTTTTTCCTACTGATGGAACATCTCTTTCTACCCTTACAAGTTCTCCTATCTTATATTTAACTTCTTTCCTAGCTTTATCGAAACGTTGTTTTTGTTTGTTTTGATTTTCTTTAATGTGTTCTGAAATTTCTTTTCTAGTATCCTCTAACGAAGTGCCTAAACTTTCTGAGTCGTTTGTAACGTTAAGCTGTAATAACGCATTTGAGGTACTCACTAAATTAAGACCAAACAGTGCCTGAGCAGGGCTTTTCCCGGTACCTTTGTTTATTGTATTATTAAGTCCCCACTGAATTTCTGAAATATGTTCATCCCATTCGTTTTCGGGTTTGTCATAATTGGTAGCTGTCAATGCTGTTAAAACCGTTCGATTGTAGCGCTCGACTTGGCCATTGGCCCGCGGAGTAGCTACAGCGTTCATAACATGCTTAATACCTAGTGAACTTAAGTAATCTTGAAAACTTTTAGAAGTGAATGACGTACCTCTATCGGAAATAATTCGTTTTGGAACACTAAATGTGTGAAAATAGTTTTTAATAGCTCTGATGGAATGGACAGACTTGGTACTTTTTACGGGAACAATTATTACAAACTTCGTGAAAGCATCAACAATTAATAATAAGTATGCATTTTTGTGTTTACTTCGAACGAAGGGACCCAAATGATCAATATGTACAGTATGGAACGGTTCTTCAACCTTCTCAATGGAATGTAATTTTCCTGACTTTTTCCCCGTTGGTATTTTAGAGTGGGCACATTCTAAACATGACTGAACATACTTTTTAGTGAACCGTCTCATCTTAGCAAACCAGTAATTATTTTTAATTATTTCTAATGTTTTATCAAGACCGAAATGCCCAATTTCATCGTGGTTTGACTTTAAAATTTGCCATCGAACGCCTTTCGGTACAACCCAACGATCACCAATATCTGTCTTCCTGTATAATAGTCCCTTTTTAACCACAAAATTGTTTTTAATTTCTATAACATTGTCATTTTCTTTATCATTTAATATAGCAATTATTCTTTGTAACTCAGGATCGTTTTGTTGTACCGTAGCTACCCAATCTGTATCAATTCGTCTTACTTGTAACTCTAGTATTTCTGACGAAATGGGATTTCTGCTCAGAGCATCCACATGAGCCATACCTGTGCCTGGTTTATAAATTATTTGAAAATCGAATTCTTGTATGGTGCTCCACCATCTGGCAACTCTTGGTAGTATGTCCCTCTTTTCAAAGGTGGCACGGAGAGAATTGCAATCAGTAACAATAGTGAAATGAATCCCTAACAAATATACTCTAAATCTCTGAAGCGAAGTTACTACAGCCAGCGTTTCTAAGTCATAAGATGTGAATTTGGCTTCTTCAGGGGATGTTTGTCTACTGTAAAACGCTACGGCACTGAAAGAAACCTCTTTATTTGGTCTCTGCATCAAGATTCCGGCAACCCCGACTTTAGACGCGTCTGTATGCAACTGTGTTTCAAATTCGGGGTTATAAAATGAGAGAATAGGTCGTTTAACTAGTTCTGTCTTTAGTTTTAAAAATGCAGATTCTTCTGCATCTCCCCAGCGCCATTTAGAATCCTTTTTTAAAAGTTGCGTTAGTGGTTTTGCGATAATTGAGAAACTTCTTATAAATTTTCGGAAGAAACTCGCTAATCCTACAAACTGCCGAATCTTATGTTGGTCTGTTGGTCTGGGAAATTGATCAACGGCTTCGGTTTTCTTTTTGCCTGGTTTTACTCCGGAATTACTAACTTCAAAACCTAAATAATCTATAGATTGTTTCAAAAAATTACATTTTGATAAATTTAGTGTGATGCCGAAAGATCGGAAAAGGCTCAGTATATCATGTAGTCTTTGCAACCCTTCTTCTATTGTTCTGGATGGTATAATTACATCATCCATGTAAGCAAATGCCTCCTTGAATCTCGCGTTCCCCAAAACCCCATTAACAGCTCTTTGAAAGGTTGACGGCGCATTAACTAGCCCAAATGGCATACGGTTAAATTCATAGTGGCCATCTGGGGTCACAAAGGCTGTCAAATGCTTTGCCGATTCTGCCATGGGAATCTGATAATATCCGGATGCGAGATCAAGGGAAGTGAAATATTTATGACCTGACAAATTATCTAACTGATCATCTATGCGGGGTAGAGGATAATGTTCTTTGACGGTCTTTTTGTTCAGTGCCCTAAAGTCAATGCAAAGACGATAGTCACCGGTCTTTTTGCGTACTAACACGATTGGGGATGCGTAATTGGATGAGGACTGTTTGATTATTCCCGAATCAGTTAAGTCTTTTATCATTTCACGAACAACGTGCCTTTCCGAATGGGATAATCGATAAGGTCTGTATACCACAGGCGTGGTATCACTAAGGTTTATGTTCATTTCTGTACCACTTATACATCCCAACTCTTTAACCGAAAAGGCGAAACAGTCCCTAAACTCATTTAGTAACTCCGTTAATTTGATTCTATGATCACACCCAATATTGTTATCCACCTGTATCATGCAAGGTTTAATTTGGGGTGTTACTGTATTATCTGGGCAGTGTTCTATTCTACCAATATTGAGTGTCTGTACTTGACTTAAAGGAAGGGCCCGGAGCAGTAAAGTGTCTTTCAGCAATTCAAACCCAGAGTTTAAGCCCTTAATAATAATTATTCCCTGTCCGTTATTCACTTGTACTACACTTTGAATAATCTCATATTGTTTACGAGTATCCTGACAAAAACTAAGTTCAACAAATAAGTCGCCTGAATAACTTGGTTTAGTATAAATACTGACTGGGGTATACCCATGTACAATAAGTGAATTATCAACGTACACCAATACGTTTTTAGTTGTATTCGTGGTTATCTTAAGCTCGTTATTAGTTTTTAGAAACACAATATGTTCTTGTTCTGTGAATGTCTGTCCTAGTAGTAACGGAATTTGTAATAATTTATCAGGAACGATAAGAATTTCTACCGTAGCAGTAACGGAATCTACTTTTATCTCAACACTGCATTTACCTAAGCAATTGACAACACTGTCTCCAAAACCTCTTAATACAGGCAGTTCCGATACCGACCAGGAGTTAACCAATTTCTTAGCTATAGATTCTTGCAGCATAGAACATTGACTTCCGAAGTCTATGAAACAATCAAAATTTAGACCATTCACGACGGCGGTTTTAAAATATTTGGAATCACTATCCGATTCTTTTGAAATTCTTAAAACTGTTTTATTATTAGTGGATTCTTTAGTGCCTGGACAACTATCAGCAAAGTGCCCTACTTGATGACATTTATCACAACGCTTTATTGGTAATTTGCATTTAAAATATGGGTGCCCCTCTTCACCACAATTATAGCATTTTGTAAGCCTATAGTTCCTGCTGTTCCTATTATCATGGTCATTTTGTGCCCCTTTTAATATCTTAGGTTGTTTGCTATCAGCGTTTCCCGCCCGCAGGGATGAATTTGGCTTGTTAAACTTCTTTGTAATTCTTATATTTCTAAGATAAACTAATAATTTATCAGGTTCCGTAAACTGTGTTGCTTCTGCACTTGTTCTGACTGACCTGTCCTCGATTCCAAACAAGATGCAATCTATTGCATTTTTACCATGTATATTACAGCGATTCAATAAAACTACCTTTTGGTAAAAATATTCTTCTAAAGACTCGCCAAAATCAGCCCTACAAGCAAGCATTTCCGTTAATAGCTGACCATAGTTCTGGTCACTTGGAAATGCCAATTTTAATTTGCTCTGCCATTCAGCCCATGAAAACAGAAGGCTAGGTAGGCCCTGATACCATTTTTGAGCCAATCCCGCTAATTTAGGAAGAGCATAATGGACAGTCTGCCTTTCGGTCCAATTATAAATTTGAGCACATTCGTTAACTTTACTTATCCATGTTTCTATTGTTTGAGTTCGTTTACTGGGATCAAATTCAGGTATCACATTCAAAACCGGAAAACGTTCACTACCCCCGTCTGCTTTCATGGTCTGCATGAACTCTTTAAAAACCGAAACTAAAATGTTGGTATTAGTATCTGCGTCTTTAATAGAATCAAAAGAACTCACCACTGCTGCTGGCTTATTGTCCGAAGGCGATGTTATCGGTATATCTGAACCATGTCTTCGCGGCATGCCACGACTGCACGATGTGTCGCGACCGTGAGCCACCTCCCGACCTGGCGACACATCGCATAACTGCGGCGCATCACGCATCCGTGAAGCATCACGCGATCGCGACGCGTCATGCGCCCCATCAGGCGACACAACGCTCGCCAGGTGACGCGCCTTGCCACGCATCCGCGACGCATCACGTGTCCGATCACGCGACGCATCACGCGTCCCAACGTGCGGTGCATCGCGTATCCTTGAAGTATCACGCGATCGCGGCGCGTCATGCGCCCCATCACGCGTCACAACGATCGCCGCATCTCGCGCCGTGCCTTGCATCCGTGAAGCATGCGTTCTATCACGCGAAGCATCACGCGCCGTAGCTCGCGCAGCACCACGCATCCGAGACGCATCACGCGTCCCATCACGCGACACATCACGCATCCGTGAAGCATGGCGCTCTCGCGACGCACCACGCCCCTCATCACGCGTTGCATCACGCGTCGCACCCCGGCATCTTGAACCAGGACTGCTGCGAGGTGCATTGCGATCTCTAGACTCGCTCGTCCTCACTTCGGTGGACTCGTTACGGTTGCGGCGAATTTTGCGACGCCTCCTCACATCAGGTTCAGAGCCACTTGGTGATGAGTCATATGACTCCCTTGTATGTGTCCGAGACTTTCTTTTGCGAGTCATGATCGCTAGAAATAAATAAAATACAGAAAGTGAATGTTCTTTAATTTAATATTTACCTAAAAAAAATCCTATCCATATTTATATTTTACTAGCTGACCACTCCTAATGACTGTAGCGTGATGTTATATAGCCCAAAGCCTTCCTTGGTAAATGGAATATCCAACACAAAAATAATTTTTCAATTCGAACCAGTAGTTCCTGAGATTAGGGCGTTCAACCAAACCAAAAAAATAACAAACAAACTTCTGCTTTATAATATTGGTATAGAAGTATAGATTTATCTTTAAATATTACACAAAAGAAAAAAAAGAAATAAATGTATATTTAAAACACCAGTTCCGCTAGAATGGTATTAAATCACTCATTCACAGCGATACAAAGTTCTACTTTGAAGCCATTGTTAAGTAAATAAAAGCATTTCCATTACCTTTTATGGGCGTTCAGTCCTTCACCGAGGGCGATTACTGATCGCTATCTCGATTATATCCCACTTCTGAACTATTAAAGTTCAGGGAATATTAAAAGAAGTATCAGAATATCACACAATATTTATTAAGTATTCTACAAAATCACTTTACACTTGTGTACACTTCAACTGTTCGATGTCGACTGCCCAACGATCGTGCGCACTACTTCCCACCACGTGTTATTTCTTTACCGGAAACAGTCTAGGTTGACATTTCTATTAAAACATGATGGTATCACCGGAAGTAGTGCGTGCGATAATACTCAATTTATTATAAATGTAACAGTATTTAAATATTATTATTAATATTTAAATAAATATAATTATTTAAAATAAACAATGTCTATGATTGATCAAATTAAATAAATAAAAATAATGAGTCGTTTCCGGAAATCCGACTATCAAAGAAAGAGTTTCTAACATACATATTTTCAAATCCTGTGTTTTCGCTTAAATCACTACATATCGACGGGTAAAAGGCAAAAGGGGTCAAGCACCACAGATCATAGTGTTCAGGAGAATAAAAAGAAAGTTTTAATAAAAAATATCTCTTTATTGCTTTATTGAATCACATCACAATCTTCAGAAAAGTTTACTAAAATACAATGTTCTTTAATAATTTTACATCAAAATAAGCCTGAGATCAATAGTTTCAAAGATAGATGTCGTTTGACTCCAGGTTTTTACCATGTTTATCGCAGAGGTCAGGGTTGCGGGCCTATTCGAAAGAGAAACCGCGGCCCCGGAACATAAAAGGCGAGGAAGGAACATGGATGGGTTTTAGTCAGTAAAAGTCTGACACTCCCTCCCGCTCCGCGCAGAGTGGGAGAAGTTATTCATGTATTCTGAAGTATTCTGAGGGCGTTGGCATATCCGATAATTTGCTAAGTTTTGAACCAGCACAATTTTTCTAGTAAATCATAAAACTCGTTAGCGGGAAATGGATCGGCTGCCTTTTTTCTCGCTATTTCTACCGATTGTGGTTTTTTATAGTTAATTTATTTCTTTTTTTAAAGACTCGAATCCATTCCTCCCCTGGAATTCCGTCTGTGAAGGGAGTTTCAATATTATTTCTACGAACGTACTGTCCAACAAGAGCTCTGACTTCTCGCTGAGTTAAACCAAAACCATTTCGTTCCATACTGTGCAACATTGAAGCCATATCTTTCTCAAATTCCGTCGTAAATACTGTCGGTCTCCCATGAGTTTTCGATTTAATACCCCGATCACCATTTAAGTGTGAGATTATTATTGGTCTAGGAACACCAAAAACTGTAGACGGCCTCAACGCCGTCATCTGCTGTTCCCGTACTGCTTTAGCAGCTGCCAGCAGACTTTCTCGAGGGTATTTATCAGAGTTTTTCTTTTATAATTTCGTACCATCTAAAATAGAAAAAAAAAAAAACTATACAATGGCAAATGGCATCGTAGCAATATTTATCTTGACTCTGACTTCCTCTTAATAATTTGCTCGATAAAAAAAAATAGGTTGTAGTATTGGTAATGGTAATGGTCACTAGTAATGGTATTCTCATACAAGACCACTTGGGAAAACGTGACACCATAGTAAAAAAGACGTAGTAGAATCTTATTTTGCAACATCTACATAATTTTTGACATGCTGCGTTGTGCACCCTAAATGAAACCATAAGGGAAAATATTGCAGCTAATATTCTTGAATACTTCTTTTTCAACATCGCTAATCAGCTCTTCTTCACAACCTGCGCATAGATTTTTTTTCGTGATTTCTTTTCTAAGAGGTGTCTCTGAAAAAATCAAAAAAAGTAAAATGACAAACGGCGTCGCCTCTGCCGGTTTTAGGATTCGTTATTAAAAAATGGTTGCCTTATATCGGCCGGGGCGGCCGACATTTAGATTTGTACAATAAACAGAAACTTAGCTCCGGCCTCCTAAATTACCATATTTTAATTAAAATAGGTATGTAGGCGATTCTTTTTGTTATAATCATAGATCGGAATAGGTAGAGCTGTTTTATGTACTTGCCATAGGTTACAATAATATGGATATTCCTCGAGTCCCGGGATTTGGTTTTTAAGTAGGTACGAGTACTTAGTAAAATCATAAAAAAAACTATTCTCACCTTCGGGACTAATGAATCATTACACTTCCTTTCTAACGGGTAAATAAGAAGGACGGGATTAAGGATAGTATAATAAATTGATAATCTTGATTCATTAAACCACAAAAATATATTTTATTACGTAGGTAACAATTTCTTATATAAATACTAATTCTTATGCATTGAGTGGTAGCAAGCGGTTTCGCTTCTCTTCTCTAAAAGGCCAGCAAAAAAAAACAGTCTTTCACTGTACACACTGCTGCAAGGTGCTGAAAGATAGATTTTGGCAAACTTTGTTAAAGGGAATTGTTCACTTTCGGGTAAGCGTGAACAAGATGCCAGGTAAAAACTATTTTTACGAAACAATATTATTAATTCTAAAAGAAATATTTTTGCACATCATATTGACGCCAGACACACGCACAAAAAGTCGAAATAAAGAGTTTTTAAACAGTATCCACCACTTAAAAAACATCGCCATCAGTGTTGCCACACTAAATTTGTTCAAGTCCCTAGATTGTCGTCAAAAAGTCCCTAGTTTTGCAGTTAATTTAATCACAGAAAAGTCGCTTGAAATGAAACCACAAAGTAGCTTAGATGAACTTTAATAAAGACATATTTCTTATAACCTAAACAAAAAATATCTAAAACTCTAAAATAACATCAAACAATGCTGAGGAAAACTCTTCCTCTGGTTCATTTACTTCAGTTACAATATTTTGAGATGTAGAAGGTTGATCCAATTCCATCGATTGCATATTAGGTTGTCGAAATGAATATTTAGCATCTTTTTGGATTTGTGCTATTACTTCATTTGGTAATTCGTAAATAAAGCAGTTACTATTACGAATTTTAAGTTGGTTTCGTAAAAACATTATACTGTTTAAGGTCGATAGTGACATTCTATTTCTTAACTTAGATTTTACGATATTCATCGTGCTGAATATTCTCTCAACTTCGGCATTGGAATGAGGCATCGTCAGCACAGACGTAGCTACGAGTAGATCACACAACTCCTCAAATGTGTTTGTTCCCGAAGCATCTTTATATTTTTTTACCTCTGCACAGAATTTAACAACATCAGTGGTGTTTTCCCACCTGATAAAATTAATATTCTGCCATTGTTGCAGAATTTTGTCAATTTGGTTATCGAGTGAATTTCAACAGGTCCTATAAAATCTTCATTTCCGTGTTTTTTTTCATCTTAAGGTTTCTTTAAAAAAAAATGCTTTTGTTACAGTTTTTGATAATGTATATATTATTACTTAATATCTAGCAGATTACTTAAAAAACTAACGAGATATCAGGATTAAAAATTTCGTGCCACGGCGATGAAACATGCGTGCACGGCAATGAAACAAGCGTCCACGGCAATGAAAGAAATGTGCCATGGCAGTGAAAGAATCAATCCACGGAAATTAAAAAATATTTTAGCTATTGAGATAGATAGAATAAAAATGACTGTTCATAAGAGGTCTTGATTCCAAAACTTGTATGGGAGTAAAATTTGGGTAAGGAGATATTACATAAAATAATGAGAGTACAATAAGTAAACAAAGACTGTTGAATTATCCAAATCTTACTCCCATACACAATCTGTCTGGGTTTGCCTTTCCCTCTCGGAGACAGGCATGATCAGATATATTTTTGCACTTGACAAAACAAAATAATCAAATGCAAGTAAAACGCATTATCAAAATAACAAGTACTAGAAACACAATCCTCTAGATACTCTTAAAACCTTTCGCGTATCATCTTATCTCTTATTAACCTAAGAACACAATGTGAATATATGGCATTAGGAAATTCAGCCTTTCAAGTTTAACTTACGGTACTCCCTTGATTGACCTAAAATTTTTTGTCCGAAAATCATTATCCATACGTTTGCTATAAACTTCAGTAACCATAATGTTCAAAACACCGAAACCATGTTTTACATAACTAACTTTACTTCTAATACTATTTTGTCATAATATCGAATACTATAATAATTGAATCTCCTAAGGAAATTGGGCACTAATAGTATCGCTTTTTGACACGTATGGCTATTGGAGTTTAATGTATAATTTGTATTATTATTTTTAATGATTTTTTTTCCTAAATTCATTGAAATCATTTGTGGGGTTTCTATTTTAATTTTAATTAGTATCTAGTACCACAAATACGTCATTTGTTGCATAATAGTGATGCGACTCCTTTTTCAATTATAATCGATCGATTTAACGTTAACATAAATCGTGGAGCAACAAAATAATCTACATTCGTATCCAAAAAGTTTTAAGAGTTGTCATTATTATTATTTTTCAATAATGTTACTATTTCTTTCGTTAAAAAGCAATTTCTTGGTAAAAATAAAACAATTAAGATAATTATAATCTGTAGTGTTACGATTCTGACTTCGTAATCTATTGTTTGGTCACAACACTATTCGATGAAATGTCAAACAAAATGGCGTTTTCGATTTCTTTTGAAATGTAACATAACCTCAACAGGTACTCAACTTATGTTTCTTTTTCAAAAACCCCACAATATTTAATTTTGAATTGAACCTCGTTTTAAAGTATGACACTAACCCTTTTTTTGTGGCTAATTTTCTACAACTTTACTGTATCAAAAGTTGCGCAACCAAGTGCCATAGTACGCTGCACATTCTCCTTTACATAGCATAAAGTCGTATGTCCTAAGTATTATATCACATAATGTATATGATTCCGAATGGTCATTTATAAATTTTATTGTTCGTCGCTAAAAAAATCCCTAAAAGTTAGGTTTTAATGACAGAAACGAATTGCTGTAAATCCGACTCCATGCAGTCTCGTCTGCCCTACCCCAAGAGTGTTATTTAAAATCGCGTAGGCGCGGAGGGGCGTGGCGGGCCGCGAGTTGAGGAGCAGGTGGTTGTAACACTCCCCGCCGCGGCTGAGGCTGGCCGGTTCGCCGACCAGCAAGCCGAAGCTGCGGTGGTGAGCGTTAAACCCATCTGCGACGATAAGCTCGCGTGAGGCCGCCAGAGCCCCGCAGCGCCGGCGCCGTGACAGAAACCATGCTTGCTGCATGATGCTTGCTTGCATGCTGCACGCTTGCTTGCATGCTTGCTTGCTGCATGCTTGCTTGTTGCATGCTTGCTTGCTTGCTGTGTGCTTGCCGCATGCTTGCTACATGCGTACTGCATTCTTGCTGCATGCTTGCTTGCATTACATGCTTGCTACATGCGTGCTGCATACTTGCTACATGCTTGCTTGCATTACATGCGTGCTGCATGCTTGCTTGCATTGCATGCTTGCTTGTTTGCTTGCTGTATGCTTGCCGCATGCTTGCTACATGCGTGCCGCATGCTTGCTGCATGCTTGCTACATGCGTGCCGCATGCTTGCTGCATGCTTGCTTGCATTGCAGGTCAACGCCTACATACGATAAAACATTTACTTAAAATAGGACTTATGACTTTTATTGAAAACAATTTCATGTCATTTGTATATTATTGATTGTAATACTTATGACAAACGGATTTAGGGCTTATTATAATTTAGGGATTTCAACTTTATGGCATTTTATATATGAAATGCATATGTTATGGACCAGGTGATTAATGCGGGCATTATACATAATGTTCGAACATTATGAATAATGGCTATCTCTATCGGGCTAAGTGATTAATTATATCTTAACTTCATTATTAATTACATGGCACGGTCATTATTATATTGCTACATGATTATTGGGCAATTTGATAATAAAGCTAAATTTGACGCGGTGTAAGGGCGGGGAGCTAGGCACGCATGGCGTGGCACGCTTTGAACGCAAATGTTTTTTAGTTTTGCATTGTAACTATTGTAAGCGAATATGGACGGACGCGGATGGGTTTCAGTTTCGTAACTCAGTGTCAACGCGAGTGTGTTAACACTGAATTACGACAGTGAGATATATTTTGCCTGAAGATGTGCCAGAGACAGAGATTTCGCTGAGAAAATGTTGCAGAATGTCCTCTAAATGCGGAGGGCAAGGTTAAAGTAGATGTGGTTGTAAAAATGGTTGGAAGTCTGATAATGTAGTTGTCGCCAAGCCAAAAGGCAAAGGCAAAGGCAAAGGCTCGTGGCTAAATAATGTCAGCCGCTCGGGTCGATCTTTAGGTTAAGCCGTGCTTGCCTAGGTTGGGCTGTGGATGGGTGACCACCCTTACATACTGAGTTTCCTCCGTGCCTCGGAAAGTACGTTAAGCCGTTGGTCCCGACTGTCTTTTGTCCATCTTTGACCGTCGTTACAGGTAGTCAGTGGCCCCAAAAGTCTGACACCAGTCTTACCAAGTGGTATCGTTTTCCCAGAATTAACTGGGTTGTGGAGGTCAGATAGGCAGTCGCTCCATGTAAAATACTGGTATTCAGCTGCACCCAGTTAGACTGGAAGCTGACCCCAACATAGTTGGGAAAAGGCTAAGTAGATGATGATGATGAGTAGGACAAGTAGGATATATATAGTAGTATAATAATAAGTAATTTCTATAAAACAATGTTAGACATTTTTATGCTATATTTTTAATATGACTTCTTAAAAGTCCTTAATGATTAATCCAAATAATGAGTCTGATTATTTAAATAAATAAATATCGTTGGACATTAACACACAGCGCCACCTAGTACCACACTAAGCAAAGCTTGTGTCGTGGACACTAGATAGTTGATATACTACATAATTATATGTATACTTTTTTGTTTGTAAATACATACTTATTATACAAATAAACATCCATGACTCGGAAACAAATTGTTTCCGAGTCATGGATGTTCATGTACATGCTCATCACACAAACATTTGCTCCTACCGGGATTCGAACCCAGGACCCTAAGAACGTAAGGCAGCGTCACTGCCACTACGCCATTCGAATCGTAAATGGTTCAATATTTAGTTTATTTTAAGTTAAATGACAATAACAATAAAAAATAGTAATTAAATATGTTTGTATTACTCTGCCCAAAAGGTGATGGACAATATGTATAATGCCCGGTCAATTTGATTATTTGGATAATTCTTATCAAATTGCACTCTTATATTGGCCGTTTTTCATAATGACCGGGCATTGTGTATAATGCCCAATTCATCACTTGGTCCATAACACATATATTATGTGATTTAAAATTCGGATAAATTATCATTCGGACAAATGATGATTATGACAAAAAAAATTATGTCATTTTAGATTATGGATTAAAAAGTTAGGTAATACGATAGAGAACCTTAACTTACAGCTAACTTACACTAATCTTTATGCATAAGTAAATCACATTTAGGAACTTTTTTGGCAGTCTTAATTATAATTATATGTATTATGAAATTAAGCAAAATTATATTTGATCAGATAGGGACCTCCCTATGATGATCAATTAGGGTAAAGAAAATAGTTTTTTTCTAGGTTTTGTAGTTGAATATAGACAAACTATCATCTGAATCACTATTTAAGTCTATATCTGGTTTTTTTGATGTTTCTGTATGGATTCCAAAAGTACCAGATTTTTCCAACTCTTTTAAATTTTCAGAGTCAACATTACATAAGTATGAGCACGATGGTACACTTGTATCACCACTACAGTTTAAGTTTTTCAAATCATACGTTTCTAAAATTATACTATCAAACTGAGGTACAGCTGCTGGCTGGATAGTTTTTGGTGTAGAAGTTGAGGGTTTAGGAGCCAATGCAAGTTTATCAGTTAATTTGACTGGACGCATTTTACGGATAGAAGTTTTAGGTGTATTTTTAGTGCAGTTTGATGAGTGTTCAAGAGGAGTTGATATCTGGGGTTTAGTTGAAAAGTCATAAAATCCTATGTGATTACCGGGCATTCTTTGACATTGTTAAGACATTCAATATTTGTGCTAGATAAACGACGCAATGCTAAACGGTTGCCTGATTCTGCAGTCACTTGGTGGACTTTTAAAGTACCTGGGAAAGGTTTCAAATTGTCAGGTAGTAACCAGTCCTTTTCAGTGATCTTATAATCTTCCACGAGTTCTATTTTAACGCCCTTGTCAGAGGACTTCAAAGCATTCACAAATGCATCAAGATCAGGAATGCCACTCTGTAATGCAACGTATTGGTCAGCAATTCTCTTTAAAATTCCACTAACACCATCCGGAGCACCTTTGCCGTGACCGCATTCGCAATAATTCTAAACTACTTTGTTAATTGAAGAAATGTAGATCGAAAGTCGAGACATTATATAAAATGTTTTTTTGTTACGATATTCTCCAGAAGGAGAATCAGAAACTATGTAAATATTTGGAACCAGAGGTACTGTTTTCTCTATTTCAGTCAAAATTGGAATCAGATGTGCCCACACTGCAGCAGCATCGTGTCGTAAAGATGTACTTATAGTACAAAAACATTGGGTTTTTGTCGTGTGACCTTCAATATTAAAATAAAGAACTGCAGTGTGTACAGTTAACTGCTTTCTACTACCACCAAAGTGTACCGACTGAATTTCAGAATTATATTTAGCACTGTAATTTTCGCTAAAATCCATATGTATAAGACAGTCATTCTCGGTCAAATTTTGCTTAATTTCTTTAATTGCATCGGTCTGATTACGAATGTTGGCACAATGATTAAGGAATGTCGGAAGATTAGTTTCAAATTGTTTTATGAGTATTAACGGTTCTACGTGGTGTCGTACTTTCTCAACGATGATGGCAGTTTTCTCAATCCCATTTTTTGTGTAAGAGTTTTTCTGTTTTTCCCAGGCCCAATATACAACTTTTTCCGAGTTATCAATTTCTTGGTACATTAGATGTCTGTTTTTACAGGTAGTACTGAGAAGTATGTAGGCGGCGCAAAGGAAACAACCAACTAGAAACGCAGCTCGTTTATTACTGATGAAATGACGGTGCTGCGCAGAGCACCTACATGTATAAGTTTATGCAAACATACCAATCCTTCCCCCATACTTTAAAACCTAAAACAAGGAAGAAATAAACAGTTAGAAGTATTTCCTATAATCTATTATTTTATTTCTAGTTCTGCGCTGAAGGCGGGGAGCGGGACTATTTGTTTCGTTATCAGTAGGCGCATTAACATTGTTCCCATCGTCATGACTCTGTGTCTTCATTGGCTCTGTAACTTCAGCTCCTTCTACATTTCCCTGACACTCAGCCACCTCCTCCCGCGACTCACATGGACCTTCATCACCCTGTAGGTTTTCTGATATTTGTGATTCATTTTGGTTTTCCAAGTTCTGAGAAGGAGATGACTGAACATTTTCATTATTACTAGTTTCATTAGCCACACACGTACTGACATCTGATTCTGGTTGTGGTAATGCCACACCAGTGTATTTCAATATTTGATCTACATGACGCTTACAATCTAGTCCATAATCAATTACATATATTTCAAACATTCGGTTTCCTATTTTTCTTAATATTGTTCCTATGGTCCAAATCTCTTTTCTAGACACAAACCATGTTATCCAGACGTAATCTCCAACTTCAAAGTCTCTTTTGTTTTCATTCTTACTATTTTCTTGATCATTCTGTTTTTTTGGTAAAATTAAATCTAATCTATCGTAGTTCGCGTCCAAACATCAACTTGGCTGGAGATTCGCACTGTAGAACAATGTTTTGTGTTTCTGTAATTAAATAAAAAGCCTAATAGTATCTCTTCTATTTCATTAATTGGTGTCTGTTCTTTGATGATACATTTTAACATTTTCTTGCAAGTCCTAAGTGAATTTTCGGCTTGGCCGTTACTACATGGGTGGTAGATAGGAGAAGTAATATATTCAATGCCATTGTTTTTACAGAAATTGTTAAATTCTAACGAGTTTATCTTAGCGTCGTTATCTGATACAATTAGTTGGGGGATTCCAAACCTAGAGAACAAACTTTTTAATATTCCTATAAGCGCACGAGTCGTGGTGCCGCAATTCATGAACAAACACTCTAACCACTTGCTGTATGCATCTATTACGATTAGATAATCTTGTTGGAGTATTGCAGCAGCAGGGCTGGTTCTTGGAGGATTTGCAGGTGTAGAAACAAATAAAAAGCAGGCTTTGCGACACGTGAATGGATCGGATTTTTTTTATTGTAGACTGAATTAGTGAACGACTGAATGACAGACTTTTGACATAAGGAAACGGAAACTTAAAAATTAAAAAATATAATATTTTGTTGGAGTTGCCAACATGCTGGGGGGGGGCGGGGTTAGCAATTACAGAAGTACATTCATTACTGAAGATAAACCAAAATCGAATGGACAACCAGAAACAACCAGTGTTTTAATTACTTACTGAATTCTGAGTTAAACAAAATAAAACTATTACATAACAACCCCCTCTTTAAATCAAATGTCCTATTTGGTACATACAAATATTTTTTTTTTCAATAAACAAAGGGATCAAATTAATATTCAAAAACTATAATTCTACCTAGAAATACACACAATACAGATTGTAATAAAACAAAGACTTATTAGCTAACATTCAGCTCTTACACTGTACTAGGTAAAGTATTTGTAGTAGGTATACAAACTTAATGTAACCTTTTAGTAACATTTTAAAGCTTACAATATCAGATATAATTACACTAATCACCTACCCAATAACATAGTAACTAACATAGAAAACTTATTTAATATACTTATTATATAAAAAACATTTACTCTTCTAGAGGCAATAGAGAAATAGCAGACAAAGAACGTTTATAAATCTTCTGGTTAGGTGTCATAACATCAACCACACGGACCTTTCCGTCTGGGCCTGGGTACACTTTCACAATTCTAGCCATAGGCCATGATAATGGGGGAGAGTTAGGCTCCCTCAGAATTACTAAATTTCCTACTTTTATATTATTTACACTGTCACGCCATTTAGGCCTCGACTGCAGTACATTAAGGTAGTACTTATGCCATACATTCCAAAACTGAGTTCTAACCTTATTACAAATTTCCCAAAATTTTAATCTGTTTACAGGTATATCGTTAGTATTATTTTCAGGATAAGAGGTTAAAGAAGTACCTATCAAGAAATGTCCTGGCGTTAAATAAGAAAAGTCATCAACCTTCTCAGCTGTAACAGGCAATAATGGTCGAGAATTCAAAACTGCTTCTATTTGACATAAGACAGTGTTTAACTGTTCGTACGTTAGGACATAATTTTGTATGATACGTTTCAAGTGAAACTTCATACTTTTAACTGCCGCCTCAGCAAGACCAGCAAACACAGGCGAATAGCTAGGTACAAAATGAAAAGTTATGCCTTCCTTGGTAGCATAGCCTTGCACCAGTGCTTGATGCTCCCGTGAGGTTTGCAAATTATATAGTTGAACTAATTCGTTCCTTGCCCCCTTAAAACAACCTGCGTTGTCACAGAAAACGTCAGTAGGCAATCCACGTCGCGCTATAAAGCGTTTAAAACAAGCAAGGAAACAATCAGTACTTAAATCAGAAGCTATCTCGAGGTGTATTGCCTTCGTGACGAAGCAGACAAATACACATATATAACCTTTTGTTTGTATAGCGCGTCTAACACGTGAGTTTTTTACTTGTATTGGTCCCGCAAAATCTATACCAATCTTTTGGAAAGGACGACAAGCTGTGACTCTATGGGATGGCAAGGAACCCATTAGTTGTTTAGCACATTTGGCTTTCATTCTGTAACAAAGTAAGCATTTATGAATAATCTTTTTTACATGTCTGTAACCATTTACAATCCAATATTTTTCATTAAGGCTAGCTAACAATGACCTTGCTCCAGAATGCAATAATCTTATGTGTTCCTGGTAAATAATCAAATCAGTAACACGAGATTGTTTAGGTAAAATAATAGGGTGTTTCTGTGAAAATGAGACTTCAGAATTATCAATTCTACCACCTACCCTTAACATATGCTCTTTATCAATAAAGGGATGTAAGGGTTTCAAAGGGCCTTTAATATTTTCATCTTTTGAATTTAAATGATTTAGCTCATGACTGAAATGTATGCTCTGTTCACGCTGTATAATTTTATGCAAGGCTTTTTCCAACTCAAGAGGAGATAGTGGAGTACCCCTCTTATCTAGATTATAACAAAACCTAAGTATGTATGCCATGACATGGATCATTTTATTTAAATCAGAATACTTATCAATAAACAGATAAATATTAGATTTGTTTAGTGTTATCAAGGCCACCTTGGGATCAGAGAATGCAGCACCCTTCTTCATCTCAGGTAAGTTTTCCAGGACTGGTATGGGAAGTTTTTTATCAAAATCATACTTACTGTCGAGCATAAACTCTGGACCATGCCACCAGAGCTCACAGTTACTTAAATCGCCAGGTACGGCTCCCCTGCTAACATAGTCAGCTGGATTCTCGTTACTCGCCACATACAGCCAGCGCCATCTAGAGGTCTGCTCCTGAATTAACTTAACCCTATTAGCAACATATGCTTGAAGTTTAATTGGCTCTGTAGCTAGCCATGCAAGTGCAACTTGTGAATCTGAATATAAATAAACATCGCTTATTTTTATTTTAAGGCTTAACGTGTCATAAACTCTATTGGCTAGTTTGGTAAGCAAAAGCATTGCATTTAACTCTAATCGCGGTATGGTGAGTGCATTGTTGCTTCGGGGGTTAATTCGGGATTTAGAGCAAAGTAAGGAAGATGAAGCCTTACCTGAATCCTTCACCACCCGAAGATAAACACAGCAGCCATAGCCTGTAGAGCTAGAAGCATCAGCAAATCCTATTAATTGCACTGCATTGGCATTTTTATTGATCCTTATATTTCTATCAATGTGTAAAGGTTGCATGTCCATCAAACTTTTAACAAATGAAAGCCATTCCAATCTTATCCCCTCTGGAGGGAAATCATCCCAGTCTAACTTTTCTAACCATAATTTTTGCATGAATGCCTTGGCTTTTACTATAACTGGTGACATAAAACCTAATGGGTCAAAGAATTTGGAGATGTAACTCAATATTTGTCTTTTTGTAGGATTTTCAATATTAAAAGGCTCTGGACATGAAAATACAAAGCAATCCTTACTTACATTAAGTGTTAATCCTAAAGTTTTCATGAAACAATTATCCTTTTGGAGATCAAAATCATCAAAATGTTGATTGTCAGGAGATATGTCTTCTAAAATTTGTTGACAATTAGATGCCCATTTATGGGTTTCAAAACTACCTTTACTTAATAATTCACACAATTGCTGTTTTGCTTTTTTAATAACATTTAAGTCGGAATGGGAATAGCAAGCATCATCGACATAAGTACAGTTATTTAGAATATATGAAGCAAGTGGATATTCTTGTTTATGCGTTTCAGCAAGTTCATGCAAACAACGTGTAGCTAAAAAACCTGAGCTCTTTTGACCATAAGTAACAGTGTCTAATTGAATGCATTTTATTTTATCATTAACATTATTTCTCCACAATATGTTTTGCAATACAGAATGTTCTGGGTTAACATTAACGCAACGAAACATTCGGCGTATATCCGTAGTAAATGTATAGTCACCCAAGCGAAATAAAAGCATAATGTCAAAAAGTTCTTTTTGCACTGGAGCACCATTGAGCAAGAGGTCATTAAGCGACCTTTTTTTGTCAGTTTGCATAGATGCATCGAAAACCACTCGAGTTTTGGTACTTTTACTATTCTCATTATACACAGCATGATGCGGCATAAAGTATAAGGGCTTATCTTTAAAATCTAGTGAATTAAATTCAACATAATGCCCATGCCCTAACTGCACATATTCACTTATAAATTTATCATAATCAGAAAGCAACTTTGGGTTTTTATGCAACTTTCTTTCTAAACTTAAAAACCTGTATAGTGCAAAATCGAAAGAATTTCCTAGGGTATCTTTAACCTCATCTAAGGAAATCTTTAATGGTAAATTAACTTGAAACTTTTTATCTTTAAGTATGGTGGTTTCTTTGAAAATACCTTCACATAAATCATGTTCTGAACCTTTTTCACTAAAATACTGTGGGACAGATTCAGTTGACCAAAACTGCTGCAAGGTTTTGTTAACTTCTAACCCACCTTTATCATGAATACATAAAAGCGACACATTACTTTTGTCGGAGACTGCATGGTCAGTTAAAGCGCCAGCTATGACATGCCCAAACCTTGTACTGATCAAGCGGGGTTGCAGGTGTTGTTGCTGAACTGTTTGTTCAGTAAATTGCGAAGCAGCTGGCTGCAATACCTCTACTGGCTCCGGTAGCAACACCTGAAAGAATATGTCAGCGCCTATCAGCATATTTATTTCTGATGGGATGTTAAAGTCTACGTCGGCTAGCGTTACTCCTGTAGGTATGTTTATGCATGATAAATCAACTTTAAACTGTGGAATTTTGCATGTAATTTTTTTTAAAACATGACAGTTTATATTGACCTTGTATGGGGTAACTAAAGAAAATACTTCAAGAGGCACAGAGTAATTAGCAATATTACTAGAGTTGCTGACACCCAATATATCTGTATTATCTGGAATAGGAGTAATACCTAATACATCTATCACCTTGCTGGTGACCAAGGAAATCTGTGATGCAGAATCTAATATTGCCTTTATGTGCACTTCCCTACCACTCTTGGAATATAGCTTCACCTTCACAGTAGGTAATAAAACTTTGGGAGTGCTCACACTTGAAATTAAAGAAACAGGTTGTTCTTGAGCTGTTTCTTCGTGAAGCAATGTATTGTGGTCTTTTTTACAAGTCTTGCAGCGGAAATGAAATTTACATTTACCGTTATGTTTGTTAAGACATATGACACACAACTTATTAGACTTAACAAATTCTATTCTAGCACTACTAGGCAATAATTTAAAATCATTACAAGAAAATAATTTATGTTGTTCAGACTTACAATAAGCGCATGAGTTGGTCGCTGATGCTGTTGCCACGTTGGTCACTACCTTGTGAGCCTTGGTTGACGTGGTAGGTTCTGCATTCTCAAATGCCAAGGCCCTTTTTTCCAGGAACGACAAGAATTCAACCACCGTTGGATCAGACTCATTGCTTCTCTCAAGCTGGTAAGCCCTTGATGTGAAGGTATCTAGTTTACGGTATAAAATAGATAAGATTAAAGGATCCCATCCCTCAACATTAACCTTTAGGTTTTTTAGAGCAGCTAAACACTGTTTAATACTAGAAACAAATTCTCGAATGTTAACTGGAGTAGATTTGGACAGAGCATTCAAATCAAGCAGTGCATTATTATGATCAATGATAATTTTAAATCTATGATTGTATCTTTCATCTAAGAGCCTAAGGGCTTCATCATAACTATCATGGGAAAGTGGTAAATTTTTTATAATATCAAAGGGTTCCTTTTGAAGAAAGGACCTTAGGTAATACAGTTTTTGGACCTTATCAATGGACCTGTCTTTGTGTATTATGGCACGAAACATGTTAATGAATGGCGTGTACTCACAGTATTTTCCTGAAAAGATTTGCACCTGAATTGCAGGTAACTTTGCCTTAAAGGCTGGTGCGTTATCTACATTTGGTGTGGATTTACTGAGTATCGCCTCATTGAGCACAGTTAGAACATGGAAATACTTTGCTTCACACTCCTCGACATTTTCATTGTCTTTCTCATCTATTGCGAGAATCTTTTTATTGTATGATTCGTATTCGGAAAACAATTCAGTAATTCTAGCCCTTTTTGCTTGCAATATAGTAACACTACTGAGCTTTACATCTTCGCTGTTTGAAACGAATTGATACAGTCGAGTAATTGAGGCTTTATTATAGCCCCGTGAGGCTTTCATTAACTTTAACGCGGCCTCATCCATGTTTTACACGTTAATACTGATGTTGGTAACACTTATACACACTGTAAACTGGCTATAACAATGTTTGTTTGTTTAATATTACAACAATTTGAACTATAATCTTAAAATACGCAGTTACAATTAGTAGAACAAGGAACACACAATGGTTAATATTTAAGATGGCGGATGGCGTCTTCGTTCGTAGAAACTTTTCTTGAGTGATTGAAGAATTGAACGAAACGAATGAACGTAGTTTGACGTTTGAACTAGTTAGAATTGCTTCTGTGAAGATTCGTCCATTAAGGTTGTAGGATTTTGCTTGACGTTGACACGACGAGAGTGCTGATTGGCTCGCAGCTATAGCGTCATGTAGTTGCGTCAGCGCGCGGGAATTGATAGGCCCGCCGCGAAACAGCAAAATGGCTTCCTCTTGAACTTGCACAATAAAGGTTTTAAAGTAACCCTTGTTATCGCGTCATGCGACCCTCGGCCCCGGGAGGCTCTGAAGCGAGGTTTTATGACGAAATGTATTCTAAATACCTCCTCGCAGTCGGTGACTGATGAGTAGAATCCAAAATTGTAATTGCACTCACGCACGTTGTAGGCGACGTGGCCCGCGCCCGTACGTCGTAGAAAAGCACACGACGATTTTTTCTTGATCGTATCTCTGCACCAATTCCTCTTCCTTCGAAGGACCACAAATATGTTGGAGTATTGCAGCAGCAGGGCTGGTTCTTGGAGGATTTGCAGGTGTAGAAACAAATAAAAAACAGGCTTTGCGACACGTGAATGGATCGGATTTTTTTTATTGTAGACTGAATTAGTGAACGACTGAATGACAGACTTTTGACATAAGGAAACGGAAACTTAAAAATTAAAAAATATAATATTTTGTTGGAGTTGCCAACAATCTCGTTGTCCGATTTTCATGTATGCGGTGCCATGCGGCTGCGGGGCGCGGCCAGGGCGCGGGCGGAGCGCGCGGCGGTGCGCTGCGCGAGCTCACGCAGGTGCTGCACGAGCCGATCATGCGCTCAATGTCTCCGTCAATTCCCGGCCACCACATACGACGACGAGCTTCATTTTTTGTTTTGACAATCCCAAAATGACTCGAGTGTAATTCTCTTAACAGTTGTTCCCGACAATCTGACGGAATTACTAACTTGTGACCTCTAAATAAGCATCCTTGGTCTACTTCCAAGTCAGTTTTACAATGGAGGTATGGCAAAATTGATTGGCACTTAACTTTTCGTTGCCAACCTCGCTTCATATATTTTATAACGGTTTGGATTATTTTATCTTTACTCGTTGCATCTTTTATGCATTGTAAGGATAATGGCAACATTTTTGAGTCCAAAAAATTTAGAAAAGAAATGCCATCACATTTTTTTGTTTCTGAGTTCGTTGTACTACCTATTTCGATCGGGGCTCGCGAAAAATAATCGGCTACTACATTACTATTACCATCGATATATTTCACGGTATAGTTATAGGCGGACAAAATGATCGCATATCTTTGCAAACGTGATGCCGTCATTAATGATACTCCTGACTTATTGCCAAAAATAGACAATAGGGGATTGTGGTCCGTTTTTAAAATGAACGGTGTTTCCCTGCCGTACAGATACTGGTGAAAGTGTTTCACCCCAAAAATCATCGCAGTCGCTTCTTTTTGTACCTGACTATAATTTGTTTCGCTATTTGTTAACGTTCTAGAAGCGAATGCAATCGGCCGCTCCACCTTGTTTGTACCGCTCTGCGCGAGCACGGCGCCGAGCCCATACGGACTAGCATCTACTGATAAGATCAGCTGTGCGGCCGGGTCATAATGCGATGACACGCGCTCCGACGACAAAATTTCTTTTATTTTATCGAATGCGTGCTGCTGACGCTCGCCCCACTGCCACTCGATACCCGATCTTAACAATTCATGCAATGGATGTAAAATAGCTGACGCATTGTTTACAAAATTTCTGTAATAATTAATTACACCTAGAAATCTCTTTACTTGGGTGACATTACTAGGGGTGGGAGCTTGTAGTATAGCCTCAACTTTCTTTGGGCAGGTTCGTAGGCCCTCTTTATCGATTACGTAACCTAAATACGTTACCGATTTCTGAAAAAACAAACATTTTTCTTTTTGTAGTCTCAGTCCGGCGTTACGTAACCTACTTAGTACTTCTCTCAGCCTCGATAAATGGATTTCCTTATTAGGCCCCGTAATGCACACATCATCTAACCAACAACTGACTCCTTCTATTCCCAGCAGCAAGGTTTCCATTGACCGCTGGAAAATAGCCGGTGCGTTGGCTTGCCCATATACCAAACGGGTATATTTATATAGACCCTTACTAGTGGAAATACACACATCAAAAGTGTCTAGGGATCAACATATATTTTTGCAATAACTTTTCTCCTGATTGATATTAATTAAAATTTTCTTTAAGGATTCATCAAATAAAGTGTTTTCGTTTGTCACAGTAACGATAAACCAAGTCACCTTTGCATTAATAAAGAAATTTGCCATTTTCCTAATAAAGGGATTTTTGACATTTGAACCACTAACACAAAAGTTCGAAAAAAAGACTGAAATAACAGTTTTCTTTAAAATTTTATTGGGTAACTTAAACAATTAATAATCCGTGTTTCTACCGCGAACACTAACAACACAAGAACATCGGTTTGGCATACTCAAAATGAGTTCATCCAAATCACGCTGTGGAATGGCCGCCCATGTTCGTTGCAACAACAAAAAAAGGTCTTCTTGCGACTGGATACCCTCCATATTCGGCAGAGCTCTTCTCTGTAGCATATCCCATGCATGCTCAATCGGATTCAAGTCTGGCGACTGAGCAGGCCAGGGCAGGACATTGATGTTAGCTGCGGCGAGAGTCTGTCTTACAACTCTTGCGGTGTGCGGTCGTGCATTATCATGCATTAACTGAAATAAGGGACCGATTTGCACTTGTAGAGGAACGATGACGTCTGATACAATCGTCTCAGCATAAATTTGAGCGTTGAGGTTGCCTCTGATCCAAATCAACTCAGTTCTTCCGCCGATCCAAATACCCGCCCATACCATGATGGTTCCACCACTATAAGGATGGACTTCCTGGCAGGATTTTAATCGCTGTTGGCGTCCAGGGGTTCTCCAGTGTCGTATACGTCTTGTATCCGGTCACATACCAAAACGAGACTCATCAGAAAAGCACAGGAAACGCCATTGTTCTTCTGCCCAATTTCTGTGTTCAAGAGCCCATTGATATCGAATCCTACGATTGTGCATTACTATAGGTGGTACCCGTAGCGGTCTTCGGGAATGAAGGTTCACTTCATGCAAGCGGTTTCTGACTGTTTGGTCGCTAATTAAGTTCCCTGAAGAGTGATGAAGCCTCACGGCTAACATCATGGCGGTTATTGTTGGAGCTCTTCGAGTTAAGATTTGAATGTATCGGTCTTGTCTCCGTGTGGTGCAGCGATACCGTCCTCCATGGCGCTCAGCCACGGTACCAGTGCTTCGGTAACGTGTCCAAAGTCGACTGATAACACTCTGACTTGTATTCAGAGCTAAAGCCACAGTACGTTGCCGGGAACCAGCTTCTATCATTCCCACGGCTCTGAGCATTTCTTCCCTGCTTAAATGACGTCGCCGCTCCATAATAACGTTGGTTTTAATCAGTAGTAGGGAAACAGTAGCACTAATAATGTCTTCAATGCGTTGTATGTTTTTATAGGGAAAATATTGACAGCTGATTTTCATCTTTTACTCGAATTTGATTCACAGTTCCTGATTCAAATTATGAAATGCACCAAAAAGGATCCATATAAATTTATAAAATCATAAATTTATTACAAAGCCACATCTCAATCTCAAGAAATCCGCATAAAAATGCTTGATCCCTAGACACTTTTGATGTGTGTAGTAGTCAAATCCTGGGACGACTCGGTCAATTCAAATTGGTTATATGGATTACTTAGGTCCAACTTTGAGTAATGTTTGCCACCACCTATCTTAGCGAACACCTCCTCGATACGTGGCATAGGATATTTTTCGATTTTCATATTCTTGTTGAGCGTGATAGAATAATCGCCTGCTATGCGTACTTTTCCGTTCTTTTTTAAAACGGGGACAATCGGCGTTGCATACCTAGAGAATTGGACAGGTACTAGGATGCCTAACTTCACCAGCCTGTCAATTTCTTCCTCTACCTTTGATTTTAAGGCGAAAGGAACCGACCGCGGTTTGAATAACTTTGCTTGCGCTCCGTCTTTTAAATGTAATTCGACTTTAAATTTATTAAAACAACCTAATTCGTCGTTGAATAGTTCTGAGTGTTCGTTAATCAATTGCTGCACCTCACTATGTGAGTCAGAAATGGTTTGAATATTATTATTTGGGGAGATTAAATGCATTTGAAACCGTGCCATAAAATCGCGCCCGAGTAAAGGTGGCCCACCATTTACTACGATATATATCTTTACGATTTTTGTTCGTCCGCGATAAGTAATCGTTGCATTGAAATATCCGAGCGGGCTTATTTTATGGCCAGTATACGAACACATTTTCACATCATCTTCATACAATGAAAGGTAGAAAAATATTTATTGCACAATTTATCCGACATTATAGATTTACCAGAGTCGGAATCGAGTTCCATTCGTATATCAATATTATTAACGGTAACTGGTAGTGTGATAGGTAAATAGTTGACTGACCTTATATTAAAGAGTTCACATTCCTTGCAATCATGAGTATTTTCGCATTTCTCCGACGACGGCGACGCGGAACCCGATACGGATTCAATATTGTTTACGCGCACAGGTTTTTTATTTTTACACACTTTGTACAAGTGACCTTTTACACCACAAGCACTGCATTTGTAGTTTTTAAAACGACACGAATCAGCCGCATGACTCTTCATTCCGCACACAGTACAACGAGGCCCCTGATAGCGCGACGGGCCGCTGGCGCCCCCGGCGCCTGCACCGCCGCCGACCCTGTACACCGGCTCCTGCTTAACCTGCAGCTGCTCCCGCGCCTGGCGTGCGCACGCTGCCTGTTGGGCTACTTCAAACCACTCCACTTTCTTTGTAGACATTCCAAGTTATAAATGTCGCAACATATGGTCTTAATAACGTCAGTTGTCGAATTTTCTTTTATGATATGATTCTTTTTTAGAGATTCAATTAGCAGATTCATGTTTTCGTGTTTTTCACACAAGCAAGTGTTGCGCATATTTATTTTTGGTTGCAGCACCCAAAAAGTTTTTAAACGTGAATACGTTACGTAGCCATAGGTGGATAACCGGACTTTCTGTTTACATTTTTATTGTATCCGTCATTAAACGTTTCTGTTTCTTAGTTGGAACTAGTAGTTTCTTGTGTCGTGTCGTTTTTACCTGGACACATGCTTGAATTTTCGTCGTCTTCATAAAACTTGAGTACAATTTGGCGGAGTCGAGTTGGTTTTGGGTTAATTTTGTCGCTCTTATCATTCAAATGCTCTTCTGCTTCGCAGTAGGAGGTGACGGCTTCCCATTCCGTCTCGCTCCGGACCATGGATTGAACCAGGGCCGGACGCGAGAGGACGCCGCCGCCGATCGCCGCTAAGTTAGCAGTTCGTTTTGTTTGTGTAGGTACTCGATTTACTAAGCCTACAATATGTTACCTTTTCTGATTTATATTATCAATGTTCCAAAAAGATGAAAAGATTTCCAGTCGTTCTTCTTCAATAAATCTGGTCGTACATTTTTCTCGACACATCCCCATACACTTCGATTCACCCAATAATTTTCCTGGTTTTAACACCTTTACTAGAGAGGTAAGGTTCACCTTTTGTCTTCTGTTTTTTCTCAAATTCTTCTTCCATTCCTTGGGCTCCGCTTGCCCTCTGCGCTTGCGTTTCCGATTTTGAAGACCACTCAACCTCAGCAATATTGGTAGTATTAGTTTCTATGTTTGTATCAAGAGTATTACTAGAATGAAGAATGTTTTGGGTCATAATCATAACATCATTTATTTGAACATTATTTCTTGTTTCCGAAATTGAAAAATCACTTGATGACAAGATACATTCATCTGGTGCGGGCTCGCCATCATTGCTCGAATGTGATAAATACAAATCCTCATTTAAATCAATAAGTGACACATTTTCCAATGTCAATAATTTTGTGGGTGACGGTCCAGGTTCACCAAAAACAGAGAGAGATTCATTTTCTAAAGTTGTCGTTAATTTACTAAAGGATGGTTGAGGACAAGGGCTTAAGCAATTGTTGATTTCTTCAACGGCAGCATTGCAGACGGTCTCGATTGTATGAGTTGGTTCCTGAGACAAAACAAAACAAAATTATTTAACTGTAAAGTAAATAATATCATTGCTGTAGGTATAGCGTACTTAATATTGACCCTAATGAGTAAAAAGGGTTTGGTTTCATAACAATAGTAAATTAAAATCGTAAATTACACACATTTTATTATACAAATAACACAATATTACACAAGCGCTGCTTGGTTTCGGAGCATTCATCAGCAATATCAACATGATAGCTACTTCCAGGTTGAATCAAAATATTAGATAAAATTTGAGGTTTTTTAGATTTTGCTGCACCGACTCCGCTACACTTTAGGGCTTGACTTTTTGATCAGATCGATCTTGTCACTCTTGTTTTTGTTAGTTCTATCAGTCAACAGTCTTTTAGTTTGCTCGCCTATGATGTATAATCCTACATGATACCCATGTTCACACGACACTGAATTATTTTTACATTCACCTTTGGCGCAACTCATTTTTCTCATTGATAGTTGGTTGGGCTCATTGGTGTTCCACACTGCCTGATGAACTTTCATAGTCCCTGCAAATTTCTTGAGATCGGATGGAATCAACAAATCTTTTTCATAAATACCGGAATCGTTAACAGTTTTCGTTATAATACCTTGAACAGATTTCAGATGAGTCATCAAAGATGAGCTTATGATATCATTGCCTTGAGCAACTATTCTATCAGCTGTTCTTTTAAGGGTTGCACCGACACCATCTGGGGCTCCTTTTCCATGGCCGCTTTCTGTATAATTCCATGTTATCGTAGTCAAACTGGGAACGTACCAGTGGAGTTTGATGATGATATAATAGTAGTTTATGCAACTGTGCATAATGAAGGGCATTACAACACGAGTGTTGTAAATACTAGTAATTGACAGCATTGCGAAACATCGGTAGACCATCGGCGCCGCTAAAACAAGGAACGAATGGAACGAAACCCCACCCCCGCCCTCGTGCAACGCGTTTTACCTTCGCACTCGTGCTGCGCGCGCTTTGCACTCGTGGCTCGCGTTTTTTCGACTCGACTCATTACGTCACGCCACATATTATTAGGATGGTTTCGCGGACCACTTGGAATGCCTCCAGGGACCACTAGTGGTCCGCGGACCATCGGTTAATAACCACTGCACTAGATTGTAGGATATATGAACCGATACAACCAGTTGTAACTTGTCTACTAAAGCCTATTATGGTGTGCAAATATTATGAGTTGAGTTAATAACTATCTAGTTGTTTGTGAACACATGCAAAACAGCGTCATGTATTAGAGAAAAAAAGATTAAAATTAATTTCTGCCGCAATATGGGGCCGGACGCGGCACCGAGGTCAATATTTTTGAGGTTTTTATTTTTTTAAACGAACTGTTATACAGGGTGATTGGAAGATGGGTGCAAAGCTTTAAGGCGAAGATAGTACAGACAATTTAGAACCATTTAAGCCATGGTTGTCTTAGACGAAGTCTTACCAAATATTTTTAACCAAATTTTTAAGTTTTTTTTCGGAAATTCTCAAAATTTAATGTAAACTGCATAATTATGGCCAAATTGAATGATAAATGAATTCATTTTTTATTTATTTAATTAAAGTAATGTGTAAGCAATCAAGCAAAACATGTTTTAGGCTTCTGTGTCATTAGACATTTTTTTTACAGACATTTAAAGATCAGAAAAAATAAAAAAAATTGTACAATACGTCTTTTAAACCTTATTCAAAAAAAAAACGGAGGGTGCTTTTTTGTTCAAACCTTTTTGAAGACATGCTTGATAATCGCTCTTTCTTTTGAGGTATCATTTATGCGGATATCTTAAAATTATTGAAATTAGGGCCTACAAACCAATTTGAGGGAGAATTTTTTTTTATTTTAGGCAGACTAATTAAAACAACATTTGAATTAAAATTATTTATTTTTCATGTTCAAAATGACGGCCGTGATTCCTAATACAAGCACGGCCCCGTCTTCTAACTTCTGTAGTCGTTATTTTCAACATCATCTCCTGCTTCATTGTCTCAAACGCTGAATTTATTCTTTGTATCAATTCTTCTCTAGTGTTAATTTCTTTGTTGTTATACACCAGTTCCTTGGCCCGGCCCCACACGAAAAAGTCCAACGGGGTCAGATCTGGGGAGCGAGCGGGCCAAGGGATGGGTCCATCCCTGCCGATCCAGCTATCAGAAAAGCAATTGTTGAGGTGTTCCCTTACATTTAAAGTCCAATGCGCTGGACAGCCGTCTTGCTGAAAGATGACTGTTCGGTCTCTTTCGAAGATCGGGACACCTGATTCCTCTACCAGCAGTGGTAAATCAATTTGCAGAAATTGCAAATAATTTTCGCCATTCAATGGATCAGGCAAAAAGTGGGGCCCAATCAATGTTCTGCCAATTATTCCAGCCCATACATTCACTGAGAATTTCATCTGAAATGACACCTGCTTCTTAAAATGTGGATTGTTGTCTACGTCGGCCCATTCATGGATGTTGTGAAAGTTTGTAATACCTTCCCTTGAAAATTTACTTTCATCCGTCCACAAGATTGATTTCAGAAACCACGCATCTTCGATGTCTCTGTTGAGGAGGAAACGGCAGAACTGAATTCTTCTTTGAGGATCTTGCTCTACTAGACCTTGCACACTCCTGCCATGGAACGGATACTTATCATTTTGGTGCATTGTATGCCACACCTTCCATTGAGAAATGTTTAAATTTCGAGCTACTGCTCTAGTACTGGTAGTAGGATCCGCTTGAAATGCTGCTAAAATGTCTTCGTCGACGGCAGTTTCGTGTCTGCCCGGGTTGACTCCAGGTTCCACGCGGTGAAACCCATCTTGGGCAAGACGACGAAACGTGTTGTAAAACACTCGGACATTCGGTATCCTGCGATTCGGATAGCGCTCTTGATACATCCGTCGCGCCAAAGATCCATTGCCGTCTGCTCTACCGTACATAAATACGATATCCGCATATTCTTGATTGGAAAAAGTAGCCATAGTCACTTAACAATTAAGAAAAACGGCGTAGGAGCGCACTAAACGTCAACTCAACACAATTAAGTCAAAAATCAACACGTGCAGGAGCGCGAGGCTACGACTGGACACGGTGAAACAAAAAAGTTCAAAACTAACGCAAACAACACGTGCAGGAACGCAAAGGGCTACAACTGAACACGGTAAATTGTGAATCAACACGACAACGTCCACTCACAAGGGCAGTAGTTTGACTAATAAGTAAAAGATGTAACGGCTTCATCACAGACCGACTGACCCTGACTAAAGAAAAACGACTTTGTTGCCTCAGTAACTAAGACCATTTTGCTGTAAAAACCAACTCTTTATCGCTTTTTGCTATTCATTGGGCGTTCTACCTGGAAATGCCGTCGCACCGCGCTCGGTGGCCATTGTTTAGAGAATCCCCTCAATGGGTTCCCCTCAATTGGTTCCTGCATGTGCCAAAAATTCTTAGAATTGAACAATGTTATCATTTCGAGCACATAAAGTATTCTTTTAAGCAAAAATTTTGTGTTTTGTTAGACTGCCTAAAATTTAAAATTTCTCCCTCGATTTGGTTTATAGGTCCTAATTTCAATAATTTGTAAGATATCCGCATAAATGATACCTCAAAAGAAAGAGCGATTATCAAGCATGTCTTCAAAAAGGTTTGAACAAAAAAAGCACCCTCCGTTTTTTTTTTAAATAAGGTTTAAAAGACGTATTGTACAAATTTTTTATTTTTTCTGAGCTTTAAATATCTGTAAAAAAAATGTCTAATGACACAGAAGCCTAAAACATGTTTTGCTTGGTTGCTTACACATTACTTTAATTAAATAAATAAAAAATGAATTCATTTATCATTCAATTTGGCCATAATTATGCAGTTTACATTAAATTTTGAGAATTTCCGAAAAAAAACTTAAAAATTTGTTTAAAAAAATTTGGTAAGACTTCGTCTAAGACAACCATGGCTTAAATGGTCCTAAATTGTCTATACTATCTTCACCTTAAAGCTTTGCACCCATCTTCCAATCACCCTGTATAATTTATTAAAAAATAACACAGGCCCCTCCTAATACACACATCAAAAGTGTCTAGGGATCAACATATATTTTTGCAATAACTTTTCTCCTGATTGATATTAATTAAAATTTTCTTTAAGGATTCATCAAATAAAGTGTTTTCGTTTGTCACAGTAACGATAAACCAAGTCACCTTTGCATTAATAAAGAAATTTGCCATTTTCCTAATAAAGGGATTTTTGACATTTGAACCACTAACACAAAAGTTCGAAAAAAAGACTGAAATAACAGTTTTCTTTAAAATTTTATTGGGTAACTTAAACAATTAATAATCCGTGTTTCTACCGCGAACACTAACAACACAAGAACATCGGTTTGGCATACTCAAAATGAGTTCATCCAAGTCACGCTGTGGAATGGCCGCCCATGTTCGTTGCAACAACAAAAAAAGGTCTTCTTGCGACTGGATACCCTCCATATTCGGCAGAGCTCTTCTTGTAGCATATCCCATGCATGCTCAATCGGATTCAAGTCTGGCGACTGAGCAGGCCAGGGCAGGACATTGATGTTAGCTGCGGCGAGAGTCTGTCTTACAACTCTTGCGGTGTGCGGTCGTGCATTATCATGCATTAACTGAAATAAGGGACCGATTTGCACTTGTAGAGGAACGATGACGTCTGATACAATCGTCTCAGCATAAATTTGAGCGTTGAGGTTGCCTCTGATCCAAATCAACTCAGTTCTTCCGCCGATCCAAATACCCGCCCATACCATGATGGTTCCACCACTATAAGGATGGACTTCCTGGCAGGATTTTAATCGCTGTTGGCGTCCAGGGGTTCTCCAGTGTCGTATACGTCTTGTATCCGGTCTCATACCAAAACGAGACTCATCAGAAAAGCACACGAAACGCCATTGTTCTTCTGCCCAATTTCTGTGTTCAGGAGCCCATTGATATCGAATCCTACGATTGTGCATTACTATAGGTGGTACCCGTAGCGGTCTTCGGGAATGAAGGTTCACTTCATGCAAGCGGTTTCTGACTGTTTGGTCGCTAATTAAGTTCCCTGAAGAGTGATGAAGCCTCATGGCTAACATCATGGCGGTTATTGTTGGAGCTCTTCGAGTTAAGATTTGAATGTATCGGTCTTGTCTCCGTGTGGTGCAGCGATACCGTCCTCCATGGCGCTCAGCCACGGTACCAGTGCTTCGGTAACGTGTCCAAAGTCGACTGATAACACTCTGACTTGTATTCAGAGCTAAAGCCACAGTACGTTGCCGGGAACCAGCTTCTATCATTCCCACGGCTCTGAGCATTTCTTCCCTGCTTAAATGACGTCGCCGCTCCATAATAACGTTGGTTTTAATCAGTAGTAGGGAAACAGTAGCACTAATAATGTCTTCAATGCGTTGTATGTTTTTATAGGGAAAATATTGACAGCTATAATGTCTTCAATGCGTTGTATGTTTTTATAGGGAAAATATTGACAGCTGATTTTCATCTTTTACTCGAATTTGATTCACAGTTCCTGATTCAAATTATGAAATGTACCAAAAAGGATCCATATAAATTTATAAAATCATAAATTTATTACAAAGCC
Source organism: Xestia c-nigrum (assembly GCA_916618015.1). NCBI lineage: Eukaryota > Metazoa > Arthropoda > Insecta > Lepidoptera > Noctuidae > Xestia > Xestia c-nigrum. The sequence goes on along the minus strand of OU745266.1, from coordinate 18,180,758 downwards.
ACATCTCAATCTCAAGAAATCCGCATAAAAATGCTTGATCCCTAGACACTTTTGATGTGTGTATTTTGATCGTACCTGTTGTAGAAAAAAATATCAAGTTGTTAGTTATTTTAGTACTGAATTTCGACCCGGACACGCTTATTTGAGGCGTCTGAGAATGACCCATATGCTGTTGCGGACTTTTTTTAGGTCTCTTAAAGAGAAACAATTCCATCATACATGATATTTGCGTAACTTAAACCGTTTACGAAGCGCATGCAACGGAAGCTCTCAAAAAGGAATATTTTTTCCCGTTTTTGCAACATTTTTCATGTATGCCCCGCTCCTACTGGTCGTAGCGTGATGTTATATGGCCTATAACCTTCCTTGATAAATGGACTATCCAACACAAAAAGAATTTTTCAATTCCAACCAGTAGTTCCTGAGATTAGCGTGTTTTCAAACAAACAAACAAACAAACAAACAAACTCTTCAGCTTTATAAGATTAATAATAATAAATAATATAGTATAGATGTTATAGCAGTAGGTAGTAGATACCAAGACAAAAAGTGTGTATGTAGGTAATTACCAGCTTCACAGCAATGTTTTGGTTTTTCAAAACTTGAAATCTTTAAATATATTCTGAGGTATTATTGCTTTTGGAAAAGAAATCAAAACGTTATTTTTTACTTTTAAGCCAGACATCCATCAAATACTCAGTTATATCAGACCCCTGGAAATCTTCGACAATTTTCAAGATATCGTTATGGTCGGGGTCTGGCACAGGATATGTAAATAAATAAGTAAAACTTTAGCACAAAAAAATAAGGTGTCAGGTGGAAGGTGTAAACTTTCGTTTTGAATTCACCAATTCTGCAGTAGTATTATCCAAAGAAGCACTCGCTAAACTCGTCGATTGTTTTCTTTTGTTGCAGTTAATATAATTGTTTTGTCTTAATACTTTTCTATAGTTGTTCCATCGGTCCCAAAAACAGCCATAATATCGTCTTGACTTTGAGGCCAGTACCGCACGCTTGATTTGTAGGACAATGACTACCGTCAGTCGGTGAAACACTGTAGAAGTACAATGAAATTTCGTCATCAGGTAAAATTTCAATTACATATTCTGCCCACTTTTTTATTTGAACAGGTGTCAATATACCTCATGGAGTTTCATTGACGAGGTGCGGTATGACGACTCTAGCAAGTTTACTGCGTTCAGATTTTGACAGTGTTTTAGTAGATAATAAATGTCTCAAAGATTTATTGGCTTCGATAAGTGTGTACAGCGAATTGTTTTTCTCTATGTGTTCTTTCTCGAAATAATCATCATCAAGTTTTTCGGTGACGCATGACGTAGTCGATAGAATCAAAGGAGAGGTAGTTTTCTCTTCTTCTTGCGTAGGCGATGCACTTTTGCTATTTATCTGAAAGTGCAGTTTCATTAGATACTGCATTAAGTTTACCCTTGTACAGTCAACAACAAAAGTAAGCAATCATCTGACAAAGTTTCAAAAGTAATTGTATGAAAACTAGCTATTCTGTATGTTCCCTAATTTCCCTAAATATCGATAACTTTAAATTTGTACTAAGATGAAACTATAGGTACCTATTAGCGTTGAATAATTTTGCTCTCAATCGACGAAGGAAAACACATCATCATACAATAATAAATCATATTGAGTTCCTATAAGGGTTAATATAAAATATTGTCAAGCAGGTAGGTAGTTTTATAGTAACATAAAATAGACACAAGCAATCTTACATTTATGTTTCTCTTTTCACTTTGTGTAAGTTTCCACTCATTCCATTTTGTGCGAAAAGTGATGGTCCAAAAAATTATGGACCAAAAACCCAGAGACGATTTAGACAAATCTGGTATCAATAGCTTTGTTAAAATGCACAATTTACCCCACCGAAAAAATTATGCCCATATCCATGGGATATAAAAGTTATAGGCTAACAAATATAACAGTTATTTTTACCAGTTTTTGCAACAGCAATATATTAATAATGAATAACTTGTTATTTTTATCAGTTTTTTCAACAGCAATATATTAATAATAATAATCATAGGACAATAATAAACATAAGTAGTGATTATATGAACCTATCAAGTTGAAATCTTATATTTCACAGCTTGTAAATCATATGTCAAGATACTTTTGTCGTGAAATCTTTTTACAGTTGAATGTGCCTATTTTGTCTCAGATTATTTATTTTTGGGTGCTAATTAAACAGGCTTCTTTTTATTATCATTATTTGCCTCCATTAAGGCTGCACACGCGACGGAAGCTAAAAAAACCAAGTAACTTCTCCCGTTTTCCCAACATTTCCTTTCACTGCTCTGCTCCTATTAATGGTAGCGTGATGAAAAGTATACTATTACCTGCTCAGGAGTATGTAAAATAATTGTACCAAGTTTCGTTAAAATCCGTCGAGTAGTTTTTTTTTCTATAAATAACATACAGACAGACAGACAGACAGACAGACAGACAAAAATTTTACTGATTGCATTTTTGGCATCAGTATCGATCACTAATCACCCCCCGATAGTTATTTTGTAAATATATTTCATGTACAGAATTGACCTCTCTACAGATTTATTATAAGTATAGAAGATAGATAATTGAAAGCGGTTTCTGTTCATCACTTTTCTAAAAAGTGGAAAATTGTACAGTTGGTCTAATCTCCAGTAATGACTTATAGAGGGTAATTTAGTCAATCCCATGTAAAGCAACATACCAATAAACTTGCGCATTTCTTCAATATTAGTGTCTTTCCAATACCTAAAGCGGGCATGCTGTTGTACGGGACCAAACGTGCGGTTTGCGTAATTATTTGTTGCTTGCACCAAGGAACGTAAAAAATCGCATGAAAAAAATATATCAGCCAAAGCAGCAGGTGAAGGTGTAAGGTTAATCTTTATACCAGGCTCACCTGTAAATGCGAATCGCTGGGGTCTGGCAGTGCCTATATTCCACTGGAACTCTGAATCACATGACGGTGCCTCGACTACAGTTGGTGGTGGCGCTTCACCGTCAGATGCCGATGTGACAGAAGACGAACTAGTACGCTCCGATCCGGACTGTTGATTTTCATCACACTCCGGGACGTAATTGTTGTCTGACCCTGAAGAAAAATCTCCATCGTCTGACGATTCTTCTTCATAGAGAACTCCAGTTACTTCATCTTGATTTAATGGCCGTCGTAACGATTGCGTGGTTCGACCGCGTAAAATACAACGACTCGATCGGCGTCCGCGCTGCATGCCAAAAACTACCCTATCAAACGTCAATACCACTGCACGCGCGGCGCTATACTAAAGTTACGTAATAACTGTATCATAGGCGAAAGGAGCAGCGGGGGGAATACGCGATTTTTGAAACCTACAGGAGTGAGCAGGATAACAAGTTGTTTGATCGCGGTGCCAAGGGGCGTAATTTTGCGTATACGCAATATTGCGTAGGTAAGCAACCGGGATAAAATAAATGTTAGTGGGGCCTACCTACGCAATATTACGTATACGCAATATTACGTACCACGGCATCCTTCTATAAATTGGTATCCGTGTTGCCAACTACGTACTATTACGTAGCAGGCCATTTGTATGGTGGCCACCGATTGTGATTTGAAGGTTAACTTTGGCATTCAATGGGTTAATAATGAATAACTTGTTATTTTTATCAGTTTTTTCAACAGCAATATATTAATAATAATAATCATAGGACAATAATAAACATAAGTAGTGATTATATGAACCTATCAAGTTGAAATCTTATATTTCACAGCTTGTAAATCATATGTCAAGATACTTTTGTCGTGAAATCTTTTTACAGTTGAATGTGCCTATTTTGTCTCAGATTATTTATTTTTGGGTGCTAATTAAACAGGCTTCTTTTTATTATCATTATTTGCCTCCAAAAATGTATGTTGCCTTCTAAATTACTAAGTCAGCCACAATTAACGAGCATCTAAATAATAATATCTTAGCCACTAGTTATCTTCTATGTAAACCACTCTAAATACAACTCAGCATGATGGTTATTTTTTAGCATCTAAATTTGTAACATGCATTCTAACAGGAAACTTCTAAAATACTATTAAATGACATCAAAAGTTATATTTATTTAGCTTCTATTTTTGTAACTCAGTACGTTTAAATGTAACTCATCCCATATTAATTGATCGTCAAAAGTTTGCTAAAAATGTCATCAAATAGTACTTATATTGGCCACTTTACATATATGTCACCGTAAAATTGTCATATCGATTAATATAACCTAACCTTAAAACACTTTATATTCCCCTAAAAAGCATAGTCGATGGAGTCTATTTCCGAGTGCAGGGTTGCACTCGGAAATTTTTGGTTGCAGTTGGGGTGCTCAAGTCCCGATTATGGGGGCAGAGATACTTCTGTATATTTAGTTGACAATAATTCGAGAGTTTTCAATATCGCTAGGGAGAAACACGTTATATTGTAATATAACGCACGAACTACAATAAACAATTACACATGATCAACTCAACTCGTCGTTACATGAATCGAATGGCGCTCTCTGATTGGCGCAAATGACCGGTCGCTGTCATCTCGCGTACTCGCGCCAAATCATGTAGTAGCTATTTTGACGATAAAAGAGTATGATGTATTATTTTACATGCTAAGTTATAATAAATGATGATTTCTGTGGAAGCTTGAAATATATTTTTTGAGGACATTGCGTTAACGTAAAATAGTAACGAGATGTAAAATCCGTGGCCGAGTTAGTAAATTAAGTGGCCATGTATAAATAAGAAGGTCAAGTCACAATAATTGATGATTTTACTTGACGCTTTCTATAGAACATTTAGTTGGCGTTGTAAAAAAGACGAATTAGTTTATTAGAGGCTATGTGATTTTCGCGTTGCTTAGTTATAAAATTAGAAGTTTAATCACGTGGCCAATACATAATTTTGTGGCTAGACTTATTATTTCCCTTTATTTTTTCAGTCGCTAATTTAAAAAAAAAACATTACTGTGGGAAAAATATTTATTTCAATTATTTTCAATGTCTATTAATATATCATCTAAGAACCCAGCAGGTTGCATAAGGTCGTCTTGGTACCTGGCCCAGGCCAGATAATATACAGGGTTATTTGTAAAACACCGGCAACCTCGCAGGAGTGGATTGCTGACATCTTAAACAACAACATTTGTTCTACGACTTTTCCGAAAACGGACAAAAAAAAATCAACTCTCCATACATTTGTCCGAACAGCTGATGGAGTTTTGCGTGAGAAGTCGATTTTTTTTTGCCTGTTTTCCCAAAAGTCGTAGAACAAATGTTGTTGTTTAAGATGTCAGCAATCCACTCCTGCGAGGTTGCCGGTGTTTTACAAATAACCCTGTATAATGCTTATTATGTGGGCACAACTGCCCAATGTGCGGCGACCATGAATACAGCTGCAACAGTATTCCGAAATCCTATTCGTGTTATATGAAACATAACAGTAATATCTTCTTGTCCCGACGTGCCTGGAATGGATTCGACACCTAATTAATGTACTTTCTTCGTTTTATTAATATTTATCCTTTCGGGGTGTCTAAAAACTTCAATTGAAAAAACCCCAGTTCCTCAAATATGTTCGCAACAGTAGGACCTTGCAAGTTTTACGTGGTATGTGCCTATTATTAACGTTATTTTCGAAACTTTTTATCGTTAATCTTTTTAACCGTTAATTGTTTAATAACGTTAAGTTAATCGTTATTTTGAAATGGTTAAGCTTATGAGATGGAAGGAGCGGGGGGGCAGCGAAGCGATCGGCGGGCCGCCTGAGCTATGTTAAGCCGCCGCCCGTCGCGTCGTGCCGTCTCGCTCGATCAAAACGTTGCCAGATTCTTACGTGTGAGAAGTGCTGGTAGTACCTACAGTGAGCTGATTTAGTCAGTGATAACGTAATACAAGTTATGTTTTGTCCTAATCATTTTATTTTAGTACACGCCTATCATAGTCACCTAAACCCCAATAACGATCAAAGATTTTTTTTCTTAACGCTTCAGAAATTCTTTCAGCACATTTCATCCTACAAGTTTCCAAACTTTTCATGTTCCTTTCTTTAACAGGTTTTCCGTTTTTTGTCTGGTAACTTTTCCAAGATTTCTTTTCTTTTTTTCTATTTTCTCTATCTTCTCTTCTTTCTTTTGTACTTTTCCTAGGTTTACGTTTTCGACCCTGTATAACACCTTCTCTATCCCAAAATGACGTATTATTGCTCTCATCTGAGTTTGACTGAGGAATAATAACATTGCGTCTTCCTTTTGCACGCCTATTCCGTATTGAACAATCCGAGTCACTTGTATCGGGTGTATTTGGTATGTAGTCATCACTACTTTCACTAGAATAATTGAGATCAGAGCATGGCAGCTTATCAACTAATAGAGAAACAATATCAAGACATATGAGATATGTTTCGTCGGAATCAGTAAATAATATATTATCATCTTTGTCGGGGTTCGGCCTTGGGGTAAAATTTTGGGAACATCCAGGCATAGGAGAACATACTTTTGAACTGATTGGTGAAACGTTTTTTAAACATTCAAATATTGGGGCATAATCCGTAGAACATCCTGGCTTTGGAGAGTTATCCTTCGAAAATCCTGGCTTTGGAGATTGATTCTCGGTAATCAGAAAACAAGTAGGTACAGCTTCTTCAATTAAGCAATCCACGTCATTAACCATTACCAGTTCTCGATGAACAAGATCTATCATTCGGTTAATTCTACCTCTACCAGCCATCCCAAAAAGAAAATAACTAACTTAAATAAAAATGTACAAAAACTCTGTATTTAACCTACTTCATGAATCACTCTATCTATTAAAAATACATCAAAATCCGTTGCGTATTTTTAAAGATTTATACCTACTATGTAGAGATTTCCAAATAGTTACGTTCCTTAATACATTCTTGTAACGTAATTATTAGGTGTAAAAAGGTACAATTAGACTTGAACCTGTTAAAGTATACATTCACTACGACATAAATTACAAACAATATGTGTAAAACGATCTAATTTACTCGCGTTACGGCAGCGCGTCGACACAGGTTCTGCTCAGTAGGATGCGCGAGCGACTGCAGTGTTGCAAAATTGAAAATTAAAAAATCGGGTAATATTCCAGGTAATAATCGGGAGAAATCGGGAGATTTTTTTGGCAAAATAAAACAGCAGTATTTTATGCTATTAATTAAAATGATTTATTAAAAATATGAAAGGTACAGTGATTACTGATTATTCATTTTCATACCACTTCTTGCTTGCTATTTTATTAAACATTTTTTGGTCAATATTAAAATTATAACAAGTTTGATTATTTTCTCCTATACATCTTTTTGTGTGCAGAAGACCAATAATTGATTCAGTGGATAGCTTGTTGCGCTGTTTAGTTTTCATTAGATTGATTGACGAAAATATTCGTTCGACGTTTGCAGATGAGTGTGGTAAACTCAGAATATTAAAAACAAACGAACAAATATTTTCAAACATTCGTGAACCATCGCCGCATTTCATGCTGCTAACGCTTGCCCAAAACTCTTCAGTGGTTACACTAAACGACGTAATTTCTTTCGTATTCCGAAGCAAACGCCATTCTGTGTCAATAGTTTGATAATTTTTGCCGTCTAATAAATTTGGAAATTGTCTACATAATGGTACTATTGACGACAGTTTACCTTTAAAGGATTATTTTTAATCGGAAATCTTTGTATGATTTGCTCACATGCTTCAATAAAGAATTGCATGCATCTCGTTTGGAATAAGTGGATTTGTTCAGGAGTCAAACTCTTATCTGTAAGCAAAGTGTTGATGGCATTTGCTCCGTAATAAACATCTCCAATATTTACAAAGTTACGTGGACTTTTAAAGTCGATGTTCTCAAGATTGTTTTTTTCTAAATAGTCTTTTTTCAAAAAACAATCAAACAAAGTTCTCAAACTATTACAAACGTGCGAATACACAACATGTATTCTTGCTGATTCAGATTGCATTTCTCGATTTAATTTATTGAAAATCGGTAAAACAAAATCTAAAAACTGAAGAAAGAGTATCGTTACTGGGTCGTTTAATTTGTTCAATATATTTTTAGCTGTTGTAACATCATCATTTAGTGAACCATCAATGAAAAATAATTTCAATGCTTGATATTGCTCCAAAACTCTTGATATAGCTGCGTGTACCGACAGCCACCTCGTTTGACAAGGATGTAATAATTTATGTATCTTTAAATTGCAAAATAATTGAAATTCTTTAAACTCAGCCGATCTTTTGGGACTAGAGGCGAAATAATTATATATTTCTCTGACAACTTCCTCAACAAACCGAGGTATTTTGCTGCAAGCATAAGACGCACATAAATGAAACGAGTGACATATACATTTCATTATAAACAAATTTTCTACGTCAGCTTTTAGTAAAGTCATTACTGAATGATTACGTCCCATCATAACACTTGCACCATCAGATGCAAAACCTATGAGATTTTGACGAAATGGAATACTATATCGTTCAAAAAAGTCCACAATGCTTTTATGTAATGTAGTAGCATCTGCAGACACAACTGGGATAAGTCCGAAAAAAAAATCTCCTACTTGATTTTTTTTGACATATCTGACGACTAAACAAAGATGTTTGGTAGTACTCCTATCCGTCAATTATTAATGAGAACTTAACCTGTCGCAAATCTTCGCAGAGAGTATTAAAGCTTTCTTGTCCGATTACATTATTAAAGATTGCTTGAATCCTGGGTCGAGAGCACTTTAAATTTTCAGCTACTTTTGAATCTGGACAAACCTTTTGTATTAACTTGCCCAGGTGGTCAGTTATCGCGTATGGCAAGTTGTGTTCAGCGACAAACCCAGCAATCCGAATTTCGGCTGAAACAAGTAACACATTATTAGATAAATTCAATTGTAAAATATTATCATCCTTAAAATACATTAAAAAAAACATTGTAAAATAAAATACTAATATAAAATATAATAATAAAACAATTTTCTTACACGGCTGGTTTGGTTTGGAAACAATACAATCTTTAAAAAAAATTAGGTACCTACCTTCTCTTACTTGATGTTTGAATTGGACCACTTCTCGATTTACAAAACCAGTCATCTTAGGTTGATCCGCAAAACTTTTGACAGTTTTGATGTGAAGTTGGGAAGCAGCATGCCTTTTAACAGCGTCGAAACCAGAAGATATATTAATATCTTTATTACAGCTTCGGCAATGTGCGTAGTTTTTCCCTTTTAGACTTTTTTTTAACCAATTCGAGCATTCTGGTCGTGCTTCCCATTCTTCTTTATAATTTTGCGAGTATTTTTTTCGCTTAACTCCGGTACTAGTACTTAGGCTATTATTAGAATCATCTGAGTCGGACATCGTAACTTATAGCACATACAAAAATTCATACAAATAATACTTTAAAATTACTTTTTCACACCAACAGTGCGGACGAACGAAACCATACCATAAATAATAAACTAAACATCCCAGTAGATTCGCTAAACAACCCGAACCGAAATAATTCCACACCAAACAATAATAAACTCTATTGTAAGACATTTCGGTCTAATACGTGTTGTGTGTATAAGTTTTTTTGGGGAATCCCCGTGCCAAAGAAAATATAATTTTTACCTACCCGTGCATTGGTTTAGTGTTACCAGGTCACCTTCGGTGTTGTCGTCTTTAGAATGCTAAATAATAATATATTTTAATCCTGACTTTAGTTTACACTAAAAATTCGGGAGACAGGGCGATTAATCGGGAACTTTTGCACCACTGAGCGACTGACGTGACGGGACGCGGGCGCTATGCGCTCCCCACTCATCCGCACCACTCCCCCGCAGCGACGAGTTATATCGTTTCTCACGTAAAATGAAAGCTATTCGTAGGATACAACTAGAATTGTATTATACATATATGTTACGGCTAATACCCGAAGTGCGGCTGCACCTAATTTAAGCCGGTTAGAACTAGGTGTAGCCACTTACTCTTGGTTAAACCTAGTACGAGCCGATTGATTTCAGGTAAAACTAGGTCTAGCCTTCATCATGCCGGCTACAACTAGGTCCAGCCATTCCCTGTTGGATAAAACTAGATGCAAACAAGTTACAGGCGCCTGGATAGTTTGTTACTTTATAAAAGTGTGATTTATAATTATAATAACATTCTTTAAATTATAATATGCAACTATTGTCTGTTGTTAAAAAAAAATTCCTGATTGTTCCTATTATATTAAAAATTGTACTCAAAATAATTTGAATAAATTATTACAATGTGATTTATAAGAATAAAAAACTCTCTACGTTTCTTTTTATTTGATGTTTTTTTAATATCTAAAAAGCTCTGCCGATAGCATGCCGGCTACAACTATGTACAGCCAATCCCTGTTAGATAAAACTAAGACACGCACTGCTGCTGCAGACGCTGTGAGTCACACTCGCTAGTAGACCTGCAGTAGATCAGCAGCACCTGGCGCTCACATCCTACAGAGGCGCGTGCCTCGCTATGCCCTCCACCCCGCGCCGCTGCTGCAGATGCGGTGAGTCATGAGTGTGACGCGGGGCGGAAGGCTTGGCGGGACACGCATTTAAGTTTTATCCAACAGGGATTGTCTGGACCTAGTTCTAGCCGGAACGATATCGGATAGACCTAGTTTTATCCAACAGGGAATGGCCGAACCTAGTTGTAGCCGGCATGATGAAGGATAGACCTAGTTTTACCCGAAAACAATCGGCTCGTACTAGGTTTAACCAAGAGTAAGTGGCTACACCTAGTTCTAACCGGCTAAAACTAGGTGCAGCCGCGCTTCGGGTATTAGCCGTAACATATACATACATACATACACATTCGTTACATTTATTAATTTCACAATATCATAATGTGAATACTGTCCTCAAAAGAGTTATACTTGATTTTTGACATTTATTTTGGTGAAAACAAATTAATGTCTAGTAATATTACTCACTAAGCCATTTAATAAGGACCATCTGTTGTTGTATTGGTAAACACCAATTTGATAAAAACGTAGGTAGTTTATGTTAATTTAGATTAAAAAAACACAATTTTATTATTTTGTTTTTCAATTTAAAATAATACAAAAGTACTTGAATCCGAATTATGTAGTTTTGTTTGTATTAGTTAAACCCATAAGCACCAAATAACTTCTTTGTTTTTAGAGATACGAGTAGCTTAGATCCGTTTACACCAAATGATAGAGCATTTCTTTCTGATCAATTTGGTATATTTAACTAATTTTCGACAAAATCGGACTTGTACCCCTTTTCACTAGGGCCACAGATATGTCAACGTAAAATTGTCAAATACGTTGTATTGTAATTTTGTAATATCTCCAGCGATATTGTAAAATCTCGAAATATTGTCAAATGAACATACTGCTTACAACAAATCGCATTGTTTTTTATTACAATATAACGAATTTGACAATTTTACGGTGACATAATATACAACCTTATTTTTTGTTTATACTAAACCCGAAAAGGGGTCATTGTACTCATCATTTTGAACAACTTTTTCTATGGGACGAACCCTGAAATCGCGAAAAAAAAATCAGCTGTTCCCTACATTTTGACGAGTTATGCAAACATAAATGTAGGGAACAGCTGATTTTTTTTTCGCGATTTCAGATAAACCTCCTCCTTTTTGGAAGTCGGTTAAAAATATATGATATTCTTTAGGATATATGCTAGTATGATAGTGTTTTGAAAACATACCAAATACAACTAATTTTGCTCGATAGAAAAAAATCACGAATTTATCTCTAAAATAAAAGCTTAAGTACCTACTAGGTACCTAGGCATAAAATTCTTTCAAACAAAAAAAAACTTCTTACTAAGTAAAATACATGCGATCATTCTGATTTTTTGGCAAATAATTCTACAAGCAACATACCTACCTACTTACTAAAAAAATAGGTAAGTAGTGTTTTACTTTTTTATCAATAGATATTTTGAAAATCGCAAAAAACCACACATTTCGCACTATTCGGCCCGCACTGGCTGACGTAACAACCACTTTGTAGGTAGGTAGTGCAAGCTGATTAGAACTTTATTCTACCAGTAGGTATTTGAAACCACACACCAACACAAATAAAGTTGCTAATTTAGCTCCTGTAACAAAAGCTTATTTAACAATATTTACATGCTGAAATTGAAGTAGGTAAGTACCTAGGTAAGCGGAATATGTAGAACCTAATTTGATTCTATTATAAGTGATCAAACAAGCTTACCTTGTGATGTTCGATCATTATTATACGAAGAACTTTATTCGAATATATATTCAACACATTGTAGCTGGCAACCAACGTACTTTAGATTCTCAGCCCTAAAAAAAACTAAACACACACTTCAATACTCCATGATCTCTATCTGTCAGTGTCATTCTTTTTAGAGCCTCAAGAACCTACTTCTCAACTTTACCAACGGGTTGGGTGGGTAGGATTTATAGTCAGATCCTATGCATAACACATCATCCAAGTATTGAACTGATTTGTAGCCCTTTTCTCTCAGGTGACTTCATTATTTTTGTAAAAACATTTGGTGCCGAGCAGAGGCTATAGCAGAGTGCGTTCAATTCGTACAATTTATCAAATTGGAACCTTAAATATTTCCTGTATTGTGGAACAACCAACTGAAATTAAAGAGATTGCTGTTCTATGGTCTTCCATTTTTAAATGAGAGGTAGATACAAATCTATTTAGTGGTTTTAAATTTAAAATAAATCTTTTACTGTCATTGGGTTTTGGTATAAGAAAGACTTTTGAAACAAAATTGATCTTTGCAAGGTGTGCATGGAGATATTGCTCCTAATGTTAATAAATTATCTATGGCTAAGAACATTTCTGCATCTTCAGTACCAGAATGTATTCTGGTATTCTGTATTCTATACATCGGATGTATTCTAGTATAGATAGAATCATCACGACAAATGTTTTCCCAACATTAAAAAAATAAGATAATCTTCCTGCATGACTTACTTCTATGTCCGAGCAGGAGGTTTTGTTTGTGGTGGCAATTTCGGTTTCCTCATTGAGGATTGGTACCGCTGATTCGGAGGCTTGCGAGCATATGTTGTGGATGAGGACTGCATCTTCTTGTTGTGTCCATACCTCGGTGCTGGCCTCTGCTGGTTGTAACGAGGAGGACCGTTGAAGTATCCCTGACGATTATTATTACTGGCATTGAAGTTGTTGGTTGTAGTAGTCTTCTTAGTAGATTGTCCACTTTGTTGGCAGGTTTTTAAGACTTTGATCTTCTCAATCAAGTTAGTAAGTTAGTAGTTAGTAGTTCCATATAAGAAGTCATCCCTCTCGACATCTTTGATTGTGTCCACAAAAGATTTGTCTAATGTCGGTAGCACCAGATTTTTTCTAGACCTTGTTTGTACCTGATGCAGGTCAGCTAGAACTCGACCCGCATCGCTCAACGTGCTAATTAACTTTGGTCTGTCGACTTGCTCGTTCTGAATTAAGGTGGATATGGCATTACCCAATATCACTAATCCAATTCCAAGTTGGTTTTGTTCGGATTCAATTTTCTTGTCCCGATTGACAATATTGTCAGTTACGGAGCTTGTTATCTCCTGATTTTAATTTTAGAATTGTTGTCCATATACGTGCTACATCGTTGTTCATGGTAGGGCCAAATTTTGGTTTTTCAAGCATGAGGTCACCTAAGGCCAACAGGACGTCTGGGTCGGTAGCAGGCATTGCCTGATTGCTATCCACTGGTAATATGCTCCCTGTATCACCAGGTTCCTCCATCACCGTATTTTCCGTTGAAAGACTTTTTGGTAATGTCTCCACTTCCATAGCGGTGCAGTCATCGTCGCCAGACTTATCAGAGTCTGAAAAAACGATAATACCCATATTGTACCAAAAAAAACTGCATAGTAAGGCCTCACGGACCAAACCAATAACCAATGAGTACCTAAAGATCTCGTCCACACATCACGTCAGGGCTGCCAGGTGCAAAAATGGTGTGATCGTACGACAACTACAAAAAAATCGTATGCCAAGGAAATTTTGAAATGAAAAGATCGTACAACCTAAAAGTAAAAGTTTTTTTTTTAAATAACAAAAAAACGTATAGTATTAGAAAAGAAATGCAATAGAGGAAACAAAGAAAGAAAACATATTTATTTGGCACACCCTTATGTAAAGCAACACAATTAAAAAAAACTATTTATTAGATTTATACAAATTTTCTGTAGTCATATTGTTTAACATTTCTTTTGTGGGCTTAAACTTCGTGCATTCGTTTCTTCTTATTAATTGTTTGGCCAATAATGTTCCCTTCAGTGTTTCATTCGATAAACAGTTTCTAAGTTTTGTTTTTATTAAGTTTACTTCGCTGAATACTCTTTCACAATCTGCACTAGAATGGGGCAAACATAACAAATTTAAGGCAAATTGAGCCAGTGTTTTATAATTCTCAAAATGTTTTTTGATGTTGCCCCAAAACTCGTCGGTATTCATAGATAAATCAATCTTATCTAAAATGTTGGGAAAACTGCGCCATTCGTCATCTATTGCCTGCATCATTTGAATGTCGTCGGGTTTTACAATTCTTGGAACAAGTCTCATAAGAGGCTGTAAGGTAGGTACTTTATTCCTGTAATTACTAGAAGCAGCATTGATAGGTTCAATACAGTAAATTTTTGATAGAATGGGATCATCCAGGTCATATCTTTTTTAATTTCTTTAGCGCTTGTGATTAGAAAATGCCGACAGCGATGAAAAAACTACTTAGTGGCCGTAATGTGATGACGAAATTCAGGCTGTGTAATTTTGTTCATCACTCGGATTCCCAAATAAATGTGATCATCTTTTAACCATTTTTCTTGTCGTTCACAATCAATGGTAGAAAGCTCAGTTTGGTTGACATAATCACGATCCAAAATACATAGCAAAATATCTTTATACATTTCGCGCACCTTTTCGTTTAGAGATGTAATCACTACTTTTTCCGATTGAAAAAGTTTATTGAAATTGGTAAATTTTGGCAATATCCAAGACAGGAACAGGTAATAAAGCTGCATGAATGGATCATTTAAACTATTAAATATCAGTTCTGTTGAAACAAGACGTTCATTCAACCAACAGTCAGTAAAGAACTATTTCAATGCATCCCATTGTTCTAATAATCGATCTACAACCGCCACCAATGACAACCAACGGGTTTGTGAAGGATGCAAAATCTTGTGAGACGAAGCACTCACAAATTCTTGAAACTGTTGAAGGCGAAATTGCCTTTTAGAACTATTTTTGAAAAAACTATATATCTCTCTCGCCAAATCTTCGCAGCGCCTTGGTAATTGTTTGCACGATTCAGATGCGCAAAGGTGTGCAGAGTGGCAAACACATTTCATTACAAACATACCTGGCAATTTTTTCTTTAGTCTGCTCGCCACAGAGTTATTCCCACCCATCATCACGTTGCAACCGTCTGCACCAAAAGCAATTATATTTTCAGTCGATATATCCCGGTCAGAAAAAGACTTCATCAGTATGTTAAACAAATTTTCCCCAGTAGCACCTTCTTCTGCTGTTTTTTCATCATGAGAGCTGAATATTTTGCAAAGATTCCAAAACTTACTCACAATTTTATTTTCCTCAATGTCATAATATCTAACAATTATACAACTGGCCTTGTGAGTGCTGACATCTGTTGACTCATCAGACATAGCGCTGAATTTCTCAGTTTTCAGTTTTTCGGCTAGAGATGATTTTTCACTTTCACCAATTACTTCGGTGATTACAGCTGTAGCTTTTGTTCTTTTCATAGCAATTTTATGTTCCACTCCGAAATCTTCCAATATACCATTTATTAAATCTGACATATGATCTGCAGTTTGGATTGCAATATTATGCTCGGCTAGAAAACCCGCCAGCTTGATTTCAGTCGCTGTGACAATTTTATTTTTCGGTATAACTCCTTTCGTAACAAATGCGGACATGATATTACGCTGTTTTGTTTTGCTTGACATTGCAGACATGGCTTTCATATGCTTTTGCCTTGAAGAATGTAATTTTAAAACTCCATATTCTGACACCATTTCAACGTCACAAACAGTGCACCTGGCTTTAAATTGATTTTTACCGGGCCCTAACCAGTCCTTAAAAAAGTCTAGTTTTTCCCAATCAGGCCGATACTTCTGTGCCCTGTGTTTATCCCTCACTGCTACAGAAAGCTCTCCTCTTTTAGCCAATTTCTTTTTTGGAGTACCTAGCGCAGGTCGCTCGTCTTCACTTTTATCACACATTCTTGCTTGACCAAAAACAACAAACACAAAAAAGCACTCGAGACAGTATACAGATTCAAAGAGGATAGTATAAACTTTAACTTAGCGAGACTGACAAATTGCAACTATTACCGAAAGAAAAAAATTATAGGTTTCGTAAAAATGCAAACAAATACAGCCTTTAAATGACTCTACAAAGAATCTTCATTCAAGTAAAAGATCTACGTACACGTTAGGTTATTTAGGAATTCCCCGAAAGTCTACTTGCCAGTTAAGGACGTTCGTTTCATTATGATATGTTGCTAGGTATATAAAAATCGTACATTTTCGGTACGATTTCGGTCTAGCGATCGTACATGAGTAAAAATGCTAATAAATCGTAGGAGTACGATTGAAATCGTACATCTGGCAGCCCTGCATCACGTGTATGACCCGAGTCCAATGACCACGTCGGTGTATTTCGTACACCACCCGCGTCTATCGATATTGAGGTTATGAAAAAACTCACACAGCTTTTCCAATCAAAATGATCGGTGTTTTATCGATATTTTGTACAACATTTACCTGGAAAATGTGACACAATCGTGTCTTTTTCATCAGAAGAACTCGCAGCATGCGGCGCGTCGGCGTTTTTGTCTTCTTTTCATACGGCGTTCGATTTTCCTAATTTTTTCCATATAATATTCAAAATTATCTTGTGTATCGCTTCTGGAACGCTTAGGCATCGTTTTAGCGTTATGTGATAGTCACAATTTTACAGATATCTACTGAAATAAAAAATATTTAACTTTTCCTACAAGAAAATACGTTACGGTTGCCGCGCACAGAAAAAGAATGACACTGACAGATAAAGATCATAGAGTATTGATGTGTGTGTTTAGTTTTTTTTTTAGGGCTTTTTTTTTTAGGGCTGAGAATCTAAAGTGCGTTGGTTGCCAGCTACACAAAAGGAAGCTGCATGTTGAATATATCGAGAATAAAGTCTATTATAATTAAAATATTGACGTTTAAACAATGATATTCTAATAAACAGATATATTTTACACTTACAAAACTACCGAAAAAAGTGTGCCGCGCCGCAGCGGCGGCACACATACACACCATTCATTCATTCTACATTTCACTACAACTACTACAAGTAAAATGATGCAAAAGGTAGTGAGTATTTATAGCTCGATAAAACCATTAAGAAAAAATAAAACCGTTAAAAAAAAGAGAGTGTTTTCAATATTGCGCTTGAATGTAAACTCTGGCGAGTTGGCGACCAAGCACTGTATGTTGGGATCATAGACTAACAAAAACGAGACAGAAGGTACAAACCGCGTGTACTAAATTTGTACACGCGGTTTGTACCTATAACAACTAATAAACACTACTAAAGGAAGGTACTTAGGTGAGAAATAAAACACGATGTATATGTCGCCGCAGCAGTCTCTATCTGCTAAGATGTCATCTAATTAATAACACTCGTAAACTATTCCATGATAATATTGATGAACCTGCCATCTCTGCTTTGGCAGTTGGCATTAACAATTATTTACAAAAATCATTATTCGATTGACAGAAGGGTTAAGTGCCATCTATTGGCATTTGCATTAACTAAGACTTAAATAGATTTTCGAGTGACAATTTAAGAGATTAATTAAACAAGTTTAGCTAGAACTACAGTTAAAATTAAGATAGCTAATATTTTATAACTATTGGGATTTTACCAATTTGTCATAGCTCGTTCGTGGACTACGGTTTCTTTGATTGTATGGCAACACTCCACATGTGGTGGATGTCGCCATACAAACGCGCTAAGTACAATTTTAATGGTCAATAAGTCAATTTATAATTCTAAACTATAACTAAATCAGTTTTACTGAAACTAGCTACAAACCAAAATAAGTAACAAGATTATTTACAAAGCAATCTATTAGTGGAAGACTTATTCTTTGTATTAATTTGACCTGGCTTCCGTTTTGTCGGAAATGGTTTATATAATGGTTTACAATGGTTTATAATGGTTATAACAAAAGGAATTGAACTAGTAATTAAGTTAAACTTAATAACACCTTTGCATTTGTGAATATGAGTATTGTTTAATTATTACAATAATTAAGTGTGAAGTATTCTGATATTGTTTGTAAGTTTTAATGACCTTACGATGTAATGAATTACTGTACTGAGTGAGTGAGCAACTTCCGGTGACTCTAAAAAGACGCGTTGAAGACGCAGTGTCTCGTTGAGTAAAACAATTGAATTATTAAGAAAATAGTAATGGCTTTTGAAGTGAACATTACAAGTTTGTGTAAATGAGAAATGTAATATTGGTTGATAAGAGTGCAAGGAGTTTCTTTGTCCGTTCTTCTCCTTATTAACAATATTGGCGAACGGGCTGCTTGACTCAGAATGTTTATTGTGCCTGTACCTAAATGGTTTCTTAGAAATAAACGTTTGGAGTTTGAGTAAAATGTGGTGTGTGATTTCAACTACCCATCTACCTATCTACTAACAGGCGATGTGATGGTTATAGACTGCAAAACAATAAGTATGGCGGCGAATGGCGCCAATATTCGAGGACTGTTGCTCTCCAGGGATTCCCTGTCGTGATATATATTTATTTTGTAATATACACCTCCGAAAAGATTCATTTTTTTCTTACAGGCCTGTCAGGACCTCATTGGTTGGAAACATTAAGAGGCCTGTGTAGCATGCGTAGTTCATACAAACGTAATACCAAAATAATTTGTAAATCAAACATATTCTTAAGGTAGTGTGTATTTATTTCGATTGGATTACAGAATATCTATGTTCCCAATTATATATTTTGAAAAGACAAATGATATAAAGACGAGATATAAATAAATAAATAAAATAAAAATATTTTATTGTCAGGCATCAAGGCCCATAGGGTGTTAGTATTACATTTTCCTTAAAGACTATGTTAGTAACAACCAGGAACAGTATACAAAATAACAAAGACACAGAAAATAAAATAAAATAAAATGACAAATTAAAAATTAAAAATTAAAAATTAAAATTTAAAAATTAAAAATTAAAAATTAAAAATTAAAAATCAAAAATTAAAAAATTAAAAATTAAAAATTTAAAATTTAAAATTTAAAATTTAAAATTTAAAATTAAAATTAAAAATTAAAAATTAAAAATTAAAAATTAAAAATTAAAAATTAAAAATTAAAAATTAAAAATTAAAAATTAAAAATTAAAAATTAAAAATTAAAATTCAAAAATTAAAAATTAAAAATTAAAATTCAAAAATTAAACATTAAAAATTAAAAATTACAGGAAGGTTTAACAAGCTTTGCTTCCAACGTGTAGCCTGATAAACCTCCCCATTGTAGGCCCATCCAGCCTCTCCGCAAACACCCTCAGAACGCTGTTGCTGCTTCCCCTCACTCGGGATATTACAGAGGCAACTTTCTTCCGCATACGCGAAGTAATCGTCAGTGTGCGCATCGGCGAACATACCTGACGCACTACAGTAAGGTGGAAGCCTCAACAGCGCCCTGAAGGCATTGTTGTATTGAATGCGCAGAGCATTGTCTGCTTTTAGGGTGTGGTTATCCCAAAGGCTGCTGGTATAAAATGTTTGGCAGTAGGCCTTAAAAAGAGTTAATTTCACGGGAACTGAACAACCGTAAAATCTTCTGCATATCATATTTCCCCTCACAGCCAGTGCCCTGCGCTCCCTTTCCATATCCAAGTCGTCTTTTAACTCTTCAGTAACAATGTGGCCTAAATATTTAAAGTGGGCAACTCTTTGTAAAAGTGAACCATTTAGTTTTACAGGAGGGACAAATGTTGGATTTTTATTCCTACCTCGAATTACCAACAGCTCACTCTTTGTAGGATTATATCTCAACCCGTGCTGTTCGGCATAACGTTCACAAATGGAGAGTAACTTTCTAATTCCACTGATAGTAGGGCTAAGCAGCACCATGTCGTCTGCATAACTTAAGTTATTTAAACATACTCCATCTATATGGCATCCGACATGAGTGCTGCTGAGCTCAACCAGCAGCTTATTAATGTAGATATTAAAAAGCCTCGGGGACGTTAGGCCTCCCTGCCTAACGCCGCACTCAAGTGTATACGGGTCAGACAGTGCATTAGACCATTTGACGAAGTTCCTCTGCTTATCATACCAAAAAGATAACGTAGACACTAATGCAGTAGGAACGCCAGCCTCCAGAAGCTTCTCCCATAAGACATTGTAAGAAACAAGGTCGAAGGCCTTAGAGAGATCCAGGAAACAAGCATACACAGGTGTTTTCCTGTCATTATAATATTTGACAGTATGCTTCAACGCAAATATTGCGCTTTCGGTAGATAGCCCAGCACGGAAACCAAACTGTGTGTCGTGTAACTGGGTGTATCTACCGAGGTGTGAGTCGAGCACACTGTCAAACACTTTGGCTATCACAGTTGCCAGTGAAATAGGCCTGTAGTTACCTTTGTCTGCTATGTCCCCTGTCCGATTCTTTACAACAGGTACAACAATTGTATCCAATAACTCCTGAGGTAAGTAGGAATGTCCCAAACACAAATTGAATAACATAGTCAATACTCGCGGCAGATGACTACCAGCATTTTGAAGGTGCTCGATGCTAAGCCCGTCATGACCCGGTGATTTACCCCTCTTCATACTATTAATCACCGATTTTAGTTCTTTACATGGAAACCAGAGGGGTGGTCCTGACCGGCATGTCTCAGCATCGTGCACCCTCGGCACAGACTGAAGAGGTGAGCTCACTTTAAAATGGTCTTTAAAACAATTGGCTATCTCAGTGGTATCGTTTTTACCATCCACGCTAACTGGTAAGCTTGGAGTGTTATGCAACCTTTTAGTACCTTTCCAAAAAGATGAAAAACGTTTTTCTGAATGGAGTGAAGCTAAAATATCCATTTCTATTCTTTCTTGGTTTTTAATGCACCATTTCAATTTTGATTTAAATATTTTACGACTTAATATCATATCCTCAAAAATTGGCCCACTGCTGGGTTGACCATACCACATCCATAATTTAAATTTAATTCTAGCCTGTGTGTGGAATTCTTTAACGTGTTTGTTCCACCCTTTTATACACTTTTTTCTTACAATGCCTTTTGGGGTTCTGCTTATACTAGCAGCTTCACTTAATATAGACACAATTTGACCATACATTTTATCCAATAAAAATGTATGGTGGGTATTATCACAAAATTTATCAGCACAAAGTTCAAACTCTTTAGGAAAGTCTAATTTCTTTAATTTATCGTTGCATAACGAAGAGTATAGACTGATTTCCTCTGGTTTTCGTTCACCCCAACATACACTGTTATTAAAAGACTTAATTACATTAGCTTTCACTCTAATAACATTAATATCACATTCTATTTTCAAAGGAAAGTGATCAGACCAGAACGAATCGTAAATCACTTTGATGCTTTGAATTGTTTTTCCTGCGGACTGTGTAACAAGACAATGGTCAAGCCAACGCTTACACCCGTGTGCGTCACTGATAAAAGTGTACGTTTGCGTTGACATGCTTAGGTAATCAATGTCCGCACATAATAAGTCTTGCTCAGTACAAAAACTAAGAAGTTCGTTACAAAATGACTCACCCGGGTGCGCGTTGAAATCTCCCAATACAAACACTGATTCAACATTACTATTTTGTATGATAGAATACATTTCACTGAGACATTCCGTAAAATGTGGTAAGTTATCACCGCAATCTGTTGGCATATACATATTTATAACCATGAAGTACCGGTTGCTTATCACTACACTTACTGCACAGATTCGGTTATTGTCACACTGCACTACAGACACGTTATCAACTGCACTTTTTCGCCACAATATGGCAAGGCCTCCATACGGTCTACCTTTACAAATCCCAGCTGAAGTGTCCACTGACGACTTCGCGGTATAACTGAAGTCGTTATCTATATTTTCCAGAAATGATAAATCATGTGGATATAACCACGTTTCTTGTAACAAAATAATGTCAGCTGTTTTGCAAAGTAAGCGCACACAGTTGACAGATCTCTTAATATTTTTACAGTTAAATGTTATAATGTTCAATTTCGATGTACTATCCATTATTAATTGTATTGTTTATTCCACCCGTCTCAGAAATAATTTTATTTCTGTCTTGTTTACCATTCTTGAAGTGAATAAAGCGACGAAATGTGATGCCATCTGGCCACATCTGGTCGTCTAAAAATGTTTCCAACTGGCTTTTATTGACCAATAGTTTAAAAGCATTATATGGCTTTTCCTTCTTCATGGCAATTTTCTCGACTGTAACAACCTGCTCCGTTTTCTTTTTGATATATTGGCAGATATCTTCCACCGCTGTGTCCTTGTTTACGTTAGAGATAAACAAAGAAACTTTCGTATCGGCGGCTTTAAAAGTCTCTGACAAGTTCATTGCTGCTTTGCCCGTTCTTCCAGCAAAACGGTTTCTAGATCTACGATTTTGCACTGTTATCCATTCGTCAGCTGGTTTCATTACCGCCCTCCACTCGCCATTTCTCACAGTCTCCGCCATAGTGGGCTTCATTGTTTGTTTCAACTCTGTATGACAAACAGTTGACTCAATCTCCGTATACATTTCGCTATCTAGCACCGTCGAATTAACAGGTGCGTGCGCACTTAGCTTATCTCCATCGGTACAAGCGTGAGCGAGAGAGCGATATTTTGGTGAGTCAATGCGCTCGGACTCTGCGCTCGAACGCCCCGTCATCGCTGTATTGTCAGGCGGTAGACCAACCGGCCCGCTATCGAGCAAATACCCTCCTCGTTTATTTGTATTGATGTTACAAGTTAATAACGATGCTGGCAGCCTGCTATATCCTAATTCTGTCTTCATCTCATCCAATTGACGGACTGTTGCATAATTGCCTTTTATGTCATTGATTTCAGCACGCACAATTAGCAAGTCTTTTAATAATTTAGTGACATCGACGTGGTCAAATGTTACGGGCGGTAATTTTTGCAAGTCACGCGGCATAAGATCTGGTTCGGTCACTTTAAAAACACATATGATATCCTCTAGGTCTCTCTGTTTTTTGCCTTCTTTACGCCTGGATATCTTCTTCTGGTTAGTCTTTAAGGAGCTAAACAGCAACTCTTTAGCACTAACAACATCTTCTTCGCGAAATGCAGATACACAGATTCTTATTAGGCTTTCATTGTCTATCACATCTATTTTGTTCTGTATAAATGATAACAATTCACATATCACGATGTTACAGTTCACACATTTTAGCGTATTTACAGACATTGTCGCGGAAGCAGGTGGGGTACCCACATTCGAACCGTTCGCTAGCGCGTTCGGCGGCCGACCCGATATGAGGAATTTCAAATTTCTATAGAAAACTTATTTTTCTCATAACTCTTGTTTAAATCGGTTTCCATTCAAAGTCAAATATTTACCTAAGTACCTACCTAGGTAAGTACCTACTAAACCTACCTTAAGTACTTGTCTTACATAGAACAGAGGGCTTCTTGGTGTATAATGCAGTGAAACTGCATGAGATCTTCAGCGTTTATGTTTTTTTCTTGCAGATGCTTTTTCAGCAAAGTAACTAGCCCAGAATTGACACCAATCATCGAAGGAGCACCGTCAGTCGCAACTCCCGATAACTTTGATAAGTCCAAATCAGTTTTTTAACACTCATCCAAAAGTACATTGACTATATCAACTCCTCTGGTTTGACCTTTCAATGAACACATTCCTAATAACTCTTCTAAGACTTCTAAATCTTGAGTAACACCTCGTGTGAATATGAGAAGTTGAGCTGTGGAACTAATATCAGTGGATTCGTCGAGTGCTAATGAAAAAAATGATCTTAGTTTTTTCATTTAATTGTTCCGCAATATTACCTGACAAAGACATAATTCGTCTTTGGATAGTCATACGATTCAGTTGAATTTTCTCAAACTTTTATGCTGCTTCTGGACACATTTTCTTAGCGGCAATTTCTATGCATTCTTTTACAAAATCCCCATCATTGAAGGGGCGACTTGGCTTTGCTATCATTCGAGAAAGGAGATCGGCAAACAGTCCTAATAAATTAGGCCTCAATAAACAAAAATGAAATAATTTGGGTTTTCAAGGCATAATATTAATAGATAATCGTGTGTAATTAGTTTTTTGATACAACATGGGATATGGAAAATAAAAATAAAAAACTTTATTTCAGACAGTACTCAATAAATCCCATTAACACATTTCTTTCCGCTCTTTTATTAGGTTATGAGTTTTAGTGAGTTTAATATTAGGTGAAACTTACAGAATGTTGAATTTAAATTCCTTATCTGCACATGGTGAGGGATTTTAAAGAAAAAAAAACGAATTCAAGTCAATTGATAATATTTTATTAAATGTTTTCCACATGATCGGTGATCAGTATATTATCGAGATGCTGGGCGGGAGGTACCACATTGTCTTGGTACCTAGCCCACCCTAAGTACCATATTATACATAAAATATGTGCACAGCAGCCTACTGTTCTCTTGCCTACATTACAATTGCAATAGTGTTGTAATATTGCGTCCCTACCGTTAAGAGAGCCGTCGACCAAAATATAAACAAAATATATTTTACGGCCTATATGGCGCGATTGTATTTTCCCTCTTAGCAGCCAAACACTATTGTCAGTCGACAGCTCTCTCAGTAGACTGCTGTCAACCTCTCTGCATACCTCAATTGTGAACGATCCATTGGCTCTTATGTGCTCGCCATAATAGGAACGTGCCTGTTTTATTTGGTACGTTCCTAAACACACCAATATCAGTTCATTGTAGGTGAGCCGGGGAAAATCACTGACATTATTGTCATCAACATTTATTTGTTGAAAATTCGTTCGTCTTCTATTTAAGTTATTATTAATAACTACAGTACTTAAAGTATTTTCTGAGTACATTTTCTGATTTATTATATTTAGAATTTCCCCAGCATCATTCCTATCTTCGATAAGAGGGTGAATGGCATTAATCAGGGCAGCAGCTACAGAAAAATCTTTCATCAAATTGCGAGATGCGGCATTAAAATACTCTTGCCGGAAAATCTTAAAATCACGTTTAAACCTACCGTTAATCACCTCTATGACCCAACGACATATTGTCACTGCCCTGGAACGATTAGCCTCTATTGTAGATAATTGTGTTTCACCCTCTTGAACTGTGGCTGGCGTATAAGCACGGTACCCACAATTGTTTAGTAATGACAGAGTCTCTAAAGCCCCTATCCAGTATAAAAACATCATTTGGAGCAAAAAATCTTCTTAATGGTTGATTTTCATCACGGAATCCTTTTAACATTATTTCAGCATCTGATGTTGTTGCTGGATAGGGGCCAAGCACTTCGATAATATATCCGTCTGTGCTGACAATTATAAACATTTTTACAAGGTTTCGATACTTGTGTAAGGAATAAGTATTTTTTTGATACAAATAATTGGCACTCTTTTGTACATAAACATAGGTACCATCGGCTATCACAATTGCACTGGTTCTATTGTTGTCTCCATAAATCCCATTGGGGATCATAAGGTTTCTCTGGGCAATTTGTTCTCTGTTTATGTGATTTACACCTAAGTGCAGAGGGACATAGTCTTGTACTAAGAAATCTCTAGCCCGTGATATTAAAGAGGATGTGGTCCTTGTCGGTATTTGAATTAAAGAAGAGATTCTTTCAAATGAGTCCCCTGTTCTTAATTTTATTAAATATGCTGCTAGGGCAAGCGATCCATTACTCATTTGTGAGAGCCGAGGTACTTCATTTAGTATTTCAGCAAATTGCTGTTTAGTTCGACCAAACCAATAGTGGACTAAATGATCTGGCATATTCTCAATATTATTAAAATCTATACTTTGAGGACTTGCGTTTAATGTCATCAAGTCCTGTATTTGTAAAGCAGTAAACATGTGGTTGCTGTTGTGTGGGGGATTATTCAAAAAATCCCATGAACCATGACTAACATGTCTGGAACAAACTCGATTATTCATAGGAACATAAAAATTGTAGTTTTTTAGAAGAAATTGTCTTAGAGATAATGGTATGGTAAGACGTTCAGTGCGATGGCAGCCCGAGACAAAGCAACGATTTTGTGACTCTGCAGCTCTTGCATATAAAGGCATCATTATGTGATCTCGAACATTTGGTGGTACCTCAATAGGAGGCTCAGGAATGGGATTGTCGCCGGATTCTCTTGATGTTCTGACTACATGTGGAGCTCGGTCAGCACGCTGCCAGCATGGATGACAAATAGAGCTTGTAGCAGTTACCTATAAAAAAAAAACATGTTTTATTTATATTCTATCAAAAATCCTAACACAAACTCAGAAAAATAGTAGAATAAGCGACTGCGGTAGAAAAAAATAAAAAATAAAATGTTTATATGGGGAAAAATAACACAGTGCATACTAAACGAAATGACTGAATTTAATTCATTTATATGGGGATTAACAACACTGTATTACAAGCCAGGACTAGAAACTTGTTTGTTACTCTTTAAATAGCTATATGTGCTGTCAGATAATTAAGTACTTACTTGTCGAGGGCGAATCCATTCTGTTATAACATCAAAAATATGGCTTTCACGCTGTGTTGAATGTTGTGTCAGTGTATGGGATCTCATGCGCAATAAAGATCTTCCACAACTAATGCAAACATGACGATGGCCAACATTCAAGTTAGATCCAATATTCGAATCAGCACTCGTTCCTGGCAATGACTGTGTAGCTACCGTCCAGCAAGAGTCGCACACATGGTCCGATGCAGTGACCTGAAATATAGATTAACTATAAATATACAAACACCTAATTGCTACAATATATTTTTGGTAAGTACCAAAGTGATAAGCAACTGTGGACGCAGGTGCATAGATGGTGGTACATTATTTGTTGTTTGCTGTTTAACAAGCAACACAGAGAATGTAAGTATACTTAGGTGGTGTTTTTACTTGCGTTCGTTAAGAATGCAAGCTTGATATACAATTAAACAATACAGTATGTCATTTTATTCAACCTTGCAATGAGTGTTTAAGTCTATTATGTAATTAAAATAACAATAAAATAACACTTACTTGACGTGGAGATATCCATTCTCTAATCACCGATAGTACGTCCATTGAGTTCAGCGGGTTCCTTCTCATGCGAGCAGTGGATATGCCACAATTGATGCAGCGGAGATTATCCATCGTAAACGACAGGTAACAACGTCAAAAGGCAAAATCGGAGTCCAAAATGCGTGCAAAGGTCAATCGGTATTTCAGGAAGAACGGAGTCCAAGAACGAAATAGGGTCGGTCACAAAGGCAGTCAGAATTGTCCAAAAACACAGCAAAGGTCGGTAATTATAGGTATCATACAAAGTAAACAATAACGTAGGTTCGCAACACGAGCGAGAAACGTTATGACGCTATCCGGCAATCTGTTGTTGACAACCGAAAACACAAGTGACAGCCGTATCGAGTGTTGCAATTCGCAAAAATGCAAATCGATTTTTCTAAAAAATCATTAAAATATGTCAACAACAACAAAAAAATACTATATCTTTAATCATTGTTACGCAATAAACTTATAAAAATACTTTGTGGAGTAAAAATAAATATAAATCGAACATTATAATACAAATCTTTTAATGGAAAAAATATGTATATTTAAAAATGGCTTAATATGGTAACATCGGTTGTTTTATCAACTGCAACGCGAGGAATATATCAACAGACTTTTCTTTTTTATTAATTCCTTATTCCTAGGTTTTTCCGGGAAGTGATAAAATAAAGTAGTGCTTATAATTATTTAAATATTTTTTCGAGTGGTCTAATACTTTGTCTATCGAGGCCGTGACTCGCCGATCTCCTTTCATAACTAACTTCTGTAGCTGTTTCTGGATCTTGAATGGGTTTTGTAAACATAGTTTGCTGACCAATAAGCTCCCGTTTTAAAGACAACATTTTTTGCTTTCTTAATTCGCCTGTAAACTTGGTAAAAGTAGGATGCTGCGTTTCATAGTGCCTTTTTACATTATATTCCTTTGCAATCAAACAGAATTCTTGTAATTTAAACAAACGACTTTGTTATGCGACCATACAAAAAAGTATTTCTCAGTTCAAATTTCTTGAAACTGCCGATTTTCATCTTTTACCTTACGTTTTTTACGACCGAGACGTTTTGCTGACAAAATTTCCACATCACAAGAAACATTACTGACAAATTCCTCCATAGTAAGGTCCTGTTCTATGTCCTTAATTAACCCATATGACACTCCGACTTCCCATGATTTTGTGCACGCCAACCCATATCATAAAATACTTTGCAATTAAGCATTTTCTCGGCAAAGGTTTCGTTATCAAAAGTGATTTTTATTTATACGGATTAACATATTTTACTCGAGATAAATCACATTTGTTTTAAATAATTTAGCTAATGCAAATTGTTTCGGAAACATGTCGCTATTAGTAACACATATCTCAACTTGGTCTTCTCTACTGATACCGCATATCTCCTCAGATGATGTTTGTCTTTTAGCTATTCTCTTCTCGCGTCTAACTGTTGTCCAACTTCCTGATGAATCATCCTCTCTAGTCCTTTTTCTCCGTATAGTATTACTTTCATCGCCTTCTGTACTTTCCCCTAGATGTGTAGTCACCTCCATATCCAGATGAGTTATATCCTCTGAATATTGTGAACAGGCATTATTAGGTGAATTGCTCATTACCGTGTATATAAACGGCAGCCGGCCGAGCGCGGCGGCGATGAAGCTACGTATTTCTTATCGCAAAGCGGTTTTTGAGTTGATTTGTACGCTTGACTAATTAGACCGACTCCCAAATTGACACTGAACACTGGGGTTATATCAGTCGATTTCTCGACGTCTGATGCACGACTGAGTTCGCAGGATTAGCACGACAACCAACGTGCAACGTGACGTTCTCCCACCATTCTGCCTACATTCCAATCAAAGCAGTATGATTGGTTAGTCGTGCCATCTACGAACTCAGCCGGTACTACGGTGTTCAAAATAATACTTTTAACACGTTCTCTGCCACTAACAAAATATGTCTTTTTCATTCAGGCCGTAGCGTTCACTGTTGGGCGACAACAAACATTTCTGTTCGGGCCGCGTCGCCCAATGGTGACCGCGCGTCAGACGTGTTTTTAAACTCCAACTGTAGGCCAACGGACCGAAAAGTCTTTAAATTTTTTATGACAGGAGACCCGCGTGGCCCTGCATTTTATTCTGTTTAGCTTGGTTTTTCACAAAAATCACAAGTTTAAAATATAACTCGTGTTTTTACTTGTGAGCTCTATTTTTTACTACTTGTATCGACTTTAACTGTTCCTCTGTGTTATAATTATAAACAAAAATAGCATTTAGCGTTAGCTTAAACAATTTAAACAAAATATATGGACTAAATGACTACTAGTTCTACATAATGTAGCTTTCTAGAGGTATAGATTACAAATAAAACAGTTTTGTAGCGCATATAAAAGTTTATTATAAAAATGAGGTACTTACTGAAAAATATAAATTGAAAAAGTTTAATTAATGTATTTTAATAAAACATTCGGGACATAAAAAAGGTTCATTAGGACAGGTTTTGCAAAAAGTAGTGACTTTTTTTGTTTTATTCCTAGCTACTAAACGTCCCAGGGTGGCTACGTTCTGCTTATAACATTGTTGGCATTGACGACGAACGACTTAAGATGATCCTTCTTTTTTCGCCAGTTCATGTTTAGCTCTCTTCGGTCTCGATGAAAGAGGTTCGGATGTTATGCCTTTTGTTAGGAAATTGGTCATAATTTCTTTTCTTAAATTTACAATAGGAATTTTCTTCTTTGTTACACTTTTGTAAAGAGTGAGTGCGTTTACAACAGCTACATTCAAGATTAAGTCCATGGCCACTTGTTTGTACCACTTCACACTTTTCCTTAGTGGTGTTTGGTACGCTGACATTTGATCCGCCAAATCAACAGCACCTTTAGCTTTATTATAGTCGACAACAATTGCAGGTTTTGAGATAACTTTGTTACGTTTTACGACTCTCACAAAACGCGTCGAGTGTTTAGTGGACAAAACTAACACATCGCGTTTATCCTTCCATCGCATCACTGTTATTCCATCAGCACTTTCTTTAGCAATAAATTGCCCCTTTTTCAACTTTGTAGTAACTACTGTTTTAGGGAAATGTCTCCTGTTTTTCCTCAATGTTCCAACAAGATGCGTCTCTCTACTTAGCAGCTTTCTTGCCAATTCGACATTTGTGTACCAATTATCTGTGAACAGAGTGTGTCCTTTGTCGAACAAGTCATTACACAGTTCCATAACCACATTTGTAGGTGTAGTGTTAATTTCGTCATTCTGTTTGCCAGCATAAATGTTAATTTTATAGGTGTAACCTGGCAATGTACATAATTTAAATAGTTTTACTCCATATTTATGACGCTTTTGTTTGTTATACTGACGAAAGATTATGCGTCCTCGAAAAGGCACAACACTCTCGTCGATGCATAAATCCTCACCAGGTATATAGTTTTCCTTAAAATTGTGATTCATTACATTCAATAAATTTCTTACCCGGTGTAATCGATCAGCTTTGTTCTCCTCATCTTGTTCTGAAAAATGTAGCATTTGAAGCAATATCTCAAACCGATTGCGGGACATAACGGTTCTTGGGAAATTTTGTCCCATCATTTCATCTTTGGACCAGTAGTCTGATATTTTAGGTAATCTCAAAATGCCCATAAACAAAACCAAACCAAAGAATTTTTTTATTTCGACTAGGTTAGTAGGTGCCCAGTTCCGAATGCGTGCACATTTTCTAGCTTCTTGTGAGTTAAGTATTTTAGCAACTGCAAAGTTATTAGTGTTTTTCACTATTTCATTCAAAACATCATCCGTCACCAAAAGCGCATAAAATTCTGCTGGGGATTTGTTAGTCATAAGCCTGCGAACATGTAACGGTGCACCATTACCTTTGGGATCGGTCCATGTCGAGGGTGGTGAACTCTCCGCTAAATCTTGAATGGCACGATTAATTTCTGTTTCACTTGACTCACTATCTGATAAGATGATTCGACGCCATCTTGGTCGCGGAAATTGAATATTGTCGTCTTCATCAGAGCTTATTTGAAAGCTTTGGTTAAGGAGAGTAATTTCTATATTATCTATTCGAGACAGGTCTTCTTGGCTAATCTCAAAGTCATCGAAATCCATCGTTACGACGTAAACTTGCAAAGACGATAATATAACTATAAAACATGCGATTACTGCGCAACGAAGTAACAGCGACTAGCCGTGCGCAAGTACGCGCGATGTGCGTGAGTAGTTGCGGGCGCGGGCGGGTGGGTGGTCGTCACCGCGCCCGCGCGGCCCCCTGTAACAGATTCCCGGTATTCCTTGCGCAGAGGCCACGTCGGACAATGGTGGGTGACACTTATTAACACTTGTAATTGGTATAAAATGATGCTTGTGAGAATGAAAACATGTTTTATCACGTCAAATATATCCCTCAAGTCAATAAAACACACTGATGAAATTTGACAAAATTATAAATTTATGTCTGGCTCCAGGTGAGAAGGGGGTGTCAACCTCCATTGTCCGACGCGGCGTCGAACGTGTTAATATTAAAATCGAATATAATTTTACAAATCGAATCGGATAAAATGTGATACAATTTACTATTGATAACAGTAGCGACTCCTACTTTCCCACATTTGTTTATGTACTTGTTTTAATTGCAGAGAAAGTGTTTCCAAAAGACAATAGCAGCATTTATTAAACGAAACCCAATGGGTCTTTGGGACGAGCTCACGGTCGACTCTTTGATACCATTTCCAATTTAAAGGCAAAATATCGCCACAACTATGTAAGTCTTTGAACCACGGGCACGAAGTAGCTCACTTGAAAAAGTATTAACACCGAAACCATATACCAGTTCATCTAGCGAGAAGTCTACGACTCATTTCGATGACTTGATTGCTGCTGACAATGACGACGACACTAACCAGGAGATACAGGAAATGATAAAATGGCAAAAAAAAGCAATGTTCATGATTACAGTTTATGTGCAGAAAAATAGGACAAAACTAATAAGGCACATTATAAAACATGTGAAAACGGGTATTTATTCTTTGCTCTTCCACCGAGTAGTTTTCATAAATTTCAGAAAGAACATCGGCCACTGCCCATACATACTCGTACATACTAAGACCTGGCTATGAAATGTCGCGACCATGGTTAATATAGGGCTTAAATGGTTCGCCTAACCACCGTCAGTAATCCCACATTGCAAATATATTATTTGAAAGTGGAGGACCTTAGAATTTTCACATTATTTGTCATTTTCGAGGTTATGATTACGCACATAATGAATATGGATAATAGTTATACCTACAACCATAATTAAACTGCAAACTTAGAATTTTCACATAATTTGTCATTTTCGAGGTTATGATTACGCACATAATGAATGTGGATAATAGTTATACCTACAACCATAATTAAACTGCAAAGGTGGAAAAGGAAAGCCTATGTTATCTTACCTATTTTTTTGTGAATACAATACTGTAGTGGCATATATCCGTATCCGTGTGCCGTATCTGACCGTGGCATCACTTTGGGCCCTATCAGAATATCAGCTTTATGACGTTTTATTTTAAATGTTACAGCACCATGCTGAGATAGGAGCCTTTTGGTCTTGTACAGGACAAATTCTGTTTCGTATTTTGTTTGTTTTTTCTTATGATATCGTTATATTTTTATTTTTTTATTATCTCATTATGTTTACTTTTAACTAGTGTTTAATCACAATTCACAATTTTACCATTTTTTTTTATTTTATGTTTTGTCCTGTCGGGCTAATAAATGCTTTTTCTTTCTTTCTTTCTTTCTTTCATATATAACAAACAAAATCATGTTGCATGGATTTATGAGGATTCACGGTAATTAACATGTAGGTACCGATTTGGCTGCTGTTTTAGTAGTTAAAATGTTTATAGACCAGATAAAGCAATGCCCTGAAGCAGCAAGCAGTCCACCAGTACGTACTCATGTACGTACTTATGATAGCAATTTTTTTTACCCATGCAAATAACAATAAAATATTTGAAACTATTCTATCTATCTATTGATGGCAGTAGTAGGGTCGCCAAAAATTACATGGGACTTCAAAACATAACTGGCGAAATGTGGGTGGTACTATTAGATGACCACCACCTAGACCTTTGGGGATTACAGGTGTGGTGTTGTTTTCTAATATCTGTCATGACAAATGGAAAAGAAAAGTAATTAAGGTGATTTTTAAATAAAACACTTATAGTAGTTTTATTCATTTATTCCATATCTTCTCTTACAACCACAGAATCTAAAAACTCAGCAGGAGCAGAAATATTGGACTGGTGTCTGGCCCATCCGAGGTACCATACTATTGTCATAATATGAGCACAACATCCAACTGTGCGACGTCCTACCAAACAGTTGCAACAGTACTCTACTATACCTTATCTCCCCGATATATTATTTTCCACCAAAATATAAACATAATACTGCTTCCTAGATATATGCCTTGATTTAATTTTTCCTCGTATTAGAGTATTATTGCCATTTCCTCTCAAATGGTACTCCGTTGCATTTATGTTTTCACTTCCTACCTCTATACTATAACCACCATGAAATCGGATATGCTCTCCATAATATGATCGCGCCTGCTTAATCTGATATGTCCCTAATGCAAAAAGAATTAATTCATTCATCTCCATTCTAGGGAATGTTATCAAGTTATCCCCATCTGCAGTTATACTAACAAAGTTAGAAGACCTTCTATTCATATTGGTATTTTCAACCATTAGTGCCAAATTATTTTCTAAGGACATCCGTTCTCTTAAAATGTTTAACATTTCCCCTGCATCATCTCTGTTTCTTAGGCGAACACCAAACCGGTTCAAAAGACTGGCTGCTATTGAAAAATCCTGCATCATGTGTGGCACAGTCTTGTTAAAATATTCATGTCGTAATAATTTAAAATCTCTCTTAAAATACCCATTGACTACTTCCACTACCCAACGACAAATAGTGACACACCTACTTCTATTGGCTTGAAGTGTTGTTAGTTGATGCTCGCCTTCCAGAAGAGATTCTGGCATATAAGCTCTATAATTGCAGTCTTGTAACATGCTAATGGAGTCTCGGAAGCCCCTATCCAAAATGAATATATCATTTGTTTGGAGATACGATCTGAGATGAGAATTCTCATTTCTAATTAGAGATGTCATTATATCTGCATCTGAAGTGGTTGCTTTGTATGGACCAACACAGTCGACAATATATCCATCACATGCCACAATTTAAAATGGTTTAAGTCGATTTCTGTACTTATGTAATGAGTACGTATCTTTCTGAAACATGTAGTTCGAACTTTTGTTTATATAAATATAAGTACCATCACAAATCAAAATTACTTGTTCATTATTATCATTATTATATATACCATTTGGCAAGAGCAAATTGTGCTGTAACAAATTCTCTCTTGATATATGTGAGAGCCCCAGATGACTAGGAACGAAGTCTTGTATGAGCAATTCTCTCACCTTGTTCATTATTCTTTCCATTGTGCGACGGGGTACTCCTATCAGTTTTGAGATTCTATCATCCGATTCCCCCGTCCTTAATTTCATTAATAATGTCCCCAAGCCCAAAATACCTCTATGAGTATCTTGGATCCTGGGAACTTCATTAAGTAATGCAATAAAATCTTGCTTTGATCTTCCAATCCAATAAAAAAATAAATTGTCATCTACTTCTCGACTGGTTTCTATACTACTGAAATCTAAATATGTTTTTTCTGTATTAACAAATGAGAACACATGTTCTATTTGTTGCACAGTAAAAGTTTTTTTTAAAACAATCTAAACAAAGAAACGGTTTATTTGGGCAGTCTTCACAGAATGTGTTTACTTTTGTTTACTTTATTTTTCGCTTGGTTTCTACCTAGAATTTTGACTTTTTCCTTGTAACATTCAGAGCACCCTCTTCTAATAATACTACTCTTTCCTTCTTTCTTGACTAGTCTGTGTTTTCCTCTTTTTGCTCTTTATTCACGAATCTCTTCTGTCTCAGTCATAGGATTCGAACAAAATTCTTGCATTATTTCTTTTCTGAAGTCTACTATAGACGTGTGTTTATTGGTAACTTTTTTATATAAAATCATAGCGTTCACTAACGTAGTATTAAGTAATAAATTAATAGCGAGTTTTTTATACCATTTTATTGTTTTTCGCAGTGGTGTAGAGTACGCAGCTAATTGATCAGCCAAATCAACGGCACCTTTGACTTTATTGTAGTCTACAACAATCTTTGGCTTTGATATCACATTTCCTCGTTTATTTACTTGACTAAACCGTACCGAATGCTTTGTGGACAAAACATATACGTCGCGCTTGTCCCTCCATTTCATCATAGTTATTCCATCGGTGCTTTCGGCTGCAGCAAACTGGCCTTTCTTGAGCTTAGCAGTAACAACATGTTTGGGAAGCTGTCTTCTATTTTTTCGAATGGTGCCTACTAAATGAGTTTCTTTGTCTAATAGTTGCCGTGCCAAATCTACACTTGTATACCAATTGTCGATATACAATGTATGTCCTTTGTTGAGTAAATCTTCGCATAAAGACATAACTACATTTGTGGGCGTTGTATTTGTATCGTCGTTTTTTCCCGCGTAAATGCTAATCTTGTAGGTATACCCAGGAATCGTGCATAATTTGAATTCTTTAATTCCGTATTTGTGTCTTTTTTGTTTATTATACTGCCTAAATATTATTCTGCCACGGAATGGAACCATGCTTTCGTCAATACAAATATCTTCACCAGGGGTATTTTTTTTTTGTAGTTCTCATTTAAACTGTTCACTAGTTGACGTACTCGATGTAGTCGGTCTTCTTTGTTTTCATCATCTTTATCAGAAAAATATAACATCTTCAAAAGCAATTCAAATCGGTTTCTGGACATAACCGTTCTCGGAAAAGGATGCCCGATAATTTTATCTTTGGACCAGTAGTCTGCCAATCTGGGCAATTTTACCAAGCCCATGAATAAAATAAGACCAAATTTTTTTTTTATTTCTTTTATATTCGTCGGACTCCACTGATTAATACGTGCACCTCTTGAAGCTTCAGGCATACTGGTAATGTTATGAATAGCATATTGATTTGTGTTATGCAGTATTTGTTGAAACACGTCATCAGTCACAAAGAGTGAATAAAAATCGATTGGTGATTTGTCAGTCATAGATAATCTGACATGAAGCGGAGCACCCGAAATGTCGGTAAAAGGAATTATGTGGCGTTGTTTACCTGTTGGCTCACACCAAGAACTCGTGGTAGGCGTAACGATTGAAGTTTCTTGTGTACAGTCACGTCTAATAATATGTAAACACTTAAGAGTTTTTTATATTGTTTTTCTCCTAATCTACTTATTAAATTTTAATGTTATAACGTACATAGTATTCTGAAACTCATATTTTTATGAAAAAGCTCCAATTTTCTTGTTACATTCGTTATTTCTTGCGAAAATAACTATAATATTAAGGAAAGTGTATACATATTATTAGACGTGACTGTACTGACTTCATATCCTGAATTGCTGCCTTCACTATCCGATCTGATGATACGTCGTCGATTTTGCCTAGTAGGCACTATTTGCCTTTCTTCTTCATCTGAACTAATGTGAAAACTACTGTTCAGTAGTGATATTTCAATATTTTGAAGCTGTGTCAAATCTTCCTCTGTTATTTCAAAAGCATCATCAAAGTCACACATTTTGAATACCTAATAAGAATATATTCTATTCTGTAGTCGTATACCTACTCGTAGCGTGTTTACGATTTGGCGGGAAAAAAAATGTGCAACAACCGTTCTTGATAATGTCCTGCGAGGCACTGAGACTTGTGCGCGCACACTGCGCTAGAGTGGGGCGGGATGCTCGGGAGCGGGCGACACTTTGACCCGCGCGGCTTCAACGGAAGAAAACTCAAATAATCATACGCAGCAAGCCATGTCGGACAATGTTGGGCGACATGAATTATCTTCACATTTATAAAGATTTCTGCAGTTATGTCAATGTTTTGTAAGTTAGAAATTCATATTTAATAATACTAACAATAAAACAAAAAAGGAAAGATTTTTTGTCTATTTCAAATATTTTGTATGGCTTATAGGGTAAGTTAATTGTCACCCAGCAATGTCCGACATGGCGTTGTACGTGTTAAAAACAAGCTAAAGGAATATGTATGTCACATTATAACTTCTAATACTCCGGAAGAATTTGTATTGTACTGTATAATCATACTTTTTACTTTGTATCTCATTAGAAGCGGACTGTTTGATGAAAAATAATATTATTTAAACAAGAGTTATGAGAAAAATAAGTTTTCTATAGAAATTTTAGACTGCCACGAAAACGACGGTAGAGTATGTACACCCTTCGGCCAAAATTCTTCCTTGAGAAACATGTCGAGATATTGTGTCGGAACTCGCACCACAAACGACTTGAAGTTAGTGTTGTGACGCGGCTCCAACCTCTCGACCCTCAAGGTCCAGCTAGTCTTCACCTTCATGTACTCAACGATCTCCTCAACCTTCGTGGAGTAATGCAATCGGGACACATCATCGTCGTCGGTGTCGCTGGACGCAGCAGCATATTTGGTCCTGACAGTCCAGTACCGCATTGATTACGACAAGTAGTGTTCCAATTATAATGTTCATGAATGATCGTCGCGCAATCGTGCTATGTTTTCTGACGTTTCCATTGGGTTAATGTTCGTGGTGGCGTGATATAATTATGTGATTAAACGAACTTACCTTAAGTGAAGTTCTATCATAATTATACGAAGCTCCTTCTCCGAGACAGATTAACATGTAGTAGCGGGTAATCGTACCAGCGCCATCACAGTATTTCAAAGCTAAAAAAAAAGATGAAATAAAGACCGTTCTCTCGTCAGGCAACACTGTGTGAATATGTCATTTCGTTTAAAGTTAGCAATCTTAAACAACCCTATTTAGGGAAAAACTAAAGTCGGGACGGGTTGGGAGACTCTGTCTCGGAGAAGGAGCTTCGTATAATTATGATAGAACTTCACTTAAGGTAAGTTCGTTTAATCACATAATTATACTTACTCCTTCTCCGAGACAGATTAACATGTAGATGTTTGAAGTCAATCAGGGTTGTTTATGAGTTAAAAATTAGTGAGGCATTTCTTAAAATCACAGAATCTTTGTAACCCTATATCTAATCAATAACAAAGGTAACAAAAATAAAAAGAGAAAAAACAATTTTTGAGATCAACTAAATCAAGTTTCATTATTAACAGTGTTACATATCACATCACTGAAACACAGTAAGATCTGGGATAACTGGCCTATTATAATGCCTAGCAAAGTTGGCTGAGTTCTGAGGCCACCCAGCTGTTCTTTGTGTTTGATCTATACTGATACCAGATTTTTTAGGCTGCTGACGTAGCACATCAATTTCAGATTCATGTAAAGTGGTTTTTATCCATCGGCTTATAGTTTGAGTTGAAGCCTGTTTGGTTTTTTAAAACTAAGTATTAGGTTATCAGTATTTCTTCTCAGTGGTTGAGTTCTATTAATGTAACATTTTTCAGTAAGGACTGGACAAATCTCAATTCTACTTTCAACAGTTTTAAGGTGTAGTAGTGGTTGAAGGTTGTCTGTTTCAGAGGTTTCAATTATGACGTCTGGAATATATATTTGAATTTTATCACTCATAATCTTAATATATTTGATATTAATCGAAGATAACGTTTGTACTCTATGCAGGCTAAGAGCGAGAATAGTTACCAGTTTTTAAGTTAATTTTTCTAAACTAATGTCTTCATTGGGGTATAGATTCGCTAAATATGTTAATACTACCCCGTGGTCCCAAGTAAGATTATACTTTGGGGCAGGTGGTTTTTTACGATATACTCCTCGCATGAAACGTTTAATCCTTTCATCAGATCCAATTATTGAACTATTTAACAATGAAACGCTGATCTGGTAGTATTTATGGTACCATATGGTGCCCCAGATTCATGTGTCTATGTTACATTTTTTACAAAATAACCACCAAGATTTTCAAGGGTGAGTATAGTGTGATAGTGTTTCATGGAACTATTGGGCAGTAAATTTAACATTATCTGGAGAGCCGAATTTAGTGTGCCTCTTGTTATGTATGCCTGGCTGAGAGCAGCCCTGCAGCCAGAGTAAGTTGTCGGTGAAGGGGTGACTTCCTCTGTTGCCTTATTTATCTTGATTTTATGAAGGCATTTTTATATCAGTGAAAAAATGGAGGAAATGCATAAAAATAATAATTAGACCAATTAAGGGTGAATGCATCAACTTGGGAGGCTTCAGGATCCCATTTCCAGGATACAAACTTTTCACATTTACTGTTTATTCTAGAAGCAAACAAATCGATATTGGGTACCCCAAACCAATTTACTATTACCAATTTACTTTAAGAGAGCTCCCATTCAATATTGATTTTTCTAGATTCTCTGTCAGCTTCATAGTTGTCTTTGGTATTAATATAAGAGGTATAAATCCAAATAGTCCTTTCTTCACATCATTTCCCTATATCTCTAGTGATACTATTTAAATGTGGAAACTGAACTTCCCCATTTTGTTAATATTAAGCAACTGCATTAGTATTATCCACTCTTAATAATACCTACAGTCTATATTCTAAATCAGTCTACATCTTTTGCAAAACATTGGAGCCATAAGAAGACAGCTTTTAATTCTAAATAGTTTATAAAGTAAAGTAAATAGTAAATAGAAAGTAAATAGT
The DNA here is from genome assembly GCA_916618015.1 of Xestia c-nigrum. NCBI lineage: Eukaryota > Metazoa > Arthropoda > Insecta > Lepidoptera > Noctuidae > Xestia > Xestia c-nigrum. Next base: position 18,140,639 of record OU745266.1, on the reverse strand, counting down.
CTAAAAAGTCTGACCAGGAACCTGAAGTTTTATTTGATTCCAACACAGCTCCCCAACCAGTAGTTGAGGCATCTGTTAGTATTTCTGTTTTAAAGTTGTGTTGTTTTATAGGATTAGATACTTAGATTACTTTATAATTATTTTACTTTTGAGAGGCATTATTGCATCATAATCATCCTTAGACTGTAAGAGACCTAAATATTTCTCTCTTTCTAAATGTTTTGTATATACCCAGTTATATGGAATGGCAGGACAAATTGAACTTAATGTTCCTAACAATTGAGAAAATTCTCTCATTTAACATTGCGTTTTTAGTAGATATGTTTTGATTTTTTCTACTATTGCAATTTGTTTTTGTTGGGGAATCAATAAAGCAAGATTTGTTGAATCCAAAATAAACATGTCAGTATTTGGACTGACACGATTGGCTTGGTTTAAGGAGACTTTTTTCGACATAAAGACGAACCCTAAACCTTGTCAAAGATTTACTGCAAATTTTACATTTTCCTCACAAGTTTTGTTTGATTTATGAACATACAGACTGTCATCTAAGTAACCTGTCGTGATGATGTTATTGTTTCTAAGGTAGGTACAAAACTGGTTTTAGTAGTTTAGTAAAGACAAATGGTGGCTGTACAGTCCATAAGGAATGAATTCAATGCTCTATTGAATTCAAATAAGTGGCTATTAAAAGTAAACCTTAAATATTTTTTACAATTATCTGCTATGGGTACTGTGAATAATAGACTTCTTTTAAGTCTATACAGGTCATTAAAAAAAATTGTGGAAATAAGCTTTCTGATGTCTTCCAATTTCAAATATTCTGTGTCTATAAAACTATTGAGTTTTTTCAAATTCAATATAAAACTATAGCCATTTGGTTTAGGAACTAAAAAACAAAAAAATTGGATATTATGTGAATTGATTTGGACAGAAAGAACATTCTGAGACTGTGCCTAAAGTAATTAGCTTATCAATTTCTGATTTAATTAATCCTTTTTCTTTCTGTGACCTCTGTTGTAAGAACGTGGAGTTTCTCTGAATGGAATCTCATAACCTTCAATCCATTTTAGAATTACTGGGTCACTAGTTATTTCACACCAGTTTTTTCTGAAGTGCTTTAGTCTACCTGTGTACTGGATAATCTATCTGCGGTATCTGGACTTGGAACTGACACTGGACACAGCTGACTTCTGAGTTTTTCAGCTTATTTAATCTGGCCCGAGGTTGTCTCCGATGCTGATGTTGTTGAAGTTGATGCCCACCCTGGTGTGCATCCACCTCCTTGTTGTTGTTGTTGGTACTGCAGCAGGCCTCTCCAGTTTAACTGTTTCTTCTGCGTCCCTGGTTTGAATGTTTTCTTTTCGGTTGTTTTAATCATGGAGCCTGGTTTTTGGATGGCTTGTGCAGTCCCTATTTTCTCGGCATAGTGTGTCCCAAATAATGTCTCATCCGGTGTTGCTGTGTGTACAGCATCTTGTAAGTACAACCTTGTTGACACCAGCCAAACCGAAAAATCTTCTTGAAGAGGAATCCTGATGATAAATTTACGCAGTTAACTTTGCTGCATCACTTATTTCTCCAACACGGACTTTACTGCTTATGCTACCTGTCAGTACCTTGCTCAAAAGACAAGTCATGAGTTTTCAATTATGTTTTGTGTATAGCTGATCCTTTTTATCCCTTTTAATGGTTGAGTCAGAAAGTGAAGCTGATATCTCCGCATTCATTAGAGGAGCCACTCGCTGCCCTTGGGAAATTGATAGGTGTTGGGTATTTTTAATAATGGCCTTTGAGATTCTTTGCAGAGTCCTGTTTGTATGATCTTTGTCCAACGGAGTACTAGTTCTGGTCTAATAGCTTCTCCAACTTAAGTATTTTCTTCACTTTCAGTTCCCAGGGCTTGGTAAGAGTTCTTCAGGCAGATTATCTTTTATGTTGTGAAAAAATTAACATTAAGATATAGACATGTCTATCCACTTAGTGATAGCTCTAAGTCCAGTATTCCAGTGTGGAAATTAATAGTCCCAGGGCTTGTAAGAGTTCTTCAGGCAGATTATCTTTTTTGTTGTGAAAAAATTAACATAAAGATATAGACATGTCTATCCGCTTAGTGATAGCGCTAAGTCCATAGTATTCTAGTGTGGAAATTAATATTTAGCATTGTCTACCCTCAGTGTGATAGCGCTTGCCATGTATTTAGTGAGGTTACACAGTGTCCACCCGCACGTGGTGGCGCTTATGTGTTACTAACAGTATATCCCTCTATTGGGATCACCCAGGCGTTTGAAGTTTAACTCACATCGTAAGTTTAAGTACATTGGTATATAAATGTAATTTAATATGGATAACCTATGGGATTTCATGTTTAATGGACCTGTATTGAGTTCTTGATCCAGATCGTTCTGAGCAGGTCCAATAACCGCAGGTGGCGGCGATTTTTCGGTTGTTTGAGCAACCGGAGGTAGCATTATGGGTAGAAAAGGTGATGAACATGGCAGTGTTGAGCCTTCTGAATCAACTTCAACTGGTATCATTTCCAGTTTCCTTCCCAATTTCCGAATCTTCCTCGTGATATAATTCTGATCCTCATTTTTTGTATTCTCATTGCTTGAAAAGCACGGTCAATTCCGTGTAGTCGGAAAAAAAATTCAAATCACTGATCACAGAATCACGAAAAGCCGTTACTTATTTAGCAGAACTACAAAAAGTTTTAAGTGAGTTTAGTCAATGACCGGAAATACCGGAAGTGGTAATTTCACAAAGACGAAAGAATAATTACTATTCTTAAATTATAACCTTTAAAATTACGAATTCTTTGTAGAATCCTTGGATAAATTCGTCTTACCTTGGTTATGCTTCAATAGATTGATTATTTTTCATATTTTCAATAACTACATAGGTACCTGTTTTTTTTTTTCGTAAACAAACCCAAATGTAAATTTTAACTGCCGATGCCGGCCGGTACCTGAGTTCACTGCACTTGTTATTTCAATAACTAATGGTCTACGCACGTCATAAACCATGACTGTAATCATGTTTATCAACTTTAATAGATTTTCTACACTATTAACTAAGTAAATCTAATAAAAATATGTATTTTGTTGAGAGAACGTAGTGACAGCGCGATGCACAAAAACACGTTATGACATATTCACACAGTGTTGCCTGACGAGAGAACGGTCTTTATTTCATCTTTTTTTTTAGCTTTGAAATACTGTGATGGCGCTGGTACGATTACCCGCTACTACATGTTAATCTGTCTCGGAGAAGGAGTAAGTATAATTAAACTCCTGATTCCTTTTACTGATATTGGTTTACTTTTATTTCTTAATCTTATAATTACAGTATCTGGAGAATAATGCAAGAGATAATTAATGATAATTCTAGATTAATTTATGCAAAATATCTGGTAAAATATTACGTAGAAACAGTTTTACAACAGAACAGCTGATATTGGCAAATGACAAATGACAATTTGACAGTAACGTTTAGTTCGTTCTGAAACTTACAATATTGTTTGACTACTCGCCCTTTGTCCAAAGGTTAGTGGTGTTGCAGTAAAATCTATTTACTGTGGTAATACAATAATTCGTTAGGTTGGTACTCCCTGATTTACGTTCATAGTAATTATAGTCTATGCTACAATACAATACACACACATACATAAGAAATTGCACAAACATAATTGTCAGACTTTCGTGGGAAATCCTGACGAGATGAAATGAATGCCTGATGAGATGTTGAATGTCTTCGTACACTTCACTCGGTTCTGAACAATGCCGAATAGTCCTGAATCTTGATTCAACACGCACTAAAGGTTCGACACACGCACTGCAAATGTTAATTTACGCGCGTGACCTTGAAGTCGCACTGAAAGATTTCTCAATCTGAACACGCGGTGACTAGACGTTAATCTTGCCTGAAGTAATCGTAGTCGATTCCCGATGCTCGGTGAAGACTAGATGTTTCCTGAAGTCTGCTCTTGCGCAGATTGACGAACGATCACGCCGACTCACGAACGCGCCGTTGTTGATAAAGATGGCCGCTTTGCCAATACAATCCTCTTATGATTCCAGTGTGAATCCCGTTGAGGTTGAATTTCGCCTCCGCGGACTAATATTGAAGGTCGCCTTCCCCTCATGGGCCACCAAAATAATGTTCCAATTATAATGTTCATGAATGATCGTCGTGCAATCGTGCTATGTTTTCTGACGTTTCCATTGGGTTAATGTTCGTGGTGGCGTGATATAATTAAACTCCTGATTCCTTTCACTGATATTGGTTTACTTTTATTTCTTAATCTGATAATTACAGTATCTGGAGAATAATGCAAGAGATAATATAAAATTTCCTGATGCACATGCCGAGCAAACTCTAGCCTCTAGCACAGCCCGACACAGAGTTAAGAGTTGCCAGTGTAAACTAGTAAAAATATACACAAAATAATTAAAAATGTTGCCAACATTATGGCACAAAAAGAACATGGTAATTTGCATTAACAAGTAGGCTTCTTCTTCTTCTAAACTAAGGTGAAGCCGTCCTCATCACAGTCCTGCTTTGCTGGACAGCTTCGTACCGGATTCCTCGGAAGGGTTTCACAGCGACGGTTCTGCTTTCCCCCCTTTCAGCTGCTTAGCTTGAATAACAGCTGATTTATTTTTATTTGTGTGTTTGTTTTTATGTATTTTATGAATGTGTGAGCACCATGTACCTATTTATATAAATGTATGTATATCTATGGACTCATTAATTTACCTTTCATTCCTTGTTAAAATATTCTTGTTATTAATTTGAGTATTATTTCTAGGTTTGTGACAGTGAATTGTTAATCCCTGGCAGTACACACGACGTCTTTGTTTGGTGGAGCAGTGCATTACGATACAAGATGATGCAGCTGCAGAACTCATCTTGCTGGCTTCTTGGTCAGTTAACTAAAACAATAATTTACAGTTTGCCAAGAATTCAATAAAACATGTCCTTTGAAAACAGTTAAAGTCAATTCTAAATCAAAATTTAGTGAATGGGCTACCGCGGGAATAAGAAAAAGCAGAGATAATTTATACAATTTATATCACGAAAAATCTCTAACCTCAGATCAAGTTTTTCATACGACATTAGAAATTATTCAAAAATATTCAAAAGTGTCCTGCGCTCAAGCAAAATCACAGATAATAATTAACAAAATTGGTATTTCTAATAATAAAATAAAAACAGCAGGTTATTAACAAAGAAACTGGAAAGTCACAACAACGTGATCAGACCGAATTCTCCTTGAAAATAGATAATCAGATCATTTCTGACAAGCTAGAAGTGGCTGAGACACTAGAAAGTTTCTTCACTAATATTCCGCTAGAAGTTACAAAATCTCTCCCTTCTTCATCTACATTAGCTGAAGATTTGCTTAAAGGAAATTTTACTGCGGATATACCAAACTTTAAATTTAAACCAATATGTATTGCTACTATTATAAACGCGTTCAAATGTCTCAACATAAAGAATACTGAAGACTTATGGAGCTTATCCGTCAAGATTCTTGGAGATATTATCGAATCAATCGCCCCTATCCTAACAGGCATATTCAATCAATGTTTGGATAGCGGTAAATTTCCTGATCTAATGAAACTTAGTAAAGTAGTACCAATTTTCAAATCTGGTTGTAAGAGTGATCCCTCTAATAATAGACCTATATCTGTGCTTCCAGCGTTGAGTAAAATATATGAAAAAATCATGCTGGACCAGATGTTATCTCACTTTAACTCAAATGGGATTTTGCACAGTCAGCATTTTGGGCAGATCGACAACGGACGCGGGAGTTAAACTTATCACTCACATTTTGGAATCCTAGGAGAAGTCCTAAGATGCCATTGGCATTTTCTGTGCTCTCTCTAAAGCGTTTGACTGCGTGGACCACAACACAGTGATGTGTAAATTACACCGCTACGGAATTCGTGGTCAAGCTGCTGATCTGGTTCTTTCTTATCTGTCAAACAGGCAGCAAAAAGTAAATGTAAATGGGGCGACGTCCTCCGGGTCTCTAGTCAAGATAGGCGTGCCCCAAGGTTTAATTCTCGGTCCTTTCCTATTTCTTGTGTACATTAATGATCTCCCTTATATGATGGCCAAATTATCAGATATAATTTTATTTGCTGATGACACCTCGCTAATTTTTAAAATAAATAGAAAGGATACGCTTGTCCAACATTTTAACGAAAGTCTAACCGTTCCCTCAAAATGGTTCGCTGCTAATAATCTTTTATTGAATGCAAGCAAAACTAAGTGTTTAAGATTCTCCTTACCAAATGTACCACAACGTGATCTTAATTTAAATCTTGACGGCAATAAACTTGATGTTATAGCGGAAACTGTATTCTTAGGGATTACTATAGATTCAAAATTGCAATGGGGCGCGCACATTAGAACTCTTTCAGGTAGGTGAAGCTCAGCTGCATATGCAGTTAGGAAAATAAGGCAGTTAACGGATGTAGCCACAGCTAGGTTAGTTTACTATGATTATTTCCATAGTATTATGTCTTACGGCATCCTGCTGTGGGGATCAGCAGCAGTCGTTGACTCCATTTTTATACTACAAAAAAGGGCAGTCCGCGCGATTTATAAAATGGGTCCTCGCGAGTCACTCAGAGAAAAATTCAAAGAGATCGATATACTAACTCTTCCTTCACTTTATATCTTTGAATGTATTTTATATGTCCGCAAAAATCGAGGGCTTTTCAAAATTAGAAGCGACTTCCACAATAAAAATACACGCCGTAAACATGAAATTGTAATACCTAAATTCAGATTAACAAAAACTACTTTTATTATAAACAATATACGCTTTTATAACAAGTTGCCAAAGTCAGTTATAGAACTGACCGATGGAAAGTTCAAGAACTATATTAAACGTGTCCGTGTTGATTCGGATTATTACAGTAGTTTTCAAATCATTTTTTCTCATATTTTGCTCAGAGTAGTTACAGCACTGATGACAATATTTGTGTCACTTGTTTAATTTAGTTCTTTAATTAAATATTCTTTTTATTTTTTTATTTACTTACCTTTGTATAGATGCTTTTTTACCTATTATTTGTGAATGAGTGAACATTGAATGCCTTTTAGATTCCCGGATGCTGTTTAACTTTAGTTAAATATTCCTATTGTTTTACATTTTTTGTATAGCAAGCAACGACCTATTGTCGGGCCTACGCTGTCCCCCATACTTTAGTACTAATGCTGTAATGAAACAATAATATTGTAATACCAAATGATTTGAAAAGAGTAACCATGGAGTTTCTTGCCGGTTCTTCTCCATGGAATCGACCAACGCGAACCGTGCACCTTTTTCGACGTTTTATAAGTGCCCATCCAGGCCTATGTGAAATAAAATATTTTGATTTTGATTTTTTTGATTTTGAGCTGTAATTTAACTGTAAAAAGTTCAGGTACCTAAAATACACTCACAGGCACAATTAACCGCCCACCTTGTATTTCTTTCGATTTGCAAAAATTGACAAACTTAGGCCGCTTTTTAGGAGAGGTATGTTAAAAACTACCTTTAAGGAAAAAGAAACAACAAAAGTTTTGGATAAAAAGTTGTTTATTAAAGTACGCTTACTAAAAATCGATTTTCTGAAAATCTCCGATGAAAATTTAAAAGTTTTGATTTCATAAATAGTGGTCCAATTACAAGAAAAAAATAAAATTAATAATGGGTGTTGCCGCCTCTGGCTCTTATGACTTCTTGGAGCCGGTTTGGCAATCCATCCATGGTATCTTGGATATCCGATTGGGGGATATTGTGCCACTCCTCTACCGCAGCCCTTTTGAGCTCTCCTAAGGTCGTAGGGGCTGATACTCTTACTCGAACACGTCTTTTGAGGTTGTCCCAAATGTGTTCGATTGGGTTAAGATCGGGACTGCGTGCCGGCCATGGTAAAACTTGAATCCCGACCTCATTAAGGTACTCACTGACGGATCTTGCGGTATGGCAACGCGCATTGTCATGCATTAATCTAAAGTTTTCACCAATGAACGGTGCGAAAGTTATGACATGGTCTTGAAGAACTTCTTCCACATACCTTTGAGCGTTCACACTGCCTCTATCGAATACAACAAGATCAGTACGAGCCTCGTTAGAGATACCTCCCCAAACCATTATGGACCCTCCTTGGTACCCCACTGTTTCGGTTATAGCGCATGGAGCAAACCTTTCATTTTGACGCCTGTAGACACGTTGACGTCCATCTGGACCTCTTAAGGCTATTCTGCTCTCATCTGAGAACAGTACGTCCTTCCATTCCTCTACAGTCCAGTCAGCATATTCTCGCGCAAAACCAAGTCTAGCTCTACGATGTTGTGGGAGCAGTTGTGGGGCACGAGCTGGACGAAAAGCCGTCAGATTTCTTTCTGCCAGTCTTCTTCTAATGGTACGTTCACTTACACTGACATTTCTTACCTCAAAAAGACGCGTACGAGCTTCAGTAGCGGTCGAAAAGCGATTTCTCAACACGTTGCTGACAACGAAGCGGTCATCTCGAGTTGAAGTGCATCGTTGTCGGCCTTGACCTGGCCTGCGGGTGTATAAGCCTGTCTCCCGAAATCGTCTGATGGCATCTCGTACCGTAGTTCGAGGTAATCCGAGTGTGCGAGCGATGCGACGTTGGCTGTACCCAGCGTCAGCTAAAGCTACTGCCCTAGCTGCACCAGTTGCATCCAGTGGCATTTTTTACGGTCACAATCAATGAGCAAACACTACAATCTCAAAATAAACAATATTCACACTCTATGGCAGAACAGAACAGAAAATTTTAACACGGTAACACAACTGCATCAATGTCAAATGACGACTAAATTCCAAAAACCCTTCGGTGACACAAATTTAGAAAACACAATAAGGGTATTCAAATTCAAATTCAAATACTTTAATTCGAGCGGAGGCTCATATAGGATTAGTAACATAATTCTTAAAAACTAAGTGTTAGAAATCAACACGATACGGTGACACATGTAACTGACAGCAGTGAACCACATAAGGACAGTCCAATCTGCCAGCAATCATTTTCAGAACCCTGTTAGGGCTTGCCATGACGCGAGCCACCATTGATGCTGCGCGCTTCCGCATTATTGCGTAAAAACAATCTACACGCGCCGCCGCAAACATACCGGACGCACTGCAACGCCACGGCAACCCCATCAGTTTCCGAAACGCGTTATTGAATTGAACACGAAGGGCTCCATACGACGCTACCGAATAATTTTCCCACAAGCTGCAAGTGTAGAAAGTGGTACAGAATGCTCTAAAAAGCGCCACCTTTACGTCCGCAGTACAACGAGCAAACCTGCGGGCTATCATATTCGCGCGTACGGATAGAGCCCTCCGTTCCCTCTCAATGTCAGCAGTGTCTCTAAGGTCTGTGGTGACCAAGTGACCCAAGTACTTAAATTGTTCCACTCGCTCAAGAGGAACACCGCTTAGCCGTATGGGAGGCACATCAAGATGGTACTTGGTCCCCGCCTCAAAAACAATGTACTGACTCTTCTGAACATTGTACGATAAGCCATGCTCCACCGCGAAGCACTCACAAATGGCCAACAGCGTCCTTATACCGCCGACTGAAGCGCTCAGCAGCACCATGTCGTCCGCGTAACTCAAATTATTGACACAGATACCGTCAATATGACAACCGACATGATGACCACTAAGCGCCTCAATCAGGGCATTCATGTACAAATTGAAGAGGGCAGGGGAGGTCAACCCCCCCTGTCTCACTCCGCACTCCAATTGATACGGCTCAGACAGCACACCTGCCCACCGAACATTGTTGACCTGGCTTCCATACCAGTGCCTGAAAATACTAATAAGCTCGATAGGCAAGCTTATGGCTTCAAGTTTCTTCCATAATATATCGTAGGAAACCAGATCAAAAGCCCTAGACAGATCGAGGAAGCAAGCGAAAACAGGTGTTCTTCTTTTTGTGTAGTACCTGACAAGTGTTTAATTTATTGCTAGAGTACCCACTTAACAAAAAACAAAACAGTTGATAAGCCATAGTTAACGTAAACAAACAGGGTGACGAATGTTATAGGTGGGCGGTTAATTGTGCCTGTGAGTGTACAATGTTTAAAATTTTCAGGTGATTCTGGATATCCATTGCAGCTATGGCTCCTCACACCAGTTCTTAATGCAGAGGTGGGTAGTCTGGAAGCACGGTACACTGAACTGCACATCCAATCTCGAAACTGCATTGAGAGATGTTTTGAGGTGTTAAAGGGGCGCTTCAGTTGCTTGCACAAATACCGTGTCCTGGAATATACTCCAACAAAAGTAGCGTATTACGAATGCATGTGCAGTTCTGCACAACATGTGCATACAGGCCCATATTGCTGAACCGGAGGACATAGAGTTGGACGACACAATTGAGGTATCTATAAGCCCAGGAGCAGAAGATACCTTCTACAACAGAGGGCTACAAATTAGGGCAAAATTAATAAATAGATTATTTTAAAAATGTTGTAGTATTTCATTCCACATACCTTTTCATATTAATCAAAAGGTAGAAGCACCTCTCAGGCTGCAATGCAGCAGCAATTTGTTGCAGGGCAGCCGCGATCTTGTGCATCCCATCTGCCATGTGCTCGATGGCTGCTGCCTGCCGCTCAAGTATGGCAGGCAATGGGTCACTGGCACTGGTACTACGCCTGCGCCATGTTGGCTGGGGTGAAGGAACAGTGGGCTCTTCACCATACTCCATCTCTACTATCACTTCTGGCATTGTCGGGACATCTTCAGTCACCTAATAAATTTAATAAACATGAACATTAGTGTTTGCTTTTAAATAATATTATGAAAGCAGTGCTTTGTATATCAGAGAGTGTGCTCACCTCCAGATGATCTGCCACTCCTGGTAGCCCCTCTACCATCTCAACTCCATAAAATTGGAGGAGATCTTCTTCTAGAGGTGATAATGGACAAGGGCTAGGACCCCCACCAGTCCCAGCCCTATATTTTTTAATGCGGAGTGCTTTCGCCTTCACATCAGACTTCCAGTCCTGCCAACTCTGAAATACAAGTAGGTAAGATTATCCAAGCTTCAAGAGGTGTAAAAATGATACGAGTAGTAAACAATTTTCACTTCCAAAACAAATTACCGATTAACAATAAGATACCTACTTTAAACCATTTTTCAGGAGTCTTAGTAGCCCCAGTCCCCAACGAGTTCAATTCTTCTGCTAGTTGAACTAACAGGAGACGTTTCGTGCGGGCTGCGTCAGGGCCAGAGATAATGCCCCGGGCAAAGTCTTCATGGCCTTGCATAAAGGCAAACAACTTTTGCCGCTGCTCGAGTGATACTCTTCACTGAAATTATGCATTTTCATATTAGAGCAAATAGAAAGAATTGTCTAATACTGATATCAAATACTTACTGCCATTTTTCCTTTTTACTAAACACAAATATAACGATGTTGTTTTCCCGCAAAATTTTTCACTTAAATTCAAAACAGTTTTTTCGCTTTGCCAGTTTGACAGGTGGCTGTTTACAAAGCAGCTTTTGTTGAAATCAAGATTATTTTGGTTAATAATAAAATCATTTTGTTTCACTCGTTGTCAATTAAGTTACTATAGTGTATTCACGGAGACGAGTTAGTATAGCGCCTTCTCTATCGCACATTATCATACAAATGACAAAGACAAAAAATACTTTTTTAGGGTCAGTGGGCGTTAACAATACCTTAGAAATGTAAATGTGCGTTCACACTGCGCTTCTTAAAAGTACGCTTAGTTTATTCCTGCGGCTTCGTCTGTCGTATTAATTGAGAGACATTGTGATATAATTTGTTTATTGTTACCTACTTTTTATTTAACTGATGGATATGAAGCAAAAGAAATAAAATCGAGAGTTAATGATTATATTTTCTTTATTAAATTGTAATATCTACCTAAACATTTTCATAACATATCATCATCACCATCACTCTCCGTACTATCACTACTGTCGTTTCCTACATTTATTATTAATCTTTCAGTCATTGCCTCCACATTTCTATCCATGGCATCCATTTTGGGCTCAACAATTTCTATGACATGCTTTATACATTTTTTCCATTTCTCTGCGTCAATATTTTGAATTGATTCATTCAATACAATTTTTAATTCTGCCATTTTGTGTGTTTTCATGTGTGAAGCTACATTTCCTTTAACTTGAGCCCACACTAGCTCAATTGGATTTAATTCGCAATGATACGGCGGCAGTCTCAGTACAGTTTTTTTTTGTGATTTTGCCATTTCGTCTATAATACAAGCGTCGTATCGCTGTCTATGGTTTTTAACAATGTTTAATAATTCACGTTTCAACATTTCAGCGTTACAGCTAATATTTTTTTGGCGTAACCAATTAAATATATCCTGTTTTTTAGATTGGGCCGTTGGGATTCGCTCCATTTTCCTAGAGTGATAGGAAGCGTTATCCATGACTATCACAGAATTATCATCTAGCTTATTTAAAACTTCTCTAAACCAATTTTCAAATTCTTCTGCATTCATTTCCTTGTGATAATCGCCTTGTTTCTTCGACTCAAACATATTTAGACCACCTTCGACGAATCCATCCTCACTCCCGATATGAGTAATAATTAGTCTTTTGCCTTTTCCTGTAACGAGAATATAAAACATGTAATAAAACACGTGTTTCAACAATGAGAATATAACTATAACTTAATGATAATAATAACAATGCATGTAGCGCACCTGGGCCAGTTTACTATACAAAAATTGGGAAAAAGTATTTTATTATGATAATGCTCATTTATGACAAAAGAACAATAAACGGGTCATTAGCACACCTGCGCCGCTTAAAAATTATCATTGACCATTATATAAATAAAAATACACACCTGAAGGTGTTTTCAAGCCAGTCGTTAGTCCATTAATAAAAGCGTCTCGCCTGCTTTTCACTGTGGTATCGACCCAAGCTTTTGAGGTAGTGTGACCTTCATTCACCCAAGTTTCATCTAAATAGTAGATTTTTTGATGATTATTTCGTGCATTTTTGATAGCTCGCAGATAATTTCTTCTCCAAAAAAATATGTCATCGCGATCCAGCAATAAGCTATTTCTGCTTCTCTTACAGAATTTAAAACCAATTTTTTTCAATATTTTATGTAGCGTCGTTCTCTTTATAATGCCCAAAGTGCCATCATCACTGATTTTCTTTAAAATCTTATCTAGAGTAGGTATTTCATTCTGCGCGAAGAAATTGTGGATTATATTTCTGATGGCACATTTTGTAAAGTTATCAATCGTATCAACAATTGACAAACGTTGCTTCAATTTCTTCGGAGATTTTAGCTCACCACTATCATTCTTCTCTTGTACAATTCTATGAACAGAAGCCCAGTGAACACCTAAGGAAGATGCAACAGCTTTCAGAATGTCACCCTTGGAGGCCGAAGAGTCTGCATTTCTCATTGCGTGGTACATATTTAAAATCATAGTCTTCTCGGTAGACAAAAAAGCCCGCCGTTTTCTTTTCTCAGCAGGTTGTTCGATATCCGCCATTAAATCAATCAAAGCAATCAATCATAAAATTCAATACACCAGCCGGTTCACAAGTTGAGCGCACAGTCACAAGTAAGAGCACGTCTGCACAATACGGGAAGTATGAGTAGACTAAAAAGTACTCGTACTGTGTACACCGCCTTAGCATTTATCACTGACCAATTGCAGTTAAAAAATTGTGAGAGTGAGATAGCGCTCTACTAACTCGTCTCCGTGAATACACTATAGCTGTATACTCCTTATTTAAACGGAACGAAATATTCTAATAAACCAATTTTATTTACTACTTTTAATTTTCTACCACGATCATCTATTTACTAACATTATGTAGCGTTCCCCATAAACACGATGGTCAATCGGAATGAAAAAACGCATCCGTTCGGGTCTGTGAATAACGTTTTGATAGTTCTTCGGTTCGGAAATGAGATAGTCGAATTCGGTTCCTTACCGACACGGAAACGTATCGAATGGTTGTGAATAAGGAGCCAGAACTCCTTCATCCCCGCTTACGGCGTTCAACTACGCAGGTCCTAGCCTTTTGGAAGGGCCAGCTTTCGCAGTATTATCAAAAGAAGTCTTTCTTTTCTGACTAACATCTTTCATTGTCATCAAGCCTTGAGTACCAGAGCGTCGATAGTCTTTTACGGTAGACTGTTCCATTATAAGTCCATGAATGACAAATGAATTGACAAATGCAATGTCCAAAAGACCCTAAAATAACCTGTGCCACCATTTCGGAGACTTGCGATCTATACAGTAAAGGGCTCTCAGACGATCAGCTGTATCTACGCCACCCATATAACTATTGTAATCTTTTACAGCTACAGGGCATGTAATCGCAGTCTTGGATCCATCTTTTTCTTTACGTGACACAGTTGTCTCTTCATTCCCATGAAAGTTAGATACCATATGAACCACTTTGTTATCCTTCCATTTCCAATATCCAATGTCTAAATTTGAAAATCGATGATCACTGTCGCCTCTTTTCATTTTAGAATCAGCCATCATATTGCCGGCCAGTCCTTTTCTATTACTTCGGATAGTTCCACATGCGTAGGTGTTTTCAGTTTTCAGTTTTTCAAGCAGTGTAGAGATGCAGATGAGGAATAATTGTCAAAGTAAATGATCTTCCCTTTACCCCACTCTTGTTCCGTTAATTCCAAAACTACTTTTTCTCCCAAGCCATAGCTAGTAAATTTTGAGTTCAGTTCTTCGTCTTTCCTTTGATAAATTCGAAACTTCTTTATATAGCCCTTCTGGTCAGCAAGACACCACAACTTGTACCCCCTTTTGAATGTATAAATAATGGGCTTCATAGGTAGATATTGTTTCAATACAGACCTACCTTTAAATTTAATCATTGACTCATCTACACTAAGTACGCGAGTACCATGATAAACATCTTGAATTTTTTTATTGAGTGCGTCAATCATCGGTCTAATTTTATATAACTTATCTTTGCAGCCTTCAGGCATTTGAGAGTTATCGTTGCAATGCAGATTTGATAAAATGTTAGCAAATCTGTCTCTTGGCATTGCTTTGCAAATGAGTGCATTGTTGAGATTAGGTGCCGAAGAGTAATGGTCTCGCCACGCCGGACGAGTATTGTAACCCATAAAAAAAATCATACCTATAAATGTTAGGAGTTCCTCCTTTTTCAGGTTCAATACCTTGCCTTTTTGAGTAGCATAGTAGTTACTTTGGTATAAAATATTGTCAATAGTATCTTCAATCAGCACTAAAAATATATCCGTAGGTGTAGTACAATGAGCAAAATAATGTTCAACTACTCCTGTATCCAGAATGTATTCCGGTAAATTTGTATGTAAGTCCCTCTTTTTCCATTTACGGTTTGGTTCGGGTAACCGCTGATTAGTTATCTGTGAAGATTTATTTGCAGATGGTTGATCATTTTGACCACTAGGTCAAGGTATTGGAGATGTGGGTACCTGATTTATAGGGCACTCCAATATATCTTCATTTGAAGGCGGCGATGATGGAGCTTCGGCTACAACCCTCTCTAGAGCTCTTTCGAAAACCTCATCGAAGCCTTTTGGTGAGGGTAGTTGAATATTTTCTATTTC